>OX465195.1:18616646-19847896 GCA_949987655.1 Polymixis flavicincta
ATCTAAGGCGGCCCACACCAACAATAAATTTCCGCAATATGATTGAATCTGACCTTGCTTTCAAACGATCCATTATTTTCACGTAATAACATTGACAGCCCAAAGCTTTAACGTTTTACCGCGTGAGCTATACCTGTGCAATACTTATCCCACATGGCTGCATTTAAAAACTGGTAACAGCAAACGATTGATAACATTAGTACGTTAGTCGTAACGATATTATATTTATTCATAAAGAAGCAAACAAACAAAACACAACAAATTACAAATTTATTTTAGCTAACAGTCTTATAAAAAAAAACGGCGTTTTAATTTTTTTTATTAAAAAGTTTTTATTTTATAATTTTTTGACTTCTTTAATCTACTGATTACTACATGATTAACTTTTCATAACTTTTTGTAATACACCACTTAGCATTAAGATCTGTGAGTGAACAATAAATCACCCCTATTTTCTTCCCCTTAGGGTAGGTTTTTTTTTATCCAAATTTATGTGGGACCAATTTCGAGGTATACCCTATCATATCTAATAAAATAAGAATGATCAAAATCGGACTATTCTGTAAGCAGTTATACGTGGTTTTACATTACAATTAGTGACTGAACAATCAATCATCCCTGTTTTCCTAGGGTTAGTTTTTTTTTTTCAAATTTATACGGGACCAATTTCGGGGGACCAATTTGCGGACCCTTTCCAATAAAAAAAGAATTATCAAAATCGAACTACTCTGTAAAAAGATATGCGAGGTCAGATATTAAAAAAACCCGTCGAATTGAGTAACCTCCTCCGTTTTTTCGTCGGTTAAAAAACAAATAATACGTAAGTACATATTTATAATTAAAAAGAAGGGAAAGAAATCATAGAGCATCAAGATTCGTACTAAAATTATTGATGACTAGCAGCGCTCCGCGGTTTCACCCGTATAGTTCCCGTTCCTGTGGGAATACGAGGTTAAAATTTAACCTATGTCGCCCGGGGATAGTGTAGCTTCGCAACAGTGAAAGAATTTTTCTAATCGGTTCAGTGGTTTCGGAGCCTATTTAATGCAAACAAACAAACAATCAAATCTTTCCTCTTTATAATATTAGTATAGATAAACCGAAAACCATAAAACAGAAGAGAATGGAAACCCTTCCGTGGATAAGGATTATCATTTGTAACAAAAACACTGGAATCACCAAACAGATGAGATAAGACTGATACTGGCTGGTGACAGTCACTTAGTACATACTAATTCCATGGCTGTCTTATGATCAATTCAAAATCAAATCAATTTGTTTGCTACATATGTTCGTACAATGATCTACATAAACACATTGTGTGTTATGTCTATTGTGTGTGTGTTGTGTATTGGATGACAGAGATGATGTCAGGGCAGCCGCTGTCGTACCACGTCCACAACGAACTGCTATATCCCGGTACAATCCTGATGATATTATAGGTGCTGCAACTCTAATACGATGAACACTTCTGGTTAAGGCTATACTGCGCCGTTAAATCCTACACCATACATAGTTTCGTAGTTTTCCGCCGATAAGGATCATTAAACGGTTATATAAATTCTTACACCCAATATTTTTATTTAACACCCAGACCACCAAAGATAAAATGACGAAAATGCCTCAGAGTCAATACCGACCGTTTTAACTTATTTTACTACTTCAAATACTCGATCCCGTGATAACGTCTCCATAAAAATATCCCACTTTATTTGTTCACATAACTATAATACCACCACAAACGATACCGATATTTAATATCGATATTTTAAAGCGATACGAATTATTCGAATAATTGAATCGATAATGAGCCATTAATATTCGTAGATAACACGAAACTTTCAATTTCACATTTATGCCACAGTTTAACGATTAACAGTAGTACGGTTTAGAATAAAATCGTCCTGACATCAAGCAACTTGTGACCTTGCCATCCGTTAGGGTGTCCCCGGATTTGCCCTCCTTTGGACGGTTTCCGGGACGCATCCGGCACAGATTTTTACAAAGTGAACACGGATTGTCGGACCCTTCTTAAAAAAGATACGCAACCCTTTCAGATGGCGAGCTATACTTGCACTTGTGAAAGAGAAAAAGGGCTGTGTCTATCTGTTGTATCTTGAATATCCGGTGTTTACGAGTTGATTTCCTTTCGTTAAACAACTGTACGCATTATAAATCTACTGCATGTTTCTATGCTGTGGTTAATTTTATAACTTCACATGCATTTTACAGTATTCGATTTACATGCTAAACTGTTAACCTTATAGTCATTGGGATAAAGCTTATAATCTCTTGTGCAATTCAAAAGTAGGTTATGGGACAAATATGTTTTTGTTAGGCCTATAAACCGATTATTTCCATTTTAACTGAGCATTTTTAGTTAAATAAATATCGCAGTTAATTATATTGGAGTCGTAAATCTGTGACTGGTTTTAGGCTGCGCTTCGTTGGAAGCTGAGCGAGAGATGAACGGTTAATGTGAACGACAAATGAGCGAGTTGTACTGAGTGGGGAATGGCCAGGTTTAAGACGGACGAGTATAATACATAGGCCTCTCCAACTCCACGCTATTTAGCTCTATTTTCGGCAACTCCAAATAATAATTTGCACTATTTTTGGTAATTACGTAGTGAAGCAGTATTCTCTATGCATTTTACTACCATACCGCGATCGCCAACCCGCCTGCCAAGCGCAGCGATTATGGCAAACCCCCCATTTTATTTTTGGGAAGGTCTATGTCCAGCAGTGAACGTTTATCGGCTGAAATGATGATGACATAGTGAAGCATATTAAAGTAAGTAACAAACAAAATTGTTTGAGTTCTACAATATAACCCGGCTGCATCTGGTACAACTGGAAACCGTACCTAACATAACTGAGAAAAGGCTAAGCAGATAATGATGATCATTTATCAATCAGTCTGACATAAGTGGGAAAATCCTCTTTGTAGCAAAATTTGTGAGAACATTCACACTGGTGATGTGAATGAATGGACCTCACAAATGAGTGCTATCTGCGGTCTCCCCGCGATGCGACCTCGCCTTAATGAATACAAAACGAATTCATAGCTTCATATCTAAATATTTTATTGGTTTGATAAGTGATGCGATCGGTGTGCTTATGAAGTCGTGAAAACTAAATCTTCTATTAACATCAGTCGAGCTTAGACCTTGGGAGGTAAACAGAGATGTCCATCATTCTAAAACTGTTACTGAAACGTCAAGTGAAGTGCAAAATGCATTACGAAAAGCATCCAAGAATGACTGCAATGAAGATTAAACGGTTAGTCACGTACACACGGACGTTAAAAAAAATATATTTCCAAATTCAAAAAACCTGACTGCCTAAAAAGTGAACTTTAATTAAAAAGATTGAAACAAGAAACTTGTTTTAAAAGGATGAATAGTAGACTGAATACTATATGCAATCTGATGCAGTCGGAGGTACGAGTATCTTCTTAAATTAAACAATAAAGACCTTTATTGCCTCCGATTTAGTTTTTTTTTTTTCACAGTTTTTAGTTAATGTAATTATTTTTGACGTTAATGAGACCTATTTATGAAACCCTTCATTTTGGTACCCCACTCAATAGGTTATGAGAAAAAAAAAATTTTTGAAGACACAATATGGCGCCAAAAAAAGGCCATTTATTTTTTCAATTTTTGATATACCCAGTATCACTCTCACAATTAAGATGAATCTAACAGCACCTCTCAGGCTGAAATTAATCAAGCCGCTTAGGCTACAGAGCGTGCCAAAGAAATACAAACCCAGCCCACAAACATAACCCTCCTTGCGCAGTTGGGTAAAAATATCGCGGCGAGATTTTATCGCACACTGAATTTTCACATCTCTTTAACGAACCGAGCATTGTGAATTGAACATTGTGCATCTCAGCGCATTGAAAATATACACCGTTCGATTTCTAGACTTTGAGCGATAAACAGTGCGTTGCAGATCCAGTGCGCGATAAATTCGCGCATTTATAACGTTTGTAGGAACGTGGGATTATTGCAATTGTCTCCCAAGACCTGAAGAAGCATTCGGTATGCAGTTGGATCAACGGCTAGATGTAGAAAGTTGCAATCTGGATCGCAATGCGGATTTCGAGAAGGGTCTTCTCTGGTAGCTTGGACCCTGTTGTCAATGCTGGTGGGCTCATGTTTATAGCCCGGTATAAGATTAGTGGTGGCCCAGTGGTAACTAACTCGACTTACGAGTTGTAGGTCATTAGGTTCTAACCCAGCAAGGCGCCTCACTTTTCGTAAATAATTTCATCGCCACTGGTCTTAAAACAGTCAAGTAAAAAAACGTGAGGAAACCGACATGTCTTAGAACCAACTAATCCAAGACATGTGACATCTACCAACTAGTACTGGGCCCGTGAGGTAGATTAAAGCCCACTCACTCCCGAAGAGAACGCCTGTGTCCCAGCAGTGGAAACAAAGCGTACAATAAAGCGTAAATAAATAAATAATAAATAAATAATCATTATTGGCTGATAATAGTGATGGATAGATAGTCGTTTACCGAAGAGACAAATTCAGACCGTAGAAGTCAGTCCCGCTGGAGATGGGTTAAAAAGAATGGCCACCGAGGTTTTAGACACTAACAATGTAACGTACGATGACGACATTAAAAAGGTGGCTGGGACAGACCGGACGCGGAAGGCGGAGGACAGGGAGTTGTGGTGCAGCCTGGGAGAGGCCTATGTCCAACAGTACACTGTGATAGGCTGATTGTTGATTTAATACAGCGTACACGATTGAGAACTTCAGAAGCTACATAGCAACATAGATCATGATCCTATATCTGTCACAATGACAAACACCCTCGACAGCCTTATGATATCCCCAGATGAATAGGTCACCCACTATCCACATGGAGGCGTCATAAAAGGAAAATTAGGGTAGCAGGTATCCATCATTATCCATACTAACAGGAGATACGATTACAATCATTCGTATGACGGTCGATAGTGTGACGATGGAAAGTGAAAAAAGAAACGAACAATGAAAAGTATGAAAAGGAAAAAAAGGAAAGCAATGGTACTGAAATAACAGCTAATAGGGATGTTGAAAAAGTGATACTGCGCTAACTGCTAGTAAATTAGGATAGATGGATTTTAATTACTGTTATTTTCAAATTATAACATCTTAAATGTTTGTAAATTCAATAATAATATATATTATTTGCTAAGGAGCTTACCAGAGAATGGGCAGCAGCGTTCTCTACGCGTCCAAGCGTGGCAATTATGGCAATCCAATCCCCATTTGTAGGAGGCTTATGTCCAACAGTGGACGTTTTCGACTGAAATGATGATGATGATGATATTATTTGCATGCCCATGTGACGGTAGAACATGGAGGACTCATAAAATAAAACAGCTATGTACTATTTTACCCATGTTTGCAAACCAATAAATGATTTAATTTCATTTCATTTGATAGAGATATGAAGGAGAATAAGTATAATAATAAAATACTTCGTTGGGAGATCCTTAATCAGCCATTTTAAATAGTTATTGATGATTACAATTCCGCATTCCCGCATTCGCCTTAAATTTGAGGTGAAGGAACACAAAACAATAGATAGACCTATCTTGTATTCAGATTGTTGGGTCACAAAAGTGATTTATGAAAAGCAATTGCATGCAGCTACGATGAAAATACTAAGAGAGATGTGTGGTGTTGTACAAATGGATAGAATAAGAAAAGGGGACCTGAAAGTGACAACGGTCAGTAAAATTGCTGATGCGGAGGAATGAGGAAAATGTCATTGGGAATGTTTAGATCATGAATGTTAAGGTTATAAGAGTACTGAAAGACCAGAGAAACGATGGATAGACTCTGCGAAAGACGATATGGTTAGAAAGATAACCACTAATAAGAAGTATGTAAGATAAAAATTAAATTTAAAATTTAAAAAACCCCCGACCTAAACAAAAACTCAAAAAAGTAAAAAATAATATTTATAGGCCTTTTAATTTTAACGTAATATTTTGATCAGGGCATTGTCAAGTCGGGGGACGGTCAATGAAAACGCCAAACAGAGGCCTAACCGTCCCCCGACTTGACAATGCCCTGATCAAAATATTACGTTAAAATTAAAAGGCCTATAAATATTATTTTTTACTTTTTTGAGTTTTTGTTTAGGTCGGGGGTTTTTTAAATTTTAAATTTAATTTTTATTTCTTGCTTTTTAAACTTCTTAAATCACCATTTATCTATAATCTATTCATTGAGATCTTTTCAATGAGCCCAAACACGATACTTCTGCCGTTTGTTGGTGAATAACTTGGGTTACCTGGAAATTCCAGGTGTTGCTCCAGCATCAGTTCAAGGTTATTTTATTCGTCTAATATCATTGAAGTAATAGAATCCCAAATTTTGAGTTGATCAGAGGCTAAAATCCCTTTTTCAACCAGAAAAGAGCTGATAATCTTCAAACGGCTTAACCGATTTTGATGAAACATGTCTAAGAACACTCCCGACTAATACACCTTTCAAACAAAAAAAACTAAATCAAAATCGGTTCATCCGTTCGGGAGCTACGTTGCCTCAGACAGACACACACACACACACACAGACACGTCAAACTTATAACACCCCGTCGTTTTTGCGTCGGGGGTTAAAAAAGGCATGTAGCGCGAACAACAAATTAATTAGGATATGATCAAGATACTAATGATTAATGATGATAATAAAAGTTCCCCACTACAAAGTTTCTGGTAACGACAATTGTAGTCACAAGTTTCTGGCGTAACCAACCAAGAATAAATGCTTTGTAGGAGCAACTTATGTAACTAAGTCTGTCACCAGGAGCCGATTCAACAAACACACATGTTCTGCAATAATATCAAAGCACTTGTCTGTAGAGACGACGAAACAGTTTGGTGCGCAAGCAATAAATTGTCACTTGAATTGTCATCGAACTCATTTCAACAAAATGTTACACATATACCGTAATATGTGTAACATTTTGTTGAAATGAATTCTGGAATGAAAAAGTGTTTGAGTAAATACTGCAAAAAACAAAAAATACTTAAAGAGTTCGGGGTTGGATCTGGTATCGTTTGGCAGGAGTTGGGGGGTAAAATGGTTAAAACTGGTAGGACCTCAAGCCCTACCCCAATTATAATTCTACCACTCTTATCGATAGGCAATGCATATTTTTCGAGAAAAGTTTCTAGCCTAAAATTTAAATAAATACACGTGTCTACATGTGTTTACAATATACAATACAACTAACAAAATAAAACACCCAAAAATATTACACATCACGAGGGGAGGCGCTATTATGAAGCTGCATCCGATTAATTAGCTACTAAGAGAACTTAGGATGTAAGAGCGAGCGAAGCGAGCTCGGGACTTGGGGCACCCCGACTCGGACAGGTTTTTTTTTTTTTTTGGGTGGGAAATCATCAAATGACTTCTCCTGCTGAGTAGAGCAGGAGGGCTTCAGACTTTTACTGACTAAAACCCACCCGTGTTCCCTCAGTAGCCCGTATGCCAGGGGCCGTGGTATCTCTTTCGAACAAACCCGCACCCCTGGCAGGCATCGGCCCTTGCGGACCCCACCTGTGGTTGCTGACATCTTTGACGGCGCGCGTGAGGAACACAACGCGCCGTCCCGTCTACCACTTTTCGGCCGCAGAGGATAGGGAGAGCGGCTGACGCTATACCGACACTCCTCTTCCCCTGCGGCCCCACCGCGTCCGCCATCAAACGGAGGCGGCCCCGTCCAGGCCACGGAAGGGAAGAGCGCTGCTCAGAAGCACCGGCACTCCTCCTCTACCGCAGCCTGTAACCCTCAGCCGCGATGCCTCCCATTCGACATCGCGGCCCACCTCAGTTGCGGTGCACCTCACCGCAACCTACTTTTTGGCCGCTACGTCAATGGCTTGAAGGCAAAAGCCCTGACGAGCGGCCCCACCGTTGGGTTCCTCTTGGCTTCACCGTGGATGGGAGACCACGGTTACTAAGCCCCCCCGCAACGACAATGCGGGAACCCACTCGGGGGGGGACTCGGACAGGTTAGGTTAGAATAACTACAAAGGGGCGGGGTCTGAGTTCACTCGTTTTGCTCGCTCCCTAGACCCCGCCATCCCCTTTGTAGTTATTTTCTATTAGACCATTGACCTAGATTCTATTTGATCTAAAAGGCGTAGTCGAAGCCCCGCTTCACGGGGCTCCGACTACGCCTTTTAGGCAACTTTTAAGTGTTCTGAGGTTAGGTTACAAAAAATCATTTTTCTCGGAAACCGTTAGTTACCTTTTCATGAAAGTAGTGCCAGGGAGGAGGGGGGCACCCACCTTCCCCTACCCCCACTCCCACTCCCTCCCACTCCTGCCAAATGATACTAAATTTTTACCGTTGCTAGGTAACACGAAACCCCTTGGTATAATAAGACCGGTTGTCAGAAATCAAGGCTTATGACGACCCGTAACGACTATCAAAGATTCACGAATGACAGCTGGGACCAACAGTTTAACGTGTCTTCCGAAGCACGGAGAGTTATTGTCATTTTAAGTTTTTAATAAACACCATTAACGCTAACAAAGACGTGACTACATAGTACTCAGCACAATATGGATTTTAAATTAGTAATTGTATTTAGTTCCCTGCAAGCCAATTTCTTGTGTTTATAGTACCTACAGCGAACTAAGTAGCAGATGAAACAGTTATGTCAACAGTTGAGATTAATCTCTTAGTTTTTTGAAATCTTTTTAATAATAGTGCGGACACGAGGCTTTTTTCCAAGACTCTACAGCATATCGAGGTATCGCAGCAGCGAATTGAATATTAAAATATCAAAGTTAAAAAAAATGTTTTAAGCCCTGGCAGGATTCCTTAATTTATTAAGACACATGCAAGGTCGGTTAAGCAGACAACAACCTTCTAGGTGGACCTGTGAGAGGCCATCTACAAATACATATATGTTTGTATATATTAAAAAAAAAAAATGTTTTTTAACATGCCTGTAGTTGTGTAGCTTATATTGGAGATCCAATCCAAATAAGATACATCAGAATACAAGCGCTACGACACTTTTTTAAATGTCGCAGCATCATGCTGAGGTAGGTAGGAAGGAGCCTTTTGGCCTCGGGCAGGAATTTCTGTTTTATTTTGAATTATTTTTTACTTCCAAGAAATTTGTTTTTATAATATTTGTACGAGTGTCTGTTTATTTTAGTATGTGATCTTCCTGTGTGAGTCACAATTAATACTTTTTCTTTTTTTTCTAGATATCAATAAATAAATAAGATTCCTACTTTGAATAACATTAGGTACAGTAAAAATAATGGAGCTCTAGTTGAATATTACACAGAATTAATTATTACTTCAGAACTATATATATGTTAGGTGCCCTAATTCCCGTACTAACAAGGGCAGAATAGATAATCTCGAACCCTTAACCATACCTACATTATTCTAATTATAAGCTATTCATTAATATAACCCGCGATTAAAGTGATCAGACATTTATATAGAGACCTTATTGGTGGAATCCCTGCGGAATCTCACTACGTTCAATTTACGTCAAAATCGTGTTTTTTTAGAAACCAATGTAACCGTAAGGAATCGAAATGCCATATTCTGAGACAATTTGTCGATATTATTAATACGATATTAGCAGATTTCGTGTGTGATTGACGTAGTTACGAATAAGGAATCGTGGTCATGGTGAATTCAAGCCCAAGTGGCGTTCTGTAGTTTTTGCCTCCCCCATGTGTAGCAACCGTGAGTTGACGCAAAGTGACCATAGGACTGGCTCGTTCAATTGCCAAAGAATTATACTCATTTACGGCCTCGTTGGTGTAGTGGTCACAAGCGCTACCGCTGAACACGAGGGTCTGAGTTCGCTTCCCATGTCAGGCAAAGTGATAATGGGTTTTCTCATCCGGAATTCGTCAGCAGCCCATTTTCTGGATTTGCGTTCGGTTGATGGCAATAGGCGAAATGTGGGTGTGCTAATAGTTAGATGGATAGATAGATCATCTCTGTTTTCTTTGGTCACTACCTAGCCCTGACATGACATTACTAACAAGTTATGGACAAAATTGAAAACTTTTTCTACTGGAATACGCGGCTTTTGGCTACTTTGTATGTGTGCGTTTTATTACTTTTTCATAATGTGCGTTTTGTTTGTGCAGAATAAACCATTTTTATTTTCTTACTATAAATACGCCTCTGCCGATATCTTCGGGAATACGGCGTGATTGTATCATAAGTTACTATTGGAGTACCGTGGGTTTCTTGCCGGCTCTTCGCCATAGGAAGCGACAATTTGGAACCGTGCACCTAGCTTCTGACGTTTCATAAGTACCCATGCAGGTTTATGTGAAATAAAATATTTTGATTGATTAAAGTAAGTTACCACAAACTGATAACATGCTCAAACCTATAATATATAGCGTTCCCAATTTATATGCTCATTTCTTTAAACCATACATTTAAATATATCGTATGACTGACGTATAGCTTCATTAAATTATTTAATTTCTTACATTTTTCTGTCAAATAAATCTCGAGTGAGATATTATATCCGAACTGGTTTACAAAATTAGTTCAAATGACATTTTAGAAGTTAACAAATGTGTGACTTTAGTTATAATGTGTCGGAGATTAGAGATACGACCATTGAATGAAATAACTTTAACGGCACGTGAATAAAGTTATGTTGGTATGGCAGAGTCGGTTAATAAAGGCTCTTTCTCATAAAGGAGTTATTTATCGTTGAAAAGATTTAAGATATGAGCTACAATATTTTTTTCCAACCCATAGAAGGAAACGAATGTTTTATTTTTATGTTTAAAAACCATGTTTGGGTGTCTTTATAAAGATAACTAAAATATATGACATTTAGATAGTTACAGGACAAAAGTAAGTTCAAAAACTAAAACCCAAAAATCACGTCAATCAATTTTGACGTCACATCCTGTAACCAGCGGACAAACAAGACGCTTCGAATGATACCTCATATGTCAAGTTATGATAAGTAGTTTACAAGTTTTGAGGGAACAGATGAATACATAGGTACATACCGGTCAAAATCATAGCCTTCCTTTTTGCTTGCAATCAGGTAAAAAATGGTTGTCATCATTATAAATAGTCGTTGCGAATATATTTCAAATACGAACTACTACAAAAACTATCAAGACTCAACAGGACTTTCATAAACTGACTTTAATAATAAATTTTCTGAAACCCTATTATTAGCTGTGATCAAATCTCATGTCAAATGATTTCACTGACAGCTGTCATTTCTACAAATTATTGACAGTTAAAGATGGACTAAATGTAATCAGGCTTTCAGAATGCAAGGGTCTATGGTCGCCCTGTATGGACGAGTACACTCAACAAAAGAGATAGCTATACAGAAAAATTACTTCAACTGTTCCCAACACAAATTAACCTTTATGCTTATCTGCCCACTACCACTTAATCGCTTCACATAATTTTCTTGAAAATTATTCGGCTAGGTTTTAGTGTAAATTTTAGTCACTCAAGCAGAGACAGACAACTATTATTTAGTAAGTTAAATATAATCAGCCTAAAATGTTCCCACTGCTGGGACACAACCCTTCTCTCTGAGAGAGAGAGAGTGGGCCGTAATTCACCAGGCGGCCCAGTGCGGGTTAGTAGATGTCACATGTCTTCGATTTTTTAGTTCTAGGACATGCCGGTTTCCGGTTTAGTAAGTTATGGTGTAGTGTAATTGTCTCGGTACTTTATGATAGTGCAAAGATTTTTATTCATAACCTGCTTTAAGCCATTATTAATTATTTATCCAGACCCTTCCGAACTTTTAATCTGGCCTGCATTATCAGCGTATTTTCTTCCCACTGCTGGGGGAAAGGCTTCTATCTGTGTGAGAGGGACTGGGCTGAAACCTAACACGCGGGCCCAGTGCGGGTTGGTATATATCATATGTCTTTTAGTTCTGGTATATTCCGGTGTATAACCGACTTCAAAAGAATGAGGTTATTAATTCGACGTTTTTTTTAAATGTGTGTCTGGGCATAACTCCGTCATATATATACGGAATTGCAAAATTATTTTTTGTTCGGAAGGGATTTATTCCGAAATGGTCCCATTAAAATTGTATATAGATCTGATGATGCGTTTTGGAGACAGACAACGGTACTCTTCAAAAAATGACAGCAAATCAACCACGATTCCTGTTATCGCATAAATATGCATTTTTTTGACCCTAAGGATGATGAAATTTCGAATTGATGTCGTTTTTAATTTTTACTTTTAGTTATAGTATAGTACTATAGCTAAAAGCAAAAATTAAAAACGTTTTCCAAAAAAAAAACAACCGACTTCCAGAAAAACACTGCAAAAAATAAAATAAATAGGTACATATCCAAAGTCACCGACTTCTGAAATTTATTTTTAAAGTTATTTTTCCCTTTATAGTGTTTTTCTGGAAGTCAGTTTTCTTTTTTTTCCCATCCCCTTTATTCCCAGTAGTTCCATGTAGCTAGTTCCACATAGAACTACTGCAACTCACTAGTTCCGTGCATGGAACTAGTGGGAATATTACAATTTTTACCCGACTTCAAAAAGAAGGAGGTTATCAATTCGACATGTTTATATATATTTTTTTATGTATGTTCGGGCATAACTCCGTCGTATATAAACGGATTTGCAAAATTCTTTTTTTGTTCGAAAGGGGTTTACTCCGAAACGGTCCCATTGAAATTTCATATAGATCTGATGATGCGTTTCGGAGACAGACAACGGAACTCTTAAAAAAATTACAGCAAAGCAACCGCGAATGTTGCTATCACATAAATATGCATTGTTTTGACGCCAAGGATGATGAAATTTAGAATTGGTAGGTAACTAAAAAGTGAAAAATAAAAAACTTTTTTCAAAAAAATTACAACCGACTTCCAAAAAAACACTACAAAGTGCAAAATAACGTTAATTTCGGAAGGCGGTGACGAATAATTAAAATACACATTCAAAGTCACCGACTTCCGAAATTAACGTTATTTTGCACTTTGTAGTGTTTTTTTGGAAGTCGGTTGCTATTTTTTTGAAAAAAAAATTTAAACCTTTTTTCCTCACGATGTTTTCCTTCACCGTTTGAGAGCAGTGGTGATGAAATAATTTATACAAAGTAAATTGCCTGCTTGGGTTCAAACCCCCGACCTTACAACTTGTACGTCTTGGCCGTTTCCACAGGGCCACCACTAAATCATCTGCCTTGTCTTTTGTGAACTACATTAGGGTCGGCAGAGCAGTGATGGTCTTTGGGTAACGGCCAAGTCATCGTGACGCAACTGACATGTCCTAGAACTTAAAATTCGAAGACAAGTGACTTCTGGCCACCCACACTGGGCCCGTGTGGTGGATTACGGCTCACGCCTTCTCATCTCACAGAGAAGAAGCCTGTGTCCCTCGGTTTGGCTTCAGAGGCTTCCAAAAACAACGTAGCTACTTCATTGAGTACCAATTTAATTCTATTCCCAAACAAAAAACTTCAAAGGTATACTTCTACCAGTTATTCGTGTTAATACGAGTACTTCAGTAACGTTTTCACTGTAATACTAATGTCTGTTTGTTTGTTTAATTGGTCGCAAACACGCGAGGCTTTCTCAGGGGCACATAGAATGGGCGACGAATAAGTTTCTCGTGTAAATGTGTCATTTATATTATTTAAATTACAGTTGGTAGAGAAAGCTATATTCTTTGGTATGTTCCTTCTCTTTCTTACATGATTGTTATGTGCTACTTTTACTTAATAGAAAGAGATAGAAAACAGTTGTTTTCTTTGCTATACAGACTTTTTCTCGGAAAACGGTGCAGAAAACAAATGCTTTTCTTGATTTTTTTTCTGTTTATTGAGTTCGTTTGAGTTCAAATTATGTACAAACATTTAACATAACATCATGCCTGTAATTCCGGAAGGATTAGGGCAGAGGTGTACCTTAAGTTTAGTACACCCACATTTCGCCAAGTAATAGGGCGCGAGTCTCTTGCGTATTGCCACAAATCCAGACTCTTGGAAAATTCCTTACGGAGAACGGGACACTACTGAACACTACTGAAAAATTCCTTATGGAGAACCCAATAACACCTGGAAATTGAACCTAGGACCTCATGCTCAGTAGTAGCGAAAGTATGTTATAGGATAGCAATCCTGATACAGTAATAGTAAGTAGCTGTTTAGACCTTCCTTGTAGTAGAAATATTAGTTTTCGAAAACATAACATAGGTAATACATAAACCTACTATAAATCAAAATCAAAATATTTTATTTCACATAAACCTGCATGGGCACTTATGAAACGTCAGAAGCTAGGTGCACGGTTCCAAATTGTTGTTTCCTACGGAGAAGAGCCGGCAAGAAACTCCACGGTTACTCTTTAAAAATTGGCACTAACAATGTTTCCAAATTACAGAAATAAAATGTATGGGAGGACAGTGCCGGCCTGTCAATAAGTACCAGGTACTTAGACGAATACAGAATAGAAAATCGTCTACAAATCAATATTATAGTATATGGATAGCATAATTATCATTAAGTACGTTATCGCATAGCACATTCAAAAACCGAATGAACGCTCAATAAGTAATGTTGGTTTATTTCAATGAACGTATCATCGGTATATGAATACAGAAGTATAGTTGACCAATGGGACGTATTAATGAAAATCATCGCCCATTTCCATATTAATAAATTTCCCTTTATTAATATTACATATGAAATGTATAATTTATATAGGAGTTTAATTATTCCACGGTAGCATAAAGTCCCGTTCTCATTTAGAGAAGGAATAAGCGTTAATTAGTTACCACGTTTACTAACTATGATTTGGCGATTTTCAACCAAGATTTCAGACATGGTACCGTTACTTAATACATGATGATTTAGAACTACTGGCTTGCACAGTACTTTGAAATTACAAAACTTTTCTAATGTTATCTTGAACTTTCTTAGCTAATCTGAGTGCAGTACCTACTCAGATTCGTTATTGAAAATTAAACAATTATTTACTTTAATTGGAAATTACGTATATTATACGCGGGACACTCAGAAAGTTTTTTGTAAATAAATAAACATGTTCTATTGATGAATATTTTTATTAAATCTCCACTAACCTCTATACAAAGTTTCATGCTACTGAACCAGTTTTCGAAACCATCTTACGGCGACGCAAATTGTATCCCTTTAAGTTGGTTTTTATTTTAGGGAATAAACAGAAGTCACACGGTGCGAGATCAAGGCTGTAAAGAGTGTAAAGAATGACCCAGGAGTTTGACTGGCGTGCTGTGCAGGAAGTTCCTCGTTTTGAACGCGTTGTCGTATTGGAGCAGTAACCCGCGGAGCCCTGTGTTTGGTCGTTTGTTGCTCACAACAGAGAAGGCTTCTGCCAAGCATTTGGTAAGATACCATTCACCATTAATGTTTCTTTGGTTCCCTAAAGGAATTGACAAGTAGCCAGTCAAACCGAAAAAGCTCGCGATCAAAATCTTCCCCCCGCTTCTAGATCGCTTCACTTTGGTAGGCGTTGAGTTGAGCGACTGGCGCTTCGTTTCTGGATCGTATTGATAAATCCAAGACTCATCACCTGTAATGATGTCGTAAACACGCAGAGACGAGCCTGCTTCAAATTCGTTTATCATATCACGGTACCATTCCACCCGGGCCTGCTTCAGAGCATCGGTGAGGTTGTACGGCACCCAGCGTGAAACTATCCTGCTCACGCGAAGATGCAAATTTAGATTTTCATGAAGGCTTCCCAATCCAACCTGCAGTATGTGATGAATCACTTGATACGTAACTCGCCTATTGTCATGCATTAAATTTTTCAGTGCTAGCACGTTTTCTTCCGTAAAAAGGGCGACCACTTCTTTCTTCTTCCCCCAAAGTTAGTCGACCGCGCTTGAATTCGTTATACCAACGATACACGGTTGCCTTAGAAGGACCTTCATCCATAAATGCCATTTGAAGTGTATCGTATGATTCGCCCGGTTTCAGGCGAAACTTGAATTCGTAAAGAAATCATAGCGCGAAAATGTTCCCAGCGCAGATTCATTTTTGAATGAGACACGATAATTTAAATCAGCTCGCAAAAAAAGTAGAGGGAAATTTTGAAATTGGAACGTACCTATTTTTACTTACAAATAATCATATTTTCAAAATAGATTATAACTGGCCAGTCTCTCATACACAAAATTGTTAGTGGAAAATGTCTTAGTGGCCTGGTATAGGATGACAGGGTTTTTTTTTAGTAATAACATTAGTTCGATGTTCTCCTACTAAGAACAATACGAATCTTTTGTTGAATAAATTGCTTTAAATTCAAAACGTGGCAATTTCCTGAATCGCCGACAGAAAATGAAATATTATTTATAAGGGTCGAATCTCCCGTTTCGCGGGTGTAATTTCGTGCAAATCGAAGGCAAAGTCATGTAGACACCAAACATGCCTACGGTAAAGATCATCGTGAGATGGTCACACTGCTTACATACACAATAGTACTAATAACAAAACAATCACGTCCTCTAACACGCCCCATTCACAGGCTCTTCCACTGGCGATTATGTCTCTTCATTAGTAAGTTCGCGGAGGTCGATTTGCATTCAATTAATTATCTATGGCCGGTCCGTTGTGGCGCCGTCGGTAACTAGGCGCATTAAATGCATTGCTAACTATGTTACGCTGATGTCTGAGATTGAATGACGTGATTTTATGTCAGGATTAGAAATACAGACAGCAAACATCGATGCTTAACCTATGTAATATAACCATGAATTCAGTGCGTGATTCTGAACGACCCTACGTGGACCCCACGTAGGGTACGTTGAAATTGTTCCTATAAAAAAATGCTGTTTTTTACATTTCGAACGCTTAGCTATTGCAGTTTTGTATGAAACAGCTGATCTTGCTCTCAATAACCGGCGATAAATTTTGACGCTAGCAGGTCCTGAATCATGTTTGCGTCAATGTCCCACCCTGTATTCTGTATTATCTTTCAATGTTGTAGTGCTTTCCTTGTGAAAAAATTCGTCTAGTAAGGGTATTTTCCCACAAATACATTAACTTCGTGCCAATTGCCTATATAAAATACTATAATAATAGGTCCCACAAGGTGGACCGATGACCTTGTGAAGGCCGCGGGTATCCGCTGGATGTGGGAAGCACAAGACCGGTCGAAGTGGAGGAGCCTGGGGGTGGCCTATGTCCAGCAGTGGACGTCTTTCGGCTGAAATGATGATGATTATTATTATAAAGTGACTCAAAATCAAAATCAAAAATCAAAAGTCATTTATTCAAACTAGGCTGAGAGTCAGCACTTTTCGAACGTCAAAAAAAATAAAACATAAGACAGTCCCCCCAAAACGCCCACCCTTCGACACTTCCTAGTGCTTTAGCTGGGAAGAAGAAGTGGCGCAACAAACTCCCCAGCAGCACAGCTGTCTGTTCAGTTAGAAGAACTTGATACTGTACAATACAATAGTAAAAAATAAAATGATTTAAAGAGTCTAATAAAATAAACAATTAAGTATATGAATGTAATTCATACAACCTGTCAGTAGGTAAGCTAATTCTGGTGAAAGAACACAAACATTGTCTTGAGTTAATCACAGCGACCAACTATTCTTATCGTTTAAGTAGTCGTTAATAGAATAGTATGCCTTAGAACAAAGGTTGGATTTTACTTTGGCTTTAAACGCACTAAAATGTAAATCTAACAAAGAAGAGGGAAGCTTGTTATAAAAGGTTATACCAAGCCCAACAAATGAGTTATGAACCTTATGAAGCCGGTGAAAGGGAGCACGTAGTTTATCCTTATTTCTAGTATTAATATTATGAATATCACTGTTTTTAGTGTATAAGTGTATATTTTGCCTAATATATAAGATGTTAGCGAATATGAATTGCGATGCCACCGTGAGAATACCGATATCTTTAAAAAAATCTCTTAGGGACACTCTAGCACCCAGTTGGTAAATTGCTCGAACAGCTCGCTTTTGAAGAACAAAAATATTTTGAATATCAGCGGCTTTGCCCCACAACAGAATGCCGTAGGACATAACGCTATGAAAATAACTGAAATAAACTAACCGAGCTGTTTCCACGTCAGTGTACTGTCTTACTTTTCTAACGGCATAGGCGGCCGAACTGAGCCTTCCCGCTAGGCTTGATATGTGTGAGCCCCACTGAAGTTTAGCATCTACTGTTATGCCCAAAAAAACTGTCGAGTCTACGGTTTCAAGCACCTCTTTATCTAACACGATGTTTGGACCAAGATTTCTAACATTCGGTAAGGCGAATTTTACACACTTTGTCTTCTTGGCATTAAGTACTAGGTTATTTGCCGTAAACCAATCCGTAAGCATTGAGAGTGCACTGTTTACGTCGTCAAAATCTTGTCTATTCCTGTCTACTTTAAAAATAAGAGAAGTGTCATCTGCAAACAGAACAACATCACAAATACCCTTTAAATAGAATGGTAAGTCATTGATATATACTAAAAACAAGAATGGGCCGAGTATTGAGCCTTGAGGCACACCTAACTGAACTGGTAGCCCGGAAGATTTTACACCATTACTTTCTACACATTGGAACCTACTATGTAAATAAGAATTTATTACGTTTAAAGCTTCGTTATGGACACCATAAATTCTATTTGTCTAATTCGTGCGAATTGACTATAAATCGGCAGAATATATTTACACTTAGGTTATAAGAACTTACCTTTACCAAAACAATGTATTTCTAGCTTTAAACGTTTCCTACGATTTGATTTAATTTACGATTTACAGATAAAACTCAATACCATGCGCTACAGAAATCCATTAATTTACTTAAAATTGACTCGTGCGCTGATAAAAATCACATATAGGGTGACTGGTAATTAGTGACCGACATTTAAACACATGATTGTACTCATCATTATGAACAACTTTTACTATGGGACCAAACCCGAAATCGCGAAAAAAAATCATCTGTTCACTTCATTTGGACGAGTTATGCAAACATAAATGTAGGGAACAGCAGATTTTTTTTTCGCTATTTCGGGTTTGGTCCCATAGTAAAAGTTGTTCATAATGATGAGTACAATCATGTGTTTAAATGTCGGTCACTAATTACCAGTCACCTTAGATTTTACGTTTATCAGCCCTAAGACTACTGGATTCAAACTTCCCTATGAATCACGGCATTGAATATTTAGGTTATTTTCAAGGCGCTATTTCCATATCAAAAGCAACATTTAATGTTGACATAGGCCACCTGTCATCGAGAGACAGTCTGGAATCTACCACGCGGGCCCAGTGCGGGTTGGTAGATGTCACATGTCTTACCGTTTTGAGAGCAGTGGTAATTAATAAGTGATGAAATTTATCAATTTCATAAATTACCTGTGAAAATTATAACAGCTGCTCTGGGCCATCTATCAGGTTAAGCTACGCTTGCAGTAGGTCCGTGGATGGGTGATCTATTCATTTTGAGACTTCTCCGTGCCTCGGATAGCACGTTAAGCTGTTGGTCCCGGGTTGTTACGGATTGTCAGAAAGTCTGACAAATTTGGCTTACACGGCCTGCCCTGATGCATCTTAATTTCAATTATTTACTAATCAACTAGGTAATGCATTTAAGGTTTTAAATTTTCTTTATTTTTCCTCCGCACGTTATTAAATCATTTCTGACATTGGCAGAATTATCAACATGGCCGATGTTGACAATTCTGCCAATATCAGAAAAGCCATAGAGAAAAAAAGAAAAGAATAGTACATATTACCTCTATGAAAAGAATAGAATAAAATAATACACTTTACGTAATTGATGGCATAATTTGTCTCTAGAAGCGTGGAAAACCAAATTACCTTCCCAACATAATTTTAACATGTCCCACCAAAATGATCGCCTCCCGAATACCAACAGGAAATACTGCCATAAACTAGGAGATAATATCACCCTCTTAAATTACACCCTTACGGGCTGATAATGAGCATGTAAACACAGCACCTCGCATGCTTGAAGTCGGTTAATCATGGCCGCTGTTACGAAATGACTTAATTATCACTTGTGGTATTTGATGAAGTTTTGGCTTTAATTTTGTGTGTCAAGATGGTATAAAGTTAGGTAGAATTGACGCCTTTGATACACAAGAACAAGAACTTTGGGAACAGTTGTAACGGCGCTGACTTACGAGGTCGAGAGTTCGAACCCAGGTAGGCGCTTTACTTTGTCTTCATAATTTCATCACTACTGTTCTCAAAAACGGTGAAGGAAAACATCGTGAGTAAACTGGCATCTCCTAGAACCGAAAATTCGAAGACATGTGACGTCTACGAACCCAGTTTAAACCCACGTGGTGGATTATGGCCCACTCCCTCCCGAAGAGAGGAGGCCTGAGTCCCAGCAGGGGGAACATTATCAGGCTCATTATGATACACAAGAAAACATAAAAAGCAATATTCAGACTATTTTCACTCTTCTTTCTTCGTCCAGTCTATCTCTCTGTGATTCCCCAAGAAATCAGGATGACAACCAACCGATTGATTAAGTTCGCGAACACATTCGCAAAAAGTTGGCAGTATCATTACAACGGTAATGTTCTCTCATTGTTTGTCTCATTTGTTTTTAGTAAATTCGTTTATTTACGTATATTTATTTGTGCTTATATTTATATATAGTTAGGTACAAATATTATATTTTTAGTTTAAATAGTTTTATGCACTTAAATTTATTCCTCAAATTTATTGCACCTACCACTGTTTGTCTCTGCATCACCCAAAGGTCGACTGGTAGAAAATTCCTATGGCACTGCCTCTGTACATGTGTGTGCTTAAAGTATTACATAAATTATATTGTTTTGAAGACGCTTTTAAGATCTCGAAAAGTCACTATCATCCGCCTCATCAATTTCCTTGCGTGGATGTCTCACAAATTTCCCCCAACATGATCTTTTTTGCGTTTGTGGTTTTTTTTCTTTCGCTCATGTTCAAAATCACAATAAAAGAAACCGTTAAAGAGTTACCTTCCTAGCTGGGCCTAGAGACAAAATACATTTCTGTTAGCGTTCACGCCAAACGCTACGCCTATGGGAATGACATTACCCGCGGAAAGGACACGACGTGTTTTGTCTAGGCCTGCTGAGCATTAATTCCATACACGCACGCCGGTTGCGAATAATACGCTAGCTGCGTAATACCTTTCTGAAGAACGTCACCAATAAAGTAACTATATATCGTTCTAGAACGTCCTACCAGCCTTTCCACTCACATCAGCCTTATTAATGTAATTTTTGTTTGCCTTTTTACAGACCAACTCTACTAAATTCAAATTATAAACGGGTGTGGTTTACAAAGTTGTTAATGTCCTCAACACTGAAAGGTGTAAATCTTAGTGATCTAAAGGTACGAGCAGACCCAATTCCTATTGGTCGCAATCTATTTATATTTCACCACGCTTACACGATTTATACCCGCTTTCGGAGGTGTGAAACGATTCGGTGCGTTAAAACTTAAAGGGATGGATTTTGAGAGAAAATGTTGGGCACATTATTAAATCTTCCCATGGTTTTTATACTAAGAAATGTAATAGGAATATAATATTTTCGATTCGTGGAAATACCAACAGAATTTAATGATCAACGGGTGTAATTCATTGCGTTATTTACATTGTTGAGTAGACAATTTTTCCGAACATATGAAACAATGGATTAGCAACAGCCTTCCAAATTATTCAGATTCTGATGAATAGTGTGTTACGCAATTAGGGGTTTTTGTTTGAGATTAGATAATCATCAAGTAATTTCGCCCGCTGTGGGTGGAGCAGGAGGGCGTGTCAGAATTTTACTGACTAAAACCCACCCGTGTTCCTTCAGTTGCCTGTGTGCCAGGGGCCGCGGTATCTCTTTCGAACATCCCGCATCCCTGGCAGGCATCGGCCCTTGCGGACCCCACCAGTTGATGCTGACATCTCTTTGAGGCGCGCTTGGAATACAACGCGCCATCGACCCGGGCTTGGTCCTTACCGGACAGCGAGCTACCCATTACTCACCGTCCGCAAGTCTGCACCTACGGTGGCCGGGAATTGGCCTGGGATTCCGGGGCGCATCGGTAATTCTCGTAATTTTAAGAACGTTCAGTGCTATCTCAGTCTTAATGTGTCAAAAATACCTCTTAACATTTTCCCATCAACGCATTATGAAATTGATTGTCACTAGAATGAGCTTGAGACTACATTTTGTACCTTTGTACACCGGTTACTAAGCAAACAACACTCTAATGAATATTGATTACCGTCATTACTGCATCATCAAAAAAAAAACATAAAAATAAAAACGAAATCATGCGCTCAAACAAAAAATCGAAGACAGGTGACACCAATCCGCACTGGGCCCGCGTATTTACAACCCTTCTCAACGAGAGGAGACCTGTGTCCCAGCAGTGGGAACCTTATAGACTGATTATTTATTGCCAATTCTACTAACCTTTTACCGTCAGCAATGCTACCAACACGATGGTAGAAATTGCCAAATATTTCTCAAGACGAAACCTTTTAAAGGAGTTCCAATTTCCAGAATAATACTCAAGTTTTGTTCCCAACAGCGTAATTAACTTTATAATTTCTATATCTTAGACAGAATAGTCGTCTCAATTTCAATTGTAAGTAATTTTGATGAAAAACTTCTTAGACTTTCCAACCGTTGAATAATGACGATATAATATTTCAATGTTGAACTTGGAACACCCATTTTAATGTAGAACCTGAGCTCACAATGCTGTGGAGTTTTAAAACAAAAGTTGTGCACATAAATGTTGATTTTCCGTAACCGTGTGTTCCCAGCAAGAAGGATGGATTGTCTTTTATGTGTATGTAATCGCAACTAAAGTATTATATAGCAACGTCTTTCATTTTGCTAACAACATCACATGGTCATCATCATTGTCTCTTATTCCTTGTTTGGATGTTTGTTTTTGTTAATCAATCACGCAATAACAGCTGAACAGATTTAGATGAAATTTCGCACACAGGTAGTTTAAGATAAACGTATTATATGTGATAATCTTAAGGTTATTTATAACCTAGACTATAGCTTTTTTTATCCTGTTGTACGTTTCTATGGGGTAATTTTCGACCTCCACGCGGCGCACAGTTTTCGAAGCCTCTGTCAAAAGCTAGTTATTTCTATTTCTACAGCATGAACTATTCCCTTATAGCTCGTGCCGAACCAAAGAATTAAGGGCTACAACTGAGCTCGGTACAGAAATGACGGCTGAATTGAAGGGCTCTCGAAACTACGGCGTTTTGATAAACGTGGTTATTCGCCGCTGTTTGACTGCGACAAATCGTTTGAAACTGTTGAATCCCCGACCTCAAAGTCACTTTTGTTTCCCGAACGAATATGAATTCATAGGTACCTACTTAATTGTATAATGCAAAAGTGACTCTTTCTGTATGTACTCGTAACCTTTTCACGCCTTAACAGCTGAACGGGCTTCGCTGAAAGAAGAATGGCAGAACTCCATGTAATTTGGAATTATTCCGATCTGTCACCCCGCTTTGTCCCCTTAGGGTGACAGATAGGAAAAAAGAGTTTGATCTGTCCCCCTGTTAGCGAATTATTCCGATCTGTCACCCCGCTTTGTCCCCTTAGGGTGACAGATAGGAAAAAAGAGTTTGATCTGTCCCCCTGTTAGCAATGAGGGGACAGTTCGAACTTTATTCACTCCTTAACGGTTTCATCTGTCCCCCTATCACTGACAGGGGGACAGATGAAACTTTTTATTCCTGTTTGTCCCCCACAGAATTTAATATATTAATTCTTAAAACTAATGCCACACATACTGCAACATTACATTAAATTAAAGACTAGTGGTTTAGGTTTATAATCATCTGTATTTAAATAACTTACAAATATTTCTTTTGTTTTTCTATTAATCAGCCACAGTCCCATATATCACGTCGTAGGTATTCCAGGTATAATAAGTATAATAACAATCAGTCCTCTGATTTGACTTCATATTACAAATGTTAATTTTTACTAACAATATGTTAACTTTTAGATGAGGAAATGTTCCTAATAAGAAAATTTTACTTGTTTAGATAAATTTGCAGCTTCTATTAAGGTAATTAATTCTGTATTATTCAGGAATGAAGTAAATAAATTCAAGTTTTGACGTTTTCATTCCTATAGGAGTTATCAAACAAAATGAAATTTCTGTCTGTGCTCTGTATGTCAGTACTATAGTTAATATTAAAACTTATATTGCGAATGACAACTTAAAGATTTATACAATATGGTTGAGAATTACTTGCACTACATTATTGTTTCCAAAAAAGCCGGCTCTTCCGGGAATTTACTCGGTGCAAATAAACAATAGATCGGTTCTCTCTTTCTTACTCAAGGGGCCATACGGCCAGCCGCAATGATGCGCATTACTAAGAGAACTAGTGCAAATTTCCAATTTTTGAAGGTGAGACGTCAGTGTTAAAATGTTCGTAATAATTAATTTGAGTGAAGTGTTTATATTACTAAGTATGTAGTTTTCAAGCGAACTATTGCACAGTATCATTAAACTGAGAGGAAATTACAGACAGAGGTAAGTTCATATAGAATGTACACTACACACAATACGACTTTTGGAAATTGTTAGCAAGTTTTAATGCAATTTTTTAGAAAACATACCTAGAACAAAAGTTATTGAGCACCAATATTTATTTTTCAGATTACAATAACATGTCGGAATTCAAAAACATACCTGGTACTTCTGCTACAGTAGACAACCAATGGTCTTTTATAAAAAAAGGTGGTGGCCAGGTGCTTTTACACGCCGGTCATCAATATTATAAAAAGAAGAGTTTAAAAAATGGAGTAATTTGTAATATGAAGTCAAATCAGAGGACTGATTGTTATTATACTTATTATACCTGGAATACCTACGACGTGATATATGGGACTGTGGCTGATTAATAGAAAAACAAAAGAAATATTTGTAAGTTATTTAAATACAGATGATTATAAACCTAAACCACTAGTCTTTAATTTAATGTAATGTTGCAGTATGTGTGGCATTAGTTTTAAGAATTAATATATTAAATTCTGTGGGGGACAAACAGGAATAAAAAGTTTCATCTGTCCCCCTGTCAGTGATAGGGGGACAGATAAAACCGTTAAGCAGTGAATAAAGTTCGAACTGTCCCCTCATTGCTAACAGGGGGACAGATCAAACTTTTTTTTCCTATCTGTCACCCTAAGGGGACAAAGCGGGGTGACAGATCGGAATAATTCGAAACGAACGGATGACAGACGAAAACGCCAACTTGACATTATACTATTCAAAGAAGAGACAAACGAGCTATTTTCGTCAGAAAGACAGCAAGGGTCCCAACATCCTCAAACTTTCACTATTTTATTCAACCCTGACCTTTTCCACTCCAAATAATTTTGGAAACACCTGCCTCTGCGCCGTGTTCGTGATTTCCATTAAAACTTGCCGTGTGTTGATGCGGGGTCGACAGAAACGTTACCTGTGGATCGGACATGCGCCTAACTTTGACAGAAAAGGGTACCTAGACAACAAAGGTCCGGCAATCACAAAACTTACTATTTTTGACTCTGAACTTTTTGACTGAATGTGAAAGATATGAGAGTTTGACCTGAGTTAGGTGTAACCGGCGAAATGTGATGTACCTCTGCCGAATTATTCCGGGAAACAAGGCGTAATGTTGCGTGTAAGCGATTCTTTTCAGCTTGTTAGGACCTTGAACAACAAGGGTAGTTACTCCTTAATAAAAGTTCCTTTGATGTCATTAGGATTGGCTTGGTGGATTTTTGGTCCTTAATCTGTCGAGTCTTTTCTCAAATATGTTGAAGTCGGCTTCCAAGACACCTCCGTGCCTCGGAAAGCACGTTAAGCCAATGGTCCCGGTTGTAATTTTTTGATCTTTGACAGTCGTTACGGGTCGTCAGAATCCCGGAAGTCTGACTACCAGTCTTACCAAGGACTATCATATTACTCAGTTACTGGGTTGTAGAGGTCAGATAAGCAGTTGCTCCATGTTAAATACTGGTATTCAGCTGCAGCCGGTTAGACTGGAAGCCGACCCTAACAGGGAAAAGGCTAGGCAGATGATGGTGATGTTGAAGTCGACTTCCAGTGTAACCAGCTGCAGCATGATACCAGTATTTTACATGGAGCGACTTCCAATCCGACTACCACAACCCAGTTAATGGGTAATACTATACCCCTTGGTAAGACTGGTTGTTGGACTTTCGGGTTTCTGATGCTAATGAATGGTCACCTATCCACGAACTAACAACAGCAAGCATCGGTCAACTGTACTTAGCCACGAGCCCCTCCCCTACTCACGATCTGCATTCTAGTCTAACTTCATACACCTAATCCTCAAATAAAGAACTGTTTCGTCTGAAATTAGTAACGATTTAGTCTAGATGTTTTTTTAAGACTTACTAACTGTTCTCAAAATACTTGGCACCTAATATTAAGAAACTAGCTTCTGCCGGCGACTTCGTTCGCGTGGAAGTTGAAAGATACATACAAGTTACTAAAATAACAGCCACATTTTCATAAAACCCTCTTGGCCCCCGAACCACCGCGTCGCAACAAAGCGCGCTCGCGCAATTACTTTGTTTTCGCTTAGCGTTTTTCGTTTTGCTTGGCTTCTAAAGGCCGAGGCGTGATGTTAAATAACCTATAATCTTTTTAAAAATTGGGCTATCAAATGAAAATAGAATTTATATATTCCGACAAAAAGTTACAGAGATTAGCGCGTTCAAACAAAAAACAAGCTCTTCTTTGTCGCTTTATTATATTAGTATAATATATACATAGATAACCGTAATTTACACTGTCCACAGATGTCTCAAATGTCCTTCAACAGACACTTCTAACTTATCCAAGTGTCGGTGTTAATGTTAAAAATTTACAACAGCTATTCATTATTCAACTTTTGCTATATTTCAAAGGGAATTTAGAAAAAAAAATACATCTTTTGAAGTTTTTGAGTGGCTGTGTTGATATTGTATAATGTTTTGTGTAGGAGACTGTTCGCAGATTATTTTCAAGTTTTTTTTTTTCAGTTATAAAAAAAATATAAACTGTTAACCTAATTTTAGGAGGCGATTTGAATTATTAATACGTATTAATGAGTTTTATTAGAGGCTCGTTGCGAAGCAATAACAACCGTACTGGGCGAACGATCAGGGTGCTTACTCTGGAATATAATTCCGATAGATCGACATTGGAATTAACAGTGAAGCGTCAGGGATTGGCTGGACTCACTGAGTCTAGCCAATCCCTGGCGTTTGATTGACAATTCCAATGTCGATCTATCGGAATTATATTCGAGAGTAAGCACCCTGGTTAAGTTACATTTGCCGCGGTCAGTTCTTCATCCTCACATGCCGAGACCCCTCCGTGCCTTGGAAAACACGTTATACAGTTGGTCTCGGTTGTCATTCTGAGATCTTTGACAGTCGTTACCATCAGAAGTCCGTAAGCTTACAACTAGTCTTACCACAGGGCTTTAAAAAAAAAAAAAAAAAAAAATAGGGCTGACCAAGATTATGTCTGAACTTTAAAAGAGACTGTGACCTCTGAGTTTGTTTCGGCCTTTTTTCTCAGAGTAGTCAGATAGGAAACGCCGACCTCATCTAGTTTAAAAAAAAATATGATTGACGTGTAAAAGTGTTTGTACAAACCTACTTACAGAAATAAAATCATTTATCATTTATCGTACTATCCCGTAACTGGATTGTGGTGGTCAGTTAAGCAGTCGGTCCATGTGAAATACGTTGCCAACTAAGCTGAAAAAATCTAGGCAGATAAATGTGTTTTAACAACGCTTTTTTGCAGTGCATCGCTGCTCATGTTCACAATATACAACGTGTTGTTTTGCATCCTCGTCAAATTCAAGGAGGTAACTATGCTAATGATTCTCGACACGAATCAATGATAAAATAAGTAGGTATTTTTTCATATTTTCGGAAAACGGCATTTGGCATCTTTTTTCCGGTCACGCATATTAAAACGCGGCCCGTGTCATACCGCACTGTAACACACAGCGATATAGTCGTGCGACACTGCCTACCGCATACGGAACGGGGCGATTCTGTTCTTTGAAAGAAGTGTTTTCTGAAATACTGTTAAATTTAAATAACGAATAAACAAGTATGTATTCATTAGTGAGCAAGTATCGTAATTTGATTTTTTATGTCTTTCATAAAAGCCTCCTGAAATTTGACGAGGATGCAAATCAACACGTTGTATAGGGTGACTGGTAATTAGTGACCGATATTTAAACACATGATCGTACTCATCATAATGAACAACTTTCCCAAAGACACGATTTTTTTTTTTAAATCGCTTCACCCCGGGGTCAAACAACTGACAGCTGATAGCGCGCGCGCAATCCGTTGTTAAATTAATTAAAAAACCGGTCAAGTGCGAGTTGGACTCGTGCACCGAGGGTTCCGTACAAACCTGTGGGTATATAAGTAAAAGTTCAAAATTGTCAAAAATATTTTTTTTTATATGACGAAACTAAAAAAATTCGGTTTTCGTAATTTTTCCTATATCTGTACTATAAGACGTGACTTCGTACAAAATTTCAAGATTCTAAGTTCACGGGAAGTACCCTGTAGGTTTTGATTCCCGTGCGAGTTTCGAAAATTTGCGGAATTTTGCGGCCTAAATGGCTGTATCTTTTGATTGCGTTGACTTAGAAGGTTGATTTTTCTACAGCTTCCAGGGACAGTAGAACTAAGTATCATATAGAAATTTCAGTTTGATACCTCCACGCGTTCCTGAGAAAAACGGTCTTGACAGACGGACGGACGGACGGACGGACGGACGGACAACAAAGTGATCTTATAAGGGTTCCGTTTTTTCCTTTAGAGGTACGGAACCCTAAAAAAAGAATAATGCATGTTAAAAGCGGATTTTGTTCGTTTGTTTGTAGGTAACTAAATTAAATTACAGCTGATGGTGTATTATTCTTGTTAGGTAGGTACTCAATATTGTATTGGGGTAATAAAATTGGGGTCAATGACATAAATAAAAAAATCGTGTCTTTGGGAAAGTTGTTTGTTATGATGAGTACAATCATGTGTTTAAATATCAGTCACTAATTACCAGTCACCCTATATAATCTGCTTCATTCGTTTTTTCTTCTTATTCAAACGAATGTGATTATATATACTCCTTTGGTTGAATCAGTCTGAGCGAAAATTTCCAGTTATTGGAAAATAAGAAAGAAAATTCTCAGTAGCCACAATTTTCAGTGATAAATAGAGAATTTGGAGAATCTGGTATTGGTGTCTAGCAAAGAGTTAAAATTGTCGCTTTTACGCGTTTTATAACACCGTCACACCGAAATGCAGAATATTGAGAGGTGAGTGGCATTAAGCTTTCCCGTGGCACCCCTTTCCGGTGTGCATCACTACCATAGTCAGTCTACAATGGGCCCACAGCTGGGTCACACTCCTCTTTTCGAAAGAGAGTGGGCTGTAATCCACCACGCGGGCCGAATTCTAGTTGGTATATATTCGGGGTTGGTGTATATAACAGTGAAGGACAACATCGAGAGGAAACCGATTCCGGTTTCCTCTCGATGTTGTCCTTCACTGTTTTGTGAGCAGTGGTGATGAAATTGTTTACGCAAAGTAAAACTACGGTTCGATCGTTCGTTACCACTGGTCTACCACTGCTTTCAAATAATATAAGCTCATACATGTTTTCTCTTGCTAAAAATAGTTGAAACATTTCTTTCATTTTCTGTTCTCGTAGAATTCACACAAAGCGACCAAGATTGTATTAGATCACAATGATCGATCGACTTTCTCTAAGAACTAACTCGTTTATTTTTAGGTGCTACTTTTTTTACGTTGGTAGGAATAGAAATAATGAGTACTGAAATGACGAAGGAAGGAGGTAAACTATACAACTAAGTTTATTTTTGACACTAATTGGCCTATTAGTACAAAAATAAACCTTTTGAAAAGATTAAATATAAATAAGCAACTGGGACTTTGATTCTATCCACTTCTATAGAAAACCTATTAATAGATATAATCCCTTACAGTTCCATCCAGCCCATTAAAATAGAGGCCAGTTTTATCCATGCTTATTCATAACTTTCACCATGTTCCTAGTGTTAGCTTTTGACTTTGAAACCCGGTCAAATACTTCTGATTGCGTCGACCGCAACTGACTGGCGTTTGAGGCGCATTGCAGCATTTGACACCGACTTGTGAAGTTTGTGGGATTTCTCGTCCGTTCAGCTGTCATGGCGACGGCGGCGGTGTGACGTCATCCGTAGCTGTCAATATTGCAATTTGAGCGGGAGATTTGACAGCTGAAATGTTTGTCTTTTGTTTTATTTTTGAAGAAAAACTGACTGAGAACCGAACAGCCACGCACGAATCGGTGTCTTTGAATCGCGTATACTCGGCTCTAGTCGCAGGTTATCCTCTTTTTTAATTATTGTGGAGACAGTGGACAATCGTTATCGTTTTGTATTTGAACTTATTTGATGTACAATCTTGTTTTGTGGTTGTTCTGAAATTCTGTTGGCACAGACACAGAGACATTATTTTCGTAGTTCAGAAAATAAAACAAACAACGTTCTACTAGTAAAGCTAGCCTTTTCAGTAAATGTGCTTAAAATGGAAATACATTTCGGCTTTCGATTGATACCTACTTGTACGATACGAGATACAAATTGTACAACCAATTGAATTCGAGAGATATTTAACATCCAATGTCTGAATAGGCCTAAAACAGCCATTGGGCAACAATGCGGAAATTACTTTTCTCTGCAACCTTTGTCAAGTTTCTGTTTTTACCCAGATGTTAACATAAAATCATGTAACCCATACAACAGTTAAATGTGTTAATCAATCTGTTAGACGTTGAGAGAATCTGAGGGGAATCCATGGATGGGTGACCATTTTTACATATGAAGATCCCTCCGCACTCGGATAGCACGTTAAGCCGTTGGTCCCGGCTGCCATTCGTGGATCTTTGACAGTCGTTTCTGGTCGTCAGAAGCCCGAAAGTCTGACAACAAGTCTTACCGAGACGTATCATATTACCCAGTAACTGGGTTGTGGAAGTCAGATAGACAGTTGCTACATGTAAAATACTGGTATTCAGATGCATTCGGTTAGACTGGAAGCCGACCCCAAACATAGTTGGGAAAAGTATAGGCAGATGATGATGAGATGTTGAAAATGGGGATATGTTTTACAAATACATACAATCTTACCTTATATAACATGACATCACGCCAGTATTCTCCTCAAGTGAAAGCAGAGGTACCAACGGTACACCCCTATTTCGCGGTTCCGTTTAAGATTCTTATCTCTAACTACAGCTATTTAACAGTAGCGTGGGGTGATTATGGCCAGGGTAAGCCGTTAAAAAAATGTCACTCACCGTGTGATGTAAGCTTAGTTTCCTCAGAGGATCAGCCGCTATTTCACTCATACTGAATTGGAATCAGAGAATTTTGTAACATGGTTTGGTTTCTATGCGCTCATGCGTTTTTTCAGTAAACTTAGAAACACATAAAAAAATAATTATACTCTGAAATTGTCGGTGGGAGGTGAGTATTTAAAAAAAATAAGCCGATGGGAATCGGTTTGTATAGACCCTTCGCCACTGGTATTTATCTAATATTTGTTTTTGCAACTTTTTTGCGAGACTGTTGTAAAACCTTTTCATGTCTTAACTTATGTATCTCTACTTGAGCAGAACTTGTAAACAAGCTAAGCATAACGTGCTCCATAATCGCGACTCTGTCCAACTATTAGACGCTACTTTATAGTGTTTATATCTGTAGTAATATTATAAAAAAGTTTGTTTGTAAGTTTGTAAGAGGGGGGTAATCTTGGCAACCACAAGTTGGATTAAAAAAAAAATTTTTTTTGCACCTGAAAGCGTAATTCTTGAGCTAGGTTATACGAGTAAGCTGATTAGCATTACGCTACCACCCTTTGGAGGCGAGCAAAAATAAAGTCGGCAAGAGCGTTAAAAAACATAACATAACTTCACTCCTAAAGGGTTAGATAAAGGAATCGTACCATAGGACATCCGCGTACGACCCGCTCCTGAGATACGTTTAAGTCTCCTGGAAAAGAGGGCGACTCTATTGCCTACAACTGGGCACAAAACAACCAATCCGCACTGGGCCCGCGTGGTGGATAACGACCCACTCTCAGCAATGGCCACATTATAGTCTGATTGTGTGTGCGTGTGTGGGCAACAATACAAACTCCGTATTGCTACTGAGAAATCATTGATAGGAAAACCCAATAACATTTTACCCGACCTGGGTATCGTAACCAAAACCTCATGCTCATCAGTAGCGCTTGCGACCACTAGAACAACGAGGCAGCCAACGCTAAAAGAAAACGAAGTTGCGCGGACGATGGGATGCGACGCGGCAAGTCGGGGTCCAAAAAAATATCACGCGGGCGGGCGATGGGATGCGACGCGGCAAGTCGGGGGCCAAAAAAATATCACGAGACCGGGCGATGGGAGTGACCGGGCGATGGGATGCGACGCGGCAAGTCGGGGTCCAAAAAAATATCACGCGGGCGGGCGATGGGATGCGACGCGGCAAGTCGGGGGCCAATAAAATATCACGAGACCGGGCGATGGGATGCGACGCGGCAAGTCGGGGGCCAAAAAATTATCACGCGGACGAAGCCGCGGGCGAAGTGTGTAAGTCAGAAATATGTCTTATATTTTTATATGAAACTTCGGAAACCCGGTCGTGGTAATGTGTGGGTAGATATGCTCGCCTCGCATCTTTTACCCATTGTTTAGTGTTATTTACATGTGTTAACTTGCTGCAGAGTTTGTGGCTAAATAATAACGAGGGTCGATCGAAGGGTTAAGCTATTGTTGCTGTCGTCGGTTCGTGGATTTAGAGACCCCTCCGTTCTTATGAAAGCACGTTACGACTAGCTCAAGGCGGTCACTTGAATATGTTTGACTGTCGTTACGGGTAGTTAAAAGCCCGAGACTCTGACAACCAGTCTTACCTAAGAGTATCGTGTTACCCAGTAAGTGGGGTGTCCTGTTATATTGGAAGCCAACCTAAGGATGAGCTGTTCTGAGTAGGGCAGAACACTTGGTTAGACGTGGTGATGGCAGGTGTAGCAGAGTCTGAACGGAATGAAAATGGTGTTTCCATTTTCATTACGTTTATTTCCGGGATACAACTGAAATTTTCGTCGGTTTAAAAAAAATCTGCCCCATACGTCACGATAAATTTACATACTAGGGATTCTAGAATTATTCATGGTTTCAGTTTGCCTGTCGATGTCATCCCACCCTTTATAACTAGGACAATGCTAAACGAATATTTTCTTAAACTTCCCGTCATTTATTTACACAAACAAACATTGTATTCCACAATAATAATATTCGATTTGTGTAACATAAATAAGACATGTTTCTGGTCCTCATAGATATATATTTGTTTTCTTTCCTCTCTGTTTCACTTCGCGTTTTTTGCTTCGTCGACTCCCTGAGTTATTGAGGGCACTGTAGTTATTGTTTAGTTATTTTCTGTTGTAAGTAGAGTTTGTTTTGATACTCATATAGTTGGTGAAAACAAAAACTGTTATTATTTAATTTGCATCATCTGCCTAGCCTCGTAACAATGTCGTAGTTGACTTCCAGTCCCCTTGGCAAGACTGGTTGTCACTTTCAGTTTTCTGACAACCCGTTACGACTGTCAATATGATCTACGAATTACATCTGGGACCAACGGCTTTTAAAAGAATGGAGGGGTGTCGATATACAGGGTGTGGTGTAAATAGTGGTCCACCGTTAAGGATTCGATATACCAGATAATTTGCTATAACATATTAAAAAAGTTACCATTTTTACCCAAGGATTCCGAAAATATATATTTTTTTGTTTTATAAGTATTTACAAAATTTGTACCTTAACAAATCTATCTTAAAAAAATAAAATATATAAGGTAGAAATTTAGTAAATACTTAAAACAAAAAAATACATATTTTCGGAATCCTTGGGTAAAAATGGTAATTTTTTTAATCTGTTAAAGTTAATTATCTGGTATATCGCATCCTTAACGGTGGATCACTCTATTTACGCCATACCCTGTATTTCAAGTAGTCAGTCATCCATCTACCTGTATCGTTAGCTGTTAAGATTGAGCCATGCGCCCCTTTGTTACCCGAGACTATGAGCCAATAAAACTCAAGAACAAACAAGGTTATAGCATAAAAATGTAATCCATTAGCAGCATCTTAGGGCCCCCTCGAGACGACGACTCCTATCCTTGGCAGTATACGACTTACATCTCAACAAGAGCCAGAAAACTTTATAATGCTCCAATCAGCCATATACTGCTCTGTTTGGCTAAAATCCTGGAAGTTTGTTAAAACATAAAACTGAAAAATAAAAAGTGTTTTTTTATAGCTTGTTCCAAACATAAAATGTATATATGTTACAGCGGATTCCCAGATGGATACAAGTTTTTGTTCCGAATACGTTGTTAGAATTTTTTTCTAGTTTCTTTCGTTAGATTTGTCAAGCAAGACTGGTTATTTTTTGTGCTAGCATTGTGCGGAGAATACAAAGTAAACGGCTTGTTATCTAAGAAAAGTTTTTGACCCTGCCAAAACTCTATGGGACCTCGTATGTAATTGAGTTCAGTTGTCATAATACCATAGCAATTCAAGTGATAACTAAAAGTTGAAATTACTGTTTTATTCTTTCTTGAATTCTAATATAACATAGCAATTTTACACCCGGGGGATCTTTGATGGGTTAAGCGGAGGTGTACTTTTTTTTTTTTTTTTAAATTACACTCACGTTTCACCATGCCATGTAAAAGAGGGCGAGCCTATTGCCATCAACCGGGCAGCCACAGAAATTCCTGATAGAAAAACCGCAATAAAACTTTACCCGACCAGGGAATCAACTCCAGGACCACATGCTCTGCACTAGCGGTTGTAAACACTAGACCAACGAGTTTTTATCTTCTTGGTTTCTATCTCAGTTAACTTTAATTTTGTGTACATTTTGATCTATGAAACCCTTTTAACCCACTCTGATTGAGTTGCGTATGTGTGTTGCAAGTTTGTAATCATGTCTAGAAACTTTTAAACAAATAGATAGAGTAAAGGCAAACTTGATCAGCTGTCTATACCGATCCATTGGTCGGTCGGGCTGGCACCGGATGAGCTACAAAATTGTATTACTGGAGCTAATGGACCAATGGACGGGCTTCGACAGGCTGTGACATGGCTACTACATCTGCCAATACTGCCAACATTGTTTGTTGTATATCATTTTGCCTAATATAACAAAAACGTTGCCTTTGGAAACTGAATTTTGATGTGATTTTATTGTCTATATAATGAAGCTTTAAAACTATCCGGCTTTTAACTAAGTGATGCTGAAAATGGTATAATTTTCTATGTATTTTCATGTAGGTAATTTATTTATTTAATATGTAGCGGCACTACAAAATAAATACTTCACAACAAATCAAGAAAAACGCAAAAAGAGAAGTGGCCCCATCTACAGTGCCACAGGCGAACTATATTAAGAAATCCTACATCGCGCAGTCAGAGTTTACCACGACACTTGAACATATACAAAATCCCGACATCAACTGTCGGGCAGTTGCCCACCAGACACAATACTCGTCTAGTCGGAGGATCCTAGCTCCTTTATCAACATAGGAATGAGTGAACTTTACACGCTGTTCCTCATATCCCTTTAAATGGAAGAAAATCAGCCTATAATGTTCCCACTGTTGGGACACAGTCCTCCTCTCTGTGGCAAGGAGTGGGCTATAATCCACCACTTAGGCCCAGGTTGGTGGATGTCAAATGTCTTCGAATTTTTGGATTTTGGACCTGACAGTTACCTCACGATATTTTCATTTAAGAGCATGGGTGATGAAAAAATGTACCTACTCATAATAAACTAACTACTCACGCCTGCCCGGGTTCGAACCCACAACCTACAACTTAAGCCGGGGCCAGTACCGCCGGGCCACCACTGCTCTTATGGTGGACTAAGAACTGCTTGGTCCTCAAGTGAGAACCAATAAACTGCTCAAGTAAATTTCGTACCTGTTGTAGATTAGGTACCAAAAAGTATGTAGGCAATATACAGGAAAAGTTTTTATCCAGTGCGCAAATTTTAACCATGAATTTAGCATATCATTCTACCGCAGAAATTATTCGCCGGTTATACAAAAAAAAAAAAAAAAAAACAGCTGTTCCATACATTTTTACCGCGTAGGTATTGCACTTTTCTATGAAGAAGCTGTTTTTTTTTTTTTTGTATAATCGTCGAAAAATTCCTGCGGTAGGGGGGTCTAGAATGATATGCTGAATTCACGGTTAAAATTTGCGCACTGGATAAAAACTTACCCTGTAAGTGCTTTTACGTATTTAATTACAAGCTAATCTATCAAACACGAACCAGGTAATTCCAATAACACTATCGGCATTGCCTGACTGTTGCCAGATTGTGTACCGCACCTGAGTAAAGCCGTATTTACTAAAGTTAATACTCCTAAATACAGATGATACAATTTCAGGTCTGATAGCCTGGCTGTATTTACTGTGACACGTGAAAATATAACTCGCGTATATTCCGGCCGTATTACCATCTGAATGTGCGGGCTGCTAAATAGAGCATTAATTTTGAATGCACTGCAAAGCTTTTAACATTTCCCTCAATATACATCTACGAAGTGGCGGTATTTGTTAAAACAAACCCACGGCTTTTTGAAATTAGGCCCCCCGCAAACTCACGTTTGAGAAAAAGGGAGTCCAACATTCTCAGTGTTGGCCGCAATCGAACAGCTCTTTTCCGCAATAGTATATATCAAATGGCTCCAGTAATATACAATAAAATTCCGCGAGAAATAAAATATCTTAATTTAGTTATTTAAAAAAAACGATTGAAACAATTTTTAATTAATAAATGTTATTACTCAATCACTGAATTTATGGAGGATAATTGTTGACAATGATATTTTAAATTTTGACATAATTTTATTTCAATTTTATGGTTTGACATTTTAATTATACCTACAGACATTTAATTTACGTTTTTTTGTAATATTATATTTCATTCTTGTGTGTAATATTTGTATGCTTGCGAGTAGAATGCAGCGCACTAACATTATCACTATAAGACCTAATATAAACTATGTACCTGCATTGTGACAAATTAAATGATTTGATTTGATTTGATTTGACATAATATTGTCAAAATGATCGTTGTAAGCTGCTCCGCTGTGAAATGTAGAGGTAGATGCGTTCCTGAGAAATAGAGCTTTGACAGATGGACAGACATTGACAAAACAGTACATTATATCAGTAGGTAGTTACTGATCATTAGCCTTCAGGGCAAACTGGCATACGACCACGGTTTTCAGATGATAATATTTTCCTGTAACATACTTTTCGGAGCGTGATTTTACAGTAAGTTGTGAACTTATTTTTTTTTACTTCATGTGATTGTTTGCAGTGTGAGAAGTTTTACATTCTATTGCTTTTAAACTGAACCATGTCAAAGAAGTAAATTTAAAAAATCATTTAAATATGGGCCCAGACAGTGCGAGGCATGTTGCGATATGAAACAAATGAGTTTTCACATCATTTTTGTGAGACCTGACTCAAGCTGCTGAGATTGAAATTTTTATCCGACTATATGCCATAGTTAAAAAAAAAAAAATGTCAGTCTCAGTTGGTTAGCCAAAGCAGGGTTATAATTTTGTCGTCTGACTCCGGTTATACGACTCAGCTGCATTCTGCTGGATTGGAAGCCAACCCTAAGTGCGGAAAAGGGTAGGCAGATGGCTCCAGGTATTTTAAATACCTCTTTGGTTGGCGGTTTCTCGTTTAAACTTTCTTTTAGTTTAGAAACCATTGATTTCGATATTGATTTCAACAATTTCTACATCTAGCCATTTCCGAGTAACACTGTCTAAACAAAGAGAGGCCGGCCCTACGAAGACAACTAAAAAAGATAGGGATACCGGTTTTCACCATTCCCTAAGATGAATCCATAGAGGAAGACGAAGGAAACCATAAGGAAGTCCTCAATACTTCTTCATACGTAGTTATCTCCACTTACCTCGTCTTTAGGGAGTACACGCGACGATACAAACTCGTATCGGACCGATCAATCTGATGTCCCCACAATTTCATAAGAAACGGTGCGCGCTCCTTTGGGAGGGGAATTCTCATAAATTTTCCATGAGACACAGTTTGACTTCCCAGATACATTGGACGGGCTAACAACTCCCTTGGGAGAATAACCCTGCAAATCGCGTTATACGGTCTAACCTGTTTATTTGGACGAAGCTCCGTTGCTTCTAAGTGGCTAGTTTAACTTGACATCTCAGGGTGGCGCGTGTTGTTACGGTAAATATCAAAAATGTGTCAGTAATAATAACCTTTATTAGTTAAGAAAGTGGTTAAAAATTGTGTAAAGTCCCTCACCTGTGCTAGGTGGTTAACCTTACACAGTAAGATTAACTAGGAAAAAAAAAACAATTATAATAAAAAATACGACAGAATGTAAGAACAAATTAGTAAAAAGAAACAAAATTATGATAAAAAGCCCAATGATTGTGCATACGCGTGTCGAATGTGTGTGTTGTGTGCGTGTGTGTGTGTTATGTGCGTGTGTGTTTTTAAATTGAATTGTTATGTTCAGGAAATCGTGATTGAGATCGGGAGTGGCGTGGCGGCTCACTGCCTCTCATTATAGTACATTTTACGTTTTAGTTCTAATTTTCGCCACATATCAATTTATAATGGTTGTTAGATAGTTTGGTAAGTCTCTCAGGGACTTATTGTAATGATATTTGCTATGTAGTATTATCAAGTTAATTAATACAACTGTTGGAATACTAACTCGGTTCGCAAATACGAGCGTTTAGTTATGAGCTGGCATTAAATGAAAGAATAATATGATTAATAAATTATGTATGTTTATCATTAGTGCGAATGAAGTAGAATAATTAAAATTTTAATGAGAGTTTTATTTCATTGTTATTGTTTTATCTATTTCAACAGTAGAGTGAGGGTTAATGAGAAAGGAACTTTATTTGTTTTAACCCTTTTAAAAATTGCGAAATAAAACTACAGGCAAAATCTGTTAATTTTGGTGCATTGGGTAAAGAGATTGAAGTAAGCCAGAAAAGACCGAGGGAAACTATTGGTGCAAGTTAAATAAATCTGAAAAAGCAAAAGCATGGCTGGAGTGTTTTTGATGTAACACAAATTCTTATCCTTTTAAATATGAATGATTCTCAAAATGTATGTAGATTACGTAGTACTCACTGGTGACCCAGTGGTATCGGCTTGAACTTACGAGCGTGAGTTCGAACCCAGGCAGGCGCTTTATTTTTGTAAATAATTTCATCACCACTGCTCTCAAAAACGGTGAAGGGAACATCGTGAGGAAACCGGCATGTACTAGAACCAAAAATTCTGAGACATGTGATATCTACCAACCCGCACTGGGCCTGCGTGGTAGATTATGGCCCACTCTCTCTCGAAGAGACTGTGTGCCAGCAGTGGGAACACTGCTGATTCTGATTATGACATATTACTCATAATTTCCTGAGTCATACCTACCATAATGTTCCCACTGCTGGGACTCAGGCCTCTTCTTGGTGAGAGGGAGTGGGCTGTAATCTACCATGCGGACCTAGTGCGCGTTGAGTCATACTATCATACGCCAATAAGAATTGATGAAAATACGTATTATAGATTTTCGTCGTTATTTTTTATGTCTGTGTGACACCGTTGTTCTTCTAAACTATGCAATGTACTTTAAAAAAACATTTATTTCAGGTTTTCCCATATTACAATCACAAGTGAGAGCGGTGGTGGCCAAGTGGTAACGGCCGCGACTTACGAGTTGTAGCCGTTGTAGGTCGTGAGTTCGAACCCAGCCAGGCGCTTTGTGTAAATTATTTCATCACCACTGCTCTCAAAAACGGTGAAGGAAAACATCTTGAGGAAACCGTAGACCCTAGAACCAAAAATTCCAAGACATGTGACATCTACCAACCCGCACTGGGCCCGCGTGGTGGATTACGGCCCAATCCCTCTCACCGGGAGGAGGCCTGTGTCCCAGTAGTGGGAAGATTATAGGCTGATGATGATGATAGATAGATAAGATAGATAAATCGTTTATTTGGTGCATATAAAAGACACAACACAACAAACAAAGCACAATGAGAATAAAATTAATTACACGAAAATAACAAGGTGCCAAATGTGCCAATACACTAAGAAAAAAAAGAAAACAGGTTGACATAATTATAGTGATGACACTTTAGGCTATGACACAGTGATTTAAACTTTAACATTCAAATTAGACATTAGCAAAATGTTTCACTAAAAAGAAAAGATTCAAATGTATCTTTCGATCACTGGGATATGTATCACTCTTTTATATCTTTATATCCTTATGTATCAGTAGCTCACGCTCGCGCGCACGACACGCAGAGCATTGGGCTCTGCATTGTACTGCTCACTTGATGACAATCACAAGTTACGAAACACGAGATAAATAGAAATCATAAACTAAAAATTTAAAAATACAATGTCATCAAATCATAAATACAATGTCAAATAAAAATAAAAATTAATCATTAATCGGAAATTAATAATATGAAATACAAATTAAAATAAAAGTTTAGGGCAAATTTTGTATAAAATAACATAAATTATTAAAACACATATCACATCGCTCAATTAACATGCCCTGGCTATATGCCTACTGCAACACTTCCTAATATAGAGGCAGTCCAATCGTCCAGCAATCATCACTAGGACAGCATTGGAGCTGACTTTAATGCGGTTTTCACTCATCATCATCATCATCTGCCTAGCCTTTTCCCAACTATGTTGGGTCGGATTCCAGTCTAACCGGATGCAGCTGAATACCAGTATTTTACACGGAGCGACTGCTACGATACCCTTTGGTAAGATTGGTTGTCAGACTTTCGGGCTTTTGACGATCCGTAAGTCATCCGTGCGTAGACCTGGATGAACAGTTTATCTTTTGTCCCATTAATACGTTCCCGTGGGATCATTTTAGCTGGCAAAAGCTGGTACTTACAAACAAAAAATTCAAATCTTGCCAGTGGTTCCGGAGATTACCACGTTCAAACAAACAAACAAATTCTTCAGCTTAATTATTATTATAGATTAATGTTAAACTTATGCTAAAGAAACCAAGATGTATTGCCAAAACAAGGGCTGGTCGCTAGTTCAGAAAAATTAAGATATATAATATTGAAATGGTGACAGGTTCCAAATGAAATATCCCCCAATTCTCCGGAATATCTACCTACCCCAGAATAACAAGATAAGAATATTGATAGTGCCTTCGTCGGGGACGCAATATTGTCGAACATGTTACCTACCTACCCATTGAGTCGATCAGCTCCAACAAGGAATGTATTTTATTAAAGGACCAGACTCTATGACGGCTATCTGCGATAATAACTATAATATATTCTGGAGGGAAAGGCTTATGTACGGGATCTATCAGGTTTTGTTAAAGTAATATGTGGAACTTAGGGCCAAAAAAATGTATCGGAAAATGTTCCAGGTTATGTAAGGATGAATCCTATATTGATAACTTGACGTAACTCTAAACTTTATTGCTTGATTTTCTTCCTTGGTGCTGATAGAAAATTACAAAATGATAATAATCTACACTAATATGTTTTTTTTTTATTTATTTAAAGGGCTTTGTCGCTTAGCGACCACATCGCCCAGTGCAGAAAAACACATAATATTGTTGATTAAAATCTATCTTACAACTAGCTTTTACAATTGTTTTGCCTTATCGGACAGTGGAAAAGAAAGGATGGTATTACATACGATATCATAACTTTTATGTCGTCCTAAAACATTATTTCTAGTGTTTTCATTCCGGACACACTCCAACAGGATATGAACCACATCATCAACAACTCCACAATCATCACAGTTTGGAGACAAAGCTTTCTTCATTAAATAAGTATAGAACTTATTTGAAGGAATATGTCCGGAACGAAGTCTTAAAGCTATAGTCACAATGTTTTTGTTGAGGGCACAATCAATCCATGGAACCCGAGAAATCTCTGGCTGGATCGTTCGATACCATATCCCTTATTCTTTTGATCTCTTATCAAAATACTCTGCCAAAGATCAATACACTAATATGATAAACAGGAAAGATTTAATTGTTTGTTTGCATTGAATAGGCTCCGAAACTAATGAACCGATTTGAAAAATTCTTTCACTGTTGGGAAGCTATACTATCCCCGGGTGACATAGGCTATATTTTATCCCCGTATTCCCACGGGAACGGGAACTTCGCAGGTGAAGCCGCGGAGCGCTGCTAGTATGTAATAAATAAATAAATCTGCCCGGCCTTTTACCAACAACTATGTTGAGGTCAACCTCCAGCCTGACCGGATGCAACTGAACTTCATTTTTTTGCATGGACCGACTGCGCATCTGGTCTCCACAACTCAGTAACTCAGTAAAAGAATTCCCCTTGGTAAGACTAGATGTCAGTTTTTTGGGTTTCTAACTACCCGTTACGACTGTCAAAAATCTATGAATGACAGCCGGGACCACCGGTTTAACGCACTTTCCAAAACATTGAGGGGTCTCAGTATGTAAAGATGGACGCCCATCGCGGACGGACCTTGGCAAGTTTAGATTAACTTACGGTCGATGCGGCTGGTGTTAACCACTTAGCCACGAGCACCTGAACTCAAAATTCCCTTCCTTCTTATAATATGTTTTTTTTTGTTCATTTCCCGAAAGAGTGCGAATGCCAATGCCAAGTTTGTTCAGCGTGCGAAATTCCTCAAAATAATAATTGATTGACGGTTGACGGATATTATTCCGAAATGTTTTCCTGTTTTTGCGATTTTCCTTAATCTGTTCTGTGAGAAGTCCTTTTGGGGTTTAAGAATTTTTATTTGGATTAACGCTATTTTCCGGGATTTTGTTATTTGGAAGTGGAATTTCGTGTACTTGATATCTTTAGCGGTGGTAAGAAACTTGTTAGCCGTCAGTCTTAAAATGACACTTAGAAATCAGTACCTACATAAACAGTTCCGTTCATAAAGTCTTATGGGAATGAAGAGATCCGTTATGTGGCAATCTTCTGCAAACCTTATCAGATCGCTACACTACCTTCGCCGTGGTCTACCTCGACGGCGATGTCCTTCCTCAGGCGTCCAGTGAGTGACCATCTTTCCCCATTTGCCCGGTTGCATTCCGTGAAAAAATCACCTAGTATGCATTAAGTCACAGCAGCGGTGGCCCAGTGGTAACGGCCGCGACTTGCGAGTTGTAGGTCGTGCGTTCGAACCCAGCCAGGCGCATTATTTTGTTTAAATTATTTCATCACCACTGCTCTCAAACGGTGAAGGAAAACCTCGTGAGGAAACCGGCATGTCCTAGAACCAAAAATTCGTAGACATGTGACTTCTATCAACCCGCACTGGGCCCGCGTGGTAGATTACGGCCCACTCCCTCTCATGGAAGCCTGTGTCCCAGCAGTGGGAACGTTTATAGGCTGAGTATGTATGCAATAACTCCGCTTCTATACGTTTCTGTGCGTGAAGTATTAAATAAATAAAAAATTAACACACACAAACCTGCTCCGTCGCAGGTTCACAGATAATTCCGCCCTGGAGTGTAAATGTGCTTGTCCCATCAAGAATGTGGCACTTAATATCTTGTCCCGCGCGTCCTGAAGGCCAATTCTCGTAATTAAAACCGTTAAAAATCTAGTCGCAGTGTCATCTCAGCGACAAGCAAATGTCAAAAATGTATGAAAAATCGAGGTATTTTTGACAGATTGACACTGAGATCACACTGTGAACGTTCTTAAAATTAGTAGAATTGCCCCTCTATTGTCTGTACGCTACAGGAGTTGATGGGCGCTGCTGAAAGTGCCAAGCTCGTACCCAAACTCTGGGCTGACTGTATTTAGACTGCTATTGACACGCTAAGAAGGAGAAAAAGAAGAATATTTAAATAGACAAAAACTAAAAAATACATTGAATTTTTAAAACAAACAAAAAGTTTGAATATTTTTAAACGCAACATTTTACTTTAATACGAAAATTCAGTCGCAAAGCTAAGCCGGTTGCCAAAATTTACGAAACAAAAATAAAACGCCAGCGCAATCGGACAATATATAAATAAAATATTTGCGGCAGATCCAACAAAATCCCAAACTGGTCTCCAAAAGTGTCACCGAATGAATTTATTACTCTGCCGGCGTCCAAACTGTTTCAGATCATACTATATAAACTAGAATATAAATGAACTATGAAAATATCGTTAATTATTCACTGGGTAGATTGTTTATGTAAAACGCTAACTCTGTGGCTATCTCATAAATATCTCACTATCATCTGCATAGCCTTTTCCCATGCATAGCCTATGTTGGGGTAGGCTTCCAGTCTCACCGGATGCAGCTGAATACCAGTATTTTACCTCCACAAACCAGGTAACAAGATACACCTTGGTAAGACTGACTGTCTGACTTTCGGGTTTCTGACTACCCATAACGACAGAATTCACAAATGACAGCCGGGACCAACTGTTTAATGTGCTTTCCGAAGCACGGATAGGCCTAACTTTGTTAAGATGGCTACCCATCCACAGACCAACCGCAGCAAGTGTAGCTTCACCCGATCGGCCGACCCGATCGGCTTTTATTACTTAGCTACAAGGAACAACAAATAAGAATTTAATGTTTTTCTAAATTCATCATCATCATTTCAGCCGAAAGACGTCCACTGCTGGACATAGGCCTCCCCCAGAATGGGGGGTTTTGCCATAATCGCCACGCTTGGCAGGCGGGTTGGCGATCGCAGTATGGTGGTAAAATGCATAGAGAACGCTGCTGCCCATTCTCTAGTAAGTCCCTTAGTCACCTTCTACGACACCATCATCTGCCTAGCCTTTTCCCATCTATTTTGGGGTCGGCTTCCAGTCTAACTCGATGCACCTGAATACCAGTATTTTACATGTAGCTACTGCCTATCTGACCTCCACAACCCAGTTACTGGGTAATACGATACTCCTTGGTAAGACTGGTTGTCAGACTTTCGGGCTTCTGACCACCCGTCGACGACTGTCAAACATCCACAAATGACAGCCGTGACCAACGGCTTAACGTGCTTTCCGAGGCACGGAGGGGTCTTGGTATGTAAAGATGGTCACCCATCCACGGACCAACCGCGGCAAGCGTAGCTTAACCTGATCGATCGACCCGCGCAGCTATTGTTACCTAGCCACAAGCCCCTCGACACCCACAGGAAGAAATGGGTTGGTGATATTCTTTTACGTCCGGCACCACACGGTTTCTAAATTAATCTTACAATAATCCTCAAATCACTTGGAATCCGCTAATTGCAGAAGACCACTGGAAGCGAGAACCACGATGAAGTGGTGGTGGCCTCCCCTAAGGAGGCCTATGTCCAGCAGCGGACGTCTTTCGACAATAATGATGATGATGCCTTAAATATGAAAATATCCATGAGAACAGTATTTTGCGTAAGCTGCATGACGATAAATACAAGTAGCACCGTGGAATAATTTCTTGTTTCAAGCAGCTTGCGACATGTTTACGCCTTTTTGCAATGCACCTCTGAAAACGCGCTGTTTTACAGGTCGCGAACCCTGCGCCGTCACCGCCTCTGTATTGCCACAGCCTTAGCCAGGCAAAATATTCATTCTCCCTACAAGACGGTTTGCAATTCCAACGCAAATTCAAATTGTGTCTCTAACGAAAGGGAGGGTCATATGAAAATTCTGGGAAATTCTCCCACCAATTTTTGTTAGTAATAACATAAAATTGTTTGTTTTGAAGGTTTCGTTTTTATTGTAAGCAACATAGTTCAGTTGCTGAACGTTATTTGTCATAAACAATAGATTATGTAAGGTTTTCTGAAAAAATACACAAAGACGACGGGTCCGCACAAACAACACAACTCGACGAATATACCTAGTTTATTTTTCTTACTATATTATACGAGAAAATCTAAATAACTGTATTACTTAATTGCATAAAATTCAAAACGTGCTAATTGTCTAATACATGAGTTGTCGATTCGCCCGTTTTGGGCGAGTAAATTCATCAGATCGACTAATAAGCGAAAATTGTAAATGTTACGATTTTAAGTTACAGTTGGATGTAGAATATTCTATTCGAAAGATTTCCCATTTTCACACACCAAGCAGAAGTAACGATTATGGTTATTATTATGTTATTGCTAAAAGCTCTTTAAGTGACTACGGAAGTTCTAATTTCATTATCTAGACTGCAGTTTGAATATAGCAGGTTCTGCCGTGCCAATTAAGTTGTTAATTAGAGTTTAAGGAGAAATCATGCATACCGTCTGTTGGGATAGGTCAGCTCAAAGCTGCAATGGCTCTTTCTTCAAAAGACTCTGCCATACCTATGCAAGGCTATCCCTGCATTGTTGGACTCACAAAATACTGGTCGTATAATGTTTTTTTTTTTGGGTGGGAAATCTTCAAATGACTTCTCCTGCTGAGTAGAGCAGGAGGGCGTGTCAGACTTTTACTGATTAAAACCCACCCGTGTTCCCTCAGTAGCACGTATGCCAGGGGCTGTGGTATCTCTTTTGTGGTACCCCTGGCGGGCATCGGCCCTTGCGGACCCCACCAGTGGTTGCTGACATCTTTGACGGCGCGCGTGTGGAACACAACGCGCCGTCCCGTCTACCACTTTTCGGCCGCAGGGGATAGGGAGAGCGGCTGACGCTATACCGACACTCCTCTTCCCCTGCGGCCCCACCGCGTCCGCCATCAAACGGTGGCGGCCCCGTCCAGGCCACGGAAGGGAAGAGCGCTGCTCAGAAGCACCGGCACTCCTCCTCTATCGCAGCCCGTAACCCTCAGCCGCGATGTCTCCCATTCGACATCGCGGCCCACCTCAGTTGCGGTGCACCTCACCGCAACCTACTTTTTGGCCGGTACGTCAATGGCTTGAAGGTAAAAGCCCTGACGAGCGGCCCCACCTTTGGGTTCCTCTTGGCTTCACCGTGGCTGGAATCCACGGTTACTGAGCCCCCCCCCCCCGCAACGACAATGCGGGAACCCACTCGGGGGGTGGTCGTATAATGTTTAGATTTTAAAAGAGACCATGCCCTGAGTTTGTTTCGGTATTTCTTTCCAAGGATCAGTCAGCTAGGAAATGCTGGCGCCATCTAGTTCTGAAATATTTACATGTAAAATGATCTATAAGGATCTACTTACGTAAATAGACAAGGGAAAATGTCAATGGAATATTTCTGTAGTATCCGGTAAAAATGTAATCTCGTTTTCTACACCAATTTTTATTGTGGGCAATAATTTCTGACTGGTTGGTCAAGTGGTCAAAGCGCAACTGGTGAGCATGAGGTTCTGGGATCGATTCTCAGGTCGGGAAATGTGTAATTGGGTTTTTCCTTCATCAATTTCTTATAAGTAGCCCGGAGTCTGGTTTCATGGCCGGTTGATGGCAATAGGCTCACCCCCAATGGCATGGGACTCATAAGTAACTAGCTAAATGTGGGTGTAGTAAAGGTATAACACTGCATAACTCTTCGGGGACTGCTGTTGTAATGTTATATAAATCGTAATAAGATCAGAAGGCCAATTCTCGTTCGCAGTGTCATCTCAGCGAGAATCGAATTTCAAAATATTGTCAGAAATGTATGGAAACTCGAGGAATTTTTGACAGATTGACACTGAGATCAGACTGTGAACGTTCTTAAAATTAGTAGAATTGCCCCTCTGTTTTGCAATCGCTATTCCCCTACTAATATTATAAATGCGAAACTAACTCTGTCTGTCTGTCACGCTTTCACGCCTAACCCGCTGAACCGATCGTCATGAAATTTGGTAGCGATATAGCCTGGGATATGAAGAAGGACATAGGCTACTTTTTTCCGCGATAACCGACATCCACGCGGGCGGAGCCGCGGGCAAAAGCTCACTTATATATTGCCAATTTCTGGCTGGAGAATTGCAAAAATAAAGTTTCTTATATAGGGTAAGTTTTTATCCAGTGCGCAAATTGTAACCATGAATTCAGCATATCATACTAGAAACCCTAGCACAGAAATTTTTCGCCGGTTGTACAAAAAAAAATCTGCTGTTTCATAGAAAAGTGCAATACCTACGCGGTCAAAATGTATGGCACAGCTGATTTTTTTTTGTGTATCCGGCGAAAAATTTCTTCGCTGGGAGGTCTAGAATGATATGCTGAATTCATGGTTACAATTTGCGCACTAGATAAAAACTTTTCCTGTATGCAAAATATTCGAAACGTGCAACATTACAAATAAATAGTCTCAAAGCAATAAAACTTACATGCTCACCGCGTTCATTGAAGAAACACGTCGAGGCGACGTACGCTAAACCTTTATACAGAAGAAAATACGTCACATAAGCGTACGGTGTACGTTAAATGATAAATTCTGTGTGTAATGCGCTGAGAACGCGACAGGTGCTGCCTAGGCGAATAAATGGCAAAATACGAATACATTGCGTGTTCACTGAATGCCGAGATGTATTAACCTTTACTGACACGGTAATGGATGAAATATAGAACGTAATGTAGTCGTTTGTTATTTGTCGTGTGTAAGTATTGACACAGGCATACGGGTGAACTGTAGTCGTGTTTGGAGAAGGACATAACCTAACCTCATTAGGGATGTCTTTCTAAAAGGACATTGTGGGGCGTGATGTTTGTGACTACAAGAATATACTACAAGCAGAAATTTCAAAGAACTAAATATAAGCTGGACACTTGTTACTTTTACGTGTTGTATGGATGTTTTTTTTTGGAATTATTCATTTGTGTTGTTATTCATCTCATAAGTCACTAACTTTGTTTCTTTTATTAGTTTCGTTTTTTTTTTCATATTTTTACATTAGCAAACATGTACCTGGATTTGAAGTAAAGTGGCTGTACACACTGTATTTGTCCCTGCTTAAAGTGTCCTTCCATGTAACTCTGTTAGAGATCCAATAAATAAATAAACACATTCGTGGCCTAATTATGTATCCTATTTTCATGGGAAATGCCATGTCACAAGAAAATTGTTAGCATATTCCTAAGGGTACGCAGAGTTGCAATCAACCCTATTGTAGAAGACGCAGGTCCTCACCGGACACGGTTGTTTCGGCAGGTTCCTGTTTCGGATAGGGCGGGAGGAAACGCCCGGGTGTTTCCACTGCGAAGATCGCCCTGAGGACACGGTGGAGCACACGGTGGCGGTCTGCCCAGCTTGGGTGGAGCACCGCCGTGTCCTCGTGGAGGCGATCGGCGGCGGCGATCTCTCGCGTCCGGCCCTGGTCCAGGCCATGGTACGGAGCGAGAGGGCATGGGGAGCGGTCACCTCCTTCAGCGAAGCAGTAATGCTCGCGAAGAGGGAGGCGGCGCACGTGAGGGAGAGGCAGCATATGCGCCCTCGCGCCCCTAGCCGCCGCAGGATACGGAGACGCCCTGGGCGTCGGGAATCCCAGGCCGATTTCCGACCACCGTAGGCATGAGCTTGCGGACGGCGAGTAATGGGTAGCTCGCTGTCCGGTAAGGACCAAGCCCAAGTCGACGGCGCGTTGTGTTCCACGCGCGCCTCAAAGAGATGTCAGCACAAAAATGATGGGGCCTGCAAGGGCCAATGCCTGTCAGGGGTGCGCGTTCGTTTGAAAGAGATACCACAGCCCCTGGCATACGGGCTAATGAAGGAACACGGGTGGGTTTTAGTCAGTAAAAGTCTGACACGCCCTCCTGCTCCACCCAGAGCGGGAGAAGTTATTTGATGATTTCGCACCCAAAAAAAAAAAACCCTATTGTAGAAGCCGGTTGATTCCGTATTAAATTGAATATATTACTTGGAGCAGCCACAGGCAATTTTGGTTAAGCAACTAGCAACCTCCGAGGTTAACATGGGAACTTTCATTCTCAAAAAAAAAAAAAAAAACGCTGGCTCACTACTACACCAAGCGCTATCGTGCAGACCTGCCTCACTTTATCTGTTTCCCGCCATTTTTCGTGACTAACGGATGACATTAGTGACAATAACTACCTCTTCTTGTGTTAATGAGACAGTGTTTATATATTTTTTGCATTGTGCAGACACCAGTCTTGCACAAACTAGCATTACATAGTGTTTGGCTCTTATACCATTCTTTATGAAGAGAAAATAGATTATTTGAATTGAATAAATACACTACACCCATGAAATACAGGATGAATTCATTACCATTTACTGGGACCCGTTTCAAATTCCGGAACACAATCCTTCTAACCCAAGATCCACTTTAGTCAATTCTACACAAATCATAAAGATTTTACAGAAAGCACTTATTTCAAACGTCCTATCAACAAAATACTATGATTGGACACATCTCGTCAAAGCAGCGACAGTTCTCGAGGTCACATTCTACTGTGGCCAGATGAAGGAAATCAATTGTGACCACAAAAGGAGCACCCCTAGTCGTGACAAGATTGGACATATAACATGCCTTTGTGGAGGAACACGCTCAATCGACGTATTTACCGATTGGAGACGATTTCTGAAATGTCGTAGTTATAGACAGGGTTTTTTTTTTTTTTTTTTTTTAGGTATTGTTGCTGGGTTGTTCGTTAATGAGTCATTTACTTATGTACTCGTATCCTACTTCCTATTTGGATGAAATTTGCCAAATTGATAGTTTGTAATCTGATTTAGCATATTGGGTACTTTTTGTCACGATAATTTTCGACCTCCACGCGGGTAAAGCCGCTGGTAAAAGCTAGTGTTCAATAAGAGCACGATTACTATCCCATAACAATATTTATTTATTTGTTAAATGTACAATGTACACAACCGTATTTATAAGCTAGGTTTAAAATTACCGAGAAGGTACATGACCCTGTTAGGGCGCAGCAAGATAAGTTTAAACTAATAATACATATTATTACTGTGAGATCTAATATGACGTAGATTACGGAATTCCACACTTAAAATATTATATTTATTATTAAACTTATATCTAGCTTTTTGTATAAAAAGGAATAAATATTATAATTAACACACGGTTATAATATTAAAACTCAATTTTAAAATTTTATCTTCCATAAATTCTAGGATGCTATAATAACATTTTTGTAAGAGCAATTCCTTTAACCTCGTTTTAAATGTACATAGTGTCCACATCATAACATTACGCTTGTATTCCACGCAGGGTTAGGTAGAACTACACCTAAAGCACCCAACATTTCTCCAATTACCTTTAAGTCCCCTGTGATAGAAGGCGAGCCTATTGCCATCAACCGGGCACGAGAAATTCCGAATGCAAAAATCCAATAAAAGTTGAACCGACTCGGGATTCGAACCTAGTGCCTCAGATGCTTACCAGTGGCGCCAAAGTACCTAGATTATGTCTACTTAATGTATCGCGTCATAGGGGCCATTCAAGTATTACGTAAGCAGATTTGTTGCAATTATTAACCCCCTCTCCCCCTCGTCACCAAAAGTAAGCAAAGCTCTTACCTCCCCCCCCATGCTCACGTAAACATTGGTAGCAGACACACAACGTGTCTGCCCACTTTCGTGTGATTTTGGAATATTGTTATCATTTTCTTCGAGCCATTTATAGACAAGTAGGGTTGTCATGTGTTCAAACCAAAATCGACGAGATTTTGTAGAAACGCCCAAAATTAAAAAAAAAAATTGCTGACGAAATCAACATTCAGACTCCCCCATCCCCCATGTCATCAAAAATAAGCAAAGCAAAGACCCCCCAACCCACCTGAAGCGCTTACATAATACTTGAATGGCCCCATACCTATTGTTAATTGTGTATTTATATTTTTTTTAACTGAAAACCTTAAAAATGTATCACTTAACGGCTTACTACGTAGCTAACAGCTCAATAGTAGTGTCTTTGCTATTCATAGCTAAGAAATGCAAAACTTCACATTTATAAAGTCCGATAACGTTTCAACTGCGCATATTTTAAAATACCAACTCATTTCAAAGTAGCGTTTTAAATACTAGACCTGCGTTATATTCCAAGCAATATTTACATAGACTTACTAGCTTCTGTTCGCGACTTCGCCCACGTCAAATATCTTGCTCCCCGACCTACCACGTCACTTCGAATCGCCTGCCCGTGGCTAGAACTTCGTAATCGTGACTTTTTATCACTTTGCTCAGCTCCTAAGGGTTTTAGCGTGGTGTTATATAGCTATAGGCTTCCTCTATAAATGGGCTATTCAATACCAAAATAACATTTCAATTCAAACCAGTAGTTCCTGAGATTAGCGCGTTCATCCAAACAAACTCTTCTGCTTGATAATATTAAAAAAAATTAAACCGCCGAAAAACCGAAAAGTAAAAAATAATAAACCTGCTTTGTCCATCCCAATAACTAAGTTCGGAAGGCGGTGACCTATAATTAAAAACATATCCAAAGTCACCGACTTCCGAACTTAGTTATTGGGGTTGGACAAAGCAGGTTTATTATTTTTTACTTTTTGGTTTTTCGGCGGTTTAATTTTTTTATTAAAAAGTTTTTATTTTAGAATTTTTTGTGGCTATAATCTACTAATTACTACATGCTTAATTTTTGATTACTTTTTGTAATACACAACTCAGTATTAAAATCTGTGAGTAAACAAGAAATCAACCCCTGTTTTCTTACCCTTACGGTTGGAATTTTTCTTCGAAATTTATATGGGACCAACTTTGGGGTATATCCTTTCCAATAAAAAAAGAATTGTCAAAATCGGACTACTCTGGAAAAAGTTATGCGTGGTCATACATAAAAAAAAAAAAAAAATATACGCGTCGAATTGAGTAACCTCCTCCGTTTTTTCGTCGGTTCAAAAATATATTAAACTTCCGCGGTTTCACCCGCGTAGTTCCCGTTCCCGTAGGAATACGGGTATAAAATATAGTCTACGTTACCTGGGCATAGTGTAGCTTCCCAACAGTGAAATAATTTTTCAAATCGGTTCAGTAGTTTCGGAGCCTATTCAATGCAAACAAACAAACACTCAAATCTTTCCTTTTTATTATTAGTATAGATATAGATATTAGTATAGATTCACCATAAGTACTTCGGGACTCAATCTTCCTTTTACGTAGGCACAAGTGAAGCACAAGCTTTTCTTCACCCGAAAATGATTCCCCAAATTCCCGTACCCTTTCACCCTTTGAGAAAATTATAAAACAGTTTGGTCCTTTGAGCCGGAGTCCCGGGGTCCGGGATCCCGGAGTCCCGGGGGCGTTGCCTCGATTGTACGCTAATCGCTGGCTTGTTTACTAAAGTGCGTTTGGGCCTGACGATGTGTGCGGTCCGTGTGTGAGCGAGTGAAAAAAACAGCAAACATATTTATTTTAGTAAAGAGCGTACCGAGGGAACGATACATGATTGCGAAATCGTTTGACCCCTTGCTGCATCCTTTAATTATGTAATTAATATATGTAAGATAAAGGGTTCACTCTATAAATCGTGTACTTTAAAACACGACTACTTTTTGTTTCCTTCATTAAAAAAATCCAAAGTAGTCATAATAAACTCTTAGTACGGCGTATATTCACGAAACGTTTTACGCTTTTTCAATATTAACAAAACTACATAATTTTCTATAAAACTTTACATTTTTAAAGTTTGTATTTGTTTGAATCATCATCATCATCATCATCATTTCAGCTGGAAGACGTCCACTTCTGGACATAGGCCTTCCCCAATTTGGGGGAGCTTGCCATAATCGCTACGCTTGGCAGGCGGGTTGGCGATCGCAGTATGGTGGTAAAATGCATAGAGAACGCTGCTGCCCATTCTCTAGTAAGTTCCTTAGTCGCCTCCTACGGCGGGAAGAGATGGGATGCTGCTATTCTTTACGTCCGGCACCATATTTTTGTTTGAATAATACTAAGGAAATACCTAAATTAGCGGTTGAACTTCCCATTCTAGCCAGAGGCACCACGTTTCAATTAGCGCCAAAAGTTCAGTGCGTTCTTAAGAATAAAAAGGCCAGATAAATGTTTAAAGTGTTCCGTTAGAGTGTTTGGATGTATAGTGTTACGCAAATTACTACTGTAACCACTGTCAAAGAATTACAAATGACAGCAGAGATCAACGGCCCAACATGCTTTCCTAGACACGGAGGGGTCTCGACATGTAATGGATGAACTGACCGCGTCAAAGCTGTTATTTTTTGGTTAGAAATCCTTCCACGTTTCATTTTCCAGAGAAGTTAAGAAGAAAAAGACAAAAAGCGCCAGCCTAAAATAAATTAAATAAAAACAGGAGAATGTTGACGGATACTCTTTGCCAACACGTTGTAATGACTTTTGAAGAAAAAGTTACCACACAGTAACTGGTCGAGTTTCAATAGGAATAAATGTGGCAAGAAACTACATACTTTAAAATTAAAAACGCCTGTACCACAATTTGGGTTTTGTAGATGTCACATGTCTTCGAATTTTTCGTTCTAGAACATGCCGGTTTCCTCACGATGTTTTATTTCATCGTTTTGAGAGGATTCGAAATTTCCAACCCACAACTTACAACTAACAACAACACCACTGATCTAGGTCTGTAAATAGTTTTAATAGGTACAAAAGATACGTCTTTGAATCTCAGGTCGATGCACTCGAAAGATCAATAAAGTAAGATGTTGTGTAATAATAGAAAAAAGAGATGAAATGTATTTTCCATGAACGCGGAATATTTCTAAAAAGGTCTCTTCCAAACAGTACGAAAGTAAGAAAAATATTTTCTATTAATCAAGAATATCCATTACAATGTTTTTATATTATTTTACTAGCTTCTGCCCGCGACTACGTTCGCGTAATATTTCTTGTTCTGTCACATCGCATCGTCCGCCTACGCTTATGTAGTCTTCGCTTAGCGTTCTTTCTGACTTATTTTTAATTTTGGTTGGCTCTTACGCTTTGTGCCGTGATGTTTAATACCTTTCTCAAAGATTAGACATTCAATTCGAAAAGGATTTTTTAAATCCAACAGTTTGATTCAGATATTACCGCGTTAAAACCAACAAACTCCTCAACTTTAATATATTTGTATTGTATATACTTAAATGTATTAGTATAGAATTTCTTCCAAATACTTTTCCGTACAATAACTTCCTTGGAACGGCGGAAACACTAGAATCCATTCCATTTAGAGGAAGATTTAAGTTCGTACTCCATTCAATTAAGTCGGAATACAATTAATTAAGTAACCTGTACCTTTTGTTGTAATTAAGTCAGCAGTAAATATTGTTCTATTACCCACTCGGTTCATTCTCAACAATAGCTTTTCCTTGTGTTTCCTATCGTTTTCAACAATTACTGGAGATAAATAAAGGGGGTTTTCTTGTGTCGATGGTTATGATATTGTTATTGTGTTATCAAATACCATTTTTAATGATGTGATAGGGCAACTTCGAGAAACAGGTCAATCGTCGAATCCGATTCAGCTGGGCAGCGTTCGGGAGGTTACGCAATACCTTCTCGTCTCAAATACCGCAGTGTCTCAAGACGAAATTCTTTGACCAGTGTTTGCGAGTTGCTAGTGATGACCTTTGACACTGAAATGTGGTCGTTTAAAATGAGCCATATTAGAGGGCTAAAAGTCGCCCAAAGATTGGGCAGGAGCCTCTTCAAGGCAGCCCCGGCCCGCTCCAGTCTGAGAGCCAAACGTCGGAAACTTCGATGGCTGATCGGCTGTTGAGGACGAACCCTAAATACTTCATCGTCGACTCGACGCCGATGTGAACCCCTCCCACCGTTGTCTTATGCTTGGAGTTTCCCTACCTGATCAAATCAGGAAAGAAGAGATCCGCAGGAGAACCAAGGCAACCGACATACCCCGAAGAATTTAATTTAATTTAATTGGGCATGGCACATTGCTCGCAGAACAGGTGACCGATGGGGCTAAAAGGTTCTGGAGTGGTGACCGCGTACCGGAAGACGTGGAGTTGGAAGGCCTCACACAAGGTGGACCGATGACTTTGTGAAGGCCGCAGGATTCCGCTGGATGCGGGAAGCGTAGAACCGGTCGAAGTGGAGGAGTTTGGGGGACGCCCAGCAGTAATGTCCGTCCAGCAGTGGACGTCTTTCGGCTGAAATGATGATGATTATGATGATAATGATGATAAAATCAAAATCAAAATATTATACCTGCATGGGCACTTATGAAACGTCAGAAGCTAGGTGCACGGTTCCAATTTGTCGCTTCCTATGGAGAAGAGCCGTCAAGAAAGTCAACTACTCTTTTAAAAATAATTAGCTTTTACAATGTTTTCAAATTACAGTGATAATAGATATTGGAGGACAGTGCAGGCTTGTCAATAAGTACCAGGTACTTAGAGGAAAGAAAATGCAAAATCGTCTACAAATCTACAGTATGTAAGGCCTACAACGTTCTCTCATTCACAATAGGTAAAAGAATCTACATAAATAAAATAAACCTATTTGAACCAAGTAACATGATTTCCAAGAAAATCACAAAAAAATAGTCGATATTAAAATTGATGTATAATGTCAAATAATAACGAGAATATGTCAGACATTATAAAAAATAAAGAGAATAAAAATTAACATTGTAATTTGGGAGCAGTAAATAGACTTTCACATAGTTATGCTGTTAATGAGGTACTAGGGAAGCCACATAGGCAGAAGAAATTAATTCCAAACTTCCCTGTCTTCAACGTCGTATCTTATCTTATAATATTCTTTTTTTATAAAAACACGTTTGATGTGAGTTTTATTAAACTTTCCATCACTTAGTTCTGTAACCGAGAAGAAGCGGATACTGATTATTAGAAATGACTTGCTAGAGTTAGTAAATCTAAAAGAGATTGCCCATTTTGCTATGGACCGCCGTTGCGCATCAAATATTTTTGTATGATAGCATAAATTGGATGTAAAAGAAGGCTGATGTCGTACTTTCAAATGAAATAAAAATTATCCATGTATTTTGTAGGGTTTAAGTAGTTCTTTGATTTTCTGTTCAGTTTTGAGGTTAGTTTTGTAACAAACCTTTCACCAATAAAAACAGTCCTTTACAACAATATTATTTGAATTCCCTAACGACAGCATAGAATAGTTCGAACAAACCAATGAGTGACCCCAAACAAATCATATTACATATTTAAGTCATGCTAAGTGTAGGTTTGCATCATCATTATTTCAGTTGAACGACATCCACTGCTGGACATTGGCCTTCCCCAAACTCCGCCACTTCGACTGGTTCTGTGCTTCTCGCATCCAACGTATTCCAGCGGTCTTCACAACGTCCTCGGTCCACCATGTGATAAGACTCCAGAACTTTCCGGCCCCACCGGCCATCTGGTCTGCGAGCAATGTGCCCTGCCACTGCCAGTTAAGTTTGGCAATTCTTCGGGCTATTTCGGTTGTTTTGGTTCTCCTGCGGATCTCTTCATTCATGATTTGATCACGTAGGGAAACTCCAAGCACAGCCCTCTCCATTGTCCTTTGGGTGACTTTTAGCATAGGAAGTAGAAAATAAAAATGCTTGAATATAGGAATGGAATAGTTTTATTGGTCCATATTAAGTATCGTCATATTCATAAAATATGTCGTCTAAAAATGGAGCCGGCGGCTCAACAGACCTAAATCGAGCCCAACTAAGATACCACAAAATGGTATTAAAAGGATAGATAAGTGTTATTAAAAGGATAGATACCTGTTGAGTAGGTATGCACGACATTAAACATATTTCCTTCAGGGCTATCAATTGACAGTTTGTGTGTCTTAGCTCTTAATATGGACGATCCACAGACAAAGCACACTTGTTGATGTCCATATGCTCGTACAATTGTTGATCCACTTGACAAGTTAAGAGATGCTCTTTCTAGTACCTACGGTAAAACATTTTTGACAAAGAACATCCTCCACTGACATCTAAAAATAAAAATAATAGATATATATTCTGATAAGATCAAATCTTAGATTAGTTTAATAGAAAATATACATTATTGCCGCAGACAGGCAAAATTAAAAGAAAATCGAATCAAACTAGGAAAAGTATAACTGGTGGCTTTTATCTCATCATGATGCATTTACATGAAAATAGTGCTAAAAGGCTTGGACAGCCGTTTCTAAGCATTATCTTTATTATCAATACAATATTAATGATAATATAACACAATGTACCCATTTACCAAAATCAAAATCAAAATCAAAAGTCATTTATTCAAACTAGGCTGGTGTCAGCACTTTTTGAACGTCAAAAATTACAAAAGACAGTCCCCCAAAAACGCCCACCCTTCGACACTTCCTAGTGCTTTAGCTGGGAAGAAGAAGTGGCGCAACAAACTCCCCAGCAGCACAGCTGTCTGTTATGTTAGAAGAACTTGATTTTATACAATGGTAGGTTACAGAATATCGAAATTGAAATTAGTTCTAGATATAATAGATCCATTATCGGGGTCGCTAGCTAGCTACATCTTGCAATTTAACTCATTATTAAAAATAAAAAACAATGAGTAGATTATGTCAACACTAAGTAAATTGAAATGAATTTATATAGTCAAATAAAAAAACAAACAATTATGTTAATAAAGATATGACCTGTCAGTAGGCAAGGAAACTCTGGTGAAAGAACACAAACATTGTCTTGAGTTAATCACAGCGACCAACTATTCTTATCGTTTAAGTAGTCGTTGATAGAATAGTATGCCTTTGCGCAAAGGTTGGATTTTACTTTAGCTTTAAACGCATTAAAATTCAAATCTAGCACAGAAGAGGGAAGCTTGTTATAAAAGGCTATACCAAGACCAATAAATGAGTTATGAACCTTATGAAGCCGGTGAAAGGGAGCACGTAGTTTGTCCTTATTTCTAGTATTAATATTATGAAAATCACTGTTTTTAGTGTACAAGTGTATGTTTTGCCTTATATATAAGATGTTGGCCAAGATGAATTGCGATGCCACGGTGAGTATACCAATATCTTTAAAAAAATCTCTAAGAGAAACTCTAGCACCTAGTTGATAAATTGCTCGAACATCACAACACCATTGCACACACATCTAAAAAGTATGTGTATTCTAACAAATTGTAACATAACTGAATAAACAGGAGATACTAACCGTTGCTGGAGTAATCCAGGATCGTAAAATTCTTAACATTACATCCATTGCATCCCCGACTTGACGACGGGGTAGGGGATGTATCAAAGAAAGGGAACAATTTACGCAGCGTGACCTTTTTAACAAAATAGTTGGTGATTTACTGCACAGAGGACACAGACCGTAATCGCAAAAACGTTCTACACAATCCACACCACCAGCACAGAAATAGTACAATGGTCTTCAAAAGAGTTTTTGTCGTGCAGGAATCCGAAGACTCGACTGGACACGAACTCAACGCAATGATAAGTTATATAATAGCACAACAAACAATAACTATCAACGCATAAGTTACAACAAAATTCGCTGCCGACCGCCGACAATTTGTCAGTGACACTTTTGACAATTCAATTTTCACATTGCTTATGACAGTGTTACCGACAATTAATCTAAATCACCCTGACCTTTAGTGATTTGTCAAATAAATAAATATTTTTAATCACTAAAAGAATATTATTTTGTTAAAGCCAATAAAAAAAAAAATGAGGAAAAATGTCATACTATATTTAAAAGGCTGAGATTTAAAAATAATTTCAGTTAAGACATTTCTTGTGTCTGCCCTTAGCCCAGAGATGGCAAGCCTCTAACCTCTCAGATCCATTTTTCCGAAAAAATATGCAATTGACGTGCCAACAAATAATCTTGACTTATTGACTACTAGAAAAAGGCTAAATACTTTCACAATAATAGGTACCAACCTTTATTAGCAAACAGAAATAGACTTGTACTATTATACAGTAATCAACATCATACCACATTATTTATATGAAAGAACAAATTAGTGCAACTTCTGCTGTCTGGTAGTAGGTTCATATATTGCTTTTAGCAGAATGCAAGCATAACTGGAATCATGCGACATTGGTGCGGTTTCTGAAAGTAACGACTCAGGCCTATGAAGATGAAATGATCACGCTCAGATTTCTGTTTGTTACTGTGACTTGCCGTGCCAAAATTATTTTGTTGCGTGCCACCAAAGGCACGCGTGCCAGTGGTTTGCCATCCCTGCCATCCGTTAAGACCGCTTAGGGGGAGGTTCTTGAAATTGGCAACACCATTGCACTAAAATACGCCATTTAAAAATAAGTGCAATAAAATCAAATAAATCACTAATTAAATACAAAATATTAACCCCACACACGATTTCGATAATGGGAACTGAGAAAAGTTAAAAAAATATTTTATAATTTATGAGTATATTTTTATGGCCATACTCTTATCCTTTAAAGCGATATTGATTTTGGTCAATGTCCTTTTGGAATCACAATTTTATCTTTGCTACGTGTATTTAGATTATGGAAATCGCATCTTTTTTGAAAAGACCCAAGTTTTTGCGATCATATAAGATATTTTCTAGGATATAAAGAGAAGGCAACGGTGCGGCTTAAAAGAAGACGAAGTAATAAAAATGGAAAGAATATTCTTAGATGGTTTGGTCATGTTGAGAAGATGAATCAAAGGCGATTTAAATATTGATGGTATAATAATAATTTCACGTCAGTGATTACTTTGCATGTGAAAGTATACGAATTTAGGGTAGGTACCACGATTAAAAGTCTTGTGCCTGCTTGATGGCAATAGGTTCTCCCCAATTACTGGGATGGGGTTTAAACATAACTGCTCAGATGTGTGTGTACGTTAGGTACATCTCTGCTTAACCCTTCCGGGAATACAGGCGTGATCTTATGTATGTAAATCAAAGGCACTCAATCATTGGAACTTGAACTCTAAAGGTAGCAAATTGCTTGTCATTCAAGTTAGGATTTTAAATCAACTTAATTAAAGTAAGTATCTTTAGTTTGCCAACACTTTAGTTTTCGGTGTTGTCTGTGTTCTCAAGAAGAATTTGCAAAGCATAGATATATTACTTACCCGACTACACCAGAAGGATGGTTATGTTTTTCGAGCGTATTTACGTATGTATGTATGTATATTTCTTTGGAACGCTCTGTATCCTAAACGGCTTGAGAGGTGCCGTTAGATTTGTGTTAATTGTGAGAATGTCACTGGGTATATCAAAATTAAAAAAAATGGCCGATTTTCTGCACCATATTGTGTCTACAGTTTTTTTTTTCTCAAAACTTGTTGAGTGGGGTATCAAAAGAAAATTTCATAAATAGGTCTCATTAACTTCAAAAATAATTATGTTAACTAAAAACTGTGAAATAAAAAAATATTTAGCAAAATCAAAATACTATAGCAATCTCATGCAGTCGCAGCATTAAAGGTTAAATTTAAGAAGATGCCTCCGACTGCATGAGATTGCTGATAGTATTCAGTCTAACAGTCATCCTTTTAAAACAAGTTTCTTGTTTCCATCTTTTTAAATTAAAGTTCAGTTTTTATGCAGTCAAAAATACAAATTCTTAAAACCTCGCTAGCACTGTGACCACACACAATTTGTTGCTGACTCACGTGCGACGAAGCAAATGTACTTCGTGGCGTACTGTCAGCGAATTTACAGTTTTTGTATAGAGGCTGTACTTGCTTAATGTTGCTACACACCTGAATGGGAGCCTTTATGTCGCGCCTTAATGTACCTGTATAAAAAGTAAATTCTGTGGATTTTGTGAAAGGTTAAGTAGGTCGTAGACAGCAGCGGAACTCAAATGCGACTGTGCCGAACACGTTTGCCGTCCATTGTGGGTTAAGACCACTACCGCATGGGTCCCAGAAAACGCCCAACGGCATCGCGGAAAACCCAGGCGTAAACGGTGGGACGAACTTGACGCTTATATGAGGGATTGGTCCATATTGGCTCAGGATTGAATTGAGTGGAAAAAGAAAGGGACGCCTTTGTGTGTGTGAAGTGAAGTGGAAATATAAACAGGATATTCCCCTGCAGGGCTGCAGGGGAATATCCTGTTTATATTTAAAATCAAAATCAAAAGTCATTTATTCAAACTAGGCTGAGAGTCAGCACTTTTTGAACGTCAAAATTATGTAAGACAGTCCCCCAAAAACGCCCACCCTTCACCACTTCCTAGTGCTTTAGCTGGGAAGGAGAAGTGGCGCAACAAACTCCCCAGCAGCACAGCTGTCTGTTAAGTTGGAAGAACTTGATTCTATACAATTACGATTATATTTTAGGACCGTGGTAGTTAGTAACTATGTCGATGTGAGCTACATAATGTTAGCTCATCCCGTGGTGAAAATATTTAACAATACCTCAAGTCTGATTCATCATCATCAGCCTACATAAGTCCACTGCTGGAAAAGGGCCTCTCCAATTGTACTCCATTCAATTCTAGCCTTCACGGCCTAAGTCCCGACCATCATAGGCGCGGGCTTGCAGACGGCGAGAAATGGGTAGCTCGCTGCCCGTTAAGGACTAAGCCCGGGTTGACGGCGCGTTGTGTTCCATGCGAGCCTCAAAGAGATGTCAGCACCAACTGGTGGGGTCCACAAGGGCCGATGTTTCACAGGGGTGTGGTTGTCCGTAAGAGATACCTTGGCCCCTGGCACACAGGCAACTGTAGGAACACGGGTGGGTTTTAGTCAGTTAAAGTCTGACACTTGACCTTTAGCCTCCTAGTCACGAAATCTTCAATTTGTAACGAGGCACGACCTAAGTACCAACATAACACTCCTTTAGTCAGCAGAATGTCTTAATGGAAGGATTCTTACGCCAGTAATAATCGTAACAGTTACACTTAGGTACAACTTAATATTTTATCTGAATATCATCGAGCTGCAGATAAGTTTTGTAGTTATTTCGAAGTTCTTCTCAGAGTGACGATGGCAGTCTATACAGGGTGGCAGAGTCAAAATGTATAGACAGGGTTCGAAGTAAAGAGAACCTGCCAAGGTGGAGATCCACAGATGACTCCGCCTTGGAATGTTAATGTGGTGCTGTCCCATAAACAATGGGGCATTTAATATCTTGTCCAGCGCGTCCTGTTGTCTGCACGCTGCAGGAGTTGATGGAGGCTGCTGAAAGTGCCAAACTCGTAGCCAAATTCTGGGCTGATTGTATTTAGATTGCTATCGACACGCTAAGAAGATGTCCATGATCCCTGCGTTGTAACTTTTTGATGGCTATTAAAAAAAAAATGCTTTCCATACATTTGCTTGACAGCGTAGGTTTAGCACTTTTCTATGAAACAGTAGATTTTTGGTTAATCACCTCTGCTTAACCCTTTTAGTACCCAGACTTCCGGGCTTCTGACGACCTCTAACGACTGTCAAAGATCCACGAATGACAGCCGGAAATAACGGCTTAACTTGCTTTCCGAGGCACCCATCCACGAACCAACCACAGCAAGCGTACCTCAATTTGATTGATCGACCCGTTCAGCTGTTATGACTTAGCCACAAGGCCCTCACTCTGCTCTCACCAGTATAAAAAAAAACGACGGGTTGCACTCCAGGAGTGTCGGCAGAAGTGAAAACTTGAATATTAACGTTGTGCATTTTTGATATTTTGGAATGGTTAGGGAATAATTTTGCACGAATTGCTTTAATTATCAGTATAAAAGTACTATCATTTAGGTGGTAGAATACAATATTTATTTATTGCGCTATCGTACACAAACATGACAATTTTTATTACATTAAAAAGTTTGTCTCAGAAAATCAAGCCATCAGCTGTCACCATCCATGGATGCGCATGGCACGCTGTAACATAAACATGCACGAACATTCGCGCAAGCGCCTTGCGCCGCCTAAACGAAACAGCAGGCGCCGGCATACATTTTCGCCGCGCCGTAGAAAGAGACGGGGATACTTCCTCTCCTACGCCGCGCCGGCTGTCTACTCTCCATCCATCTTACGAATTTTCGACCAGGTCACGTGTCTTGACTCGAGTTTATTTTTTTTTACCCATTACAAAAAAAGTGTACAACGCCGCTAAAGAAGTTTTCACTTCAAAAAAAAACTATTCCAACACTGTTGATCCCTAATTTTAATAACGCCCAGGCACAAGGATCATAGGCCAGATATTTCCATGAATACCTTATTACAAATATTACAGTGCTAGTAAAAGAATATTACAGTCTTAGGTCACCCTTGGGTTGTGACCGTCTGTCAGTCACTCGCTCTTTATAAAAATAAAATAAAATTGAAGTCGTGTCTGTGATTGTGAAATAAATGTGCTTGTGTCTAAGTATTTTTCGTATTATTCTCACAATGAGTTCTGTGGCAGTGAGCAATGTCACTTTGACAATGTCGTTACTATTTTTAGAGTTATTTTAGTTATAACTGATTTACGGTAAAGGATAATATCGGATTATATGTAGATGATCTGACCTCGAATAATTCCCAATTTGTGCTCCTAAAAATAGCATTAAACACTCCAATATGACTCTCTCTCTCTGGTATGTGGCGGCGGGTGCGTTATGTGTGTGCGTGTGTGTGTGTGTGTGTGTGTATGTTTTTTCATTTATCTTTTTGTCAACCTTAACTAATTAATTTTTTTATGATTCGAAAACTACAAAATTGCCAAGTTACTCTAACTCATTAGGTCGGGAATTCTCAGCTTCGTCACTGCGACTAACTGTGAGAAATGGCTAGAAAGTAAAAAGGTTCAGTTATTGAAAAAAGTCTGCATCATTAAAAGGTTTTTTTTTGATAGCGCATTCGTTTAAAAAGAATCCATCTGTTCGAGACTCAATTTAATATTTCCTAAATCGGATAGGAATCTTGAACTCGAAAGTCCAAAATCACCAAATACCTAAGAAAATAAGAGGATGTGTTCTGCAAAGAGAGAATCATCATCTGCCCAGCCTTTTCCCAACTATGTTGAGGTCGGCTTCCAGTCTAACCGGATGCAGCTGAATACCATTACGTATTTTGCATGGAACGACTGCCTATCTGACCTCCACAACCCAGTTACTGGGTATTACGATACCCAGTAACTGGTTGTCAGACTTTCGGGATTTTGACGACCCGTAACGACTGTCAAAAGATCTACAACGGATAGCCGCGACCTAGGGGTCCTGGAATGTAAAGATGGTCACCCATCCACGAACCAACTGTGACAAGCGTTGCTTAACCTGGTGATCGACCAGTGCGGCTGTTATAACTTAGCCACAAGCCCCTCCCAGCAAAGAGAGAATAAAAAGAATTATTATAATATTATTATATAACGTTATTTACACACTTATTACATTATTGCGTGACAGAGCTTGGTATCGTTCGCTTAAATACATTTCCTTCGTAGTCTTCTCTCGACTCATTGCTTGGGGGCGCGTTTCAAAGAAAAAGTTGTCCTTTAGTTAATACGGCCATTTTCTTGTACAATAATAACGTAATTCTCCATATGTATGTTTAATGTTGCGCTTCAATACACACAGGGGATGGGCAGATTTCTTAGAACTTCTTTATCTATTTGTCTCGTCAAATATACATACATACTAGGTTTTGGTAGCGGCTTCACCCGAATGGACGTCAGAAATTATTCTACGAAAACGTACTACCGGCATAAAAAGTATCCTATATTTTAATTCAGGTTATAAACTATCTGTGTGCTACATTTCATCTAAATCCGTTCGGCCGTTTTTAGATGATTAAGTAACAAACATCCAAACATTTAGTAGTGTGTAGTACAACTAAATTATTGGCCAGAAAAAACAACGTTTCGAAAACACGCCCTGTTGGCAATACTAACAAGGATTAAAAGAAAAAAATCGAAAAATAACTCTGCACAACATCGCAGAAGAACTTACATTCAAAACGTTTGTACAAAAGAAGCGATTTAAGAAGAAAAAAAAAACACGTTTTTTCACAACTGAAAAAAGAAATACATGGAAACTCGAGTGTTCTCACTTGTTTGCGTCTAAATGAGGCTCCAAGCAAAAAAAATACGAAGCCCTGTTTTTTCCGACGGCGTTTGCACACTGTTAACAGTCATTTGTTTCGTTTAGAAGTCGACGAGTACGAGTGCCTGAAGGATGTTCTGCCAAAAAATCTTATTAAATGTATTTCGTCCAAATAGGTTTGAGTTAGGAACACTGTGCGCGTTGAAGTGTAGTAGTTTTTTCGGGCCGTTGACTAAGTTGCTGTAAGATGTGTTCGGTTTAACTTATTTTATTCTGATTATAAAGTTTTTATTATTGTTTGAGCTTGAATTTTCTGAAAAGAAAAAATATTAGAAGAATATTGTCACTACAATAAGCACGTTACGCCATTGGTCCCGGCTGTCAGTTAGAAGCCCGAAAGTCCGACAACCAGTCTAACTAAGGAGTATCGTGTTACCCAGGTTCTGGGATTCTGATGGGCAGTCACTCTAAATGAAAATACTGCTATTCAGATGCATCAAGTTAGACGTAAAGCCAACCCCAACATAGCCCAGGGGTGCGGGTTGTTCGAAAGAGATGCCGTGCCCCTGGCACACTCGCTACTGAGGGAATACGGGTGGGTTTTATTCAGTCAGCGGGAGAAGTTATTTGATAATTTTCCACCCAAAAAAAAAAAAACCCAAAATAGTTGTGAAAAGGCTAGGCATGATGCTGTTCAAGATTTTTCTGAAAGAAAGAAATATGTAATTTAGTAATAATTTTTTTTTAAATTATATTATTTTAATAATGATTATATTACACCACAGTAATTTTTATCCATAACTTATCGTCACCGGATAAAATCAGTATTAATCACCACCAAAAATACTTTATACCATAGCTTAAGAACGGACAAAAGGAACGTAAATAAAACATTTATACTGATAAAGCAACAGGCAATATAATGCCGCAGTCCTACGGCCTGATAACTGACAGGCCGCTCCGCACTGAGCCAGGCCGACAGGCCGTGGGAACCGTTACATCTGGTGAGGCCAGTGGTAGTCCGTCGCCGTCCGATCCGTCTCGAGTTGGTTATTTCAAGGTTGCAGCCTGTACGGCCTGATAGCCGAGATAACGCCTCGACAGGCGTAGCAACGCCTGATGCGGCCTGTCGCTCAACGGGCCGATGCATGATGGAACGGAATGGGCCGTGATAAACCTTGACAGACATAGGAATGCCTTACGTGGCATGCCTGTTAACGGGCCGAGCGTCACGGGCAGCCTGTCAGTTAACGGGCCGTGGGACCGCGGCATAAGACATAATTCTCCTTTGTTAACTAATTACTTCTTCAATATTACTTTTGTTACTTAATTAAGAATACAACAGCTGGCTCCTACGAATGGTCTTAAGCTAATTATCGAAGGTTTTCTAGTAAAATAGACGCGTTTCTTTTAGGACCAGACTTTTTTAATAATATTTTTCTTGTTAGTGTCTTTAGGTACTTTCGGTGATTGAAATTGTGAGCAGTATCGAGGTCTAGAACCCACTAATTGGTCTCCAGCGACCAATAAGATCGATTGCGACGAAAGTTTTAGGATTCGAACTGCGTACAGCTAACTTTTTGTTAGTGAGTAATTTAACCTTTCAAGATTGGCTAGTTTTTTTTTTTTTTTGGGTGGGAAATCATCAAATGACTTCTCCTGCTGAGTAGAGCAGGAGGGCGTGTCAGACTTTTACTGAATAAACCCCACCCGTGTTTCTTCAGTAGCCCGTATGCCAAGGGCTGTGGTATCTCTTTCGAACAAACCCGCACCCCTGGCAGGCATCGGCCCTTGCGGACCCCACCGGTGGTTGCTGACATCTTTGACGGCGCGCGTGTGGAACACAACGCACCGTCCCGTCTACCACTTTTCGGCCGCAGGGGATAGGGAGAGCGGCTGACGCTATACCGACACTCCTCTTTCCCTGCGGCCCCACCGCGTCCGCCATCAAACGGTGGCGGCCCCGTCCAGGCCACGGAAGGGAAGAGCGCTGCTCAGAAGCACCGGCACTCCTCCTCTACCGCAGCCCGTAACCCTCAGCCGTGATGCCTCCCATTCGACATCGCGGCCCACCTCAGTTGCGGTGCACCCCACCGCAACCTACTTTTTGGCCGCTACGTCGTCGGCTTTGAGGCAAAAGCCCTGACGAGCGGCCCCACCTTTGGGTTCCTCTTGGCTTCACCGTGGCCGGAATCCACGGTTACTGAGCCCCCCCGCAACGACAATGCGGGAACCCACTCGGGGGGATGATTGGCCAGTGAGACACAATTGATTTTCTATTGTAATGGTACATATGTGAACCGGTCGGATCCCGGAGCATTAAAGGTAAAAAAAATTCGTCCAAAGTTGTCTACTCTTGAAAGTACCATCTAATATGAATACCATTGCGATAACAATGACACCATTCTACTCACCCAATATACGTTTTTCAGCATCATATCCAAGTGTCATACACTTTTGGATTCCCCAAAGTGGCTCAGATATCAACGATCTTATAAAAGCATCTATATTTCTCAATTCCCTGTGGAGGAACAGCGATCTATATCTATGTACATAATAAAATATAATGGCGTCTTATTGATCGTATATAAGATGGTGTATGAAGCGATTTTCCTCCAGTTTACTCGACGACAATGGTAGAAGATGCCATTTTAAATCGAGCGTGCGTTTTTGCAAGATTGTGGTATAATAAAAGCTTGAAGACGCATTTTCTCTAAATGTTATTTCTTACCTTATCTTAGAACTAGGGGTGCTAGTGGCTAATTAATAACAGTAGCACGAGTCGGTCGATCAGGATAAGCTACGCTTGCGATGTTTAATCCATGTATGGGTGACCATCTTTACATACCTCTCCGTGCCTCGGAAAGCACGTTAAGCCGTTGGTCCCAGCTGTCATTCGAGGATCTTTGACAGTCATAACGGGTCATCAGAAGCCCAAAATCTGACATCTAGCTTGTCAAGGGGTATCTTAATACCCAGTAACTGGGTTGTGGACGTCAGATAGGCAGTCACTCCATCTTAAATACTAGTATTCAGCTGCATCCGGTTAGACTGGAAGCCGACCCAACATAGTTAAGAAAAGAAAGACATCAGATGACTTTATCTTAGAAATGGCAAGCGTTCAATGTAACTACTTTTATAACTATTGTTCTTTGATACTTAGTAAACAAACATTTCAACCGATGACAATACATAAGTAAAGAATTCGCGACTCGTAAGACCAAATTTTATTAAGCCAAGCGAAACCAATGCCTGACCTCACCCACGTAAGTGCCTATTAATTTCGCTGACTTACAAAACTGTGACAAATCGTGTTTTCCTCACGTAAATAAAATACCAACTCCTATTTATTCAAGAGGCTCGAATAGGCACGCAGGACCACAAAACTAAGGGCCCCGAAATTCCTACAGAAACTCTCTTCAAGGGCACACCCCATTGGCCTTCGTATCTTCAACTCTTCCACATCTAAAGGACCATTACTGTCTCGCAACAGCCCTTTACAAGCGCAAATATTATTTTTATTTTCATTTAATTGTGGGCCGTGCCCCATTGTTGCCGAAAGTTCTCGTAACGACTGAACTTGCAAACGGTCTCCCGACACTTAAGTTGATTTAAGTAATTTCGCAGTCGCCTTGTGAATTTGGAATCGGACGGACGTCGGCATGGTGATAAAAAGTGGCTTGAAACCTTGTTACTTCGAGTGAAATTTGCATTGTTGTGGTTTTTTTGAGTTAAGCTGTTGAGTATGGGTCATTTGTATTTGAAGATCACTGGTCTTCTTTTCATCCATACGTACTATAACGTTATAAATACAAAAGCTACTCTATATATCTGTGTTTTACCTTTCAACGGCTGAACGGGGTTGTTTTATCTAGGCAGCACGTTTCCATGGGAAAAAATCTGACTTCCACGCGGGTAAAGCTTCGTGCAAAACCTTAGTCATGAGCAAATCAGTCACAATATGCTTAGAATTTACCCAACTATGTTAGGATTGGTTTCCAGTCTATCCGGATACAGCTGAACTCCAGTATTTTTAATGGAGTGACCGCAATCTAAGCTCCACAACCCAGTTACTGAGTAATACGATAAGGCTTGGTAAGAGTGGTTGTCAGACTTTCAGGATTCCGACGACCCGTAATGACTGACAAAGATCCACGTAAGACAGCCGGGACCAACGGCTTTACGTATTTTCCGAGGCACGGAGGGGGTCTTGATATGTTAAGATGGTCACCCATCAACCGCGGAAAGCGTAGCTTAACCTCATCGATCAACCCGTGCAGTTGTATTTACCTAGCCACAAAAAATCACCCTCTCGCAAATATGAATGTCATAAAAACGATCGATTGTGTTTCATTAGCAATGATTGTCACCAGCTCAATCTTCTCACTTATTCAAAGCATATTGCTAAAGTTAAATTAATCACATTATAGAATCTATGTGTGCCGAACTATCTATCCCGTAGCAATGATATACCCCGATTCGGATACAAACACCAAATTAATAATACAAGAACTGCCCCACAGGGTACATTGAACTCCAAATAGCTTACAACTTCTAACTCAACTTACCCCACGAGGACAACAAGCTATCTAATTGAGGACATACCTCCGAGGTCCCTTTAAAACTAAGTTTATAAATGTCACTAAATAATCCAGGGAAATTCAAAATATAATTTAACGCTTCGGATAATCTCTTAATTAAAGCGTATTTGTAATAGAGAAATAAGTCGCTCTCCTGAAGTGAACTTTATTTCTTGGGCTCTAGGGAAACAAGAAGTTGATCTTGAATTGTTTATGAGTTGGTTTCGTGTGACTACTGTGTGTTCACCCAAAGTGTTGTAAAAGAGTTTCAAATTATTTCAGACACAAGTATAGCATTTTTGTTGTAATTTGTGATATTAAAATTGCTCTCAGCAACTATGAAATTATATCTAGACATATGTTATGTATACAATAAAATAAAAGTGTCTGTTCGTAATGTCAAAATAGCAGTTTCTTACTTAATTGTTATGAAAGTGTATACGTAGCTTTTAACTTTTTATTTTGTCTGTCTGTCTGTTTCTTCCGACTCATCTTCAAAAAGACTGGACCAATTCTGACACGACTTTCACTGGCACATAGCTGATGTTTTATGGATTAACATACTAGCGTTTTTTCCGGGTATCATGTTCCCGCGGAATATGTTTCGTCATGCACGCGGGTGAAGCCATGAGCACAGTTAGTATAATATCACGCCTGTATTCCTCTAAGAGTTAGGCAGAGGTGTACCTATAGTTCACCCATAGTTCGCCTGTTACGTTTATGTGCCATATAATATCCCAGTCCCAGTGGAAGCGAGCCTATTGCCATCAAACGGGCACGTATCCAGTTTTTGTGCTGATACTCTGCAATTTCTAATGGAAAAACTCAAAAACAATTTACCTGACACGGAATTAGAATCCAGGACCAGACCAACGGAGCAGGAAAATATAAAATTTCAGCTCAATCGGAAGCCGGGAAGTGGGTCAAATTTAACTTTCAAGATTTAATTACAGACTGAGAGACTATACAAAAAAGCCTAAGTTTATTAAATAACTACGTAGAATCAATACCAATATATAGTTTGTCTGTGGACCTCAGAAACCTGGCAAAAAGCCAACAGAAAGCTGGTGATTGACCGACAAAATGCCAGACCGAAGAGCACATTTCATAAAGTGCACACACGTCGTAATATTTAGACGCTTCTATGTAAATTGGAGCTAAAATTAATTTAGTGAGCTAAAACCAGGGGTGTGCAGGGGTAGTGCCTTAATACCTCTTAATTGCGAGGAGGGGGTGTTAAGTACCCTACTAGCAAAGTGCACGCTTGCTTAGTTAATATAATAAGCTCGTTACTCTGTCGAGATATTGATCAAATGTAGTGGGGTCACTGCGCTGATCCGGTTATTATTAGGTATAAAGAAGGCAAACTGGTCAAAAGGTAATTCGATGGATTTTAGTTACACAGAAAAATGTACACCTAAATGTTGGTCAATGTGTTTTAACAGTGTCATGATAATAATTATAGAGTAAATCGTCAATGCACTGTGATGTACTGAGACGGAATGACAGATAGACCAACACATAGATAGACATTGTAAAAGACTGATAAACAGACAGTTTAGTTACATATCCGTTCATCCAAATCCGCTCAGCCGTTTTTGCGCGATTGGGTAACAAACATCCACACTTACAAATCCTACTGTACAGGGTGTAAGGGACTGCCCTCCACAGACTGATGGGGTGAATTCATTTTATCATACTTAGATGACCGGTACAAGAATTTATTTCAGGAATGTTATGGGAATCCAATAAACCTGATTTGTTTTATTTCCGCACACGCAATGTATCGCTACCAAGGCAAAACGCACGCAGCGAGCCTTCGCCGGCAGTTAGGCAGAAAGTGAACAGCTAATTTTACGCGTCGTTCCTTACGAGTATTTCAACATCCATTGCTGCTTTTCTGATTTTAGCTGTATTGTTTACATAAATGTAGTGCTGCTTTCAGAGAATGTAATTTTATATTGAAATTAAACTGAAAAAGCTGAAAAACGGTAAAAAAAAAACCTGTGAAAAATTTCGATGGAATATGATTCAAAATAAGGAGCTGAATGCACCCTGTCAGTTTGTGGAGGGCTGTCCCTTACACCCTGTATAATATTATAAATGTGAAAGTTTGTGAAGATGTTTGTTACTCAATCACGCAAAAACGGCTGAACGGATTTGGATGAAATTTGGCACACAGATAGATGATAGATTGGATTAACACATATAATACTTCATATCGCGGTTACCGAGGGATGATTTCCGACCATGACACGGGCAAGCCGCGGGCGGAAGCTAGGAATGTGTATCAATGAACAAACACCCGAACTCAAAACGATATCTATCCAGCGCAGACCTTTGTACCCACTGTAATGAGGAGCCACTCTTCATAAGAAGCTTAAAAGAGTCCTCGTTATAACTGATAAATAAATAAACCATTTAAATGAGTTCATTTAATTAAAGGGAGAGCTCGCAGGTCTTAATTAAATTAATGGCGAAATAAACTATATTATACTGTTGGAAATTAAATTAGTTTTATAGCCATAAGTGTTTAGGAGGGTACGTTTGTATTGTGTTCCTCTTTTGGAGATAAATTAGACAAAATTTTATGCGTAAGTTATTATCAGTCTGTGAACTATATTGCTGAATTTATGAACCTCTAAATGAACTATACGAAAATCCTCAAATATTGCTGCTAGGATTTCTAAAGGATCTGAACTTTTTTTACACTTATGCTGTCCTGATCGTGAACTCAGGCACATATAGAACTGAAACATAGAAAAAAAAGCATGTTTAAAAATATCATACCTACTTAGTAGCCTTTCGAGAGGCAAAAGCATAGCAATAAACTGGTTGTTACTAACGCTGGTGATTTTGAGCCATACATTTGCATGGCATTGCATTTTTTGTCCTTTTTTAAGTGAAAACTTCTTTAGGCGCGTTGAGCACTTTTTGGGTGATCAAAACTCATGGAATTCGCGTCATCGTCACCGAACGCTTTCCATGAGCTATATGTATACTGTGTATTTATGGGTGAACGAGCACATGGATGAGTCGCGCGTTGATGTCTTTTGGAAAAGTCCCTTTCTTTCACTAGGAAATTCTAATTCTTTTATCCCTTTCTTTCCCTTTGTATTTTTATCGTTAAAATCTGTGCTGTTACCTTTAATAGCTGAAATCAATCGCTCGTTTACCATTTTTTACCGAGAGCAATCAGGACCCGAGGACCCAATGTGAAATCCTGTATTGATGATTACAAAAATATAAAAAAAAACGTCACTACCACCGTTTCTCTAACTCTAAATTACAGATAGAACCTACCTTCCTCCCTATCTCTGTCCACAGCATCCTCAAAACGGCGAGAAAATATCGCAATCTTTCCTCGCGCTGTTTTCGGAACCACCAAAAATTGAAGACATGTGACATCTACCAACCCGCTCTGAGTGTGATGGATTACGGCCCACACCCTCTCACTAAGAAGAGGCTGTGTCCCAACAGTGGACATAATAGGCTGATTATGTTAAGCCCTAGTTCTTGCCTTTACAAATGAAGATGCACCAGCTATTCTTAGACTAACTTAAGGCCACCTAAACAAACAAAAAAGCTAATCTAAAACGCTCCATACACTGGCAGTGTCAAGGTCTGTAATTAGCGAGAGGGTCACGGCGTCAACGTCACTATATTATCAGTCGTGGCACAAAAGACTGCCTTATCTTTACGACGTCCCGTGCTTTTACTACTTTTGACCCTCTTTGATGAGTCCAATGGACGAGATTAGTTCAAAGATAATGTCCCTGATATGCTGTTTGAACTTTTCGTGCTAAATAATCCCTCGGGATCCTAAATTCCGGAATGGGTCACTCCTGACTGTTTTGACGTGTATTAAATAGCCAAATAATTTAAATGATGATTGTTGTCCTGTACTCTTCAAAGGAATGCGCATCTCCCATTCTATGAAGGGCGAGGCTATTGCTAACAACTCGGCTAAAATACATAGATACTGCTGGCTGCCACAAATGGAAACATCCGTGCCTCGGCAAGCACATTAAGCCGTTGGCTGTCATTCGTGGATCTTTGACAGTCGTTACGGGTTGTCAGAAGCCGGAAAGTCTGACGACGAGTCTTACCAAGGGGTGTCATGTTATTCGTATAACTTTGTTGTGGAGGTAAGATGTAAATATGGTATTCAGCAGCATCTGATTAGACTGGAAGCCGACCCTACATAATTGGAAAAAGGCTAGGAAAATGATAATGATTCTTAAGAGCTTTTATTCTGAAAGTTGGCAACGTCGCAAATAGCTGTCAAATATTTCCCTGTTATGATTAATTTCTTAATATTTCTGTAAAGAAATTTGAAATATCGCTAACTAGTGACCTAAAATATTAATAATGATTTGCATTTATAACATTGAATTAGATGTTGTAACCGTTTTAGGTGTAAAAAGTCATTTTGAAAGTTTCCAAGTTCTTTTTTTACATCTAAAACTAAGTATTCGGTGTTAATATATGAATTATTCCATTTCATAATCAATATTTTAGGTCACTAGTTAGCGATATTTCATATTTCCGTACAGTAATATTAACAAATTAAGCAAAAAAGGTAAATATTTGACAGCTTTTTGCGACGTTGCCAACTTTCAGAATAAGCGCTTTTAAGAAAAGTTCTCACCATTTCCAGTTCCAAAATGTAACATTTCAATAATTGTTACGTTTTTAATTGTAGTCAAGGAAACCATGAACAAAAACACTTATTTTTCGAAAGACTCAAGAAAAACTGCTACACAGTCTAAAGTTATGAGTTTTTCTCGTCCAATAAGCATCTGTTTATCGTTCAGATTTTACAGTAATATTATAACAGCCAGTTTGTCTTGGGGAATTTTATTAAAACCAAGCAGAAGCGAATAAGTTTTGCACACAAAGGAGATCCAGATTTATTAAGAAAAGATCTCCTGTGGATACCCCTGATAGATTGGTTCTGGTAAATAATATTCGGTTATTGGCCAAGATTATTTGAATATCTCAAAGCTGTTGTTTCAATCGTGGGCTTAATACCTTTTAGGGTGGCTCTGGACTGCTGATCAAGCTTTAATATTGATACGCAGCTGATTGGTTTAATATTTGGTCGGGAAACAATGAAAAGGATCACGTGGATTTTGAGGCAAAGGGTTGGTGGCATTTAAATTCGTAGGTATTTCTAGGTTATACGATGAATCAAGGACGGAGGCAATGACGTATCCATAATTAAAACATTTTCGTAAGAAAATTATCAGTTGGTTTGGCATTTAGCCGTTTCTCTTCCAAATGTTTTTCGTTATTACTGGGAGACCGTGCCTTTGAAATCGATTTGTTTTTATTTTTTTTAAGACAATTTTAGACGTCAATATTTTATCTCCACATCAGTCTGAGATATTGATTGCCTCATTAATACGTACCACTCTAAAAATAAAGACAAATGTATAAACAAAACAATAACCAAATCCATAATTCAAAACCCAGTACCTATCCTTTTTCAGTACAGTCGGTAAAAATTGATTACCTCAGGGAAAGCCATTCAAAAATGCATAAAGCTCTTACAAATGATTCTTAAATGTGTAACATGTATATTTTTAAAGGGAAATTCGACGTGTTTTTCATCCGGAGGGATGAAATATAAATTAGCTCCTCGCATCCATTCGTTTTGATAAAGTACGGAGCGCAATTATTTGAATTTTAATGTCCGTGTTAATTCGACTTTTGTGCGATAGAGGGATGGTTTATTTCGAATCGGAATTAATGGTATGGGCTGTCCCCTTTATTGCGACAAGATTTTGATTAATCAATTCGTGTTATCCAAAATAATGGCGATTGGCTAGTTATCTATCTATTTATATAAAAAGAAAAGTCCTGACTGACTGATTGACTGACTCATCCACGCCCAGCCCAAACTCATGGACTTAGAAAGCTGAAATTTTGTACAGAGGTTCCCTTTATAATGTAAATAAGGAATAAGGAAGGATATTTCGAAATTAAACCCTTCATCATCATCTGCCTAGCCTTTTCCCAATTATGTTGGGGTCGGCTTCCAGTCTAACTGGATACAGCTGAATACCATCTGACCTCCAAAACACAGTTACTGGGTAATACGATACCCCTTGGTAAGATTAGTTGTAAGACTTTCGGGCTTCTGACGACCTGTAACGACTGTTAAAGATCCACAAATGACAACCGGGCCAACGGCTTAACGTGCTTTCCGAGGCACGGAGGAGTCTTGGTATGTAAAGATGGTCACCCATCCACGGACCACCGCGGCAAGCGTAGCTTAACCTGATTAATCGACCCGTGCAGCTATTGTTACTTAGCCATAAGGTCCTTCGAAATTAATCCCCTAAGGGCGTTAAATAGGGGATGAAAGATCTGCGCGGGCGAAGCCGCTACCAAAAGCTAGTTAATACATAAAAAGATTGTTGAAAAAAAAATTGTGTTACGAAAACCATAGTGTAGATGATGAATTGCAAAATCGATTAGATAAACTTCGGTTCATAATATGTTCAGAAACCGTTAGTTGTATTCCCATATAAAAGGGGAGTGACGATACGACAACAATTTAAACTTCATATTTATGACGTTTTATGACTAGGGTCTGCATACGAAAATTTTGTCGAATCTATCCAATAGTTAAGTCACTTTAGCCAATCAAATATCGGCAAAACCCATAGGAGTGCCCATCTCTATTATTACGTTTACTTAATTTATTTTATTGTATTTAATGTTAATATTTATTTTCACTGACTGCGTAGTATTATGGGTTTTAAAATAATAAACAATAATAACAAACGGTCCCGTACAAAAACAAAAGAGTTTTTTAAATCGTTAGCGTATTATTAATAAAAACGTACCTAGTTATAGTTAATATTTTCGTGTCCGACTCATCCTTGGCCGCTTTTTTTCACCGATATTATCTTAAAACTAGAACAGTTATTGTCTATTTTATGAACCTTACCTTCTTCAACCAATTTTAGCCGAGCGTATAACAAATTCAAAATATCTTAAGTTTATTTTTAGCTGAATTTTTCATTCAGGGTCACAGTATTTGCGGATTAAGTTGCCAGTATTTTAAAGGAGAAAACTCCGGAGGTCTAAACAATTTCATACTTATCACGGAGCGAGAGGCGTGACCCTACTTATAGGCTATCTTATCAAGTGCCTCTTCGCCAATAAAATTGTCTAAGCTTGTGAAAATCAATGGGTCCTCACGTTAGGGATGCTTGTTAAAAAATTGAGGCGGATAACTTTTTCGGACGTGGTTGCGGATATTTATTGGTTTTTAGCGTTTTGAAAGCAGTGTTGGGGAATAGATTCAAGAGGAAACAGTTTTACATAAACAGTGGATACTGCAATTACTGTCATCAATCAGTATTGTTATACAGGATAAGTTTTTATCATTCTAGACCCCCAGCGCAGAAATTTTTCGTCGGTTATACAAAAAGAAACAGCTGTTCCATACATTTTGACCGCGTAGGTATTGCACTTTCTATGAAACAGCTGATTATTTGGGGGTCTAGAAAGATATGCTGAATTCATGGTTACAGTTTGCGCACTGGGTAAAAACTTATCCCGCATAACTGTTCGTGTATTCTACTCTTCAAGGCATGGAATAGCAAAATATGATTGACATGTAAAAGTGTTTGTACAAACCTACTTACAGAAATAAAATCATTTATCATTTAAAACAAAAACAATCTGCTAGCCTCCTTTCCAACTAAGTTGGGTTCGGCATCCAGTCTAACCGGATGACCTCCACAACCTTGCATAATCCGATACCCCTTGGGAAGAGTAGTTGTCAGAATGTCGGTTTTTGAATAAACGACTGTCAAAGATCCACAAACATCGCGCGGTCGTGCTTTTCGATCCACGAACCGACCGCAACAAGCGTAGCTTAACCAGCAATCGACTCATGTGGCTATATTAATTTAGTCATGAGCCCTAGCATGGAAGACTCAATGTATAAAAATGTGGTCATCCATTAAATATCGACCGTGCAGCGTAGTTATATTCCAGCAGATTGATTAATTTGCGATTGTTATACTTTGTGATAGTACGATCCCCTCTCGGATACTCTAATATTCTCGCTTAAGAGTGAGCGGTATTTCATATAAATTGAATATGTTAAGTGACATCGTATTAGTTTAAAATTGAGTCTCGTTCGTGCAATATATTTTGCATAAATGGAATCATATTTTGTGGTTGAAACGTTTTAAGAGTATTGCAATTTTAAATTATGCATGTGTTTGAAATTTTCAGCTCAAATAATATTGTGTTTTAGTCATAATTATCTGTGCTGCGTTCAATTTGTTATTTAAACCGAGTGTATATTTTGCCATCTGAATATTCATTTGTGGAATCAAAATTACTATTCGACTAAAAATCTAATATTAGGTCTTTACCTATGAAATTGCCGTTCTGCAGTACTGGCCATTTCAAATCAAAATAATTTTTGTTTGGCTAAGAATTCTAATTTCAAATTAATTTTATTTTAAAAACATGGATTTTTTTTTCTAAAAGTAGTCATTTCTTTATTGATTAGTGTTACATTTTCATCGCATTTCAATCTTTTTCGTCATCATGGATACGTTAAAAATTCGAGTAATTATGGAATATGAGTACCGTCGTGGCAGCAACGCGGCACAAGCGGCACGCAACATCAACGACGTTTACGGAGCTAACACTACAAACCAACGCACCACCTGTTATTGGTTTGCTCGCTTCCGTTCTGGAAATTTCGACCTGAAAAATGAACCTCGCGGTCGTCCGAAGACTTTGGTCGACAATGACGAATTAAAGGCGATTGTGGAAGCTGATGATACACAATCTACGGCTGAATTAGCAGCAGCTTTCGACGTTAGCGTCAAAACAATATTGGTCCATTTGCGTCAAATTGGCAAGGTAAAAAAGCTTGACAAATGGGTGCCCCACGAACTCAATGATCGCCAGCGCGAAGTACGCGTCGAGACGTGCCTTGCACTGCTCAACAGACACACAAATGAAGGAATTTTGAACCGCATTGTTACCTGCGATGAAAAATGGATTCTGTTTGATAACCGTAAGCGCTCAGCAAGTTGGTTGGATCCTGGTTCAGCACCTAAACAATGCCCTAAACGAAAACTTACCCCTAGAAAAGTGATGGTCACTGTTTGGTGGTCTAGCGCCGGTGTGATTCATCACAGCTTCTTACCAAACGGGGTGAGCATTACTGCAGATGTGTACTGTGAAGAACTGAACACAATGATGGAGAAGCTGGCGCATCTCCAACCAGCATTGGTCAATCGCTCGTCTCCGCTGCTCCTGCACGACAACGCGCGACCTCATACTGCACAGCAGACGGTCTCCAAGTTGCAAGAACTGGGGTTGGAAGCTCTCCGTCATCCGCCCTACTCACCAGACCTTGCGCCTACAGACTACTACTTTTTCCAGAATTTGGATAACTTCTTGGCGGGAAAAAAATTTAATACCCGAGAGGCAGTACAAAATGCCTTTGAAGAATTTGTTGCCTCCCGTCCAGCTGATTTCTTTAAGAAGCGCATCAATAAACTGCCACTGCGATGGCAAAGATGCATTGATTGCATGGGTGATTACTTCGATTAATACAAATAAAAAATTCATGAAAAAAATTAGTTTAAATTTTTTCATACAAAACGGCAATTTCATAGGTAAAGACCTATTATTTCAACTAACATTTTTAACGTTTTAAATAAAATCACAAGGGTTCTGAGCTAAGGTTGGGTATTTTTAGAAATAATCATCTGAATTCATGAGGATATGACCCAAATATCCGCATATAAGTTTCGGATATTATTAAGGTTGACATCCTTATTTCACTCATTTCACCTCTAGTGTATTTGTAAAGATATCTTCAAAGACTCAAGTGAAGCCCTAACAGTTAGTTTAGAAAACAAATGAAATTACACGTTAACTCTTATCGGATACAGTTCAAAATTGTTTGTGGAGACCTTCTATTTTTAAAGAAACTCTCTTCGATTATTTTAAAAGGCTTTTATGAAGGGTTCCGAGTGTAGTTTATTTATCTTTATTTGTCAGATCAATGGTTTTGGAAGCATGGTATCTTTTGTACTAGTGGAATCTGGGGACTAGTTCCGAAGAGGGAAAGTATAGGTTTGAAAACTGCATCACAGTATCGGAAATATTTGGGTTTTCTTCACAATGGTGTTTGGGGGATATAATGGCATAGTTAACTGTGAAGACGTGGTTCCTTTAAGTTTTATGAAAAGGAAAAATGCATGCATAAAGACAACAAAGGATGTTGGTCACAATCATCTTTTGGTTGCACGAAAGTGATAAATAGCATGGTTTTCCGGTTTCTAATATGCAACATTATTTTTAGTATGTGCGAAACCTGAATATAGTTTGTTCAGAATAAGGAACTGAATCGATTCCAATAGTTTTTACACCATGTTATTTTTTTCCCAATTTTTTTTTTTTAGTTATCGGCAGTTAATTACAAAACAATTGCCATTTGGTTAAGTACCTACTGCTTAATATTATCAATGAGCACAATACGACGCTGGTGCTGGTGGTGACGCGGTGCGTGGGGCCTATGGTGACCATGTTTGCGTAAACAACTAGGTAACATAACAAGGTTATAACTTTGTGACTTTTAAAGATACTGTTTTGATTTTTTTTACGTAGATTCTTTACATAAGAATACTAGAGACGTGTTTCGGGTTTTCGCATATACTAAAAATAAGGTTATTTAATGTAATCCAGCATTGCATATGTGTGAGCTGTCACGCCCTCTATGCCTGGAGGCTTTTATTTTGTAATTAAGTTTTGTTAAAAAAAAAAGAACCTCTTTTTTTGTTTAAGTTTTGTTTATATTGGCATGGCTGACATAACGCAAATGTTTTAATTTAGTGTTATGTGTCTCGTAATGTTAATTACTCTGCATACCTACTTTTGTATAGAATCATGTTTACCTTACTGAATAGACAGACAGCTGTGCTGCTGGGGAGTTTGTTGCGCTATTTCTTCTTTCTCCGTAGTCCAACGTCTTGAACCTTAGTCCTCTTAAATTATTACCCATTTTAAAAATGATTTATGAAGAAAGGCAGCCTCTACCCTTTGTATCACCCTTTCAACCCCTGATCATTGCAAAACAAGTAAATAAAGTCGTTTCTCGTCAAGTGGATGTGGGTTTACGCTCTCGTTTACGAGATAACTGTGAGAACGAGAAGGCGCGGGATGTGTTTTACGTGCGACCACGTTTAAATATATATTTTTATGTAAGGGGGTGTGTTTATAGTGGGGTTGTAGGGTTGACGTTTGGATTTGTTGAAAGGGTTTTGGGTTCAAATGAGATGTCTCGATTGGTTATTGAAGTGTCTGCCAGTAATCGATGGTGGTGTCTTTGGTAGTTTGTAGTTTTCTTTATCCGTAACTTTCAACTGCTAAGCATCCTGAATCGGGCAAAGTTTTTTATTTGTTTAACCATTTATGCACACACATAAACAGATAGAGTATATAGTGTAAGTTATATTTTTTTCAAACTCAGACTCATATCATTTATATCAATTCAACAAGATACTTTTGAATTGTCAAGGAATCGACCAGTCACAAAGTTGCAGCTAGTTGCCCATTCAATTCATCCAAGAACTGGCAAAAACTGCATGGACACTCTTTAGTTAACATAATTATACTTAAGAATACTAATGGTCTCCAAAGGGTGGGCATGGAATAAGTAACTCGTAACTTCGGAACTGTGTTACAGGTTTATTATTAAGAGTAATACTAGTATTGCAACTAGCTCGCCGGAGCGGACAATCCCCGTCTCGGCTAAGAACTCCCACCTTTAAAGCTCCGGGTCGGGTTCTTAGCCGCTCCGGCGAGCTAGTTGCAACAATATTATTCTTAATAATAAACCTGTAACACAGTTCCAAAGTTACGAGTTACTTATTCCACGCCCACCCTTCGGAGACCAGTAAAATCTTGTAGCAGCTTGGAGTTTAGCTTGGTTATTGCCTAAACATTCACCCCTTATTTGGTATACTTTACTGCATACCTAGTTTACACGCCTTCGGAAAATACGGGCAAGTTGTCATTTAAAATGCAATTATTTTACTACCAGCTATTATAGCCCACGACTTCGTCTGTAATCCAGGATTAAAACCAGCCTGCGTTCTTACCCAGGTCATGGTCTATCTGTGTGCCAAGTTTTATCCTAATCTGTTTAGCTGTTTTACCGTAACAAAAAAACAAATATTCGTTCAGATTTATTATTTTCAACTTTTTATGCTTGTGTTTTTAATCTTGCATTCTACTCAGGCAGAATCTTTGCAAATTTAAATGGTTAGAAAGTGCCAACCCTATAAAAAATAACCCTGTGTAGGTGTCGACGTCCATTTTGTTTTATTCTACGTTTTACGAGCGCCCCCTGTGGTTTAACTTTCGAAAATCTATAATTTATGTCGAAAATATTATCCTTATGTTTGCGTTTTATCCTGCAACGACAAAATAGATGGACATAAATCCTGTACACAAGCAGATTTGTGTGCGAAGTTTTGAAGCTGACACAAGTATGTGGGTGAAAAACTTCGCCAAAGACAGCCATTCCTGTTTTACGCATGGTTTCATTAATTTAAAACAAAGATGTTTGATACTGTTATCACAAATCACAGCATGCCGATGAGCTTATGACTGCGTCAGTGAGCGGAGTTCACGGAGTTAACTTTTGGGCCACATATGTTTGAACTTTTTGCCATCGATACGCTAAGAAGATCACAAATTAGGACGTAACATTGTAGTGATTTGTAAATAAGCCGAGCTACAGTGGTTATTCTATTGACGAATTTATTGTTCAAATAGCACGCCAAAAAAAAACATGTTTATGTTGACAGCATTGTTGTAAACCATACGTTTGCACCCCATTAAATAAATCCTGAACTTAATCATAGAGGAAATGCTTATTTTAAGTCAAAATCAAGTATTTTTTCATAAGCGCATTTTTTAACAACACAAAGCAAAAACCATTACAAAAATCATTCGTGCCTTCACAATGCCATATCCCACAAACTTCTACACACAGACACACCCTAACACACGATATCGGTCGTCACGGACCACATTACAGTTTTATTGGAAAAGTTCCGTCCTTGCCCGACGTGGGGACACCCTCACTAGATAAAAATGCACGTAAGTTATACATACACCCTGTGTATGAGATTGTTCGCCCTGGTTTTAGAGTCAAGGAGTTAAAATTGTAATGGAAATAAGAATTTAAGAGAGAGACGTAAAGTGGTTAGCTATGAAGAATGCCAACTTCATTCCTATCATCATAGACGGTAGCAAAGTTGGTTTTTGGCACAATATTCTTCACCATGTTGATGTTTTAATGTACGTCCTGGGCTCCCTGTGCTGTTCTCGTTACCACCTTTCTGACTAGCGTGTTGAGGGCAATCAAAGCAGAGTCATCTCAGAATTTGGCTATGAGTTTGGCACCTTCAGTAGCGTCCATCAGGTTCTGTAACGCGCAGGCCACAGGACATGTTAGACGCGATATTAAGTGCCTCGTTATTTGTGGAACAGCACCACATTTACACTCCAGTGCGGAGTCATCTCTGAATCTTCAACCTCTAACGGACTTCTCCATCAGCGATTAGTTTGTGTCGGTACTATAGAAGAAAAGTAGATATTTCCAGCATAGTGTCATCTCCAATTTTACGTCATCACGTCAACGTCGGCTGTCTCTAAAAATCAGCGTTGTGGCTCTGTATCATCATCATCATCATCATCATCATTTCAGCCGAAAGACGTCCACTGCTGGACATAGGCGTCCCCCAGGCTCCCACTTCGACCGGTCTTGTGTTTCCCACATCCAGCGGATACCCGCGGCCTGCACAAGGTCATCGGTCCACCTTGTGGGAGGCCTTCCCACTCTACGTCTTTTTTGTATCGCATAGGATTACAGTAATATGCTGAGCATTGGCTGTTTTGCGTGGATGTTACGCATATTTTCCGCCCACTTTGTTCGTTTTTGCGTCATGTTTTAACGGAAAAAACCAAATTTTCCTTCTTTCAGACGCAAAATATTGCAAGTTTTGTTTTTGTTTGTCGGTGTACTACAGAACATCAAGTTACTGGTATAGTTATGACGAAGTGAAGTTAGTAAAGTCTTAAAGCTGTTCTCCTGCAGAGAGACAATAAAAAAACAAAAGAGAGAGTTCAAAACTTCCTTCTCTCTATCCCGTCATCTTTATCCGAGGTGCGCACAATCTCCGCCTATTAGCATATGCCCGATAAGTCGGAGGAAGGAATATTTTAAGTCGAGAACAATTTTATTTCGTTCACTTAGAATAAAGGTAGGGAGGGTGGTGTCATGATATTGGTTTGTAAAATGTTTAGTGATGAAGATGGGTTTTTAATTAATCAGGATCATGTGGAAATTCCTTGTGGACACAAAGAATAGCAACATCCATAAATTTATTTCCGTGGATGTCGTAAATGGCGACTAAGGGACTTACTAGACAATGGGCAGCAGCATTCTCTAAGTATTTTACCATTATACTGCGTTCGCCAAACCGCCTGCTAAGCTTTGCGGTTATAGCAACACCCCCTCTTAGGGGGAGGCTTATGTCCAGCAGAACACGTCTCTTGGCTAAACTGATAATGATGTGAAAGTTGCTATAATATCACGGTCAGTGTAAGATGGAGACTCGGATAGCATGTTGTGTCAAAAATATATTTGTATCGTCTATGTCAGCTGTCTTGTGCTTTTGTAATGGCTGAATAACAAGTTAAGATTTGGAAAACTATAGTAGACTTTATCGCAAATTCAACGTAGCGTTACAGTTGCCTTGCAATGAAGCAGGTATGAATCTCTCTGTCTTTGCCTAGCCATATCCCATTTCAATTGGGCTCTCCTCGTCATTCTTCGCCAATCGTTTCGGTTCTGGGTCGTCGAGTTATTTACTTGGGCTTGCTTCAGGTCGTTGTTGATAACAGACATCCAAGTGATTATAGGTTTACTTCGCCTTTTTGGACCTGGATGTAAGCAGGTATGAATAATATACATGAATGAAAAAGTAATAATTTTGCAGTTTTACCTTTAACGCTGACAAATGGGTGCACTGGCTAGCTAGTTCCACTCAATCTGTGTGGGTTCTTTCTCATAAGATCATTTTAGACAGTAATCACATGTTCTTCACATGATCTGGCCAAGATTATGTCTGGACTTTAAAAGAGACTGAGACCTTGGAGTTTGTTTCGGCCTTTCTTCTCGGATTAGTCAGATAGTAAACTCTGACTTCATCTTGTTTTTAAAATCTGATTAACTTTTAAAAGTGTTTGTACAAACCTACTGCAGTGTAACTCAGAACATAAGAAGCGCCCCGAGCTTAAACATGACTAGAAAAATGTTCATGGCTATACCCACTGATCAACCCTTTGGGGAAACTACTCGTCTATAGTAATATACTGGATTGGAATTGATATTATAAACTCCATCAGAACACAATATGCCTTTTGACTAAGGAGGCAATACCTACCTTCTTTCCAAAAAAAACAAAACACTAAATTATACTAAGACATCATTATTTTTCAAATAAATAATCCTACTTCAAAGCTAGGAACATTGTTACCTCCTTTTGTAACTCTTCGCTTCCCAACCCAGTTCGGTACATTACATACGTTTGTAACTCAATATGTTGGCGGCACGTACCACACGTATGTTAGGTGTCATGTGTTCACGCGTGCTGTCACCCGGGTATCAGCGGGTTGAGAGGTCTCCAGGGAGCGGTGTGCGGTGTATACCTGATGGAACGCAATGGATTGGCGATACTGTGAATTTAACTTGTTAATCGTAAATGAAAATGTCTCGATTCTATCAACAACAGGCACGCAGCTTCACCCACATTTTACTTGGGTAAAGAGTACCTACACTAAGTTACTCGGGAATGGTGTAGGTTATCAATTATTTCCTATTAATTTTTTTGTAAGTGAATCACTGTTTTCAGATGTAATCGTTTACAAAAATAAAATTAAGCAAGATTGGTCGTGGTTGCCGCATTTTCTCTCTGAGTCGACATTTACACGGAAATATTAAAAGTGGGCACACGCAATGGATTTTCAACTAACTGTGTTGAACCGACAATTTAGTATCCAACTGAGTGCAGTGCGAGTGAGTCTCACCGCGTCGAAAATTCGCAGTGTTCGATTTTCAACTCTTCGCGCTGAACAGAGCGTTGAAAACCAAGTGCGCAAAAAAATCTTGCCGATTTTATTACGTCTGTGGAAACTTGGGCGTAAAGCCGTACCTCACGGGTCGCAATGGCAACGTCGCCAGATAGTGCTGCCAATAAGGCATTACACCCATTTGTTTAAAGCGTCTTAATTAGATTCTAAAATGTTATTAAACCACTAAAAAATTTCTTTTTTTTAATTTAACCGATAAGTGCAATTAGTATTTAAATTTTAAATTTTTAAATTTCGCGCGTAATTTGATGAAAACGCTAGATGCAGTGGACGATATTGGGCTGTGGGTATGACGTCATTCTGCTAAGTTAACAAATGCGCTGATATTTTGTATGATAATTGTTTGTAACTGAAAAAATGAGTTATTATTCTACGTATCGTTGGTTTGCTGTACCTGAATGTTAGATATTATGTGTTTCAATAAAAATGACTTTGGTTACGAAAATAATAAAACAACAAAGTTGTTCAGTTGATTCGTTTATCCAGCGGTATGACGTAATAACATGGCGGCTACTATTTCCTGGTGTTCAAAAACAGAAAAAAAAATTAAATCTTTGAATTGAATTTTAAAATGTATTTTGTTATTTCATGAACTAAAACTAAGGTTTTCCGGCCGCTTTTTGCCTAAGCTATCTCAATCATATATTTTTTCGAAATAATAAATTATTCTTATTCTTATTCTTCTTAAATGGTAAAACACTCTATTACCACTCACTACCTCACCTAGCGTCCGCTTGGTCACGGCGCCAACCATGCATTTTGTTGGCGAAGCTACCTGGTTGCGCCACCATGTGATCCCGGTGAAGTATATTCCTAACGCTTGGTTCTTCCCTGGGCGTCGGAAATCCCAGGCTGATTTCCGGCCACATTAGGCGTGGGCTTGCGGACGGCGAGTAATGGGTAGCTCGCTGTCCGGTAAGGACCAAGCCCAGGTCGACGGCGCGTTGTGTTCCACGCGCGCCTCAAAGAGATGTCAGCACAAGCGTGATGGGGCCCGCAAGAGCCGATGCCTGCCAGGCTACTGAAGGAACACGGGTGGGTTTTAGTCAGTAAAAGTCTGACACGCCCTCCTGCTCCATCCAGAGCGGGAGAAGTTATTTGATGACTTCCCAACCAAAAAAAAAACTTGCTTGTCAATGGTAGTTTTTTTATTTCCAAACTGGGTAAATAATTGGGGGGGGGGGGGTGGTCTACTATGCAAAGGAATTAATTAGGTCTTTGCTTCATTACTGGTGAAGATACAAGAGTCTTAATTATAACCTACAACTATCTGTAAATTATAGGAATCGATCATTAGTCGTTTATTCAGCTACATTAGTTTAGGGGACAGTTTGTATAGAGGCTTTATTAAGTCCTGAACTAGCCAGCATACCCTGATTCATGCATCATAGACAACGTTAACCACAAATGCGAACGTCAAACGCAAAGTTAAGCTCAATTGTTTTGCATCTTAGCCCTTTCCCTGTCCAGTGATCACATTCAATTCTAAGCGATTGTTTAACCATTGTGTCTGTTTATCGGACAATGAGCTTGTTAAGAGAAATAGGATAGTTAAGTCAGGTTTCTCAAGCCAAAGCCCTAAATCCTATGGATTGGAAATGAATCCTGTCACTGAAAACTTGACTAAATTACGGCCGGGCAGCTATTCTATGGTATTCTACGTAGTGCCAGCAGCTTCGCCCGCGTGGACATCGAAAATTATCCCAGGGGTACGTACGGGATGTAAAGTATGTGATAATCCAGGTTAAAAAACTATGAGCCAAATCCGTTCAGACGTTTTTGGCGTGATTGAGTAACAAACACCCAAACATCTTAACATCCAAATATACAAACTTACACATTAATATAATATTATATAAGTAACTACACATCTCAGGGACGTACCCAGGATGTGGATCGACTCAGCTCCGACAAAGGCTCAAAAAATATATCAGCGTGTACATTTTAGATGAGCGAAATGTCATATTAGTCAATTCGCACGAATTTACTCGCCCGAAATAGACGAATCGACATATTCAAATAATATACAATTTATTAGAGCTTTCAATACGCCCACAGTTAAAATTAATACTACCCATCACAAACTTAAAATTTATCGGGAAAAGCCCATTCTCAAGACTAGCTAATATATTTAATAAGCTACCGGAAAGTCAAAAATCTCTACAAAAAGACTCAAATTTTTCGAAACAGTTGAAATCACTGCTAATAAAGAAAGGCTACTATACCGTTGAGGAATTTACTGACAAATTGTGAATCGATTGACCTTAGTAATATGCTTGACGTAAATGAAAAAAAAAAAATGACTTATTACTTTTAAGACCAAAACAAAAGCATGGACAATAATGATTTATTTTAATAAAATGACCTCACTTTTGATTAATGTTTTATATAGTGAAATAATTTAATTGTAACAGTTAGAATGATATTATATAATTTAATTTAATTTAGTCTTACCTTCATTTTATCATTTTGCTTATACCCTTACAGGGTCCATATTATTGTACCTAGCTTTAAGCCCTTTGTTACATATTTTTTTACAATATGGAATCCAATACATAAATAAATAAATAATTCGTGCGAATCACATAATCACCCGACGAAATGGGATTCTATAGCAAAACATTCTCAAATCAAAAAAAAAATCTCCGCTTCCCTAAGACTTAGCGGCGACACTCTTAATTATACCAATTACATAGAGTTTAGATTCAAACGGTAATCATTAATTATGTTAACGGCACCGCCGGACACATTTACGACACGATCCGATTCCGACAATACTTCGGGAAGCCATTCCGATTGTTAAGTAGTTATTGGGAGCTTTTTTTCTACCGGATTAATAGGAAAAATATTTGAGCGTAAAATGTTAGGAATTTCTGTGGTATGGGAAAAAGAAATGGAAGATAGATCTTCGTAAACAATCGGTGTATTGAACGGGTTTTGTGGAATTGCCTCGATGGTGTGGCGACTGCTATGCAGGGGTGCCTTGTTTCGATCCACAGGTAAGAAAAAAATATTATTTTACTAATTCTTCAGTAGTAGCCCGGGGTGTGGATTTTTCACCGGTTGGTGTCAAAAAGCTCACCTTGTTAATTAAACTACGTCTTAAAATATCATTATGGAGCATCATCATTCGCCTAGTTTTATTTTATTTTAATTATTTGGGACAAAAAACAGTTATACATTATATTTACAGAAAAAATTGTTACATTAAAGTAGTAAAAACGTATAACCCACACTATTATCCACGAAAAGACATAAGATTATGAAAACGAACGCATGATAAATGAAAAAATAAAAATTAAAAAAAAACAAATAAAAATTATACATTTAGCAGAAAAATACCGACGAATCGTCTTACAGACGACTTGCTAGTTTTTTCCGAATTATTTTGGAGTCCGCTTCTAACTTCATTCAGCGAAAGACTAGCATTTTACATGGAGCGACTGCCTATCTGACCGCCACAACCCAGTTACTGGGTAATACGAAAACCCTTGGTAAGACTAACTATCAGACTTTGACGACCCGTAACGACTGTCAAATATCTATGAATGACAGCTAGGACCAAAGGCTTAACGTGCATTCCGAAGCACAAAGGGGTCTTGGTATTTAAAGATGGTCACCCATCCACGAACCAACCAAGACAGGCGTAGCTTAACCTGATCGATCAACCCGTGCGGCTGTTATTAATTAGCCACAAGCCCCTCCAGTAATGGGACAGGTGTGATAAGATAAAACTTAAAAGGTTTCTTAAGCAGTATTAAGCATGTGCTACAAATGTGTTGAAAACATACTAGATTTAGTGTTATATTTCGTGATTATACTTATTTAAGACCAAGACACATGGGCCGTATTCCTACTGCAACGGAACTGCCAAATTGCAGTTTGGTTGCAGTTAGAATGCTGTTAATTATATGTGTAGCAGCGACTTCATCTGCATAAGGCTTGCCGCTTGCTCGAACTTACATAGACCCGTATAGGCAATCAGTAATTTGACTGGTGTTGCCATCGGGATGTATTCAGCCTGTCTTTGTTAGTGCTTCCTTAGCTTACCTTCAGCTATTTGCTTATATGACCATCCTATCATCATCATTACAGCCATAAGACTTACACTGTTGGGCATAGACCTCCCCTAAGCCTCGCCACTTCGGCCGGTTCTCTGCTTCTCACATCCATCTGATGCCTGTTGTCTTCACCAGGTCGTGGGTTCACTTTGTAGGTGGGCTTCCAACGCTACATCTTCCAGAAAATCTTATATCCAATCATTATATAATGTGGGGACTATAGTATAATAATAACTTGCATTGCAGGAGTTTTTGTTTGTAATATCTTGATTTTTAAAAGTGTCTTTACAGTTTCTTGGCCGTTCTTCTCCATTGAGATATACGTTATGCCATGGAATGGGTAGCTTAATAACTTTACTTTTTTGACTATCTGACTTATTCATAGACAATTCAAAACGAAAGTAAAAGTAAAAAAGATAAAAAAATTTGGTTCTAGGACATGCCGGTTTCCTCACGATGTTTTCCTTCACCGTTTTTGAGAGCAGTGGTGATGAAATAATTTACACAAAGTAAAGCGCCTGGCTGGGTTCGAACTCACGACCTACAACTCGTAAGTCGCGGCCGTTACCACTTGGCCACCACTTCTCTCATTAGTATTATAGGCTAGATTATTATGAATGACTAAGAACCGGGTTCTTTTTAATAGAGGATCTAAAAAATAAACATTTACTTGCATTTTGTATCGAAATGCCTTGTAGGAAAGCCAAAAATGGTGCTGCTTTTAAGAAATAAAATACCATTTTCTGCAGCCATTTTATTTGACATCCAGAATGTTCTTCACCTTTCAATTGTTAAAGTATTGACATAAATGTGGCCACATTTTTCAGCGACGCTAGTTTAGTGGAAGTGCGCAATATGTCGTTGCAGAACAATTGGTTCCGCACAATATAAATAACAGGACATCGCTCAAAGTGGTTGGGTGTAAGCGTTCTAGTCCTTGTGGTTGGGTCACAGTGAGAGAGATTAGCAGTTTTTCTGATCCGATGAACCTAGCTTAATTATGTAGCTTTGTATGGGTCCATCTGCACTGTGGTGGCCCAGTGGTAACAACCGTGACTTACGAGTTTGTAGGTCCTAGGTTCGAACCCAATCAGGCACTTTACTTTGTCTAAACTACTTCATCACCACTGCTCTCAAAACGGTGAAGGAATCATCATGAGGAAATGTCTTATAAAACCAAAAAAAATAAAGACAACATCCACCAACCTGGAATAGGCCCGCGTAGTGGATTATGGCCCACACCTCTTACAGAGAGTAGACCTGTATTCCAGCATTGGGATCATTAAAGGCTGAATATTGTACAGATCCACAATAACTGTTGGTTTAAACCTTGTACTCCTTGCACCAAAGTTGTCTACATAGCTCACAGATTAAGCTAGCTGAAGTGACGATGGCCCGGCCATATTGCCTGTAGAACCGATGACCGTTGTGGTAGACGTGTTTTTGGACTGGTCCACTCAAATTTGTGTGGTTATTTCCTCAAAAGAAACAGTTCACTCACTAATCTACATTGTCTTCACATGATCTGATTATTTATTTACCAAAGCTATTTGTTTTGGTTAAAAGTTGAATACCAGCGCTGGGGCTCTGTCTTGCATAGGGTCGCAGCAAAATGCTGAGCGATAGCCGTTTTGCGTGGATGTGACGCATGTTCCCTTCAACTTTTTCTTATTTTTGTACTCACCTGTTTCTTTTTGCGTCATGTTTACCGTAAATAAACGTTTTTTCTTTCTTTTTTCTTTTTTTCTAATACATGGAGGTACTGTTCAGTCTCATGCGTAGATACTGGTTTAATATTTAACTCCGAGCCTCTCTATCTTTTTCAATAATAATACAATCCTCTCAACAGTATTGTGCATTCCAAGTTCCTCTTGACCTCATTTGAATCCGCTGCCCGCTCCGCCCTCGCTGCACCGCACCCGACACTTTTATTGCAAAAGTTTGTACACTCTGACTGCCGGAATTTGCCCAGTAACTGCCAACTTTACCCATTTGTTGGATACAAATTCAAACTGTATGAATTGAAAAAAAGCGTTTTCTGACTTTTGATAATTGTGTGGCGCTCATCGTTTTCTTGTTTCTGCCAATTTATGGAACAACTTTGATGTTCTGTTGTTTTATTGGGGAGGTTGTGTTGAGTTGCATATTTCGAATTGTTTTTCATCTTTTGTTTTTTGGGTGGAATGCCCTTATTGGTTCTCAGTAAATTACTAGCACTTAATGCGGTAGGTTCCTTGTCTACATCATAAAGAATGCAAAATTTAGTTTTCTAGGTCGGGTTTCGGCTCACGACTTTTCTATATAAATATATTGATAGTACCCACAAGCAGTGATGAAGATAATGTACAGATACAATAATTGTGATAGATCACTAGTACTTTCATTCTTCTTCTCTTGCATCCTCACATTTTTGAGAACAACTTATGCATGAGCAGCATGGTAAATGTGTCAATAAGGTGGTAGTAGGTTCAGACCACCTGAGCTGTCAGCAGCTCAGGGAACACCGGAAGTACATTGAAGTATCTGTACTTATAGAAGTTACTTTAATGCACTCATTCTCGGTAGTTCAGTTCCATTTTTACCAGTGTTAACGACCCGGTAGCATGAAACTACATTATATACGATATGAAAACTTAACGATTGTTGACCTGTTAACAGTTGGCCCTGGTAGAAACATTAGAAGTTAATTTATTTACATTAGTAGTGGTAATCAAAAGATTGGGTAGTCAGCAAGGTTGCTAGAGGGAGATAGATGGAGTTGGGGGAACAGGAGGACATAGGAACTACTTACAGGAAATTTTTGGATTGTCATGGAGTCGGGCCGTCGAGCTAGTTGCTTATTCCAAAGCGTCGCGTAGTAGGTTCCTATGGAAAAGACTGGGCTAAAATCTTCGTGAAAAGGTGGATGTGTTGTGTGAGGGATGAAAAGAAAGGCCGAAACAAACTCAGAGGTCTCTTCTGACAAAATCTTGGTCAGACGATTTCCGGACCATGTAGACTGGTGTCTGAAATGGTCTTTTAAGGAAAGAACCTTACAGATTCAGTAGACTTGTCTAGTCAGTGCACGTATTTTTCAGTAACCGTGCAGCTCAATATAGGACATAAGGAGCGCGACGATTTATAATAAGTTTAAAGTGTTAGTGATCATAAGATTTCTACTACGTTTTTCTGTTTTTATTCGTGAGAACATGTAATTGGTTTTATGTTTCATTTACAATTTTTTATTTTTGTTTTTTTATTCTAGTAATAGGTAACTTAAGTTGCTTTTTAAATTCTTTTTTTCGATTATGATTTTGTTTTTCAACTAAATGTTGTTAAAACGTATAGTTAAGGAGCTATTTTTTAAGTAAGTGCTGTGTAAGCATGTAAGTGACAAATTTATCATCATCATCATCGTCATTTCAGCCGAAAGACGTCCACTGCTGGACATAGGCCTCCCCCAGAATGGGGGGTTTTGCCATAATCGCCACGCTTGGCAGGCGGGTTGGCGATCGCAGTATGGTGGTAAAATGCATAGAGAACGCTGCTGCCCATTCGCTAGTACGTCCCTTAGTCGCCTTCTACGACACCCACTGGAAAAAATGGGATGGTGCTATTCTTTTACGCCTAGCGACACATACGGGACAAATTCACCATAACTAAATCCAAATTTATTTTATTATGTAAATGTTCCTAGTGAATAAGTAGGTAGTTGGTGTACCTTTTAAAAATACACAATTGTTATCCATCTATAGTTGTTGGTTCTCCTATTAATAAATAAATAATAAATGTGAAAGTAACTCTGCCAGTCTGTGAGTTCCTTATTCACGTCTTAACATCTAAACGAAATTTGAAATTTGTCACGCAGGTAAACCACGGCCTGGGTAAGGACATAGGATACATTTGATTTCGTGGGATAGCGAAACCCTTTAGTTTGTGTATTAAATGTCATCACCACTGCTCTCAAAACGGAGAAGGAAAATATCGTGAGGAAACCGGCATGTCCTAGAATCCAAAATTCGAAGACATCGGACATCAACCAACCCGCACTGGGCCTGCGTGGTGGATAACGGCCCACTCCTTCTCATAGTGAAGAGGCCTGTGTCCCAGCAGTGGGGACAGTTTAGGCTGATATTGACGAAGATGGCTGTATTATAAACTTTTTGTCAACTTCTCCAAAGATTTTAGGTGCTGATTCAAATACTTCGAATGAAAGACTCCATTGTTTAACCTTTTTCCACAGTGAAGTGTTGGACTGTCGCTATTTATAACTCGCTTGCCATGTGACCTCGATTGAGATCGATCGCGTTGGCCGTATGGCCTAATAATAGAAGAAACTTCGAGGGAAACACGGCATTATAAATTAAGGGTAGAAAAAACATGAGTGATATGTTTAACATAGATACGTGACTACATGTGTTTCGTTAGAGCGTGTCCTCGGAGCTCCTTGCCCGTCTTCTCCATAGAGATCTATACGTTTTAGAATGGACAACAAGCATCAAATTTCTGACGAAATGACAGACTCTTTAACAGATCAAAACTGCCTGTAAATGTTTTTGTTTTCTTACCTTAACGGCCTTCATCTCATCTGGTGATAAGTTATAATTTGACCGCAGGTGGAAGTGAGATCCACCCGGAAGCTCAACCACTGAGGAAATGGCTATCTTACCTCTAGCTGCCAAAACACAACAATGCTATTAACATTGCTGTTATGGCGACAGACTTAGATACGATGGTCGTAGCTAGCCAGACAGACTTAGAACAGGCCCTACCACAAACCAAATCGAGCAGAAACTTTTGCTCTCGCTGGGAATAGAACCTGGGGCCTCTAGGTCTGAGACAGGTGGTCTTACCAGGAGACTACAGACGTGGTTGTGGTTTAAATGAAACTAGTGGCTGCTTAGTGGTCAAAATTCGACGATATTCCATACTTAAATTTGAATCAACAATAATCAAAAATATTAGCTTTTTGCTCTCGTCAATACATCTTAAACTGTGCAAAGTTTCATAATCGCAAAAAGGAGTAGAGTTTTTTCTTCACGTATTAATAAATAGATAAATGCTTTGAGTTTTGTACAAATCGTGATCATGGGTGATAGAAAATAGATCCTTTCAACATCGCAATAAAATCCAAAGTAAAGGCTGTAGTGTCATTTTTATATGAAAAGCAGATTTATTTTTGCTAACCGACCTTCTACAGTAGCGGGTCTAGAATAAATGTGCTGTATTCATGGTTTCAGTTTGCTCGTCGATATCCTTGCCACCTTACGTGTTGATGTTGGTGCTGATGGTGACTCCCTCTTCCGCACTTAGACACTCATTCGGTCCGTTGTGCGTGGGGGTTCTGGCTAACAAAGCCTAGCTCCGCTCAAGCGCACACTGGCTTCCTGGGAGCATCACAGGCTTCGCGGAGCGACCTCATTGTTCCGAGGATTTCTTCACGTTGAGGTGCCATGGCCTCGCAATTCAGGATGACGTGGGCGGCTGCTTCCTCGGCGTCAAGGCAGCCCCTGCAAAGCGGCCTGTCTGTGTCACCCCGCATAATATACACGGAATAAAATATAAAATATATATAATATAAATAAAAACCCTTTTGTTCTTGTTTTCAGCACAAGTACCCCACTAAAACTGTAAAGGCTTTTTTCCGTTACCTAACACGTCTTCTTTGCCTATCAATTACTAATGCCCAGTAAAGCTTAACCGCGTAAACATGGAGCTATAAAATTTAATCGCTGCGATAACTTTTTGTGCGGCGAGTGGTAGGCATTAGGTCTTTGATGGCGATTTATTATAATATGGGTTGGTTTTCATAAATCTATGTTGGAGTTGGAAGTTCCATTACACAGGGTCAAATTTAAATAGCTGGCGATACTTCACAGACTTGATGGGTAACGTTATCTAAACGTGGAAACATATAAAATTTGCGATTTTTTTTGGAGTGAACGACCGCTGATAAATTATTACTTTGAAGTACGAGTTGAGAAAATCTGTTTAATGTTTTTAGTTAACGTAGTTTAGATATTTATACTTACCACGTCTGTGACACACATAGAAAACTGTTTTTTTAACTGACTGCGGTTGATCACCCTGAAAAAAATAACTCAACAATTTAATTTTATTCGTGCATGTTCAGATATCATGTAGAGTTTCGCTAGCTAATTCAATTTGACCCTGTATAAACAACATCTATCTGTCTAGCCTTTTCCTTTTTAATTTGAGGGTTGGCTCCCAGTCTAACTGGATGTAGCTGGATACCAGTATTTTACATGGAGCGACTGCCTATCTGACCCCCACAACTTTTTGCTGAGTAATACGATACCCTTTGGTAAGACTGGTTGTCAGACTTTTTGAGCTTTTGACGACTTGTAACGGCTGTTAAAGATCCAGGAATGACGGCAGGGATCAACGGCTTAACGTGCTTTCCGAAGCACGGAGAGGTACATAACGTTATCTTGGTACGTACAGATCCATTACACATGTAAACATAACGACTACATAAAGACATGTCAAAGACCGAGGTTTACAGGAAAGCATTATTTATGTTCAAACTGCTCTAGAAATACTTCTATGTACAATTATAAATACATTTTTTCTATGATGTTTTATTAGCTTTAGTAACTACATAATGGTACAGGTATGTGCATATGGAAAATGTAAACCCAAGTGTGCAATAAAAAAATTGACATATCTGTATAGTAGGGACCGTCGATAAGCTTATATTTTAATATCTAACTGTGGCTCGCAGCTCTTCTTCTTTCGTAATTTTATTTTAAGGGTACACTAGTCGCGGGCTCGAACTCACTGGTGGGCCTGGCTAAAAAGCACGCTGTCTCACCAGGCTTCGAATCCGACAGAGGTAGTACCCGTGATGAGCAGATAGACGCTAGTCTACACGCACAAAAAACAAACTACGCTCAACAAATACACGCCAGTAGTCTAATTTATATGGAGTCAACTACTGGTAGCCAAATAAGCTGGAGGCATTTGAGCTGAGCGGTTATGTCCAGAGTTGAGCCAACTTGGCAATTATCTGTGTGAGATACGAGCTGGGAGGATATGCAGCGAATATGTTGGCGACAAAACGGGGCGCTATTCTGTTTCTTTCTAGCATGTCGATAGCAAATTAAATGGACTCGGCTCGGAATTCGGCTACTTATTTGGCGTCGCATAAAAAGTCTTCGTCGTCGCATATAAAGAGAGCAGTGGTGGCCCAGTGGTTACGGCCGCGACTTACGAGTTGTAGGTCGTGAGTTCGAACCCAGACAGGCGCTTTACTTTGTGTAAATTATTTCATCACCATTGCTCTCAAACGGTGAAGGAAAACATCGTGAGGAAACCGGCATGTCCTAGAACCAAAAATTCGAAGACATGTGACATCTACCAACCCGCACTGGGCCCGCGTGGTGGATTACCTACGGTCCAATCCCTCTCACCGAGAGGAGGCCTGTGTCCCAGTAGTGGGAACATTATAGGCTGATGATGATGATGATGAAAAAGTCTTATATTTAAACTAGGCTGAGAGGCAGCAAATTTTGAACGTCAAAATGACATAAGACAGGCCCACCAAAACGCCCGTCCTTCAGTACTTTCCAGTGCTTTAGCTGTAAAGAATATTACATCACTAGCCTTCATCACTTCTTGCGACGTCAACGTCAGGACACGCAGAACAAGAAATTAAGTGCGCCATTGTTTGTGGAACAGCACTTACTTTAACACTCCATGGTGGAGCCACATGAGTAACTAGTGGAGCGCTCATCATCATCATCATCATATCAGCCGAAAGACGTCCACTGCTGGACATAGGCCTCCCCCAGGCTCCTCCACTTCGACCGGTCTTGTGCTTCCCACATCCAGCGGATACCCGCGGTCTTCGCAAGGTCATCGGTCCACCTTGTGGAGCGCTCGGTAGTTGATATTTGTAAAGCAGTTGGGAGTGAAAACGCCAGAAAGGGCGCCCTAAAAGGACATTTATTTATTTTTAGTTAATTAAAACGGTAATACCAATGACATTAATTAACGTAGAAACAATATTATGACGTGGCAAATAACTATGTTAAGATACTTATTTATGATTAAATTAAAAACTAACATGGCACAGTGGACTCCCTTGCATATTTATTATATGGATGTAAACGAGGTAAAAAGAATATTATTATAAGAATCTTAGCAGGTCGCGTTTTGTAGTTTCTGCCTACCACCATGGGAGAAGGCGTGAGTTTATGCATGTATGTATTATTAAGTTGTTATTTTGGAACAGACTATACTTAAATAATAATTTTGCGATATTCATAATCTTTTCTTTTAGCTCATCGTTATTTGAGTCAAAAAGACACAGGCTTCTTTTTATTACTTAACTCAACAAACTCCCAAAAGAAACATTTAGTTATGTTTCTTTTGGGAGTTTCATCTACTTAAAAATCACGACCGCAATAATCTTAAAACGCGACCTTCAAAATACCAAAACGACACTAAAACCCCACTCCTAACATTGCAATGAATTTCTAAAACCCTAACTTACTTCAATATTAAAGAGGTACTAATATTAAAACAGTCCGAACGACCAGCGCAGTGGTGGCCTAGCAGAAACGGTCGGACGCAGGTTCCATGTGCAGGATTAAATCAAGGTTACAAAATCAATTTCAAAAATAGAAATGGAAATTACAATTAAGATTTAACAAGGGACCTCCAAAGTGGCGATGAGATCCTATCAGCTACAGTCTTCAAGATTTCGTTGCGGCTTCTACGCGTTCTGCAGATCAGGGATACCGTCCTTTTGCGAATAATGGCATGCCATACAGCGTGAACATGTCCAATGCACTACTTTAATTTGTGTGAATTATTTCATCACCACTGCCCTCGAAACAGTGAAGAAAAATATAGTGAGGAAACTGGCACGACCAATAACTAAAATAAAAACTTTTTGACAAAAAATTAAACCCCCAAAAAAACTGAAAAGTAAAAAATAATAAACCTGCTTCGATTAACCTTTTAATTTTTTTGTTAAAAAGTTTTTATTTTACAGTTTTTTGTGGCCATAATCTACTTATTAATTTTTGATTAATTTTTGTAATACACAATTCTGTATTAAAATCTGTGAGTAAATAATCAATCATCCCCTGTTTTAGGGTAGGAACCCTTAGGGTTGGATTTTCTTTTCGAAATTTATATGGGACCGACTTCGGGGTATACCCTTTCCAATAAACAAGAATTATTAAAATCGGAATACTCTGAAAAAAGTTATGCGTATATACATAAAAATATATATACAGAGTAAGTTTTTATCCAGTGCGCAAATTGTAACCATGAATTCAGCATATCATTCTAGAACCCCTAGAAATTTACTTATTACTATTCTAGAAAAATTCCCCGGATACACAAAAAAAATCAGCTGTTCCATACATTTTGACCGCGAAGGTATTGCACTTTTCTATGAAACAGCAGATTTTTTTTAATACAACCGGCGAAAAATTTCTGCGCTAGGGGGTCTAGAATGATATGCTGAATTCATGGTTACAATTTGCGCACTGGATAAAAACTTTTCCTGTACACGAGTTGACTTGAGAACCTCCTCCGTTTTTTCATCGGTTTAAAAATCTAAGACATGTGGCCATGTCTTAGATTTTTTTTAGTTCTAAAACCAATAACAACAACAGTGGAAACAAAAGTTCGCAGATATGCGACATCCACAAACCCGCACTGGGCCCGTGGTGGATTGCGGCCCACTCTCTCAGAGAGTGCAGTGCAATATTAGGTAGTGGGAACATTTTAAGCTTATTTTGCAATTTTAAAACTGTTGGCCTAGCGTCACAGCCGTGTGTCCCGGTGGACGAAACTTTTTCCATTTTGCAGTTTACTAGTGTTTATAAAGCTAAACTGTCATCTTGCAGACTCCATGGCGATTTAATTTTTATTTTATGCTTGCTGAGCTGTTTTTGTGTAGTTTTAAAGATGGTTAAGTTTTTCATTTAATTTGAATTGGAGATGAAGTTTTGTACGTTTTATTTTCTTAAAGTGTATGATTTTAATTGCTTATTAGCGTGGCGATTCGTACGAATTCACTTCGACCGATATTTTGTTTTCTAAAGGTGACTCGCACAATGTTAATTTGTTTGTCGGCTTATCAACAACTCCAGAAATACGTGTTAGGGGCAACTTTATTGCATGTAATTTTAGTGATCTTTTTCATAACGTTATTAATTTACTGCCAAAGATTAGAGAGCGTTAAAACTAGAGTGGGATGTGTTGTCGCCCTTCACTTTCAAGCTATTTTTTTTTAAATTCTGTTAACGTACAGTAGCCCTCACTAATGGTGCCCCAATCTCAAAAAGCAATAGATTGACACTTCGCTTTAACTTACGACCTTCTTATAATAAGCAATTTCTATAGGCTTTATTAAATACTATATACACACACACTCTCATACGTTTACGAATGAATGTATTTCCTAAATTCAACCGTTAAAGGAAATGGCATGATAGCTGAGCGGTTACTGCACTTGATTATCGCGTTTGAGCGCAGCGAGTCGCGGTTTCGAATCCCACTCGCTGTGTGATAGTCTTTTTATTGTTTTAAAAATCACTTTTGAGTATAGTTTCTTGTTCTGTTCTTCTTATTCACTAAACTCGTAAAACTTTATCATTATACCCACAGAAACCTAAATAAATTTAAATGATTTACGACTCATTCACCGCGACTTATAGAACGGTGTTGGTTGATAATTGTGTGCTAGTGACGTGTGTTTCATCTATTAGCGTCCTTCTAATTCATTTTAAAATGTAAGCAAATTTAAATATAGAAATGAAAGCGAATATTATTGCGCTGCATAAAAGTGGACTTAATACCTATATCACAAATACCTATGTGATGAAACCGGACTGAGTGTGAGTATTATGATTTAAATATAAATATTAAACATTTATTTAATTAAAGTGTAACTGCTGATCCTTGTAGTTATTTTTAAACGTTTTATAAATATCACAATGTCTAAATAGAATAAAAATATAAAATTTCAATGTAAATTAATTCCTAGATTATAGAACGATGAAAATAACAATAAACTTAATATCTATGTGAAATTGCCCTTTTAAATAATTTTGTTTCTAAATAGTAGGTAATACATAAAGTGTGTATTTTGCTTAGTAGCCTAACAGTACCCCTTTTTTGTTTTAGTGAAATACTGTGAGTCGGTGGGTGAAAAGATATGAGGAAGGCGGTAGCCTTGCCCGTGGAAAGCAAAGTGGAAGACCCCAGCTCCTATAACAGGCACACGTTCAGCGAATATGAAACAAGTGGTTTCAAAACGACAAGACATTTTGCCGAATTATTCGACACATCTTTACGAACCGTGCGCCGTGCACTCCACGCAGAAGGTTCATGGCAAACAAGGCATCATGGAAAACCAGCTCGAGAATCAGCTTAAAAAACATAGTTAACGGAAAAAACATTAACATTAAGTTATAAATTACAAATATTTATTTATTTTAGTAATATTCAAATAATATTTTGTCTTATCCGTAATCTGGATTATTTTGAGGTTTAGTTTCAATCTTCTTTTCGGAATGAAAATGAACACTTAAGCTATAACCTCTTTAAGTCCTATTAAATACGATTTGTTAACTTTGAGGTTTGAGTTAAAACGAACTCACTCGCAGTAGAATAAAAGTAGTACTACTGAGTCATTTAATTGTATTGTGACAACTTGTCTGCATTTGTTACTTTTACGTGGGTAGATTTTTGTAGAATATTGTGATTTATTTAGAGTACCGACACACAGTAGTAATCAGCACAATATTATTATATTACTAAGATACAATAGCCTGATTATCATAGTTCACCAACTAGCTTATTTACTTCAATAAATTGTTCTTTATGAGAAAATAAACTGTTTTAACAAGAAGTTATTATTAGTTATTTTTATACATTCTTCATGAAGTTATAACGAATAAACATTTTGTAATCATTTATTATTGTTAAACCTTTATTTAAATAACAATACGAGTAATAAAACAAATTTGTTACATTATTATTCTGGTATATTAATAAATCGAATAATAAAAGAACAGATGAAGATGATTGTTGAAAAGAAAAATTAAAGCTTTTTGGGGTAGGTTGTGTGTGTGTAGGGTATTGTACTACTTACAATTATATTATACGTACACGACACAATCAAACAATACTAGTAATACAGAAGGAGTAAAAGACAGAGGATACAAATAAGCCACCACACGATAACACTTTTTTATCTCTCCAGTCAAAGTGACACAGAACGAATATATTCAAAAGTCTTGACTGTGAGGTCGGACGGTGTAGGTCTGTATCCCACACCACCCTCCTCCAGAGACCGTCAAGGGCGATACAATTCTGGAAACCTGACATGACGACCAGAGCGACTGATATACTCTTTGCTACTGCTGGGCGGTGTGCCTTCTCCTGGGTCAGCTTGGTGTGCTAAAATATAAGCTGGTTTAAGGCGGTCAATTGAAACCGTGACCTCTCTGCCCTTAAACAGTATTCTGAAGACTTTGTCTCCCCTTTGCAGAACTTTGTGAGGACCTGTGTACGCTGGTTGTAGCGAGCCACGTAATGCGTCTTCACGAAGAAACACGTGATCAGTGGTCTGCAGATCCTTAAATACGAAAATGCTGGTTTTAGCGTGACGGGATGCTGGAGTTGGTTGCAGGTTTTGTGCGAACTTGCGAATGCGCGCTGCGAAGTCTGTGACGTCGGTCGTCCCTTTGTTACTCGGAGCGAAAAATTCACCTGGGAGCCTTAGCGGTTCGCCGTATACAAGTTCGGCTGAAGACGCTTGGACATCCTTTTTGACTGCGCTCCGTATACCAAGCAATACCCACGGCAAGGACTCCGTCCATTTGTCATTTGCATGGCACGTAATGGACGCCTTGAGTTGCCGGTGAAATCGCTCCACCATGCCATTACATGCCGGATGGTATGCTGTTGTCCGCTTATGCTGAAAACCAGCCAATTTGGACAATTGTTCGAACAGAGCCGACTCGAACTGCCGACCCCTGTCCGTGACTATCTCCGCGGGACAGCCAAACCGGGCAATCCATCCGGATAGCAGTGCTTCGCCTTCTCGCCATGCATCGCGTGGTACCAGCACACAGGATGCTGCCGGTAGCTGGAATCCGAACGGCTTGATGAGCGATTGCGTGAGTGCCGTCGCGCGCCTCGACCACGGCTGTGGGAGCGGTTCCGCGAACGTCTGTCACGCAGCTGCAGCGACAAGTCCTTCATCGCACGCTTCAGCTCGGCAATCTCAGCTGCCATCTCACTAGTAGAGGGTCCTGTTGCCGAAGTTGCTGCGACGTGGCTCGCCGGAGCGACAATGTCCTGGACGCGGTCAGCCAGATCGGCTAGTGCGTCTAGAGTGCTGTGGGGCTGCGATGCCAGGAGGGGTTGGATGCTGGTGGGGAGTCGGCTACACCAGATGGTGCGCACAAAGTCCTCGGGCACGGTTGGTCCTGCCAAGCCCTGAAGGTGGCGAAGAAACTGCGACGGCTTTCTGTCTCCCAGCTCTTCATGCATCAGCAGCTGTTTCACCTTCCGCTCTTGGGAGGCTGATAGTCTTCGCACCAATTCAGTCTTTAGCTTCTCGTAGCGGTTGTTGGCGGGAGGAGACATGATAACGTCCTTCACCTCTTTCGAAAACTGGGAATCGAGGTGCCCAACGACGTAATTATATTTGGTGACGTCATTCGTCACCCCAGCATTCTCGAACTGCGCTTCTATCTGTGCAAACCAAATATCGGGCTCCTCGGGCCAAAACGGCGGTAGGCGCAAAGCGACGCGGTACACTTCAGCCGGCTCGACCTTTGTACCCGACAGACGCTTGGTCTTCCGCGCACGGTGTGCAACTTGTTCGGCGGGCTGCGACGACGCGGTGTGCTCCGTCTCACTGTCACTCATTGTTCTTGTGGGGGTCACCAGTTTGGGGTAGGTTGTGTGTGTGTAGGGTATTGTACTACTTACAATTATATTATACGTACACGACACAATCAAACAATACTAGTAATACAGAAGGAGTAAAAGACAGAGGATACAAATAAGCCACCACACGATAACACTTTTTTATCTCTCCAGTCAAAGTGACACAGAACGAATATATTCAAAAGTCTTGACTGTGAGGTCGGACGGTGTAGGTCTGTATCCCACAGCTTCATCGCGAGATTTGAACCCAGACCTATGAGTTTCTTAATCCAAGACGATACGCTGCACGCTACCGGAACTCAAATTATAAAAGTAAATTTTAGCAATGGTATGAACCGACCAAGGTCATGTCTGTCGTCGCCCGACGGTATGTATAAAATACAAAGAGTAACGCCAGTGTGTGAGTAGAGCGGTGAGTTTTGTGACACACAGCTGTAGGTACGGCCTGGACCGCCACTTCATAGCAATATAGCCCTTAGTATGCGACTGCATTAGTGAATCTTGATAGTACAAGGGAAGTAAAACAGGGAAGTAAACTCCATACGACGTAAGTATGCAAGTATGACTGATTAGTATAATTATAAATAACATTGACACTTAAAGAAAGATTCAGACAGATGGTCAAAATCTTAGCCAAAAATCACATTATACTTACAAGAACAACTTTAGTGATTATGACCCCTCCTTCAGTTTCCGGGAGACAAATGTTCCTCGATCCTAAACTGGTGATTATCATGACGATACGTAAACGACCACAAACTAGGGTCAACCTTACAAATTACCCTGATTGATGGCTTGACCCGTCTGTATGGGGCCTAATGGCTTGTCGTGACCTTCATCAGTTGATGTGTCCTGTTCAGGAGATAGTATTGTAATGTATGGTTTATGATATTGAATGTGTGCTTTTATATTTTCTAATATTATAATCTGCCTAAAATATTCCCACTGCTGGGACACAGGCCTCCTAGCTCCTCGCATCACACGCCATGTCGTTAATTGTTTGGTTCTAGGTCATGCCGGTTTCCTCACGATGTTTCCTTCACCGTTTTGAGAGCAGTGGTAATGAAATAATTTACACAAAGTAAAGTGCTTGTCTGGGTTTGAATCTACGACTAGCAACTTAAGTCGCAGCCGTTACTACTGGGCTACCACTGCCTTAATTGCTGACGTCACTATATTATCGTGACGTGACGTAATATACGTGTCATATATGATACGACGTCGTATCGTGTGTGTGTGTTTTAGCCCGTATTCCTTCTTAAAAATTATCCTGTTTCAAACAAAAAACTTCAATACCTACTTGACCCAAATGTATGGAACAGCTGATTTTTTGTCGTGATCACGATGTTGTTTCCATTTAGAAAGTTTTTCAGTTTGATGGTCTTTTAAAGTTGTGAGTTACAAGGTGTAAGGTTCACTCATACTTTATGGAAAAGGGGGGATCCTCCGACCAGACGGGTGTAGTGTCTGGTGGGCAACTGTTCGACGGTTGATATCGGGATGTTGTATGTATACCAGTCGCGCAGTAAACTCTGATTGCGCGATGCAGCATTTGTGTGACGAGTCTTTGATGCGTAATTCCATGTGGCTTTGTAGATGCCGCCACAGTCTGAAATATGACCATACATTTCTAACACGCGCTCTATAACGGAGTTAACCTAGCCTACCCTTTTCCCAACTATGTTTGTGTCAGCTTCCAGTCTAACCGGATGCAGCTGAATACTAGTGTTTTATAGGGCGCGACTGCTAACTTACCGCCACAACCCAGTTACTGGGTGATACGATACCCCTTGGTATGACTGCTTCTCAGACTTTCGGGCTTATGACAACCTGTATGACTGCCAAATGTCCACGAATGAAAGCCGGGCCCAACGCCCACGCATTTCTGACGACACGCATATACAACGTGTTGATTTGCATACTCGTCAAATTTCAGGAGGCTGTTATAAAAGATATCAATAATCAAATAAAATTACGATACTTGCTCACTAATGAATACGTACTTGTTTTTTTCGTTACTTAAATTTAACAGTATTTCAGAAAACACCTCTTTCAAAGAACAGAATCACCCCGTTCCGTATGCGGTAGGCAGTGTCACATATCGCTGTGTGTTACAGTGCGGTATCACACGGGCCGAGTTTTAACATGCGTGTCCGAAAAAAAAAGAAGGCAAATGCCGATTTTGAAATTTGAAAAAAAAAAAGTACTTATTTTATTATTGATTCGTGTCTAGAATCATTAGCATAGTTACCTCTTTGAATTTGACGAGGATGCAAAACAACACGTTGTATAACGGAATTAACCACTCAGGGTGCGCCATACAAAACCACCAAATATTGCAAGATTATGCGAACAAACTCGAAAGTTAATAAAACCAAGAAAAGTCTCAAATTTCCACCGAATTTGAACAACGATTTTCTTCAAAATCAGCATATAAATATAGACGGATGGTTTATATAATCGTCAAATACATGACTCGGACAAGGATAGTTGGTTCTCGTCTACATATAAAACGGTTCACTAATAGTCATGTTTTATGCATGTAGGTTGTATATTAGCATAATACTTCTTTTCTAGTTTATTATAATTGCTTTGCCATGCCATAGAGTGTGGAGTAGGAAGAATGGATGTTGTTAAAACTTAAAATAGTTTTAATAAATGCCTATACTTACTGGTTAGGGTAAGTAAGTAGGGGCTTGCGGGTAAGTAATAACAGCCCCGCTGATCGATCAGGTTAAGCTACACTTGCCGAGGTTGATCCGTGGATGGGGGCCATCTTTACATACCAAGACACTTCCGTGCCTCAGAAAACAAGTTCTTTGAAAGTCGTGATTGGTCTTCAGAAGTCCGAATATCTGACGACCAGTTTTACCAAGAGGTATCGTATTACCCAGTAAATGGGTTGTGGAGATCCGATAGGCGGTCGCTCCATGTAAAGTACTGGTAGCTTAGCTGCAACACAGTTAGGAAATACCTGGCTGGTTAATTTTTGAAAAAAAAAAAAAAAAAAAAAAAACTTAATTCCTTTCGTTGTGCTGCAGATGGCAAACCTGATAATAATATTTTAATACCAAAACATTTACCCCCTTATTCATAAACATTGCTTAAAGTTAAATAGTGATTAGTCTGTTTAACCATACATTTTTCACGTTTAAACATCATTTAACTTTAATCATCGTTTATGAATATGGCCATTAGTGTGCGAAAATAGCAATCATACAGTCTATTATTGCCCCACTGCAGAGCAATAGCCTCTTCTTGCACAGAGAAGGTACGAGCATTGATCACCACGCTTGTTTAGGATGGTTCGCTGGTTTCAGACATATACTTTAAGTTCAGTTTCCCTTTATCGATCGATGGGCTGGGTATCACCTTTTATAACAAGCTTCCCTCTTCTTTGCTAGATTTACATTTTAATGCGTTAGTTAAAGTAAAATCAAATCTTTGTTCGAAGGCATACTATTCAATCAACGACTACTTAAACGATAAGTTGAATTGTTGGTCGCTGTGATTAACTCAAGACAACGTTTGTGTTCTTTCACCAGAATTAGCTTACCTACTGACAGGTTATATGAGTTACTCCATAGCATTGTTTGTTTTATTTGACTGTATAAACCATTTTTTTTTTATAATGAAATTTCCATTTTTTGATGAAATTTAATTACTTACCTATTACTGTATACAGTCAAGTTCTTCCAACTTATCAGACAGCTGTGCTGCTGGGGAGTTTGTTGCGCCACTTCTTCTTCCCAGCTAAAGCACTAGGAAGTGGTGAAGGGTGGGCGTTTTTGGGGGACTGTCTTATGTAATTTTGACGTTCGAAAAGTGCTGACTCTCAGCCTAGTTTGAATAAATGACTTTTGATTTTGATTTTGATGTCAGTTACGTCCAAGATAAACCCAGAAAACCCATAGAGAACCCAAACAAATACATTTGAATTAAAAATATCACATTGATACTTGCTTGGATTTGAATCCATAACGAAATGAAAGATCAACCTAAGCTTATCTAAAATTGCCACTAAGGTAAATTGTACAGTGTGTCCAAACACACTAATAAATTGTTATAATTAGGAATACATTCTTGTAAAACATCTCAATTTCAAAGCAACAAATATAAAAATCACTTTTGAATTTTACGAAATGTTTTTTTAACAATATGTTTTTTTTTTTTATTACACGTGCACAAACTGCCTATATCATTCTATCAGAGAGTCTAAGCAAGTGGTACAGACTTGTGTAAAGTTCAATCCACACTATTCTAAGTTTTAAAATAAGTATCACGAAAAAAAATAAGTTACATTCAAATTGCTCAGTAGTCTCATAGGCTAGATTGTTATCAATTTTCAAGAACCGGGTTATTTTTAACAAAGGATAAAAATTATAATAAAAAATGAATCTTCCAGGCCATAAATATTTTCACACTTTTCACACCCCACGAGACAAACCAAGTCATTAACATCCACGAATTCAAAGCTCCTCGCTTCCATTTTTACATGTAAATCCAGGGAAACACTATGAATCACCCTAATCCCTGCTTATAATGAAGGCAAGCCAAGGGGATGGGCAGTCGCGCCGCAATTATGACTAATGACGTCAATGACTTGTGCCAACTAATACCACCCCCGGTTTGCTTGTCATTCGGGTAATATTATAATGTTTTTTTAGGAAGAATGGCAACGTTGAGTGAAATTTAGATGTTAGAGTCATCTGGCTAAACTGAAATTGCCTTTATCATGTAATTCGGAATGGGGTTTTTTTTTGGTGGGAAATCATCAAATGACTTCTCCTGCTGGGTAGAGCAGGAGGGCGTGTCAGACTTTTACTGACTAAAACCCACCCGTGTTCCCTCAGTTGCCCGTGTGCTAGGGGCGGCGGTATCTCTTTCGAAAAACCCGCGCTCCTGGCAGGCATCGGACCCCTCGGTCACCCTGCGACGGGTGAACACAGTGGCCCCGCCGCCTACCACTTTACTGCCGCAGGGGATAGGGAGAGCGGCCAACGCTATACCGGCACTCCTCTTCCCCTGCGGCACCACCGCGTCCGCCATCAAACGGTGGCGGCCCCGTCCAGGCCACGGTAGGGAAGAGCGCTACTCAAAAGTACCGGCACTCCTCCTCCGCCGCAGCCCGTAACCCTCAGCCGCGATGTCTCCCATTCGACATCGCGGCCCTCCTCAGTTGCGGTGCACATCACCGCAACCTACTTTTTGGCCGCTACGTCGTCGGCTTTGAGGCAAAAGCCCTGACGAGCGGCCCCACCTTTGGGTTCCTCTTGGCTTCACCGTGTGTGGGACCACGGTTACTGAGCCTCCCCGCAACGACAATGCGGGAACCCAATCGGGGGAGATTCGGAATGGGGTTAGGTTTTCTGAGCATTTATTTATTGACTAGCAATAATAAGATGCAGAATTTGTTTGTTTGTATGTTTGTTTGTAGGGGTAATCTCGAAGGGTTACCCCTTTCGAGATTACCCATTTATTAAGATGCAGATTATAAAAAATAAATAAAAAATAAACTCTTTCTAGATTGTACCTCGTTTCTAGCCTCCTCTTTTCCCTTACAATGCTCAAAATTAAATAACCATGTCTTTAAATATTTAACTACATATTAATTTCTTCCTTTCATTATGATTTGTATCCAATCTTCGTCATGACTGTCTTCTTGAGATCATCAAATTACATATATTATATTTGACTAGAGACGTCGATAGCTTATAGTTCTCGCGATCTCAAGAATTCCTCACCAATGAAAATGTTTGACAATTCAAATTAAAAAAATTATACTTTAAAATCAAAATATCTACATACGAAGGCTATAAAGTGTGTCAGTACATTTATGACAGCTTAACCTTACATATACAGGTAACTTGAATGAATGGAGTTGTATAAGTAACACCGGTAGTGCTTGCTTGTCAGGTTGGTACGACGGCTTATTTCTAAGTAATGTTTATTGGCATGTTGGTAATACATTCATAATTTTAAGTTAAGTAAGACTGTTAAAATAACTTAGATTGTAAAGACGATTGTTTGCGGAAGTGTAATGGATCTTTGCGTTCTACTGAGAGAGGCAAATTTGGAGCTTAGTTTTTCATTTGGAGTGGGAAATTAGTGATATTAGTATGAAGCTAGTTAAACGATGAGTACGTATATTCACAGGTGTATGGTTTTAAATACAATACGAGAATGTAGTTAAAACATTTAAGTTGAATCTAGTCCACATTTTTGCCATACAAACTTCGGGAGTGTATTTCTCCACTGTTCGACAATGTGTACATCAAAAATTAAAAATGGTATGGTTTTGCCTCATGTGAATGGAGGACCGCCAATTTATACAGAGATCACATATATAGCTACAGATAGCACACTGAGGCTATGGTTGATTTAATAATGAAGATGTTGGTATCTGGACTTACCCAGTAGCTGAATTGTGGAGGTCAGACACACAGCTGCTCCTTATCAAATACTGGTATTCTGCTTCATCCTGTAAGACTGTAAGCAATACCCAACATAGATGGGAAAATGCAAAGCTGATTTATTAAGTTGAAATGTGGTCGATAAGGCCAATATGCATACTCGTATGCCATGGCCAGGCCTAGTATAAAATGAACGAATGCCTTAACCAAAGACTGCATAATAAAGAGCCCGTATATAAATGATAAAAGAAAAGAGGCTGACAAGACAATTTGAAAATTGTCAAAACGTTTATCTAAAATTATGAGACATCTGTAAGCTCAGTCAATTATTCAGATCAAACAGAAATAACTTACCCATCCGATTAGAAATCGACTAAATTTAAAATAAATAAAAATACCAATAAATCTTATTCTTTGTCAATAGCCACAATTCGTTGTACAACTCTTGGATTGTTTAGAATTCATAATAACTTCACGAAACGTTCCTTTATGTTAAGTAGTCGATTTAAATTCGATATTAAATCGATTCTATTGAACGATAGGCGAGTGATCTTGTGGCGTTAGTTAATTAAAGTACGATTATTATAATTCGATTGGATAGTTTAGTTGATATATTATGTTTTTTTGTTGTTTAGCTGTCAAGTTTGATTTCAATAACGATCACTTGACGGGCAACATTTTTTGTTGTGTTGTCGTGTGCTTGTAAAAACTTGGGAATTTTAAGTGTATCATCATTTTGGATAGGCGGCGATATCTATTCATCTGATAGAGTGAAATGGGTCTCGTTGGGCTCAACGAATGGTGCGATACCAACAGAATAATCAGAACATTTGGATTCCGGATTGGTAATCGTAATATTATTGGTATATCTGATAAAATTCCTTAGCCGTCTCGTACGACATTGATGGAAAGTGAATGGGAGTATATCTCAGAGACGTGTTTATTCACATCAGAAACTACATGATCTACTTTTATATCAAAAATACGAGAAGATACCTGATTGTATAGGTGTATAGGTACGCAGTTGCTGCCTCCGGATTTCAGGTTTAATACAAATAAAATAAAATAAAATATTTATTTTAATTAGGTTGAGAATCAGCATTTTTTCGAAGTCAATTACATGTAACTGTGTCCTAAAATGTCCGCGATTTACCACTTCCTAGTGCTTTATCTAGGATGAAGAAGTGGTGTAGCAAACTAATATAATATAAATCTACCAAGCCAAATTCTTACTAATATTATAAAGGGGAAAGTTAGTATGTATGGATGTTTGTTACTCTTTCACGCAAAAACGGCTGAACAAATTTAGATGAAGTTTGGCACACAGATAGATTTTAACTTAGATTAACACATAGGATACTTTTTATCTCGGTAGTACGTTCCTACGGGATAATTTCCGACTTCAACACGGGGGAAGCCGCGGGCGAAAGTTACTGTAAAATATATTCTTCCCAAATTAGGAAGGAATCATCTTGAAGTGTACAAACAGCGTATATTTATTTACTGTCACAACTAACTTCAGCAACCTAATTGCGTAATCATAATAATCGATCAGAATGTGAATAATTTTGACGGATATCGCCAATCCATTGCGTCTTCAGTTCGAAAAAATTGTGTGGTCAACTACGTAAACAACGCAATGAACATTGTATAACTTTCAAACTGAAAGCCCTTCCTACTGGTAGTGTGTTAAACGATCACTCCGCAGGTGTATCAAAGCATTTTTTGCCAATAACCATACCGTAAAAACTTTAATTACTACCAAAATTAAAGTTGCTTTAACGTGTATAGTTAAAATTAGCGCTGGCTACGGCATCCGCTTTATATTCATAGCTCTATCAACAATTTAACTTGCACTTATTTACTCATGCACTCTTGTAACTTCGCACTTTAGTTCAAAAACTAAGTTATATTTGTTTACTGCTAGAACGTTTATTAGAAGGTAGAGTTACGTTATGAATAGCGTACCATATGACATGACATTATGTTGTTGTTTTGAAGTTAGTTAATATCACAAACATTAGCCAGTATATTGTAATTTCTATCGATTTATAGTTTGCGTACTAAACAAGGCGGGCTACATATACGTGAGAACTGTTAGCATGAATTCAGCACATTACTCTAGACCCTCTAGCGTAAAAAGCTTTTCGTCGGTAAAAAAATAATCTGCCATTTCATAGAAAAGCGCATTACCTTCGCGGTCAAAATGTGTGGAACAACTAATGACTAGAATCCTGTAATAAATTCATCGTTACAGGTTGCGCTTTGATGTCCCTGTTGTCTGTGAAATAGTCTACCAAAACACATGAGGAAGGGTCTTACCGTTCATCAACTCGCCCATATCTGAGGTTTTAAATAATTTTAATGGGGTACAAGAAGAACCAGCGATGCGGTAGGCCGAGGAGGCCATCTGACGTGACGAGCGAGACTCCTACTTAAGGATTGGGCTCTAAATTGAGTTTTATTTCAAAAGATAAAGAATAATGGAAAGACGGAAGGGACGCCGCTGCCCTGCAGAGGGGTACAATAGACTCATAATAATAAATAATATGGAATAGCGCTTGCATCTAAAGATCACTTGTAAACTGTAGCGTACCGACGTTTTCGCGGAAGGTTACGCGACACCATGCAGCGTAACACGACGACGCCGACACAGTCATCACTTCGTGTACAATAGTTGTAAAAATATAAAAATATGTATGTTTAGGTTAAGGTTAGCTATGGGCCTGCGTCGCCTGAAATAAATGGTTTATTTGTTTGTTAAGACAAGTTTAAAGCATTATATAAGCTTCCACACAATATTAAGCTGCCCCTGTTCCACCGTGACCCACCATTCGCTGAACTCAGCAGAAAATACTCGAAAAACCAAGCGACCACTTGCAAACAGTTTGCCAACACTCGTTCTCAACTCAACACAATTACATTAATATGCTCATTTTGCTCATATTGTACACGTGTTTGCTGTTCCAGGGAATTTCGGAGACCCTTTCTGTTAACAAGACAATTTGGGACAAAGAATATTATTATAATGTTTCGCACAAAATGTTTGTTACTCGTTTTGTGAGGGTGAAATTATTTTTTGGGCGTTCAAGGGTTTTTTGCAGAAGCGGAATTTTCGGAAGTGGAATTGGCGGAAGTTCCGGTGTAGGTTATATATTAAAAGTACGATTAGAAGCATCGAACCGTATAGATTAGTAGCGAATAATATTGTGTGTGTAGTTTCGTGTGCTACCGGACGTAAAAGAATAGCACCATCCCATTTCTTCCCGTGGGTGTCGTAGAAAGCGACTAAGGGTGTTACTAGAGAATGGGCAGCAGCGTTCTCTATGCATTTTACCACCATACTGCAATCGCCAACCCGCCTGCCAAGCGTGGCGATTATGACCCTTTTGGGGGTAGATAAAAATAGACGCATCGTGAAAAAACTAAATGCGAACCATCAACTTGCCTTCTTCGTCAGACTTTCAAGTACTTGGGACAATAACCTAAAGTATAGGTCATTCTCATGTCATTTGCCAGTCCTTACAGCAAGCTCTTCAATTACTACCTAAGTATAGCTATTACTAGCAAGTTTTCATTGAATGCCTTCCAACTTGTTGAAGGATCGTTCAGAATAAGTATTCTTGGTATAATTGCTCCCAAGTTGTTTGTAGCTTTCGTACTATTATTGATCTTAGTGTCTGTTGTTTCTGACTAGATAAACTTAGAAGCAATTGAGACGTTGACGAAATGTTTGTTGGATTGTTCAATTTGCCGCTGTCTTCGGATGGTTCAAAGATTGATCTCTCTGGCTCGGAGATAATATGTAATATCATCCACTTGTTTCGCGAAACGGAATGTTATAGTCCTGTTATATCCTGCTAATCATCATTATCATAATCTTATGTTTACAAATCTCCATTGCTACTTATAAACCTTCCAATTTCCGCTACCATTCATAATCAATACGAAAGTTGACGGATTAGTAAAAGCAGTTTCTCAAATGATCAAATAATGTATTTATTTGCCACTCGTAAATATGAAGATGAGTTTGCCTACTCTCTTGGAGAGCAGTGGTGGCCCAGTGGTTCCGAACGCGACTTACAAGGTGTAAGTCGTAGTCAGTCGAGGAAGACCACTTCAAAGATGGGAAGACGATTTCATAAATACTGCTGGATCGACATGGAGGAGAAAAAGTCATGACCAGTCAGCTATGAAAAAGCCTGGCGAAGTAGAATTTCTGATGTCTAAAACCTTTAAGTAAATTGTAAAACTAGTTTTAAGATTGCTAATAAAGGCTATTTGAAAAAAATAAGAATTCTCACAGCGATTCAGCAAGTTTGCTCTACAAATATTATAAGTAGGTTTAAAGTTTGTCTTCAATTATAGAGGAAAATGGAGACCAATTCCTATAATATCTTGAGCCGATTATAGCTGGACGAAGCTAGTTTTTAATAGCATCACAACTTTGTTCAAATGTTTGAAGAAATTCTCACACTAACCTAAAAGAATATTTCATATTTCTATTTACTAACAAACTGGTTAACGGTATCGTAAACAAAATATTTTTTATTAAATTTAGACCAGTCTAATTTGATCACTATATCCAATAACTTGGTAGTGTCATGGGTGTCAACGAATTTTGGTGGTTCGTATTAAAAATGCAAGTTTGAACGAAATCTATTAAGCGAATTTTGTGTAGAAAGTTTAGAAAAATTAATGGTATTAAGTTCATAGGTTGTGATACATTATCCCGTATCTGTGTTTGTATGCAGTAATGTTTGTTTTTCTTTTGAATATTTGATTAAATTGATAACTTTGGAGCTTCGGACGCGCCTGTTGAGGCTATGCATAATTATTAAGATATGGATACAAGAGATTTTGTGATTTTTGTCGGAATTTATTGGTAGTTGCGACATGTTTTCTGGAATAGAGCTTTGATACGTTCTACTTAGGTGATAAATTCCCCGAAAAATTGGAGGTTATTGACGTGTGGTAGTATTCAACTACATATTTATAGAAACGTAGAGGCTAGTGGTTAAATACTGCCGCACGGGTCGATTGAAGGTTAAGCTATGCTTATCGCTGTCGGTTCGTGGATGGGTGGCAATTCATTACATAATATCGAAACCCTTCCGTGCAACGGAAAGCACGTTAAGCTGGTGGTCCCGGTTGTCAATTGTAGATGGTTGAAAATCGTTAGTCAGAAACCCAAAAATCTGACAACCCGTCTTACCAAGGGGTATCGTATTAGGTCAGATAGGCAGTCGTTAGACTGGAAGCTGACCCTAAAATATTTGAAATATGGTGGATTTATGTTATCATGGTTAGAACAAGCAAGACATGAAGATACCTCAAAGCAAATGGGTTCTGAAAATAGGTATAAAAAAAATCTGTATGTTGAATGTGCTGCCAATTACTTAAGTCTAATTCGTAATCTTTCAAAGCCGGTCTCATTTGCTTTATTACTTAGCAAAAACATCGCTGAATTCATGACGTTTCTAATCAAGAGAAAAGTGCTCCAAGCGCTACACAAACGGCGGTACCGCTTTTATCCGATTTGGAAGCCATAAATTATTTGACGGAGTGAATTGACAAAACATGGTGGACACCACGATGGGACAAATGTTGCATGTTCTTCTTAATTTCGGTCTTTCAATTTGGAAGATGGTGGCCACGGATTCTTCTGAATTTAGTTTTACTTATGAATATTATGGAGTATAGAGTTTGCCAGAAAAATAATACCAGATTAATTCCGTCTTAATAAATGATATATAATGCGATCTACGAGTAATTTTAATTCTAGAATAAAGCTCTGGGGCAGTTTATGCATTTCGAACTTTATTTCGATTTAGATAAAGTTTTTGTTATAAAAAATGACAACGTATAGCAACGGAATAGGTTGCCTATTTTGTAAAAGGAACTGTATTTCGAATTCTGTTTGGAGACCCAAACAGAATTCATATTACAAAAAAAAAAAAACAGGCTCGATGGTTTAAACCATGCTTAAAGCAAAACCTTGATTATCTATATAAATAAAAAGAGAAGTCCTGACTGACTGACTGACTGACTCATCAACGTCCAGCCCAAACCCTTGGACCTAGAAAGCTGAAATTTTGCACAGAGGTTCCCTTTGTAAAGTAGACAAAGAATAAGGAAGGGTTTTGCGAAATTCAACACCTAAGGGAATTAAATAAGGGATGAAGGTTCCGCGCGGGCGAAGCCGTTGGCAAAAGCTAGTGCGGTTTTAAAACGTCTAACGCAAAGAAAAAATATATATATAGAAATACGTGCACGTTACTACGTTATCGTGAATGAATATTTAAAAGCGTGTGGTCTGGTCATACGCGCTGGTTGCGCGTACGACGCACCTGGCGTTTCTGAAGAACAGCAGCAATAAGATCACTATACGTCCTTCACCCTCTCAACTTGACCAAAACATCTAAGCATACAAATGTATTGAAAATTATATACACATGTATTTGTAGTTTATTGACAATATAAAAGAACCTTACATACAAAACCCCTTAGTACATAATATATTATCTCAATGACGAATCCCAACAATCCTGTGATTTCTGTGTACTAATACCTACTAGTATAATTACATATGTGAATATAATAAATACCTGTGTACGATGCGGTTGTTTGAGCTTAATTTACACTGACCTCCGTAATCGTGAAAACTGTATCACGACAGGTTAGTCTTTCTCGTTCACAAACACCTGTTCGGGCGCCGTCGGCTTTCTTCGTCAGGCGTCGGGTGGCTGCGTGGAAGACGGCGCGGGCGGCTGCGACACTTCATTACAGGAGTATAATGTTCTGTGCTTCATTAGCAAGAGCAACCGACGACACACGCGTACCTTAGTTCTGATATTATTGTACATTAATTTTGGATATACCTCAGTTTATGCAGTCCTCTGCTTTTATTTAAAGTCCATTATAAGACCCTTACACACCACACAATTACCGAATTTGCATTTGACTGTTAATCAAACAACGATTTTTGAGTATGGCTATAGTATGTATTATACATATGTATATAACAGAACTTATTACCTTAACAAAATCATTCACCTTCCTAAAAAGTTTCACATATGGCACAGCACCTTAAAGCGCTTTATTTAAAGCGAGCGCTTCCATTAAAGTAATTGGGCGCACACGGCGTGTGGAACAAATGAAAAAATTTACTAACTCGCTTACACTAACGTTGTAAGCTCTCTGTCACTCTGTGAAATTGCTGTTAGAACACTTTTTGCGCTAACAAGGTGCTAGGACTTAGAGATGTCAGGTTTGGACATAAACTATTGTGTTAATGTGGGTTTTCTTTGTAGTTTTTTGTTCTTTCTTTTTTAACCGACGAAGGTTACTCAATTCGAAGCGTATATATATATATTTTATGTACGCATATCTTTTTACAGAGTAGTTCGATTTTATAATTCTTTTTTATTGGAAAGGGTATACCCCGAAGTTGGTCCCATATAAAATTGTAAAAAAATTCTAACCCTAAGGGTAGGAAAACAGGGATGATTGATTGTTCACTCACTGATTGTAATGTAAAACTACGCATAACTGCTTACAGAGTAGTCCGATTTTGATAATTATTTTTTATTGGAAAGGCGATATACCTCAAAGTTGGTCCATATAAATTTCGAAAAAAAAAACCAACCCTAAGGGTAGGAAAATAGAGGATGATTGATTGTTTACTCACAGATTTGAATACCGAGTTGTGTATTACAAAAAGTAATAAAAAATTAAGCATGTAGTAATTAGTAGATTATAGCCACAAAAAATTGTAAACTAAAAACTTTTGAACAAAAAAATTAAACCGCCGAAAAAACTGAAAAGAAAAAAATAATAAACCTGCTGTGTTTAACCTCAATAACTAAGTTCGGAAGTCGGTGACTTTGGAAATGTATTTTAATTTTATTTCACCGCCTTCCGAACTTAGTTGTTAAGGTTAAACATAGCAGGTTTTTTTTTTTTCAGTTTTTTTTTATAACGCACGTTTGACAAACGAGTAGTCATGATGATGGGACTCCCTTTTCCGTACGTAGACTCCCATTCATGTTAAGGGCTACAATTTGGTCGATTAGGTATTCAAGTTTTTTTATGGCACAGTTGATATATTTCGCGCATCATCCAGAAGGTTGTCGTCTGCTTAACCGGACTTGCCTATCGTTGCCTTAATAAACTAAGGCGTACAGCCAGAGCACGGTGGAATTCTCTGCCAGCGTCTGTGTTTACTTCCACCTATAAACATGTTAGCCTACAAAACAAGAGTGTTGAGACATCTTTTGGACACGAGCGTTCCGTCGTATACCTCATCTGTCACTTTGCATCAAACGAGATCGATGTCAAGAGCAAGCTCAGCAGTCAATAATAAAAAAAAAAACAAAAGCAGATTAAGGAGTGCCTCGTTTGGTCTGGTCTCTTGGCTGAGCATGAGGTCCTGGGATCAATTCCCAGATCGGGCAGTATTATTGGGTTTCCCATCTGGCATTTCTCAGTAGCAGCTAAAATTTACCCGGATGATGGCCTGCTTTGAAGCGGCTCCTGCCCAATCTAGGGGGGCCAAACGCCTCCTGCCGGAGGCTCTACGCGGGGGTCGTGCGGTCCATGGCCTTATATGGGGCACCGGTGTGGGCGCCTACATTGAGGCACCAACCAGCTTGCCGATTGAAGGCGTCCCATAGGGTCATGGCCATTCGGATGATCCGAGGATATCGCACGATCTCCGGTGAGGCGGCGGGCCTCCTTGCCGGATTACTGCCATGGGATCTGGAGGAAAAGGTCCTTGCGCACATCTGGGAGTGGCGCGAGGACGCCAAACGCCAGGGCGGAACTCAGCTGCCGCGGGAAATCGCGACACAGCGGACAGAGCTCCGGCGGGATCTCATGGCGACATAGAAAGTGCGATTGTCACAACCCAAAAAAACCGGATGATGGCAATAGGCTCGCTCTCTGTTACATAGGACTCAAATACGATTGACGAAATTTATGGTAGCCTTCTTCTCAAGCTGTTTCACCTATCCAAGATTGTGGCCATTAGGTAAGAATATATGACCTACTTGCATATGCAGATAAAAACCTTCCCACTTACCTCTCAATATTTGATTTGTGATTCAAGCATAAAAAATCTTTAGTTTTACGCCCACTGACCAATCACAGCAAAGATTGAGCTATCAGAAGTAATTTATACCACTATAAGTAATAGGACACCAATAAAATATGCATTTTACGATTTATATTACAAATCTGTGTTTTGTAAAATTTATAGGAAACTACTGAATCGTTTTCGATGTGGTCTTTATTTATTGATTGCGTCATTGTAATCTTAATTGATAACTGCGTATAAATGAGAGGCTGTGGCACATATGGTTAGAATGTAGTGATTTGTGTGAGATCGAATATCGCTATCGATGTGTTAAGTTTGATTCCGGATTGGGAATATAATTTAATGCATATAGTTTTGCTTTTTAATGTCCAATCTTACACTTTTACTCATGATTGCCTTGACTTTATTCCCATGAGGACTAACTGTGTCACTCGTTTTTATCGTGATGATCATCATAATCAGACTGTGATGTCCCGACTGCTGGGACAAAGGTCACATCCCTTTGAGATTCTTGGGCTGTAATCTATCACGCGAGACTAGTGCGGGTTGTTAAATGTCACAAGCCTTCGATTTTTTAGTTCTAAAACATGTCGGTTTCCTCAAGATGTTTTCTTTCACCATTTTGAGATTAGTGGTGATGAAAATGATTCCCTGTCTGGGTACGAACCCACGACCTCGTAAGTTGGGGCCGCTACTACTGGGCCATCTCTGCTCTTGCTCTGCTCACCGTGATGATCATATCAGTTAAAAATCGTCTAATACTAGACTTAGGAATACATTATGAGTTTTTAACCAGTGCGCAAACTGTAACCATGAATTGTTTTGTATAACCGACAAAAAATTTCTGAGCTGGGGGCTCTAGAATGATATGCAGAATTCATGGTTACAGTTTGCGCACTGGTCAAAAACTTATCCTGTGCCGTTGTGAAGTTACAATACTAGGTCCTTTTTGTTAACATCTTGTTCCAGATCATCTATAATGATCCATCTGCTGATAGGACATGCATGTTACAAGATATCCTAGATTCTCGTCCTATAAATCCTTTGGTATCTTGAAATAATAGACTTAAGGGGAAACGTGGTCGTTGGCGTTCATTCTTAACTGTCTTGATTTCTTTGTTTTTCATCCTGCAGGCTTCTTAACATGACGCTTTCTATTTCTACGAAGAATAGACAGTGTTTTTTCAATAAAAATGACATTTCGTTTCTCAATTTTTGACATCGCACCTTCGCACCGTAGATATCCTTCTACAATCTGTCATTTAGTCTTTCATTTCTAGCGATCTTTGTCTAGGTCCCTATAAATGTGGACTATTTCAGAAGAATATTTCTTCCCAAACTGTCAAAATAACACTGACGACAAACTTTCTACTCGACGGCCACAAATTCTATACGATTTACAAAATCATGATTCGTTTAGAACGCATATCTGTGAAAATTAATGGAAAAACATAGCTATCTTCTCCTATTGTCCATCATTTAGTTAATAGTCATGTCTATTCTTCCATCGACAAATCGGTGCGTGTGCTAAGCCTGCTGGTCAATGATACTAGAGCAATTTTTTTAACAGTATAATGTGATTTACGACGTATGATTAGTTTTTCGGCGCACTTTAATAAATTTTAGAAAAAAGTAATGGAAATCTGACAATCAGTCTTGGCCAAGGGGTATCGTATTATATTACCCAGTAACTGGATTGTGGAGGTCAGATAGGCTGAGGCATCGTCCATGTACAGTACTGGTATTCACCTGCATCCAGTAGGACTGGGAGCTGACCTGAATATATTTGGGAAAAGGCTAGGCAGATTATGATGAACTGAATGCCAATAACCACTCGACCCCCTTAATGAGAACGATGATACCTTAGATATCATTGGCAAAAGTTAAAATTCCATTTCCATAAATTCAGTAGTATCGTTTCTATTAGCAACAAACCTAGAGACATATTAATCTTCCTAACATGAAATATGATTTGTTTGCATAAATCTACCAAAACCAGGTGAAATTCTTACCATTCCGTATCTAACGCAACCTGACAGATGTTTGTATGGTATCAGCTTTCATCCCATACATCATACATACATAATGTATGGCAACATTAATATTTTAATGTTATAATTATTAACCAGTTATCTTGGCTCACTTATTTATGATATTTATGGAGTTGTTTGAAATCATTTAAAATAATGTAATAAGTTTCTGCCCGCGGTTTTGTTCGCATGAGTTTTCCTGTACAAAGTTCAACATCAGATTTTGCACACTAGAAGTTGATAAGGAAATTGTTACGTCCTTTCTCAAGATTCTAGTTGTCATAAAACTCAAAATCAAAGCATTAATTTCAAGCTAACTTTTGACGGCTTCGCTCGTGTTGAGGTCGAAAATTATCCCACGAGAACGCACTGCTAGGATATAAAGCATCCTAGATGTCTTAATCCAGGTTATAGTCTATCTGTGTGCCAATTTTCATCTTAATCCATTCAGCCGTTGTAGCGTGATTGAGGAACAAACAACTAAATATCTTAATATCCAAAAATCTAACCAAACCATCATCACATCTCTCGCGTCCGGCCCTGGTCCAGGCCATGGTACGGAGCGAGAGGGCATGGGGAGCCGTCACCTCCTTCAGCAAAGCAGTGATGCTCGCGAAGAGGGAGGCGGTGCACGTGAGGGAACGGCAGTCTATGCGCCCTCGCGACCCTAGCCGCCGCAGGATACGGAGACGCCCTGGGCGTCGGGAATCCCAGGCCGATTTCCGGCCACCGTAGGCATGAGTTTGCGGACGGCGAGTAATGGGTAGCTCGCTGTCCGGTAAGGACCAAGCCCAAGTCGACGGCGCATTGTGTTCCACGCGCGCCTCAAAGAGATGTCAGCACAAAAAGTGATGGGACCCGCAAGGGTCGATGCCTGCCAGGGGTGCGGGTTTGTTCGAAAGAGATACCACAGCCCCTGGCATATGGGCTAATGAAGGAACACGGGTGGGTTTTAGTCAGTAAAAGTCTGACACGCCCTCCTGCTCCACCCAGAGCGGGAGAAGTTATTTGATGATTTCCCAACCAAAAAAATAAAACATAACCATCACATTAATAATAATATCTGGAGGACCGAGCGTTTGTCGTTTTTTTTTTTCGTTTGACCTTTTCTAAAAATTAAACCTATCGCCCCCAAAACCCCCTGCATACTAAATTTCATGAAAATCGTTGGAGCCGTTTCCGAGATTCAGATTATATATCTAAATATACAAGAGTTGCTTAGTTAAAGGTATTAGATTATAGTGGGAAGTAGGATTAACCAGTTACAGGCATTTTTGAATTGTTTAGCAGTCGGTTAGTCAAAAAGACAAAGCTTTCAGTCACGATAGATGTAAACGCGATTCGCATAGATTTAAGTGCCGAAATTACAGCGATTATTAGATTATCCCGTTTCTTAAATCAACATTTTGTTACCTTTATCGTTTTCTATGTAGGTCCCAAATAGGGGATTTTCCAATTTATTAAAAACTATTCTAATTTGAAGAATGGGACGAAATATGTAACAGAAAAATAAAAGTAAATTGATTTATATCCATTTTCTCAATTAAAAACGATTTAGACCAAATTAATTTTGCGATGTTCTGAATTTACCGCCAGAACGCTCCTTACGATGTCTTTTTAACACGTGACGTCAACTTTGTGTAAACTAAAGTAGAGTAAGTAAACAGGTGAGTGTCGTGTTTATAATTAACAAGATTTTTTATGGATAGAAAGTGAAATCACTGGTGTGCGGTGCCTCTGTGCACAAATACTTCTAAAACTGCGCCAAACTAAGTATTTGTACTGGTGCTGTTTACACAAAGCTGACGTCACGATGTCACGTGATAAAAACTCATCGTAAGGAGCGTTTTGGCGGTAAATTCAAAACAACGAAAAATAAATTTGATTTTAATCGTTTTTAATCGAGAAAATGGATATAAATAAATTTATCTTTATTTTTCTGTTAAAAATATCGTCCCATTCTTCAAATTAAAATAGTTTCATCAAATTGGAAAATACCCTATTCCATTAAAATCGTTGGTTTAGCCACGATAAAACAACAAACAGACAAATTATACACGTTCGCATTTATCATATGTATGGTTATTAGTTTTTAATATGGACTGGTTTAATATAATTTCGTGTATATAATTATATGTGTTAGCTGTAGTGTCGTCTATCGTTAGTAATTATAGTTTAGAGAATGTTTTGATTAGGTGCTGACCACCTTTTATAGGTGGGGCAGGTTATTTCGCATAATGTTTTTGCGCTCTTGTTAAGACCACCCTCAGTCTGTTCGTAGTTGTTTACCATGACATATAGTTTAATATTTATCTCGTTTTTATTGTATGTTGTTATGTGTATTCTCTGAAAGCTGCCATGCTAAAATGGAACTAGGCTGAAAATATTTGCCGTGTGTCAGACGAATCATGGGCTAATCACGACCCAATCCTACCAGGGATGTGGGTTGTACGAAAGAGATACCGTGGCCCCTGGCACATAGGCAACTGAAGGAACACGGGTGGGTTTTAGTCAGTCTTAAAAGTATGACACGCACTACCGTTCCACCCAGAGCGGGAGAAGAAATTTTGATGATTTCCCACCCAAAAAAATCACGACCCATTGGGTCTATCTAAATGGCAAACGACCTCTCGGTAAGCCTAGCTGGAGATGATGGGATGTATTGGACTTCTTCGATAAATACTGGTCTTTAGTAGCCCTAGACAGGGAGAAGTGGACGGAGGGCCTTTGCCCTACAGAGGGACATTAATGGCTTGTAATAATGTTAATGGAGATTATATTCAGCCAAATAATTGCAAGCAACGGTGGGCTTCAGAGGTCATACCAACCTCTCCGTGCGAGCTAAAGGAAAGTTTTAGAGATATACAGTATAAGCATAATCTTCTCTATTTATAAAAGGAGAAACTGACGGACTGACAAACCAACGCACAGCCGAAACTACTAGGACTAGGAACGTGAAATTTTGCACACGGCTTACTCTTATAATGTAGGGGAGCACTAAGAAGGGGTTTTTGGAAATTTTACCTTTAAGGGTGTGAAAAGGGGGGATTTCGTTTGTATGAAAAATCTTATTCCTTGAGTTAATAGACTTGAAACTCGGCACAAATAGGTACTTATCTAAGTAAATTATAAAGTTAGTAATTAATTGTTTTTCTAAACTATTCCCTAAAGGGGGATTGGGGGTGTCAAAGTTTGTATGGAAGAATTTTAACGCACGGTCTGATTAATTCGAAATCACGTTGGATATTTTTTATTCCGGTAGTACGTTCCCGCGGGATAATTTCCGACTTCCACGCGGGCGAAGCCACGGGCGGAAGCTAGTCAGTCTATAAAGTTTCAACTGCTGGGACACAGGCTTTTTTTCTGTGAGAGGGAGTGGGCCGTAATTGACCACGCAGTGCACGTTGGTAGATGTCACAGGTTTTCGAATTTTTGTTTGTAGGACATGCCGGTTTCCTCAGGATGTTTTCCTTAGTTTTTTTGGTTTGAGAGCAGTGGTGATGTAATAATGTACGCAAATAGAGCTCCTGTCTGGGTGCAAATCTGTGACTCACAACTCGTAAGTCGTGGCCATTATCACTGTAGCTCCACTGCTCCACTTCATTAGGGATGTACGCGGGTGAGTAAATAAACTTTACTCCGTGACCTTGATCAAAGGAGATCATAAACCTTTTAGAGGATTTTTCTCTAAAAAAAACAACAAACACTCCACTTACATGGAATATATTTCTATTTAGCTTGTGAAATATTAATCCAAGCTGTTTGAATATACAAAGAATACCACACACGATACCAGTGAATGAAGCATAAGAAAGTTCCCATCATTTGTAAGCCTCATATGCACATATTAACTCAGCATCAATTGAGACCCACAAATACATTCAAATTATATATATTTATTCATGTAATCCACTAAGGCGATTAATAAGCCAAAAATATTGCTTAACACGAACAAAATTAAAAAAGAAACTAGGTCGTAGTGGCTATAAGTTAATCGATTAATTTACGATTACATAAATAACCGATTAGAACAAAATCGAGAGGTTTTGTGTGTGAGCGCTGTAGGGGGGCGATGACAGAATTGCGTACCTGTGGTGACGAACCTAAGGGTCAGCACAGATGGTTACAAGCGAAGGTTGAGTCACTATGCGCTGTTGAAACAACTTTCGATAGCCTTCATTCATCACTCGACTGATTTTTCCGTCCCTACCAAGAAACACGGTCACCACTCTTTATTGCAAACTACAGCAGAATATATTTGCCCCACCTACTCACTATCTAACACTAAACAAGCATCTTCCTGCAGGGTGTAATCTTCCGTGGTCCACTTAGAATTCCCTGAACCGTCTCCGAATTCAAGTGAGAAGGTGTAAGTCAACCCTTGTAAAGTGGAGCTATACTTCGACGGAACGACAGCAGGGTGTGGATGTGGAGCTGTATTACAAACTGTCCTCCACGTCCTGTCTTGCTCTTTGAGTCTCCAAACATACAGAAAAAGTGACCTCTGCGCTGCCACCGATAACGCCGTGGAAGTGGCGAAGTTTTGGGGTAACAAAATTTTCTAACTGTTGTGCCAGTGACATAAAAAGGAGAAGATAGCCGACTAGCCTTCCGCTTTTATGCCGCGATTAGCTGAACTGGCCTAGTCTGATCCAGGTCTTTCCCATACGCGCCTGCGACCCTTTGCTTGTCACAGGAATGCCACAGAGTGTCTCTGGCACATAAGGCATCGACAAATAATGAGGTCACGCTTCGCGCTGACGGTATTTTGTTTTATTCGCTAACTTATTTAGATTATATTATGTAACTATAATACTGATTATTTATTTATTTATACTGTAACTGCCCGTGACATCACATCGCTCGGGTCCTATCAGAATACCAGCGCTGCGACACTTTTTAAATGTCGCAGCATTATGCTGAGGTAGGAGCCTTTTGGCCTCGTGCGGGATTTTCGGTTTAATTTTTAATTATTTTTTACTTCCAAGAAATTTGTTCTTTTTTTTATATTTTTTGTACTAAAGTGTGTTTATTTTACGATGTGATCTTCCTTTGCGAGTACAATAAATACTTTTTCTTTCTTTCTAATCAGCCTATAATATTCCCACTGCTGGGACACAGGCCTTCTCCCTGTGAGAGAAAGTTGGCCGTTATCCACCACGCGGGCCCAGTGCGGGGTGATAGATGTCACAAGTCTCTGAATTTTGGTTCTATGACATGCCGCTTTTCTCACGATGTTTTTCTTCACCGTTTTGAGAGTAGTGGCGATGAAATAAATTAAACAAAGTAAAGTGTGAAAGTTGCCCCACTGCACTGCGATGACTTTATGAAGCGATTTTAAATGTTATCATCGCGAAATTCTGCTGTGAAATTACCAATACTTTCATTGCTACGGTGTATTACCACAAACCGCAGCGGTGGTATGCCAGCGGCGTTGGTTGGTTCACGCGAAATTTAGAATTAATACAAATTAATGTTTAGTCACGTGAGCAGTTCGAGTAATTATCGATTAGAACAGGAAACATGTTCAAAAACAATTAAATTGTATTTTGCCATTCTAACTACATTTCGCACGATTTTGAATTAATACAAAATAGTAATAATACCAGCCTTTTAATACCCCACTGCAGGGAAAAATCCTTGTCTCATACAAAGAAGGCACTCGACGAACATTAATGAAAACGCTTGCTTAATACGGGATTTAAGATTCAGATTTCAGCTTTTGCCAGCGGTTGCGCACGCGCGGAGGTCGAAAATGATCCCTAGGGTAGGTGCTACCAGGATAAAAAGTATCCTATGTGTTAATCCAGGTTATATTCTATTCTATTCTTTCACATTTATAACATTAAGTAGAATTATAGAAGGATTAGTAGGATACGAGTTTTTATCATCCCACAGCAGGGCATTAAGCCTCTGTACATACAAAGGAGGCACAAGTTTTTCATAGTAACCTAACAGACAGCTGTGCTGCTGGGGAGTTTATGGCACCACCTATTCTTCCCAGCTAAAGCACTAGGAAGTGGTGAAGGGTGGGCGTTTTGGGTGACTGTCTTATGTAATTTTGACGTTCAAAAAGTGCTGACTCTCAGCCTAGTTTTAGTAAATGATTTTAATGCAGAGAACGCAGACCGTATGGGTTTGCGTAAACTAACGTGTTATTTCAATAGTATGCCTCGCTTTCGAAACTGATCCACCTTTAAAGTTTAGTGACCATCCAAATTCAATTGTACCACGGCCAGTTTTGGCACTCACCTCAAGCAATATCCCCGATTCTATTCCATCTGGCTGGGAAGCGTCCCAAGTCACGTGCGACGCTCACCGTGTCCACTTATCGACTGGTATGCTTCAACAAACATAAGCTTTCGACTATGAGAGCCTAATGTAATGTTCTCAGAAGGATCAGGGATACGGGAATACACAAAGATCTTTGATACAGCTCAATAGTTGAACAACGTTCACACGAACGTAAAATTATAGTGCCGGGATTTTATCCTTTCGAAAAACAAATTTTCAATTATTTTTTATCACGTGCCTCATGTAATACCTATTGAGCCTATAAACTACCTACTGACATAGAAATACAGCTTACTCAATAATCTAGCTAGAAGAACAACGATTCACTCAACAATTGTTTGTACGGACGCCAGCACATCAAGCTACCCGAAACTGTTAAATTTTAGCAATTGAATATGAACGCTTAAGGGAGAGTTCAAGTATTACGTAACGCATTTTTGGTAGATTTTAGACCCTCCCTCCCCCCCATGTAACGCATCGTAACGTTTTTCTGTACCCACCCTCCCCCTCCCTAAATGTTACGTAACATCTAAGTGACCATTTTTACCAACAAGTCACAAGAGAATACAGGAGAAATTCCTAGTGGGCAACGTTTAAAAAAAAATACGATTCACGGACGTGAGCACTATACCACGCCAGATTAGGTTCTGCTGGATCCTGCAAGCTATCTTCAGGCGTTCTATATTCCGCCGAAAAATCGTAGTCGTCAATTTTCATTTCACACCAGACCTTAGCAAGTGTTTCTCCAACGTGCTGAAAATTGCGTTTTTCCAAATCATCATCAACAGTAATTCCTTTGTCGTCGAGATGAGAACCAAAGTGTTCATGCGGCAGGATGACTCCTAACAGTCGTTTGCTGAGGGGGGCCAGGGCCAGCACCCTAATTGCGTAACTCACGATTCATCATAATCTGTATCGTTTTGAAACGGATTGTTAAACCATTGCTTCATATGTTCGAAAAATGTGTCTGTTCGACAACATAAATAACGCAATGAATATTGTTTAACTGTGAAGACGAAACCAATTATGATCAATCGTGAGTTAGGTACGCAATTAGGGTGCTGATCGAGGTTTTAATACAGCAGGATTGTTTTTCCGACGTTCAGCTTTCTCAAGTGTTTCTTTGGCACGCTTGGCACTATCTCTATTTTTCCTTAAACATTTTTCATCTTCTTTTAATTCTTTCCGTAGTTTTTTTATTTACAATCGAGGGATTCCCCGTAAATCAAACGAAAAGGGTTGCCAACTTGGGACATTTTAATTTCCTAGTTTATATATAAAAATAAAAAAGTTACGTAACGCGTTGTTCCAATACCCCCTCCCACCCCTGTAACGCACCGTAACGTTTTACAAGACCCCCCCGCCCCCCAAATTGCGTTACGTAATACTTGAACGTTCCCTAAATAATAAAGTTGAAAATTGATCAAAGTTTGACAGATTGGGGTAGCTTGATGTGCTGGCGTCTGTACCTGCACAATGTACTTAATAATACTTTGAAGACCAAGTGTTTTAATAATAAGCCGGTAATGTTCTCAGTGCTGGTACACAGGCCTCCTTTCTGTGAACCTACTCCCTGGCCAACTCCCTGTAGGCCATAACGCGGGCCCAGGGTGGGTTGCTGGATGTCAAATGTTTTAAATTTTTGGTTCTAGAACATGCTGGTTTCTTTCACAGTTTTAAGAGCAGTGGTAAGTAATGTATAATTTACAGAAAGTAAATTGTCACACTTAAACACTTTACTGTGGCCTCTCAAAACCATCATGTACCTAATAAAAAAATATTACTTTTGTTTTATTTTTACACAACCTCTACTGCAGTGCACTATATTCCAGTCATACAACATCAAAGTGCTATACAAACAATGTCGCAGCGACATCAAACTGTGTGGAAGGTCGCTTAGATTGGACAGGGCCGCCCCGCGGAGCGCGCACAAATTATATTTTTATGTGTTTTCTGACAAATTGGGTATTTTACGATGCCACGTCCGTGTCGCCGTGTTGACATCTGACAGATATCATTAAAGTTGAAATGATTAAAAACTACTGTGTGGAAAAACGCGGATTTTGATATAGAAATATGCATAAAATTATGATTCGGAAGACGGGTTTGGTTTTAATTACCAAAGATCCAGACTTGGTCAGGTTTCACTAAACCAATATTGACTCATCATCTGCCTAGCTTTATCTCAATCATGTTCCAGTATTTTACACAGAGCGACTGGTAACACGATACCCTTAAGGTAAGACTGGTTGTCAGACTTTCGGGCTTCTGATGACCTGTAACGACTGTCAAAGTTCCACGAATGACAGCCAGGACCAACGTCTTAACGTGCTTTCTGAGGCACGGAGAGGTTTTGGTATGTAAAGACGGTCACCCATCCATGGATCAACCGCGGCAAGCGTAGCTTCACCTGATCCATCGACCCGTGTGGATGTTATTACTTAGCCACAATACCCTCTTATTACATGCAATTAAAAATATAATTTTTCTTTTTACAGGTAAGTATCCTGATGACAGACCTGATCCTGTTGGTGTAAGTTTTCATCATATTTTGACATTACACTTTTATTAGATAATAACAGTGAAAACCTTCATACGACGCCATCTTGGATTTTAATCAGCAAATAATTTTGTAGCTAAAATACAGCTTGTGGTATTCTAATTACGCTAATTAGCACCTAACGAAACCAAAACTACGAACATACACTGTTATAAGCTCTGCACAAATTAAAGAGAAACCCGTGCGGTATTTGGGACGAAATTCGCTCGTCCAGATTTTGTCAAAAAAGAGTAAGTTCGCATGAACGTAATAAAATTACGGCGGATTATAAACGCCCTGCGCGATGTTTTCCCGTCATCTACAAAGGGTTTAAACGAGCGTTAAAAATCACTTCAATCTCATTCTTCGTGCAGTGATCACTTACGATGGGTTCCGCAGAATTATTAGCTGTAGCAAATTGCAATGCCAACAAAAAAGATACATGCATCTCTTGAATAATGAACTACATAATGTAAGTATTTAAAAGGACAATTTTAGACGCCTTAAAAAATTGTTTTTTTTTGTTTTTTTTGGGTGGGAAATCATCAAATAACTTCTCCCGCTCTGGGTGGAGCACGAGGGCGTGTCAGACTTTTACTGACTAAAACCCACCACTGTTCCCTCAGTAGCCCGTATGTCAGGGGCTACGGTATCTCTTTCGAACGAACCCGCACCCCTGGCAGGCATCGGCCCTAGCGGGCCCATCGGTTTGTGCTGACATCTCTTTGAGGCGCGCGTGGAACACATCGCGCCGTCAACTTGGGCTTGGTCCTTACCGGACAGCGAGCTACCCATTACTCGCCGTCCGCAAGCTCATGCCTACGGTGGCCCGAAATCTGCCTGGGATTCTCGACGCCCAGGGCGTCTCCTGCAGCGGCTAGGGCCGTGAGGGCGCATAGACTGCCTCTCCCTCACGTGCGCCGCCTCCCTCTTCGCGAGCATTACTGCTTCGCCGCGTCACATTCACTACAGGATTTACCTCGTGGTCAGAACTTTACATAAACTGATCAAAATATATATTTTGTGGACCTCACGTGCGGTGTATTACACGTTGTATGGTTGCGACTATTGTGACATCTTCTCACCACAATATCTTAGAAAAAGCATAAAAGTCATATCCTAAGCAACGTTTCTCTACTTCATAACATCAACAAGTGCAGTAGCTATTTAGCCACAAACACCATTTAGAAAGCGATACATTTAAAATGTGAAGACACATGTACATAATATCAGGCTGTGTTCACACTTTTGCGGTTGTGTTTCATACGCACATTTTTTTTTCATCATGCGTGACGAAGTCAAAATTCTAAATATTTTATTCCACATACTTTATACCATATTTTATTTCTACATGCCACTTATAAAACAACAAGAGTTATGTGCTTGGTTCCAATTTGTCGTTTCCTATGGAGAAGAGCCAGCATGAAACTCTATCCCCCTTATTACAAAACAAGGTTTTTCTTTAGGTATGGTTTAAACCTTCGAGTCTGTTTTTTAAATAAGAACCTAACTGAAATCGAAATACAGCTCCTTTTACAAAACTGAAAAGTTAGTCCTGTGCTAAATTGTCAGTTTTGGAAAAGGAGCTGTAATTCTATTTCAGTTCTAAGTTCTTTTTTCAAAAACAGGCTCGATGGTTTAAACCATACCTAAAGAAAAACCTTGTTTTGTAATAAGGGGGTATATGTTTACTCCAAGGACTCTTCGAAATAAAGATCACAAAATCCTGTATAATTTTTTCTTGTCACTTCTACGTATAAGTGAGAACAGTGTGAAAAAAAGAAGGAAAATATAGGATTAAAAATAAGCCAGTTAAGAGATCACCAGTCTCAACTGACGGCACTCGTTCGCTCAACTATTTCATATTTTTTGGGTTTTTGGGAATGTCCTCTCGCAGGTCAACTTATGAGGTTGTCGGCTGCTTAACCGAACTTGCCTGTGGCTACTTTAATAAATTATGGCCTCCAGCTAGACCTTAAAAACTTAAAACTACAGCGACTACATGCTAAGGTCACTCCCTGTGGTATAAAAATTTCGTCTTAGGGCATTCAATCCGATCTAGCCCGTCCCTTGCTGCCCAGCAAGGAATGGGCTGGATCGGAGTGAACTATTTTCTAGGGAGCCGAATCCATCCATAGGTACATGAAGATGTAACGCGCAAGTGTGGCCTCAGCTTAACATATCCGCGTCTGGAATCTAGTCTTATCGCATACCGGATTCCGAGCGTTTAAAACGAATGACAACCACCACTCATTACCACTTTAAATGATAATTTTATTCGTATAATTAACAGGAATTTTAATACAAATCGTGACAAATTAATTATTGTATGATTTGATTGGCAGCGTATTAAAATAATCATCGCTCTGATATAATGTGAATTCATGGACGATATTTTTAATGCAATATGCATAACATGAATGTTAATTTTGATGGAAACCATGTTTTTGATTTGTAGTTTTATTTCTGTGTCATTGATGTGTATATTCACTCTCGTTATGGTGTAATTTGCACTAATGTATATGGTGAAACTGCCCCGTTGGTTTCGTGAGATCCTGGGTTTGATTCCCAGGTCGGGAAGTGTTATTGGGTTTTTGATTGGGTTTGTTAGGAATGGCTCAGTCATAGCCTGGAATTTGGAAATCAGACTTGAAAAGCACATGCGAACTACGCATCAAAGACTTGACGTCACACAAATCCTAGATCGCGCAATCAGAGTGTACCACGCGACTCGTATATATACAACATCCCGACATCAACCGTCGGTAGTTGCCGACCAGACACAACACTCATTTGGTCGGAGGATCCTCCCTTTTCCATAAGTATGAGTGGACTTTACACCATGTTCCTCATACTTCTTAACACGTTAAAGCCGTTGGTTTTATGAAAGAAAGTTGGTGTGTTTCTCTTACTTACATACTCCTTTTGCCTTGTTTACGTACATACATCTGGTCATACACGCACACCGATTGCGAGTACTACGCACCTGACCTTTCTGAAGGTCAATCAATAAGGTCACTATATGATGTCCTCCCAAGGCGTCCACTCATTTCTGCCTTGTAAAATACCTTTTGTTATTCGCCTTTCATTCATACTTTCAAAATGATGCAACTTTCTATTATCTTAAAAATAATGTTACAGAATTGCAATCGGTTATTTCTAACCCACCAAATAACCACCACTTAACCTCATCACGATTCCTTAACTATTTCCAATTTTACGTCAAATTCAATTGTAGCACAACAAAAAAGGTTGCGACGTTTAGTAGCGAATGGGAGATGAAGGGGAATGAAAGGGGGATGAGGGGATGAAATACTCTGTGTTGTACAATAAATCGTTGTGGACGGGGATGATTTGTGGGCGATGTGGACGACATAATAAACAGTTAGAGAACCAATCGATTGGGGGATAAGAATTTGCGCTGAGTTCTACGGAATGGCGTTAAGGAAAATGTTGGGAGATTATTTGATTAATTTAAAAACTTATTCGGTATTAATTTAAAACAAGGTTCTTCGTTAAGTACGGTTTATACCATCGAGCCTGTTTTTGAAATAAGAAACTAACGGAAATCGAAATACAGTTTTTACAAAACTGACAGCTTGGTCTGATGCTAAATTGTCTTTTTTTGTATTAAGAATATTACCCAAACCGAAATAAAGTTGGCAATGCAAAAACTGGGTGCTGGCTATAAGCTAGAACTAAAGTTAGGTAGAGTTTTGTAATAAGACAGAATATGTTTAAATTGCGGACGCCTTGCTACATTTTAAAAATAATATTGAAATTATTGTGTTTGATGTAATTCTTCTGGTCATTAAATTAAGATCAAAATAGAGTTATGCTGTTTGAGGGGTTTAAAAATTATACAATTATCAATAATATTACAACGTCCTGAACTGTAGTTATTTATTTACGTATTTTATTCACCGTACAATGGCGTCTGCCCATAAAAAAAAGAAACGAGCATTAACGAATAATGACCACGATATCATACCACTTATAATACTGTCGTGCTTTCCTATAATTTTGATATTTAGAGATGCATGTGACGTCAAGCTGTTGAACTTGCACGAAGGCTGCGCTGACGTGCATCACTGCGAGGGCAACCAGTAAGCATAGAGACCGGTGTCCTGTCTGGTGGGCAATTGCCCTACGACTGATGTAAATTTTGCTTGCGCGATGTAGGATTTTTCGTGACGTCAGTCAGAGCAATAGTTCACATCTAATGATGTAGATCCCGCCACTGAAACATTACTAAAATTCTTGGTTAAAGCTGAGTATGTATTTAGTTGTTAGGCATGTACACAAATAAATAATTCTTGACCCCCAAACTTCTCCCATACACATTCCCATCGAGCCAAACTGTCAGTCTATAAGACCTTCACACATTACTTCGCCCACAGCGTCTCAGTACTAGCAAGAAACACTTCAAACAGATCATGGGCTGTTGATTAAAATATCAAGTTTCCCCACGATACGAGGATTAGTATTCGATCAACGAATTACCATAGATGTTGAGATAGGGAGCTTAGGTGAACGAGTAGTGCGGGGACGTGTGTATCGATAGCTTTGGGAATAGATTTTATGAGAATGAGATGTAAGTACGAGGGAGTCGACAGTTTGTGAAATTAAGATTTTCTTTTGTTTTTTGATTACGGCTAAGCCAAAGAACGGTGAAAAATATTATGGATGTTTATCAAACTTCTCCTAAACTACTCATCGTATTTTGACAAACGAAGAATCGAGGGATTTTTTTTTTGGGTGGGAAATCATCAAATAACTTTCCCGCTCTGGGTAGAGCAGGAGGGCGTGTCAGACTTTTACTGACTAAAACCCAACCGTGTTCCTTCAGTAGCCCGTATGCCAGGGGCTGTGGTATCTCTTTAGAACAAACCCGCACCCCTGACAGGTATCAGCCCTTGCGGGCCCCTTCGGTTTGTGCTGACAACTCTTTGAGGCGAGCGTGGAACACAACGCGCCGTCGACTTGGGCTTGGTCTTTACCGGACAGCGAGCTACCCATTACTCGCCGTCCGCAAGCCCATGCCTAGCGGTGGCCGGAAATCGGCCTGGGATTCCCGACGCCCAGGGCGTCTCCGTATCCTGCGGCGGCTAGGGTCGCGAGGGCGCATAGATTGCCTCTCCCTCACGTGCGCCGCCTCCCTCTTCGCGAGCATTACTGCTTCGCTGAAGGAGGTGACGGCTACCCATGCTCTCTCGCTCCGTACCATGGCCTGGACCAGAGCCGGACGCGAGAGATCGCCGCCGCCGATCGCCTCCACGAGGACACGGCGGTGCTCCACCCAAGCCGAGCAGACTGACACCGTGTGCTCCACCGAGTCCTCAGGGCGATCTTCGCAGTGGAAACACCCGGGCGTTTCCTCCCGCCCTATCCGAAACAGGAACCTCCCGAAACAACTGTGTCCGGTGAGGACCTACGTCAGGCGGAAGGTGAGGACGCCATGCCGCCTCTCAAGCCACTCCTCAAAGAGGGGACTTACCGCCGCAACCGTAGCGTGCCCAAAGTATCGAGGGTTAATGCATTGTTTGTAATTTGTTCCATGTAGATACATGAATGTTAGTATTATGGATAATTAAGTTAGGATACGCACATTTATCGCACTGGGTTACCCTGTAATGGTAGATGTAAGAAGAAAATAAATAAATAAAATTAAATATTCATGATTTATTAAATTATGAATAAAAAGTTCATACTACTTCCGTAGAGGCCTATGTCCAGCAGTGGACGTCTTTCGGCTGATATGATGATGATGATGACTTCCGTATATCGATAGTTGTCTCAGTTTTCGTAACACCTATCCCTAAACTTAAGCGCCACGTCAAAACATAAATAATACCATCTTGATCCATTTTGTCAAACGGTTACGAAATAGTATAAGTGCCATAAAACCCTTAATTACGCCGTAAATATTGATTAAATGAATGTATAAGTAATTGAAATGTTTCCATACAAACCATGGATTTAAATTATTTCAAATGTGTTGGTTTTATGGTGTTAAGTTCATTGGCTTGAAGTGAAAGTGAAGTGTTAAGTTTAATTTCAGTTAGTTGGAAATAGAATTTGGAAGATGTCTTCGCTTATCGATGGATTTTTAAGGAAAGAACATTAATGTTTGTTTTTTTTTGTCGTGTATTTAATATATATCGATATATCTAAATGAATCCCTATTTACCTTGGTCACGGCATCACACGTGAACGGCTGAACCAATTTTGCTAATTCTCTTTATTTTCTGTTTGTTTATAGTCAAGAGAAGGTTCTAATGAAAGAAAAAATTGAGAAAGTTGTGCGTAACATAAATGTATATATAAAATGCGAATTCAATATTCATAGTTAAGACAGGACCACGTCTGTCGGGTCAGCTAGTACTATAATAATAATCATTGTGCACTTCATTAAGTATTATTGAACACTAATGTAGGTAATGATATATATGGCAAATAATTCCTATTTTGGGGTCCTATAGAGGTTGGAATAAAATACGTAATTTACGCTTTATTGAGACTGCCGCGTGAGCTTTCTCTACCAAATTTTAAAAAAGAATCACGAAAATAAGCCCAGTAATCGCGCAGAAATAAAATAACAGAACATACTCGTACATAAAAATACTTTAAGTCGTACTACATTGAACCTAATAAAAGAGTTGGTTAGTATTTAAAAAAATGTAGAACAGCAACCAAATCTACTAAGAAATAAATAAAAGAAACTGACAGACAGGAAAACAGAAAAATACGTTAATTTCATACAAAAATCCTTACAAAGATTTAGGTAGGTAGTTCATTTAAATTCAAACTGAAACCTTTTCAGGAAAGTCCTTTTCAATACTTCCTTACAAAGTTTATAACACAGCTCATTAATATAAAAAGTAAAAACGTTTTAAACTGTGACGTGGGCTGACGTCACTGACGTCGGCGTGATTGATGACATCGGCCGTACACTTACTGTCACAATTATTGGCCAAATTGGGATTTTAATTTATTTTTCGTAAAGATTTAGATAATTATAGGTAGGTGAGCAAGTCTTGGCTCATTTTTTTTTGGTTTGCGTCTATAGGTCAAAAATGTTCAGTTTTCTTAAAACTATAAAAAAAGTTTGGGATTACATTTTTTAAATGACCTTTATTAGACTGAAAACAGGCTTCTATTACCTATATTTTTTAAATGCACAGGCAAGTAAACTATTAAGAATAAGAATCGTCTATGATGTAGTAGTAGATATCGCTGCCCTAGTTCAACAGTAAGATATCTTAAAAATAAACAAAATTGAGATAAGTTTTGTTTCATGTGAAAAATTTGCTCTTCTGTCTGGTTCAAAAATCGGATATTTGTAAAACGCAACTAAAGTGCCTAAATTTCAATGTCTCACTGAGACATTTAAGCATATTTTTACCGACCTTTAGTTCAAGATTCTGACATCTTAAGATATTTATAAAGTCAGGAAGATTTTTACTTTTCTTTTATTTCTACACTGAGACTTCTTCAAATGTCCTTATATGGAATTATAAAAACACATTTCAATTAACAACGAGTGAATTAATGACACTAAAATCATAAAAGTATGAATAACTCAAAACATACTTTGTACAACATATCTTACTGTTGAACTAGGGCAGCGATATTATGAGTCTATAGTGTTTACACCATAGATTATTTAAACGTTTGAAAATGATCTGACACTAAGCAATGGACAACATTGTTAAACTTTTTTTAATGTTTTAGATTTTCAATACGAGGCATTATACTTTGTGTTTGTGTGTGTATTTTATTTTGCCAATGTGTGTCTTGTTTTTGCAGATTATTAAAAGAAAAAAACTATTTTTTCTAGAATAATAATCATTTGTTTGCAGAAAATACGAGTTAAAGACATAATTCCCCGAATGTTATAAAAATTTATCATTTCATAATTAGGTAATAGCACATTAATAATTAGGTACACATAATTGTAATTCCATCAATTTTACCTGTCCAATAATATCGACTCACTAAACTATTGATAGCAGACCCGCTTAATTAAATATTATCATATAATTATGTTATTATAATTCGGGGATCGCCTCTGTTTTATCTTAGTAGGTACTTGATTTCCATCGGCTTGGAGCTAGGGAACTGAACTCCCAACAGATTAAACTTATATCTATTGTAGTGACATTGAATGGATACAAGTCAGAAGGGTTATTCTGGCTACTTATTTAGTTAGGTATGTCAAAAGGTTTGAAGCCGAATTATCCCATATAGACTATAAAAACGTTCACTGTCATTTATTGGTAGAAATGAGGCTCAAAATACTGACAACCACTGATACTGCCATCTCTTCCCGTGGGTGTCGTAGAAGGTGACTAAGGGACTTACTAGAGAATGGGCAGCAGCGTTCTCTATGCATTTTACCACTATACTGCGATCACCGAACCCGCCTGCCAAGCGTGGCGATTATGGCAAAACCTCCGCTTTTGGGGGAAGCTTATGTAGCAGTGGACGTCTTTCGGCTGATATGATGATGATGATGACTTTTTACAATGGGAAACGTTTTTCGAAGATTTCTTTACAAAAACCATTCATTGAGTAAACTCACAAATCACAAATTCAGAGCATTTATTTCAATTAAACCAGTTACTTTTGAATTGTGAAGCGTCAGTCTGTTAGTTGGACAGTTGAAGCTAGTCACCCATTACAAAATGTAGATCTCTATGAAGAAGAACGGGCAAGAAACTCCAAGGACACACTTTTAATTCAAGCAAAACAACACAACAATACCACAACAATATAAAAGGTAGGTAGACAAGTTTTTGGGAGCATTCTATTAAGGAAAAAAAACTAGAAATCCATGTGAGTAGAAGCAACTGCTCTAATGTCCTACCATGTTACATGGTTTGGATCTAATACTTCTTAGAATGCTAAATTGAAAAAATGCATCAAACCGTCTGGAAGGGCCACCCGTAACTTCCGTCGTGTATTTTATGCTCTCACGGTGATTACTCGTTGCGGTTCAGGTTGCATAACTAGGCTTAGCCATAATATTCCTTGTTGTTTTAAGTAGTCCTTCTGTTGCCTTCTCTGTGCTATAGTTAGGCATCGTGCCCGTGGGTTGCCGAGGTGGCAATTGTTACGAATACCATCTTGAAACAGATTGCTTAACTTAAAACAAAAACTTGTAATAAGGGCTCGGGGCGAAACACGTGAAATTATAGTACGCACTTACTTTCCAGGTCTTTTTTATTAAACTAGCTTATCTTTAAATCCGACCAGTAGGTACTTCGAGAGAATACCGCGTTCTAGCAAAAAAAACGAACTCTTCAGCTTTTTAATACAAAATATAGAGAGTAACTAACCTTGTTTTTCTGATATCTAAATCGAAAAACAATTCTGTGATTTGGTCGAAACTCGCTATCAGCTTTAATATTTTTGTCCTCGAAAATGGAACACGAGTTCCATTTAGTTTAGGAATCGTTTGGTACGAAGGTAGTTGAGCTGAAAGTTTAATAGCTTGTTGTAGGAATTCTCAGTAATGTCTCCGGGATGTTGTTGTATAACCGGCGTTAGTATTTCTTCGACCACATGGGACTAGAGTGTAGATGTGTCGCAATTTACCACGAACTACATGATCTCTGTTTAGGGATCACCTTTGGGGAATACTCCTGTTACGGTTTGAATTATCTTTGCAGGACTCGTTTTCTAGATGCCTATTCAATTCATCTCAAATATCATGAATTGAATAGGTTGTTTTTATTTTGGTCAACCAATTATAAAGGGTCATCAACGTTTACAACAGATAAATCTAATTGAGTAAATACTAACTATGTAGGTAACACGATATCCCTTTGTGTTGGTTTTGGAAGGGGCGACTAGAATTGGTAGTCGACCAAATGGTATCTTTGTATGGAGAAGAATGGGCAATAAACTCCGCCGTAATTTTCTTAATAGTCCTCAATATTTGTATACAGTAATTATATAATTATATTGTGTGAAAACGATGCATCTAGAATAAAATAACCATACCACAATGGGTAAAAATAAGAAAAACCGTAACGATTTTTAACGTGCTTTAGGAGGCACTGTCTCAAAATGTGATGCATGTCTCCCTTACTGATTCTTCAGCCACCAGCTCCTCCATTGCCATTCAGTCAAAATCAAAAATCAAAATCAAAATATTTTTATTTCATATAAACCTGCATGGGCACTTATGAAACGTCAGAAGCAGAAGCACGGTTCCAAAATGTTGTTTCCTATGGAGAAGAGCCGGCAAGAAACTCCACGGTTACTCTTTTAAAAATTATTGGCTTTAACAATGTTTTCAGAGATAAAATGTATGGGAGGACAGTGCAGGCCTGTCAATAAGTACCAGGTACTTAGACGAATACAGAATAGAAAATCGTCTACAAATCTACAGTCTGTAAGGCCTACAACGTTCCCCCATTCACAATATGTAAAATAATCTACAAAAATAAAATGAACCTAATTAAACATAGTGACATGATTAACATGACAATCACTAAAAAATAAGTTGATATTAAAATTGATATAAAATGTCAAATAATGACGAGAATATGTCAGCATTGTAAAAATAAAAAGAATAAAAAAGAACATTGAGAGCAGTTAATAGACTTTCACATAGTTATGCTGTTAATGAGGTACCAGGGAAGCCACATGTGCAGAAGGAATTAATGCCAAACTTCCCTGTCTTCAACGTAGTCTTTTATCAGTAGTCAGAAAACGTTCTTAAACTAAGTATAAACATTTCAGAATTATCCTTTGCTAAACTAAATTAATTTACGTACAATTTGCTCTCAGCCTTGACAAGCTTGTAAGATGAAGATAATCTCCCAAGTTTGCAGAAGCTGATAGCATCGGCCGGTGAATGGCTGACCCGGTGCAGGAAAAGGGATCAGAACTAGTTGGTGTATGTATAGCTGCGTTGGGTTGGTCTTTGTGGATGTATTTATGGCGTTAGTAGGGGTGTAAGTGGAAGGATGTACTTTAGAGAGATTAATATTAAGGTGTGGTAGCTAGTAAATTTCATCATCATCATCATCAGCCTATAATGTTCCCACTGCTGGGACACAGGCCTCCTCTCGGTGAGAGGGATTGGGACGTAATCCACCACGCAGGCCCAGTGCAGGTTGACAGATGTCACATGTCTTCGAATTTTTGGTTCTAGGACATGTCGGTTCCCTCACGATGTTTTCTTTCACCGTTTTGAGAGCAGGGGTGATGAAATAATTTACACAAAGTAAAGCGCCTGGCTGGGTTCGAACTCACGACCTACAACTCGTAAGTCGCAGCCGTTACCACTTGGCCACCACTGCTCTCCTCCGCCAATAAATTTATTTTATTTCATTTAACGATTGAAGTACTTACAATCTTATAAAACAGATCCGCCGCTATCCTCCGCTAATAAATAATAATAAAAAAAACGATTTAAGTACCTAGAATCGTAGAAAACAAATAAGAAGAAACGAACAGAAAAAAAGACAATCCCCAAAAACACCCACTCTTTACAGTGGTGAAGGGTAGGTGATTTGGGGTATTAGATATCTTATCTTTATTATTTTGTTGTTCCAAAAGTTCAGATTCTCAGCCAAATTTTAATAAATCACCTCACACTACCACCACATCATCTGCTGATGCTGATGAAAAATACGAAGAAAGGTGATCTTTTGCACGTAATAATCTGTTCCTTTGTTTTTCTCTGTTTTATATATGTGTAGCTAAAGCATTAGGAAGTGTTATAGCGCTTTAGCTGTGAAGAAGAAATGGTTCAACAAACTCTTCACCAATTTTCCACTGAGCCAGAGGTAGCACTTAGCCCGTTTAATTAGCTAATTGGTGTTCGCAGAATAATAGTGCCCTTACCTGCTTCTGACGCCTCCCATTCTTAGCCACAAACATCAGTCCATTCTACATGAAGACTTACACCCACAAAAGAAAACATCGTAAAAGCGAAAAAAAAATACAGTGACCCAATAATCTTGCACGGAAGTGTACAAATATGTCCTGTTTTCCTCGGAAAGAAATATTATATTATAGTCAAAACGCATTAGCCCACAAAGGTAGGGACGTCCGAATTAATGAGTTGTCACAAATGCTTCTTGGACAAAGTACTTAGTGGAGAAAGTATCTAAGTACCTAAGTGCTTTATTTATTTGTAAGGACGTTTCCCGTCTCCAGTTTCAGGGGAATTTAATTTTGTTAGGCTTTTTTGTTAGTATTACGACACCTTTTTTGTATCTACTATAAAAGATATCAATGCTGAACATCGACTTAGCAACAATTTTTCAAAAACTCAAACCATTTATTTCAACTAATCCAATTAGTTTTTTTCAGTATTACTATTTTCGAGTCAATTTGTATTTGAGTCTTTTTTTAAGATTATTTTTTCGTGTCGATAAGCCACTAGCCAACTCAATATGAAAGTAAACAAAGGCGTCTTTTTTAGCATTCTACTTTGGAGAACTTTCCTAAAACTTCGATGGCCGCCACATTGCTTCCGCTATTTACACGAATGACGTTACTAAAGCGTTATTTTAAAAGTGTTTTTTTTTTCTTGTTTTTCGATTGAGCCTATGTTGACTATTCTGCCAGCGTCATTGAAAGTAAGTTGGTGTGTTTTCCTCGAGAGAATTTTTTGACACCGTAATGTCAAACCTCGCTGCCATAATTTTTATGACAGCTGTCACTGTGGCCGTTTAGTGGCGGCCGGGAAACCGTAGGTACTTCTTCTTCTTCGTTCCCTCAATACTGAGGATTACGACCACATACGACGCGTCGCCAAGTTATACCTCCATCAGCCTTCTGATCGCATCTGACCATCTGGCTGGTCCCAACCGTAGCGTGAGCGATTTCAATCCTCAAAGACGCCATTTTTTATGATGTACTATTTTTTGCCCGCGGTTTTTCCCGCGTGGAGGTCAAAAGTTATCCCACGGGAACGTACTGCCGAGATTCAAAGTATCTTATGTATTAATCCAGCTTATAAACTATATCTGTGCTAAATTTCATCCAAATCCGTTTACCCGTTTAAGCGTGATTGAGTAACAAACATCCAAACTTACAAACGTTCACATTTATAATATTACTATCTTTTGCCCGCGGCTCCGCCCGCGTAGATGTTGGTTATCGCATACAAAACGGTAATCGCGTAAAAAAGTAGCCTATGTCCTTTTCCATATCCCAGGCTATCTGTCTGCCAAATTTCACCGCGATTGGTTCAGCGGTTCAGGCGTGAAACCGTAATAGACAGATAAACAGAGTCACTTTCACATTTAAAATATTAGTGCGGATAATAGGATTTGTTTGAATGAACATTATCTGTCTATACGTTTATAGGTGAATGTTTATGTCATGTAAGGAAAGTGAAGGGTGTGAATATCAATGAGCTGTACGTAAACACACATATGGTAGGACGTGGGTGGAACCGTAAAGTAAAGGATTAAGGTTTTAGCACTTACTAATATTATAAATGTGATTTTTTGGATATTTAGATGTTTGGATGTTTGTTACTAAATCACGCAGAAACGGCTTAACGGATTTGGATAAAATTTGGCACACAGATAGTTTATTTAAAGGATACTTTTATCCCGGTAGTACGTACCTGTGGGATAATTTTTAACTTCCACGCGGGCGAAACCAATAACAAAAGCTAGTCATATGATAAAATTTTCTAGAAGTTCCTTTTTTAAATTTTCCGAAATATCCTTCAATATCCTCTGAGGGATAATTGCGTCCTGTCGGGTGCGGGTGGTTGGAAAGAGATACCGCCGCCCCTGGCACACAGGCAACTGAGGGAACACGGGTGGGTTTTAGTCAGTAAAAGTCTGACACGCCCTCCTGCTCCACCCAGAGCGGGAGAAGTTATTTTATGATTATCCATCCTCAAAAAAAAATGGGGTTGGTAATTACGTAGCACACAGTAGGAGAAGCTTTAATTTTGTTGAGAATTTTTCGAACATAATATATGATTCAATGAATAACAATATTCTTCAAAATGATTCCAGTTTCTGATTGATAGTGTGTTACGGAATGAGGGTGCTGGTGCTGTTCTCATCCGAATCTATTCGAGTTCGGCGAAACACGTCTTTTACTTCCATACTAGTCGTCATCTCTGTACTTAGTCACACCCTTTCTAACCTTTTCATCATTCACACAGTCCATCCATCATTTCTTTTGGTTTATTAACCTTTATTTACACTTTAGCCAACCACATTCATACTCAAAACTTTGCTCACGACAAATGAAATATAAATGAAGTACATTTATGAATTGCGTCATTCTAATGTGAATATTTCGCAATTTTTAAATGCTATTTTATTATAGAGCTGGGTCATTATTACTGTTCTCAAGCTTAGTTCATTAAGGGCCGATTTTTCAACAGTCAGATAAATTTCATCTAAGGAATAAATATGTCGGTTTGACAGCTTTTAAAATATACCAAACTTTTTCAGATAAAAGTCATATGACTATTGAAAAATTTGCCCTAAATTAGATAAAGAACAAATCATTTCTCAAATACTTTAAAATATTTGCTTTTGATGAGTAGCTTTTGATATAATATAATAAAACATCACGCCTGTCCCCCCCAAAGGGTCAGACAGAGGCGCGCCTATGCTAAAATCACATGTCGCTAGTTAAGTATGTTGAAGTACGATGTAACAACGGGTGAGCCTATTGCCATCAAACGGGCACAAATCCAGAAACCCGGTTGCTACTAAGCAATTCCAAATGAAAAATATTGGGATTTTCCATCTGGAAATTGGGGCCCGGCAAAGTGTTAAGACTCCTGCAGACAGGTAACTGTACCAGAACAATTTCTATGAAAACTTAATGGCAATTGACTAGATTAGTGTTACGCTGTCGCGTGGCGTCCGTCTGTAAGAGCCTTTATTGGTAACACTGCCCGACCCGGATATCGAACCGAGGACTTTTATATAATATATGTTCATAACTTACGATCATAATCATTAAAATCACTAGGCACACGTTCATATTCACACCTTATTATATTACCGTCGTAACTACCAAGAGGCTAGCAATATTCATTCCCAGTCAATATTCATATTATACCGCTCACGTCAGCAAAAATTATATCTAAAGGTAAAAGTATAAAAACTCAATAATCTCTGTTTACCGCCAGATCTAACGATATGTTTGGTTACAGCTAAATTTTACGAAATCCTATTAAAAAAATCCAAGCAATTCCAACCTTTATTTCACAGCCAATAAATTCTACAATCCTGCAAAGAGGTCGGTCACATGTTACACCGTAGCGGAACATATGTAAAAAGTGTAAGTGATGTTTAGTTAACGTTTGCACATAACGGCTTGGTCGTCCCGCGGAGGCCCCGAGCAATTTTCGTCGGAATTTTCTCTTGGGTATTTTAACGTTGCGCTGCGGTGTGATTGAGGACAGGTCGCGGGGCGAGGAGCGATTTTCAAATGTTTTTCGGCTTAACAGGCGTAAGGAAATTCAGAGGTAAACGCTTATCGTTTCTTGAGGGTAATAAAAGGGTGATGGCAGTGTGTTATAGCTTAAAATACACTTGTTTACTAAGGTGGATACAAATAGGCTGTTGCAAGCACAATCTAGCGAAGTAGAATAATATTGACCCAACCGATACCCATTACCGAGTTCCACAACTCCCTTGCGGAGTTGAGAGACGTCGTCGTCGGGTTTCGTTCCCTCCCCGTGCTCATCCTCGGGGACTTCAATGCCAAGAACTTGGCTTGGGGTTCCCGGTTGACGAACGTGCGGGGCAGGATGGTGGAGGACTGGGCTCTGGAAGCAGACCTGGTCGTCCTAAACCGGGGTTCTATCGCCACGTGTGTGCGGATGCGGGGTGAGTCGGTGGTGGACATCTCGTTCGCCAGCCCCGCTCTGTCGCCGCGTGTCATCGACTGGCGCGTCATGGAGGGGGTGGAGACGTATTCCGACCACCGGTATATACGGTTTGACGTCTCCGCCCAGACCTCGAGCGCGCCGGTCCGACAGGCCCCGTGTGGTCCGCGGTGGGCGTTGAAGCAGCTGGACCGGGAGCTTCTCCTGGAAGCCTCGATCGTGCAGGCCTGGGTGTCATCACCGGACAGGCCTGCCGACATCAACGACGAGTCCGAGTGGTTCCGGGAGACCATGTCCGAGGTATGTGACGTGGCAATGCCCCGGGTCCAGCCAGGTCGTGCTTCACGCCAGGTGTACTGGTGGTCGCCGCAGTTGACAGCACTGCGCGAGGCGTGTGTTGCTGCGCGACACCTTTACTCCAGGCACCGCAGGCTCCGTATCCGCCCTCCGGATACGGTAGCCATTGAGGCGGAGCTGTACGAGGGGTACAGAGTGGCGAAGACCGCCCTGCGAGACGAGATCCTGCGGGCCAGAGTGGTGGCCCGCGAGGAGTCGCTGGAGACTCTGAACAGAGACCCGTGGGGACGCCCCTACAAAACGGTGCGGGACAAGATGCGCCCGTGGGCTCCCCCGCTGACGCAGAGTCTCCGGCCTCAGCTCGTGCAGGACGTGGTGAGCGCTCTGTTCCCCTCGCGAGGGGAGCACGCTCCCCCGCCTATGGCTCCGCCTCCTGCGGTGCCCGATGCGGACCACACCGACGACGACGACGGCTCTCCAGAGGTGACTGAGGTAGACCTGAGAGTGGCGGTACGTAGGCTGAATGCCAAGAATACCGCCCCAGGACCCGACGGCTTGCCTGGCAAAGCCTGGGTCCTGGCCTTGCAGGCTCTCGGGCCTCGACTAAGAGGGCTCCTAAGCGCATGCTTGGAGGAGGGCCAGTTCCCACTTCGCTGGAAGACGGGGAAACTGGTCCTCATTAAGAAGCCGGGGCGCCCAGCGGACTCTCCGTCCGCTTACCGGCCCATTGTGCTGCTCGACGAGGTGGGCAAGCTCTTTGAGAGAGTAATTGCAGACCGCCTCGTCGGGCGGCTGGTGCAGGTGGGGCCGGATTTGGCGGAGAGCCAGTTTGGTTTCCGCAGGGGGCGCTCCACGGTGGACGCCATCATGCGCGTGCGAGCCCTCACGACGGGGGATGCTGTAGCCCGGGGTGGGGTCGTCTTGGCGGTGTCTCTGGACATCGCCAATGCCTTTAACACCCTGCCCTGGAGTTGCATAAGGGAGGCACTCCGGTATCACCGGATGCCGACCTACCTCTGTCGTGTGGTCGAGGCCTATTTGACGGACAGGGCCGTCATCTACCCCGGTCACCTCGGAGAGTGGAACCGGCGAGAGATGTCGTGCGGTGTCCCACAGGGATCGGTCCTGGGGCCGTATCTGTGGGACATCGGGTACGACTGGGTGCTGCGCGCTGACCTCCCTAGCGGCGTCAGTGTAGTCTGCTACGCTGACGATACGCTGGTCCTGGCGCAAGGGAGGTCGTACCAGGCGGCGGCCGACTTAGCGACACACGGGGTTGCGACAATCGTGGATAGGATCCGGCAACTGGGACTCGAGGTAGCATTGCACAAGTCCGAGGCCATGTGGTTTCATGGTCCTCGGAATGCGCCACCGACGGGTTCCCAGATAACGGTGGGAGGGGTTCACATCGGCGTCGAGTCGACGATGAAGTACTTGGGACTCGTCCTCGACAGCCGGTGGAACTTCGCGGAGCATTTCCGCCGTTTGGCTCCCAGACTGGAGCGGGCCGGGGCTGCGTTGAAGCGGCTCCTGCCCAATCTAGGGGGGCCAAACGCCTCCTGCCGGAGGCTCTACGCGGGGATCGTGCGGTCCATGGCCCTATACGGGGCGCCGGTGTGGGCGCCTACATTGAGGCGCCAACCAGCTCGCAAGCTGAGGGCGTCCCATAGGGTCATGGCGATCAGGATGATCCGAGGATATCGCACGATCTCCGGCGAGGCGGCGGGCCTCCTTGCCGGATTACCGCCATGGGATCTGGAGGCAAAGGTCCTCGCGCAAATGTGGGAGTGGCGCGAGGAGGCCAAACGCCGGGGCGTAACTCCGCTGCCGCGGGAAATCGCGGCACAGCGGACAGAGCTCCGGCGGGATCTCATGGTGACATGGAGAGAGCGATTGTCGCAACCCAGTGCTGGGCACGCCACGATTGCGGCGGTAAGTCCCCTCTTTGAGGAGTGGTTTGAGAGGCGGCATGGCGTCCTCACCTTCCGCCTGACGCAGGTCCTCACCGGACACGGTTGTTTCGGGAGGTTCCTGTTTCGGATAGGGCGGGAGGAAACGCCCAGGTGTTTCCACTGCGAAGATCGCCCTGAGGACACGGTGGAGCACACGGTGGCGGTCTGCCCTGCTTGGGCGGAGCACCGCCGTGTCCTCGTGGAGGCGATCGGCGGCGGCGATCTCTCGCGTCCGGCCCTGGTCCAGGCCATGGTACGGAGCGAGAGGGCATGGGGAGCCGTCACCTCCTTCAGCGAAGCAGTGATGCTCGCGAAGAGGGAGGCGGCGCACGTGAGGGAGAGGCAGCATATGCGCCCTCGCGACCCTAGCCGCCGCAGGATACGGAGACGCCCTGGGCGTCGGGAATCCCAGGCCGATTTCCGGCCACCGTAGGCATGGGCTTGCGGACGGCGAGTAATGGGTAGCTCGCTGTCCGGTAAGGACCAAGCCCAAGTCGACGGCGCGTTGTGTTCCACGCGCGCCTCAAAGAGATGTCAGCACAAAAATGATGGGGCCCGCAAGGGCCGATGCCTGTCAGGGGTGCGGGTTCGTTTGAAAGAGATACCACAGCCCCTGACATACGGGCTAATGAAGGAACACGGGTGGGTTTTAGTCAGTAAAAGTCTGACACGCCCTCCTGCTCCACCCAGAGCGGGAGAAGTTATTTGATGATTTCCCACCCAAAAAAAAAAAAAAAAAAAAAAAAAAAACCGATACCCATTAGGAATGCGGTGCTTCTGAATTAATAATGTCCCTTTTGATGATGTTTACAAAGTGTTACTTTGGACACTCCTACACTTTTTACAATTCTGAGGACGTGAAAAGCGCCTCCGGGATGGCGCCCAACCACATACTGGACCCAATTTATCTAACTACTATGTAAAATTAGTAGCATTTTTACCTTTACCAGCGACTCAAAAAGAAGGACGCATTGGGGTTATAACATCACTGTAATTTTAAACGTAAATTAGGCTATTCTCAAAATTACGCTCTAAATAGGTGTGAAAACGCCTGAAAAACCAATTTTTAAAATACCTATAGTTAACATTTTTGGGCAATAAAGATTACAACAGCATCTTAACTACACAAAACACAAGTTAAAAAATTGCCCGTTTGTGCAATTTTTTAACTTGCTTAAATTATGTGAAGATAATTGAGAGGGACATACAAATAAAAATTGAAAAAAAATCCTACGTATAATATTCCCGCTCCCGCTCATAACATGTGCCTCAAAAACTTGAATAAGAGACATCACTCACAACTTTTACTGAAATCCCTTATCTGTCAGAATCGCTGGAGTTATACCGCGTTATACCAACTGTGGACTGTCGTGTAGCCATGATTGTGACAGAGCGAGGGACAAACCTGTGACGTCATCACTGACGTCAGCAAAGTTTTTATATGGCGGCGACGAAAGGTGGGCTTTTTGCTTGATGTATACTTTTAGTGGGTAAGAATTTTTTCGTGGAGGAAAATAATATAGGGTTTGTGGTTTTTCGGGATTGTGTTATTTTATTTAGTGGTTTTGCTGGCCTAACATTTTTGTATTGGTCTACTTACAAACAATTGCAAAGAAAGCTGGGGATTTCGGAATTAATTCAGTTGGGTACAATTTAAACACAATGCAAATAAAATAGGAAGTAAGTCTTCAAGTTTTTTTAAAGTTTCACCTACGTACGACTGTCTGAACTTACCACTATGTGATAAAATAAGGATGAACACATACCACCAGACATTCACATGCTCACACCAGACACAAACTACAGAACACCACCTGCTAGGATAAGATAATATATGTGTCCAAAATTTGAGTATAGACATATGACAAGCAAGACGTTACATTAAATTAAATCACGGTCATGTTTTGCCTCAACAGTGTACACACGGCTACACATCAAGCCATACATTTCCAGCTTACGCTGATCTCGCACTGTACGGAAATCCTATTCAATGCGAGATCAGCTTATACTGGAAATGTATGGCTTGAAGTGTAGCCGTGTGTTCAAATGTAAATAGCAAGGTAAACATCAAATAATTTTAACTGTATCCACTATCCAAAGCAATTAACTTCACAAATTAAAACTTAAAAATACGATCCCTAAGTACTATTTTTACTTCATTTAATTATTCTATCATATTGATTAAAAACATTTTTTTAATGATTAAAAAAATGCTCATTTTTTTTTACAATACCAGCTAAATAAACTTTCATTTCATAACAGAATACTATGGCTAGTATTCTGTCCAACCCTTCAGGATTTACAGGTGTAATGTTATGTTTAGATATGTTCTCAGAACTAAGGATCAAATTAAAATCATCCACAAGGCGGCCACCAAAACCGTAACAACTCCGCTTGCCAGTCAGTTCCACAATAAACCATTTCTACCCCGAGCCACCCAATTGGAAAGAACAGAAAAACGAATAGTCCGGGACTTTCCACTAATGTGTACGAAAACAGAGTCACCCTGTCCCTCGTTGGGTAGCAAATAAATGTAGGGGATAAGTCATTTGCGTTCGGCCCCGGTTATAGCCAGTTACTACCGGTTAGATCCGGTTATGGCTAGTACTTATCGGTTTTTACTGGATTATTACGCGGTCAGGTAGGAGTTGTAAAGTTTGTGAGTGCAGTTTTAGTGTAAAAGGGGTTTTGAGGTGAATAATGGTGGAAAGTTGACAGGTAGGTACTAAGTTAAATATTTAAAAAAGTGAACTCAAACCATTTATTTCATTAAATGTTAAACCGTTTACAGGCACTTTTGAATTGTCAAAAAGTCGGGTAGTTAGTTACAAATTTGAAGCTAGTTGCCCATTCCAAAATATAGAACTCTTTGGAGAATAACGAGCAAGAAACACCAATGACACTCTTTTAAATCAAGCCATTACAAAATCCTGGGTACATTTTTCTTGTTGCTTCTACATATGTAAACAAATGCAGAAGAAATATTCAGAATACAAGATAAAAAATAAGCCTTGGCAGTTAGGAGATGACCAGTCTCAACCAACGCCGTCCGTTTACAAACATAACACGTGGATCAGCACCATCCAGCTCCACCAATTTTTATGGAACCGAATTTTCCGCACACGCGCCATCATCAGTGAAAAGATGTTGCCAGTGTCTTGCTATCTCGGTTTTACTTCAACAATAGGGCAAATTAAATTTTTCTAGAAGAAAGTCCCGTATGTGTCGCCGGGCGTAAAAGAATATCACCATCCCATTTCTTCCAGTGGGTGTCGTAGAAGGCGACTAAGGGACTTACTTACTAGAGAATGGGCAGCAGCGTTATCTATGCATTTTACTACCATACTGCGATCGCCGACCCGCCTGCCAAGCGTGGCGATTATGGCAAAACCCTCCAAAAATGTGGAGGAGCCTGGGGGAGGCCTATGTCCAGCAGTGGACGTCTTTCGGTTGAAATGATGATGATGAGAAGAAAATACCTAAAACACAACAGTGCTGGAATAATTTCCAATTCCCACAACAAATAAAAAGTTTCACAGTTCTACTAAAGTTTTACCGACCCACACAACGATAAATCACCCGCAAATAGAATAAAACGCCCCCTGAATTCTATAACTTATCGACAACATAAAATAATATATCCAATCCATCACCACCTTAAAACAGACATCTACAAGACAAAACGCTTTCGCTTAAAAAAAAAGAAACGTCGCATAAAAAAAAACAAATTCGTGCGAATCACAGATAATTTTTTATCCGCGCCAAAAAGTTCCCGCCTTTTCTCTGCTTACAAAATGGCGGTCCCCTTTATATTGGACAAAAGCGATTTGTATAAAAAATGCTATTGTTCATACGGACAATATGTCAAAATGTTGCTTTTAGCTAAATTACTTATTTACCTAAGCTATGTCGGCCGTATTTTAATGTCGGATGAGTAATGTACCATTTTGCAGTTTATTTAGGTTGTGTACAAATGACTTATTTTGTTAAGTTTGTGGGTTTGTTATGCGATGTTAGAACAGCCACAAAATAAAAATACTGTCCTTTGATGAATTCTGTTTGTTTTCCGCTGAACGCGAAAAGCACAGAACCGATTAAGGTGGCAGTGCTTGGCTGAGGCCTATTTCCAGCAATGGACGTCTTTCGGCTGAAAGGATGACGATGATCATCAGGATCTGATCATTCAGCCCACTGCTGGACGTTCAGCCCAGGTGATATGACAGAAAATTCGACTAAACTTTTGTTTGAATCGTGCCTTGTTCAAGGAGCCGGCTGATTGATCCTGTTTATACTAACAAAAAAAAAAAAAAAAAAAACTTAAGAAAACGAGCTAAAGAAATAGCCAGTTGATCTCCTATTCTTAAGGGCACACTTTGCGCGGGCTCGAACTCACTGGTGGGCCTGGCTAAAAATCACGCTGTCTCACCAGGCTTCGTACCCGACAGAGATAGTATCAGTGAGCAGTTAGACTCTAGTCTACACGTACAACGTTATTGAGTGAGATGCAGGAGCATTTTTGGCAAAAAAATCGCGAAAAAATTAAGAAAAGTGCTTCAGAAGATCAGGTTTTATGAAAAAACCACTGCATAAATCAATGACCAATAAAGTTTATTGAACTTATTGTTAATTGAACTTTGTCGGTACCGTCTTGGTTTTCGAGATTTTACACTCCTTTTATTATTTAAACACGCTCAAAGTTGTTTGTATAGAAAAAATGTGAACAAGTGTCACCTTAAGGTGAAACAAGTCCACATTTTTTCCATACAAACTTCGGGAGGGTTTTACTCCACTGTTTGACAGTGTACCATCAAAACTTAAACATGGTATGGTTTTGTCTCGTTATTAATATTGTCGGTACGGAAACAGAATACTAAAATAAAAAGCCATTAAAAGGTTATGAGCCAACAAATATTCGTTTTTCTTGCTAATTGAACCTAACTTTGGTTGTGTTTAAGTAATAGTAGAAGTGTAAAATCTCCAAAACCAAGTTGGTACCGACAAAGTTCAATCATCGATAAGTTCAATAAGGTTTATTGGTCATTGATTTATGCCGTGGTTTTTTCATAAAACCCGATCTTCGGAAGGACTTTTCTTAAGTTTTTCGCGAATGTTTTGCTATAAATGCTCCTGCATCTCACTCAATAACGTTGTGCGTGTAGACTAGCGTCACTGCTCATCACTGATACTATCTCTGTCAGATACGAACCCTGGTGAGACAGCGTGATTTTTAGCCAGGCCCACCAGTGAGTTCGAGCCCGCGAAAAGTGTCCCCTTAAGGCGGAGATTTCTTTAAAACGCTCAAAAAGGTGGTTTTTTAAACTAGTGTGTCTCTTTAACCGTAAATAATTTTGAAAGCAAAAAAAATATGATAAACCATTTTCTCAGGTCTTTTTTGCTTACATTGTTGGAACTCAAAACATAATTTAAGCTTACTTTAATGCATAAAAAAAAAATCATCAAAGCCACGTCTTAATGATCTTTCCCCTTCAATAACAATTATTATTATAATTAAAAATATACCATAAAATTTCAAATGCCAAACTGCATCCAGCGATTGATTATTTTTTATCAAATAGTTAATACTAATTTTATACGATTTTATTTGCATTTTAACGAAAATGCTTGCTCATTTATTATTCGAATTTATTGCAATAGATTATACCCGTATCGGATTGCAGTAAGAACTATTATCGCTCATAACGACAATACGACGAGTACTTTCAAAATTACCAGGGCCTTAAAGTTAATTCGTTAATGTCTATAGACTTCCTAGTTTCACCTGACACTACATAGCAAAAACTTATGTTTATTTAAATCTCATCACTTATGGTAATTAATTCAAAGATAATGTACCGAGTTCACAAAAATGTGCGAGAAGCATGTTGAACATAACTGTCTGTCCTGTGATTCAACAATGTTGATCTATCAGTTTAACGTCATTCTGTATAAATTAACAACTCGGATTGTCTCGGTTTTGTCCTACCGACCTCGCCGCCGAGGTCCTCGCGCCCCGCGAAGACTCCCGAGTAGCGATCAGACCCCCGACCGTCCCTTGCTCGTTGATGCGCCAGCCCGCGCCGCAGCTGAGCCAGTAGCTTTAAATTCCCCGTCTAATAATCATGAAAATAATATCTTGATCCAGCCTGTCCCTGATAGTACTAGCTGCCCCCCCCCCGCCAGCGACTCCCTGAGCCGAGGTTCGTACCCCACAGGGGGTGCCCTCAGTGCGCAGTCGTTTTAGGTTTAAGTAGGTTTACGCCCTGGCTGGAGGCTTTTAGATTCCTAAAAACCTTCACAGGAAAGTCCGGTTGAGCAGTCACGGCCTCTCAAGGTCAACTGCGAGATGCCAATTCCAAAAAAAAAAAAAAAAAAAGTCTCGGTTTTGTTGCTTTGACAATGCCAGTGAACTTGGCAATGTGACTTTCTAACTTTTGAATATCGACGTATCGTTCTAGGAAAACGTTGACCCGTGAATTATAAAAAAAATGTAACAAGATTCATGTATTAACAGCTGTGATTTTGGAAAATTCTTGTTTACAACGCGTGCGTTGGCGTCGTCCCGATTACCCATCGACAAAAATTACAACATACCATGTTTTATTCCCTTTGGTTGAAGAATTTTCAAAAATCCTTCCTCAGTGTTTTTCGCTTCTTAAGGATTTTTTGTGCAACATGCTTCTGGCCGACATTATGACTAAGTTTTACTTATACACAGAACTCCACACTTTCCCAATTATAGGAGAATTATCTCCTGCGTGAATTTTCAAAAAATTATGAAAGCGAAAACCGATGCTATTTTGTTCCGACGTTTTGTGGCTTATTAGTCGCCCGAATCGGGCCAGTCGACAGTTTTAAATATTATACATATTCTGTATCGTCGCACGAACTTAATTTATTTGTGGGTGAATCGACACCTCCAGAAATAAGTACTAGACAATTCGCACGTTTTGAATTGTAGGTATGCACCTGCAGCATTCGAGCGAGTAAATTCGTGCGTATCGACTAATAAGCCCGTTTTGTTCGTTGACGTCTTTGTCGTAGTTGAGTTTTTTTAAATCATTGCAACCATGTCAAACAAAAAAAAAAGCTGTCACATGCTACATTATAAAAGTTATCGTTCCTAATTTAAATGTTTGGAATGGAATTAAAAGAAGTACTCGAGAATTCTTCCACCCACACACTCTGGCTTGAAATAAAGCCGAATACTCATAGATCCATATCGCAGGCACGTCGTTTATGTCCCACGGTTTTATTGGCCGATCATTTAATTAGGTTATTTTCTTTTAAGGGCCAGCGCCCACCGGCGGCACGGCAGGGCAAGGGATTTTTATGCGACGAATAGGAATGATAGGACGATAAAATTTTAATTTCAATGACATGGCATACGTTAGAATACCGCAGTTTTGTTTTTGTTCTACTTCGCATGTTATATACAGCTTAACAAAACATGAATACTGTAAGTTTAATATGTAAGTATTTTACACATAAATAATCCTTATGGCCAATAATTAATAATCAGATTTACAATCATAGAAATGACATGTGTAACTTTCAACTATTATTTAAACTAGGACTTTTATTTAGTAATCCATTATTTACTCTGACATTTATTTATTTATCTATTGACTACTAAAATTATATACCTATTTAATAATTTTGTAACATTAATTGTTAAGTATTTTAAAAGTATATTATTTATTTATGTGTAAATTTTGCATGCCCATGTGACGGCAGAGCAGTGGTGGCCAAGTGGTAACGGCCGCGACTTACGAATTGTAGGTCGTGAGTTCGAACCCAGACAGGCGCTTTACTTTGTGTAAATTACTTCATCACCACTGCTCTCAAAACGGTGAAGGAAAACATCGTGAGGAAACCGGCATGTCCTAGACCCATAAATTCGAAGACATGTGACATCTACCAACCCGCACTGGGCCCGCGTGGTAGATTACGGCCCAATCCCTCTCACCGAGAGGAGGCCTGTGTCCCAGCAGTGGGAACATTATAGGCTGATGATGATGATGATGATGTGACGGCAGAGCATGGAGAACATTATAAAAACATTCAGTAACATCTATACCCCTACTCATGTTGGCAAAAAAAATAAATGATTTGATTTGTTATACATCTCTGCTCTCTAAATGACAGTAAAAACCATATCAAAATCCGTTGCTCGGTTTAGAAGAATTAAGTGGCGAAACAGACTAACGAAAACAGCGACATTCAATCAATCAACTTAGGCTATTGCAGTTCACTGCTGGACCGCGTCTCCGCCTTCCACATCTGGATGCTGAAGGCGGAGACTGTTATGTCATCTGTTACGCGGACAGACTGGTCTGTCCCAGCCACCTTTATAAGGTCGTCGGTCCACCTACCTGGGGGGCGTCCCACGCTACGCTTGCCTATACGCGGTCTCCACTCAGTACTCGTCTGCTGCAACGGCCATCGGTCCTTTGACAGACATAGCCAGCCCACTTCCACTTCAGCTTGCTAACTCTGCAAACTATGTCAGTAACTCTAGTTATTTTCCGGATAGTAGCAAATTATTATTTATAGATTAAAGAAGAGAAGATATACATATTCCTTTTCGCCGCATAAAAATCCTTTGCCGTGCCGTGCCGCCAGTGGGCACAGGCCTTAAGATGGCCGTTGGGAATGAGTGATTGTGTGTGTACAGCTTAAATTTGTGTGAGGTGCTGCCAGTCCAATTATTTAAAGGTGTTGCTTTATTGGGTCGTAAATAAATAATTAAACGGGTGTGTTAAGCAATTTAATACAAATTTCTCTAATGACATTCGTTTAGTTGACTACTTCAGGTGATGTCCAACACCTATAACGATAAAAAAATTGGTTAGCAACCATTCCCACTTAAATCTACCAAATTTTTACTGAGCGGTGATATTAACGTGGAAAAATATATTAACTAAAAAGTGTAAAATAAAAATAAAATAAAAACAATTCGCATAAAAAAAAAATGGCGAATTTGTCGACTGAACTTGGTTTACCGTTTTGGTAGCAAAGACATGGGTGAAACATAATCACGCCATGCAGAGGTGTAGGTGTACCTACCTATAGTACTTTCACCCACATTTCACCAGTTATATATAAGTCGCATGTAAGAAGGAGCGAGCCTAATGCCATCAAACGGTTTCAAATCCAAGCTCCGGGGTGCTTCTAAGAAAACAAAAACCTGAGAACCGAACTCATGAGCTCACGCTCAGCAGTAGCGCTTGCTACCACTTAGACCAAGGACACAATATCATATTGATCTGTATTGTGTTAATTTCTAGAACAGATCAGTTACGAAGTGGATATCTTGACCTAGATCCATCCCATGGGACTAGATTCATACCCGAACGTGATTTGCAAATGCTAGTTGGAATAGAGGTCAGCTAAACGCCTTCCCTAGTCAATTCTAATCTGGTGTATTGTGAGGATATTGAATAGTACCTGTAATATGGAATTTTGAGGGGCTCGTGGCTAAATAATAACTGCCGCACGGGTCGATCTTCAAAGTTAAGCAATGCATATCGAGGTCAATCCGTGGATGGGTGACCGTTAATTATATACCGAGATCCATCCGTGCCTCGGGAAGCACATTAAGTCGTTGGTTTTACGGGTTGTTAGAATCCCGAAAGTCTGGCAAAACAGTCTTACCAAGGGTTACTGTGTAACTCAGTATTTGAGTTGTGGAGGTCAGATAGGCAGTCAATCCAAGTAAAATACAGGTATTCAGTTGCTTTCGGTAAGACTGGAAGCCGATCCAAACATAGTTAAGAAAAGGCTAGCTAGAGGCTGAATATGGCATTCTTGATATATATCACCACAGAACAATAAATTGTTGAGCATTATAAAATAGTCCGCATACACCAAACGGAAAACAAGTGTTTAAACTAAACGCACTATTAAGCCCAGTTTAACGAAATAGAAAATCAAATGTTTACTTGGTCTCGTCAGATTAACGGATTGTAAACGCGAGTTAAAAGTCAAAGAATGTGTTAAGTCACATTGTTCAGCGCATTTTTGTTGTAACTACTGTGTGTGGCCAGGAAGTCTGCGAGTTCAATGTTGAATAGTTTTTTATCACTACAGAGGAAGTACCTATCTTTCTTTTTGCAGATATCAACGGGATAGATGGAGAAGATAGGATAAAAAAAAAACAAATGTATTTGATTTTTGTTGAGGGGTTTGTGGATAAGTAATAAAGTCACAAGGGTCCATCGATCAGGTTAAGCTACACTTGACGCGGTTGCTCCGTAGATGCTTGGATGGATGGATTTTTCCATGCCAAGACCCCTCCGTGCCTCGGTGTTGGAAAGCGCGTTAAGCTGTTGGTTCCGGCTATCATTCGTAGATCTTTAATAGTCCTTACGGGTCGACAGAAACTCGATAGACTGATAGCCAGTCTTACCAAGTGGTACTACCCAGATACTGGGTTTGTAAAGGTCAGACAGTAATAAATATAACTTCAGAGAGCTATAATCATAAGAATCACCAATACAACACTAAGTTTTGAAACCACTGATTTTTTTAACCCCCGACGCAAAAAGACGGGTGTTATAAGTTTAACCGCTATTGGTGTCTGTCTGTGGCACCGTAGCTCTTCAACGGGTGAACCGAATTTTGAGCGTTTTTTTAAAAGTATATTTTCTGTTTTAATGGTTTAGCCGTTTGAAGATTATCAGCTCTTTTCTGATTATTGAAGAGATTTGAGCATCGTCCACGGATCTGATCGAGTCAAAATTTGGTGTTCTATTACTTCAATGATATTAGCCGAACAAAGCAACCTCGAACTGATCACCTGAAATTTCCAGGATACCCAAATTAATCACCAACAAACAGCAGAAGTATCGTGTTTGGACTCATTAAAAAGGTTTCAATGAATAGGTTACCGATAAATGGTGATCGGGGTCGGATGATGGGGTAGCGACGAAGAATGAGGATAAATTAGTAACGAGATTCACTGTGAGAAACATACGTAACGCTACCCAGATTTAAGCGAGCCATTACCCGACCCGAACAAAAACCTCTAAAAGTAAAAAAATAAACATATATTGGCCTTTTAAGTTGTAAGTAATATTTTGATCAAAGCGTTGTCACGTCAATAAAAACGCCAAACAGGCGAGGCCCAGAAATAATGAATATAGCTACGTCATTGTAAAATGGATAAAGTTTTCACTAGCCGTCCGACATGACAATGCTTTGATCAAATTATTACCTACAACTTAAAAGGCCAATAAATGTAAAAAAAAATACTTTTTAAAGGTTTCTGTTTGGGTTGGAGGTTTTTAACAATAAGAATTTCACGGGCTAGCTTGGTTCTTCCCTTTTATAGAACTGTACGACATTTAAAAATAAATATGACAATTTAAAATCTCTTGTATCTCATTAAAACACTCTACAAAGAATTGCAGTAACAAACAACTGTGTTATAAATAACTTGTTGATAGCAGAGCGAGATAAAGATAAGAAGCGTGTATTTCTTTTGTTACAAAATCCTGCAATGACCGAGAGAAGAAATAAAACGAAATGAAGTTGCATCCCACTCGAGTTTTTTAAAAAGCGGCCAAGTATTAGCCCGACTTGCACACGACGGGTTCCGTACAAACGTACAAAATTTAACACTAGCTGTGCCCATGACTTCGTCCGCGTGGAAGACGTAAATTATATAATTAATTTAATTTACGTGCTACCGAGACAAAGTCAAACGACGCCTATAATAATTATAAATTTTATTCAAATAATAAAATTGGTAAATACAGTATAAATCTTAGAACTGTATGTTACCATATAGTACATCAGATATCTGCCAGTGAAAGTCCAAAAATCTGTCCAGCAGTTTCGGAGATTAGCCGGAACAAACAGACAGGCAAAGGCAAACATACAAAAATAAAATGATGTTATTTTTTTATAAGTACCTTACATACTTTCAAATGCATTTAGTAAGAGACACTTCAGTTATAATTATTAATATGCATGTATATGTTTAGAATTCTTGTTATAGTGACCATAGTAATACATAGGTACTCTGTTTGTCTTTCAAGTGTCTACCTATTACTATTGAAAAGATGCAGCCCTGTCACAGACGGACAAACGAACAGCGGAGCCTTAGTAAGTCTGTTAAGTACGGGGTTCCGGTGGGACCATTTGGGCATGGAACCCTAAACCAGAATGCGATGTTTATTGACAAGCAGTTTTATCTTAAACTCATTAAAGAAGTGTTTCAAAACTAGTGCAGTAAATTGCATTAATTAACGATCGTTTTAAGTGAGGTTTTCTTACTTTACCGTGCAATAAACATGTTACCACCGATATGTTTCTGCCTCTCGTGTTCATTGGTCTCGAATTAAATATCGAGTGAAATCGGTTGAGTGTTCAACAGTTTCGCTTACCGCGGGCTCCGTTGAAGTAAAAGGGAAGGAAGTGAGGGAGAAGTTAACAGTTTTTAAAGATAGGTACCTCAAAAAAAAAAAACGGAGCCCTTTAAGGGTCTCATAATTATGCGTCCGTTTGTCAGTCTATCAAAGCATTTTTTCTCAAAAACGCGGGGGGGGGGGGTTTCAAGTTGAAATTAATATCAAATGCGTAAATATACAATCCCTCGGAGCTCAAATAAAATCTAGCTTGTGAGCATCATCGCAATAAAAAATAATTTGCGCGACATATTTTGATACTCTCAAATAAATCAGAACATTTAAAGCGCAGTAACAGGCAAACTTTGTACTCCTACAATCGTTCCAAAATGTTTACTGTATTTTATTTTTTGTTTGAATCATTGTTTTATTTCCGTTCTCTTAAAGGCCCAAAAAAAGTGCTAATTTCAAAGTAATTTGTAACTATGGGCTCGCCTGTTTGTTTAGAGCGATGATATTCCAAAATCCGCCATTTTAACAGAACGACATAGTTTACCAATTTAATGATCTGTGTAGAAACTCGAATAGGCACATTATTGTTTGTTTTGTAATAAAACGCTCGTTAGTTAATCTACCGATTAGTTGAACGGTTAACGGTTGGTTGCACCATTACCTTTAGTTCTTCACAAGAATGGAGTAATGGTCAAATTATCTTTATTTAGTAAATACATTCAAAAAACCTCCATTAGTTTGACTGGCTCGTTGGTCTAGTGGACATAAGCGCTACCGCTGAGCATGAGATTCTGGATTCGATTCCTAGGTCGGTAGTAGGTATTATTTTCCATCTGATCTTTCCATCGAAAATTTAATTATGTCTGAAATAAACGTATTTTATTTTTATGTGCGAAAAATTTGTCTGCCCCACAACATTAATAAGGCATTGAATGTTGTTGAAATGTCAAAATGAAACCCATTTCTAGTGTTAAGGGTGTAACGCAATTACCCCGCAGTTACTTAAATTTTAACTATTTCCAAGTGACAGCTACGAAATGACAAGGTAGCTCATAAAACACCCATATTTTTAACAACACCACTATAATATTCACATAATTACTTCAATATTCTAATAGTTTGGCAACACCGCTTTCCAGGGAGGAATAACTCACGGTGAATGACGCGAGCCGTCAACTTCGTATTATACGACTAAAGTTGGCCTCGAGTTTAGTACCCCTGTTAATTATTGCCTTTTCAACGTCAAGCTATTTTTGAAGTGACACGTGAATAGATTGTTGTGGTGTAAAGTGGACTACTTAATAACGTATTATTAATTTGTACATAATTCGTTAGTAAAGAAAGATAATACATTTATTTAGCACAGATTAAAAGTCACACAATACCCTAACTGCTTCGCAGGTAGTTTGACAAATTAGGAGAATTTTCAGAAAGGAAACTAGATATTAATAGTTAAAGTTCTTAGAACACGGCTAGGTCATAGGTTTGTCTGGTTTCTGAGCACTCGTAGTTTTAGGTAGGAATGAAACAGTTCTTGGACCCACGTTGCACGCCGCTGTAAAATTAAAAAAGAACTACATTATAGGAGATAAAAAAAACAAACGAAAAGTGTAAATTACGATTTAAAGAATTAGCAGAAAAGTGTGGAGCAATTCATAAGCAAAAGTACAGAACTAACAACGGTGAAGGAAAAACCAGGTGGAAACCTGGAGTTAATATAAGTCTCGAAATCGCCATTGTAGTAAGTCTAGTGATCAATGCTTGAGCCTTTTCTATAAGAGAAGAGTGCAGTGAAACAATAATAAGCTAGTGAAAAAAAAAAATACCAACCCGCACTGGGCCCGCGTGGTGGATTACGGCCCATTTCCTCTCGCGGAGATGAGGCCTGTGTCCCAGCAGTGGGAATATTATGCATCGATACTTTTTTATTGTTAAATATTTTATTTTGTCATACCATTCTGTAGGCCCTGATTCATCATATTCTTAAACGAACGTTAATTCCAATACTTTTGATCTCTCGTTTCCCTTTCAACCTAAAATAAACTCAATATTTGTGCCATCAGCTTCATTTGACGTTACAAACACAGACATAACGTAATCACACGATAACATGAGTTTCCTTCGTTTACACGGAAAATATAAACCTTCTCTAAATAAGATGAATGCTGGGGTGCAAGTGATAAACGCCCGCCATAAAAAAAAAACTAAGTTAAAAAACGAAAACCCGACTTCTGAAAAATCACGCTCTGAAAAGTATACCTATAACCAGAAAATATTCTCATCTGAAACCCGTAGTCGTAATCACTTTGCCTTAAAGTTTATGATGACTTACTACTGATAGAATGTAATGTTTTGTTGGGGCAGGTGTGCGTATTCATGTGACGTCACATATCCTATAACCAACGGACGATCAAGACTCTTCCAATGATACTACATTTGCTAAATTATAATAAGACGTTTAGAAGTTATGTGGAAACAGATAAACATTCATACATACATACCCACGTACATACACACCGGTAAAAATCATAGGCCTAATTTTGTTTTGCTGCAGAACTGGTCAGACCCCAAAAATAGACCAAATATAAAGATATTTGGTCTATTTTTGGGGTCTGAGGGTAGACTCCACCGGGCTCCTATCTGATTTTTTTCAAATGTATTTTCGGTGTTCTTTCATTACGCCGCACCTACTCAGCTGTCAATTTTCCACCTTGCATATGCTAGCTGGGCGGCCTAATAAGAGTTAGATATTATTTTATTTAGAACTATATTTACCTTCATCATCATCATTTCAAACGAAAGACGTCCACTGCTTCCCCCAAACCTGTGCCCAAGTTCCGCCACTTGGACGCCTGCGGACTTCGCAAGGTCATCGGTCCACCTTGTGGGATGCCTGTCCGTCTGTCAACTGTACGTCTTCCGGTACGCGGTTGCCACTCCAGAACCTTCCGGCCGCATCGCCCATCTGTTCTGCGAGCAAAGTGCCCTGCCCTCGCCATTCAAGTTTGACTTTGATAAATAATATCTCATTTATGCAAATAAAAAATGCCCATTGATTTTTATGATTTTAAAAAGATTCCTTGTCGTAACAATCGTAAAGCTTTCGTATCCGAAGTTAAAATCTCTTCCTCCTATCCCTTGCACCACATCCTCGCCCAATACAATCGCTACAATATATTAGTTGCTCCCTTTAATTATTCCCCACACATCACGACGTCTGGTCAGTCTCACTGTCACTTGTTTTCTGTCTCTTATAATTACTTTGACGTATTGTTTTATGTAAGAAAGATCTTTCCGTTTATTGGGTCAGTTTGAGATGAGAGGTACGAGTGAATTTTATTTTAGACTAGTTTTTGCCACCGGCTACGCCTGTGTGAAGGTCAGAAACTATGCCACGGGAACTTACTCCCGATTTATGTTAATCCAGGTTTATAAACTTTCTGTTTCATATCCGTACGGCCGTTTTTAACCCCCGACGCAAAAACGACGGGGTGTTATAAGTTTGACGTGTCTGTGTGTGTGAGTGTGTGTGTGTCTGTCTGAGGCAACGTGGCTCCCGAACGGATGAACCGATTTGGATTTTGTTTGAAAGGTGTATTAGTCGGGAGTGTTCTTAGATATCTTTCATCAAAATCGGTTCAGCCGTTTGAAGATTATCAGCTCTTTTCTGGTTGATGAAGGGATTTGAGCATCTTCCACGGGTCTGATCAACTCGAAATTTGGTATTCTATTAGTTCAATGATATTAGACGAACAAAGTAACTTTGAACTGATGTTGGAGCAACACCTGGAATTTCTAGGATACCCAAGTTACTCACTAACAAACAGCAGAGGTATCGTGTTTGGGCTTATTGAGAATATCTCAATGAATAGATTATAGATAAATGGTGATCAGGACGAGGAATGAGGATAAAAAATTAGTAACAAACTTCACTGTGGGAAAACTACGCAACGCTGCGCAGGTTTAAGCGAAACATTAAGTTTAAAAAGCAAGAAATAAAAATTAAATTTAAAAAACCCCCGACCCAAACAAAAACTCTTAAAAGTAAAAAATAACATTTATAGACCTTTTAAGTTCAAGGTAATATTTTGATCAAGGCATTGTCAAGTCGGGGGACGGTCAATGAAAACGCCAAACAGAGGCCAAGCATTTTCATTAGCCGGGACGGGGGCTTTTTAATTTTAAATTAAATTTTTTGCGTGATTGAGTATCAAACATCCAAATATCTTTATAGGGTGACTGGTAATTAGTGACCGACATTTAAACACATGATTGTACTCCTCATTATGAACAACTTTTACCATGGGACCAAAACCGAAATCGCGAAAAAAATAAAAATCAGCTCTTCCCTACATTTTGAAGAGTTATGCGAACATAAATGTAGGGAACAGCAGATTTTTTTTTTCGCATCTAAACATACAAATTTTCACATTTATAATATTAGTAGAAAATAGTAGGATAATACGTTGAGCGGTCTCACTGGATTAATCATCTGCTTAGTCTTTTCCCAACTATATATTGAGTGCGTAGCTATTGCACATTTCTATGAAACTGCTGTTTTTTTTAACGTACGAAAACTTTCCACTCACGGAGAATCAGTACTAAATCTATGGTTACAGGGTGAGCGTCGATATTCCTGGACGCTGCATGTTCTTACTACTTTTGGCAGTTCTACCACGTCCATTACGTTGTTGACCAAACGTGTTTTTCAAATATATGGGGCAATTGGTTAGGAATATCCCTCAAAACTCTCGGATTGTAATTTAAACTGTGTTTATTTAACGTCTAATTAGACCGGAGGTTACAGGACCACTTGCCATGCATAAGATCGGAGGTTCGAATCCTGGTGAAGAAATGTGCTTTTTTGTTAAGGGTGCGGGGCGGGTTGCTCGAAAGAGATACCGTGGCCCCTGGCGCACGACAGCCACAACTGAAGGAACACGGGTAGCCAGTAAAAGTCTGACACGCCCTCCCGCTCCACCCAGAGCAGGAGAAGTTATTTGACGATTTCCCACCCAAAAAGAAAAAAAACTGTGTTTATTTGCATGGAATTTTTACATACATTTTTCTACTAGTCGCGTCGCATTGTCACGTCGCCGTCACGCCTGTCTGCCGGAGAATTTAGGGTACCGGTTCTCGGCATTCCGCATCCAATCAGGCAAAAGCATATTTTTGTGAAATGACCTGGACTCAACTTTTATTTACAACCTTCATTATCGGATCCAAAATACCTTGAAGTGTAAGAAGATTTTTTTTTCCGTCAAAAGTTTTATACAAATCATTCCTTGGAGGACAGAATTCAAGATATTACTGACTTCTGTCATACTAGCTGCATCCCATAGTTTCACTCGAATAATTATCGATCATGTGAGAATATCGGGATATAGAGTATCCTATGTCCTAATCCAGGTCATGGTTTACCCATGTGTCAAATTTCATCCAAATCCGTTCGGCCATTCTAGCGTTGGCCGTGGTGGCCAAGTGGTAACGGCCGCGATTTACAAGTTGTACTCGTAGGTCGTGAGTTCGAACCCAGACATGCGTTTTACTTTTTGTAAATTATTTAATCACCACTCCTCTCAAAACGGTGAAGGAAAACATCTTGAGGAAACCGACATGTCCTAGAACCAAAAATTCGAAGATATGTGACATCTACCAACCCGCACTGGGCCCGCGTGGTAGATTACGCCCCAATCTCTCTCACCGGGAGGAGACCTGTGTCTCAGCAGTGGGAAAATTATAGCCTGATGATGGTGATTCTAGCGTTAAAGACAAATAAACACACGAACATACTAAAAATCAAATCTTTTCTCTATATGATACAAGTTTAGAACAGTAGTTATGTTCTTTGTGCAGATGAAAGAATATGAGATTAAAGTAACTTGACGTAAGTACTTGGTCTTTTGATATTGTGTATTGTGCACAAACATCCATTTATAATCTTGCACATTTCAAAAATGAAAAAGAAACAGCATGATGACATTTCTCATATAGAATTGTTGTTCCTTCTAAAGCAATATTTTTTCTATTTTATTCCATTCAAATTACCTAAGGTACAACAGCAACATGGCATATTACGGTAAGTTGAACATTCAGAGACGAAGCTTGAGTGATAATTTCAGATCAATATACTTTGATGAAATCTAATCTTAACAATAGCTACTTTAAAGTTATATTTTCCACTTTGTACTGATTTTTGGAAGTCATTCTTTTTATTAAAAAAACTTTATAGCTGTAGTACTCGTTTATAGCTCTGGACATAGGTGAAAAGAGAGGACGTAGAAAGAGTAAAAGGAGGTTTTTGACTTTTATACGCACAGTGACAGGATTTATCATTAATACATATTTTTGAAGCTAACTCAATAATTACCAAAGCAAACTTAATAAAAAATTATATGGGACCACAACGCGGGCTCTCTCAAGAATGTTGAAAATCGCTTCACAATTGATGAAATATTGATAACAATATCCTCTTTTTTTTGAACTCGCTTAAAAATGCCAATCATAGGAAAGAGGTCATCTTTTTAAACTGCATAAATCAATCTTAATCATCCTCACTGCTTATTCAATTATTAGTTTCATTCGTATAATTCAGTTCTCTGCTTCAAGGAAAAAGCGAAGGAACCCGTCAGCATTGTGACGTAAGATGGTAAACCATTTATCTGAGCCCGCAAATTATGTGCCGGCAGGAGTTAAGGGGAAGGTCACCGCAGATAGTTTGTTGCGAGGAACTTGGGACTGATTACTGTTGCTAAAGCAGCTTCATAAAGAAAAAGATTCTAAATCTAGTTATATTTTTTTGCAGAAATATTTTTATCACATTTCTCTGGAACTTCTATCTGATTCCATTTTTTTTGTATAACTCTTTTTAAGTCCGTTTTCATACTGTCGCCGTTATCGTTCTGATTTGTGAACTGCCCACACGTAACTGCCCGTTAAGCCATTTTACTGGTTAATATTTATTTAATTACCCATTTATATATTTGCTGTCTCATTTTTATTTACTTGACTGCTCAGTTTTTATTACCGAATTTGTTAACAATCATGGTTACCCATCATAACTTTAGACGCAATGGATGCGTTCAGAAGCGTCTTTTACGGTACGGTATAACCCTCTCCATTGCCCTTTGAGTGACTTTAAGCCTTCTGATAAGGCCCATTGTAAGCGACCACGTCTCTGTACCATAGATCATCACTGGCAACACACACTGGTCAAAGACTGCCGAAGAATTGCCAAACTTAAGTGGCAGTGGGCAGGGCACATTGCTCGCAGAACAGATTGCTGATGGGGCCGAAAGGTTCTGGAGTGGCGACCGCGTACCGAAAGACGTAGAGTGGGAAAGCCTCCCACAAGGTGGACCGATGACTTTGTGAAGGCCGCGGGAATCCGCTTGATGTGGGAAGCACAAGACCAGTCGAAGTGGAGGAGCCTCGGGGAGGCTTATTTCCAGCAGTGGACGTCTTTCGGCTGAAATGATGATGATGATGATGATGATGATTATACGGTATACGGTACACGGTGATAAAATCATCAATTGGGTTTCAAAGACTTTTACATAATGCCTGTGCGTTATACGTTTTGCCTTAGGTATTATTCATAACGGCGACAGTATGCAACAAGACGGCGCAGTACATACAATGGCGAATTATACAATCTGTCTTCGACACATATGTTTGTATACTGTCACCTCTGCTTTTTTAGATTCGGTAAAGAATCAGACTGCAGGTACCTAAACGACTCCGTATTTATAGAATAGCGCTTACAGACTAATGACACCTCATAATTATAATCTGACGTCACCTAGGAAAACAGAGTGCGTTTGCTCTGGGTAAACAGTTACGCTGTACCACGGGGAATATGTTTATGTACAAAATGTTATTGTTTTGTTTCACAGGAGTTATCACAGAAAATACTTTTGGTGAAGTTTATAAAATCTTCACTTTATAGTTTGAAATCCTCGGATGTATTGAGCTGACTTTGTTTGTGAACTCACTGAAATGTTTTCATCGAAAATTGTTTGTTCCCATAGGAATTGGCTTTTTCGGTTTCCTTTTTCTCAATTATAGTAAATTTATATTTAGATTTGTTGGTTTTTTGGCGAATGCTAGATGATATGTGGATAGTTTTTTAAACAAGCTTTTATTTAGTGTCACCTGTGTGCTTACTCTTGAGTTCAATTCCGATCGATCGACATTGGAATTGTGACTTTTCGTACTCTTGAGTTCGACGCTAGCGCCAAATCGTGTTTAAATTGCGTGTCTTTTTGGAGAACTAAATGAAATCGGGATCGGGCTTGGCGCGCGGTAATCGCTACTCTTGAGTTTTTTTGACAGCTGTGTATTGCATCAATATTACGCTTTTTTTTTTTTTTTTTTTTTTTTTTTACGCTGGGATTGTTTGTAGATTGTGATTTTTCCAATAGCAAAAGTGTAACTTTTTTGAAATTGTTTTGCATTTTAGGTGGTTTTAAACAAGTAAAAGGAGTTTAATATGGCACGATTAGCAGTATTAAACAGTGTTTTACGTAATTCCCTAAAAAAGAATGGAAACAAAGACGAGAAATGTTAAGAGATTTTGACTCAACTCAATGTAGGTATAGGTTTCTAATTAACTAGTTAATTTAATTTGATCTCATTACTATCTACATAGTTTTCATAATAAAATCCAGTTGTACTTATTTGAGTTTTATACGGAATATTTGAAAATAATGTAAGGTTCTCGTATAATTACGTTAGTTGAAAATGAGATTTCTTATTTATGTACAGTTTTTATTTATTTTGGTTTTAAACGATAGATATATGGATAAAACCATTTTTACAGTTGGAATTATGTAAAGCGTACCACGGGTTCCAAAGATATTCAAGATTTAATGTAAGAGAAAATATACCACACTACATTTTCATTGGTTTTCTTCTAGGTTTTTATTATTATTACTAGACACACTCAATATTGTTATTTTACATAAATAAAGAACGCCATTGGGTATTTCTTACTACAAAGGAACCAAACGCGAACAATATCTAACTGTTCTAAACAAACTAAAACTTAACTACTTTTAAAGAAAATTGAGACCAACTACGCCGTCTTTTTTATTAGTAGATAGTGTAGGGCATGGCAACGATCCTACCGCATGCAGCCAAAGTCATGGTTAATTTTATGATTTTAATCATTTTCTTACGCCCAAATGAATTGATTACGTCACAATTACTCAATTAAGCAACTATCTATAAGATATTTATTTATTGGCCGCGTTATTTAAAGGATAAAGCGTTTTAATTCTCTATTACCGGTTTATTGTAATGAGTCGAACAACACTATTGCGGCCCATAACGTAGCTAACTTCACGTTGAATAAAATAATGGCGGGGCAATCCCAATTTCAATCCAATGTTGACACTATTGTGTTCAAGAGTACCGAATCACGTGACTGCAAAATTGACATTGGAATTGTATTGGGTTTAGATTGAAATTAAAATTAGTTTCAAGAGTAAGCCCCCTGTTCTGGTGTCTATAATCATCAGAAATTACTAAACTAGTTATTTATCATCATGAACACAAAAAAAGTACGAAAAAAATACCTGAACGATTTTTTTTATTAAACCCTTTTGTTGAACGTCCTTCTGAAGATTTGAATAAAATATTAAATATTCTCTGTTTACGTAAGTTTTATTTATATAATTAGAAGCTCTTAAAAAATCCATTTGCGGTCCCACTGCTTGGTAAAGATTTCTCTCATAATTTCCCCTGTATCATAATTGAATGTAATGTGGAGTATTTCATAACGTTAATTGTATACATAAAATCAAGTTCTTCTAACCAAACAAATAGCTGTATTACTGGGGAGTTAGTTGCGCCACTTCTTCCCAGCTAAAGCACTGGGAAGTGATGAAGTGTGGGCATTTTGGGTTGGACAATTATGAAATTTGGACGTTCAAAAACTACTGATTCGCAGCATACTTTGAATAAATTACCTTTGATTTTGTTGAAGAAGACAAGGGTAACCTGTCAGAATGCCGATCATCATCTAGCTAGGATCGGGATATGCATAAAAATTAGATTAAGACAAAGTAATGAAGTCGTTCTCATATTCATTTTAAATTAATCACCGTGCCTTAACTACCAGATTAATGTAAAACACTAAGACTTACGCCAAGTTAATTGCGCGGACTACTTAATGTAATGAAAAGTGTCTTGCCTTAAATATTGTCTGTTTCTGCTCAATCTGTTTAATGGCACTACAAATTAGAAACAGAAGGTTCGGTTCATATCACGAACGTACGCATACATAGAAACGCTTTACATACTGACATTGCTCAAGTGATGTCAGGATATTTTTGATCACATTCTTCAGAATTTAACTAAGTAGGCAGATATTTGTAATGCAAGACATGTCTGATATTATTACATTAAAAGAGGTGACCTTTTGGAACCCGATGCAGTATCCTATATTTTGGCGCCGCATGTCACTTCAGATGGTATTATTTCCATTGCTGGAAGGAATACTACATATTTATTTCTGCTGGCAGTTGTTTAAAGGTTAGGTTAGGTAAGGTGTATAATTACCTATGTGCTTTCCACAAATGATCACATGTTTTTGTCGTCATCAGATATAATTGCAAAGCTGTCATTGCTGCATTATATGTTCGTGACTCGTGACTGTACAGCGAGTGCAAGCGCACTCGCGACCGGCATTTGTTTAAAAACACCGCACTTACGCGTCTGTGACTGTGAGTCTGTTTTCGGCCATTGTATAGAACAGAACTTCTGTACTTACATATTCTGTGATGGTAGTCTAAAGATATGGAATAGAAACAAGAGGTTCTTTTTTTTCAAAGGCATGTGTCTCGTGATTACGAAATAATAATTACTTAGTGTTTGCTTTTACACTGATTTGGGGCTGTTTGAAATTGCTTGATAATGACGTGGGGAGAGTTGTTTTAATGTAACGACGAAGAAGACGTGCGATTGAAAGTTAGGTTTGAATCTTAGATGTTGTGGACACTCTGCTTATCACAGATGAGATTCAACAGACGCGATGTGAATTTCAATGTCAATGACAATGACATGACACTGGCTCAGTTCCGTAAGCATCTAGCAGATGCGTGTCTGCCCTAGGCATAAATATATTTCTGGATTATATCATTTCTCCTTCTGTTATTATTAATTTCTCTTTTTAGTATTGTTATTTTTCAGAAAATATTTTAATCTTTAATACTATTTTATTTTTCTCTTATAATCATGTTATGTTTAATCCATATTCTTACCCAAGTTACTGGAATGTCAACGTTATAATTCAATGATCCTACAACGCTTTGTCTATTATTTTCACTATTATCATTATATCACATAGTGTAAAAGATATGTACACCTATAAGTGACAAGGTCACAATAGTAATAGTTTAAGCTGTTTATACGTATGAATGTTTTTGTCTTTGTTGTTGGAGTACAACAAATAAATAAATGCCATTGTTGATCTCTACACTTCTCCTCTCCGCTCTGTTCATCTCTGCTTTGGTGGAAACACACTCACGGATTTATTGGACAAAGAATAATGGATAGTTATCATTACCTGTGACAATGCAATTCTAGAGGACTCATTGATGCTCTCTCCATGCACACATGAATGCTCCACTAACGAAGGATCCACTAAGGAAGCCGTACATTCAAGTTTTCAGGTTGTGTGTTGATTAAAATGTGATTCGCGAGCGTAACACATATATAACCCGTTTTTTATAAAAAAAATTGAGCATGGCATAACATCAAATAACTTCTCCCGCTCTGCGCGGAGCAAAGGCGTGTCAGACTTAACTGACTAAAACCCACCCGTGTTCCCTCAGTTGCCTGTGTCCCAGGGGCCACGGTATCTCTTTCGAACAACCCACACCCCTGGCACACCCGCACTCCTGGCTGACCCGCACCCCTGGCCTACACACCCCTGGCAGATCCGCACCCCTGGCAGACACGCACCCCTGGCAGACCCGCACCCCTGACTGAATGACTTTGTCAAATAGTGTTTCAATGGGATTATATTATTATGACATTAATTACTACCAAAATTGACAGAAAGTCCAATTTAAATTGGCAGTATACAGACAAAACGACGTGCACGAATGCTTTAGCTACACAATTTTAAAATGACACCGTCTTAACTGGCGTTTAGGTAGAAAATCTATCAATTTAAAGTCCCTCGCCTAACCAACAGTTGCCTGCTTCTCCTTAAGAGTTCGTCTTAAATCGATCCCGTCACCTGCATCTGACGTAATTACAATCTTCACGCTTACGGCTTTAGTAGAAAAATAGTTCCACAAAGGCTTTATGAGATTGGAAAATTCTTCGGGAAAATTCTTCAGATTTTGCGCTGCTAGCGAACTTGGTGGGATGTTTTCTGATTTTTGTGAGACGGGTTTATGACCTGTGCTGTAGTCTGTGTAAGCAGAAGGTTCAAATTCATTGTATTCTTCAATCAACTAAGGCTATCGCAGTCCACTGCTGGACAGCCTCTCCCTGTATTCTTAGTTGTTTGTACATTTTTCTTACATATGAAAGCAACAATAACTTTGTCATATCTTGATTCAAATGAGTGTCCTCGGAGTTCCTTGTCCATTCTTCTCCAAAGAGAGTTATAAATGTGAAAGTTTGTATGTTGAGATCCTCCTCCTCAGTCGTGCATTCGTGACAGAATGGTCGTGGTTGACGATGATGCATTTTCCCTGGATAACGTAGCCCTCGCGATGCGCCTCCACTTGTTGCGGTCTTCAGCGTCTCGGGAGCTTTGGGCTATGGACGTTTGTGTTGCAGCTTTTATAAGGTCTGTTCAGCGCGTAGGTGATCTGCCGCGTGACCTCTTGCCTTCTACTTGTTGAGATGTATGTTTCTTTACTCAATCACTCAAAAACAGCCGAACGGATTTGGATGAAATTTGGCATAGTTTGGCTTTACTAACACACGTGATATTTTTCATCTCGGTGGTGTGTTCCTGTGAGAAAATTTCCGACCACCATGCGGGTGAAGCCGTTGACAAAAGCTAGTGGACAAAAATGTCTAGAACAATCTACTTACTTATGTCCTTAGTTCCCTTCATCATCATCATCATCATTTCAGCCGAAAGACGTCCACTGCTGGACATAGCCCTCCCCCACATCCAGCGGATACCCGCGGCCTTCACAAGGTCATCGGTCCACCTTGTAGGAGGCCTTCCCACTCTACGTCTTCCGGTACGCGGTCGCCACTCCAGAACCTTTCGGCCCCATCGGCCATCTGTTCTGCGAGCAATGTGCCCTGCCCACTGCCACTTAAGTTTGGCGATTCTTCGGGCTATGTCGATTGCCTTGGTTCTCCTGCGGATCTCTTCATTTCTGATTCGATCGCGTAGGGAAACTCCGAGCATAGCCCTCTCCATTGCCCTTTGGGTGACTTTAAGCATTCTGATAAGGCCCATTGTGAACGACCGCGTCTCTGTACCATAGGTCATCACTGGTCAAAGACTTTCGTCTTGAGACACTGTGGTATTTGGGACGACAAGATATTGCGAAGCCTCCCGAACGCTGCCCAGTCGTTATTTCCCTTGCAAGAATCTAATTCCCGTCTCTTGTGCAGAAACCAATAGCTGAGGTACGGGCAATAGCGCCGCCATAAAAAAAAACCATAGTCATTAATATCATTGATCTACATACTCCAACCATCAAACATGAAAGCTTAACCTTTCAAATAATTTCGATAAACTGGATCGGAAATAAGTGTTTAACGTTCGCTAAATGTACAAAAAAACTCTCACACCAATGCAAATTCGACACATTCCGATACCATTGACTGTTTTCTTCTGAGTATATGACAAACACATCTAACAAACTCTTCAATGGACCGCAAACGTTGTATAATTCTCTCGTTAATGTTTGATTTACAGTACAGGAATTATGCGGAAGCTTCGCTAAGCGATAGTTAACTTGATAAGGACTAATTAACTATCCGTTAATGGTTATTAGCGCGTTAACTGATATAATTGGTTGCTGTGTGACCAGGCTTAGTTAGGGTTGGCACTTCTTTCTGGGAGTAGAGAAATTAGATGTTTGTAGTATTATATTGCCAAGAAAAATAAAAATAGATTCGCTTTTGAAAAAGCTAATCTATACTTCTATACTATGTATAATATTATAAAGAGGATAGATTTGATTGTTTGTTTGTTTGCATTGAATAGGCTTCGAAACTACTGAATCGATTAAAAAAAATCTTTCACTGTTGGGAAGCTACACTATCCCCGGGTGACATAGGCTATATTTGATCCCCGTATTCCCACGGAACGGGAACTACGCGGGTGAAAGGTTTATATTTTTAGAAGAGAATATAAAAACATGGAAAATTAGAAATAAAATTAATTTATAGGAAAACATAATTAGCGTCGGGCTTCTTGGATACGTTAATTGGATACCTTTCTATTCATCTTCAGGAAATTCAATATTTTGAAACAAAAAGCGAAAGTCTAAGATTTTTTCACAAACATATAAACAAGAGCTAGAAGCTTCTTCATTGAAGAAGCCACTCCTGGGCTTTTAGATAAGTAATAATAGCCGCACAGGTAGATTGATAAAGTTAAGCTACGCTTGCCGTGTTTGATCCGTGGATGGGTGAACATATTTTCGTAACAAAAACCCTCCATGCCTCAGTAATCACGTTAAGCCGTTGATCCCGGCTGTCATTCATGGATCATTGACAGTGGTTACGGTTCGTCCAAAGCCCGAAAGTCTGACAATCAGTCTTACCAAATGGGCACTCAGTTACTAGGTTGTGGAGGTCAGATAGGCAGTTACTCCATGCAATATACTGGTATCCAGTTGCACCTAGTTAGACTAGCAGCCGACCCCAACATGGCTGGGAAACGGCTAGGCAGATGATAAACAATGTATTAAATAAGTTTCTTGAAATGTTTAGCCGTTAAAAAGTGTAGCAAACAGGCAGACAGACAGACACACTTTCATATCCAAAATAGCAGTGAAAATAAATTAATAGGAACCCGCCATAATTTACCGTACCAATTACTTGCTAATCTCAATAATTTGCTTCGGAAATCGTTGTCCAAACGTTCGTGCATCCGATACGAGTTATGAAGATTAGCGCCCTGGTTAGTGGGTTAGCGCGTACTTAATGCGTTTGTTGTTTGTATGGAGAAATGAAGTGAGTGCTAATTAGTGCATCTTCGAGTGTTTTAGACGAAATATCAACACACAAGGCACGGTATAGATAGAGGCGAAATCTTCTTAACGTGTCGATGACAAAAAAAAAACCAAAATATGTACATAATATGTACAGTTCCGTGTGGTGCCGGACGTAAAAGAATTGCACCATCCCACATCTTCCCGTGGGTGTCGTAGAAGGCGACTAAGGGACTTACTAGAGAATGGGCAGCAGCGTTCTCTATGCATTTTACCACCGTACTGCGATCGCCAACCCGCTTGCCAAGCGTGGCGATAATGGAAAAACCCCCTTTTGGGGAGCTTATGTCCAGCAGTGGACGTCTTTCGGCTGAAATGATGAATGATGATGATGACTATGTACAGTTATTTAAATTTGTTTTGCCAAAATTCAGCAACGCGAATACCGTTCGCTGCCATTAGCTCCACACGTGTGCAGGTAATAATAGGGCATACGGTGTAAGATGGGAGGTGAGCTAGTCTATTTCAGTTACTTTCATAGTATCATGTCATACGGTATTTTACTATGGGGACGGGCTGCAGATATCGAGTCTATTTTTATTCTGCAGAAAAGAGCCATTAGAGCAATATATGGCCTCCGTACGCGGGATTCTCTAAGGGAACTGTTCAAAGTTATTAATATCATGACGGTACCTTGTCAATATATCTATGAGAACATCATGTACGTTAGGAAAAACTTAAATCTTTTCAGTAAACGAGGTGAAAGACACACCATTAGAACGAGAAATAGGCACCAATTGGTTCAACCAGGCTTCAGACTGGCTAAAGTAGACTCATCCTTCATGGGGTACTGTTTAAAATGTTACAATAAAATACCTCCCCACATACTCGAACTGAATGAATCGAAATTTAAATCTTGTATAAAACGCACACTATGCAGCCATGCTTATTATAAGTTGGGGGATTACATCGCTGACAAAAATGCTTGGCTAAACGCTGCTTGTCCTGCTCCACAAGGTAGCTTAAACTAAATTGGATAACATTGAAAACATTGTTGGAGCTGCTGAAGACTGTAAAAGCTACATATCTTTGCATTGTATAAATTCAAATTTTTGTATTGTATAATTGCATAGCTTGTGTGAGCACTATGTTCCTACTATAAAGGAAACATTTACAGGGTACGTCTTTCATTGACTTGAATGTGCCCTGGCAGCTGAGAGTATGTCATGCTCACTCAAATGTCTCGCTGGTGGTGGCGTGTGTGTTGGATCATTAAGTTCCCTTCAAAATGGTTGAGCTGAATGGTGCTGATGCATACGTCATGTCCGTGAACGGGCGCCGCCAGTAGGGACTGGTCATCTCTTAGCTCCCACGGCTTATTTTAATTGTTATTTTATTTTAATTACGGACGCTTTTAATGTGCACTTTTTACATCGTTCTCACATTGATAATTTCAACATAATGATGTAACCAACTTTTTGTAACAAAATCTTGATTTTAAAAGAGTGTCCATGGAGTTTCTTGCCCGTTCTTCTCCATAGGTACCTACGCTTTGGAATGGGCAACTAGCTTCATCTTTCTAACTCACCGTCCTTGACAATTCAAAAGTGCCTGTAATTGGTTTATTTGAAATAAATGCTTTGAGTTTGAGTTTGAGTTTGAGTTTGAGCCACTGATAAATGATAAATGATTTTATTTCTGTAAGTAGGTTTGTACAAACACTTTCACACGTCAATGATATTTTTTTAAACTAGATGAGGTCGGCGTTTCCTATCTGACTACTCTGAGAAGAAAGGCAGAAACAAACTCAGAGGTCACAGTCTCTTTTAAAGTCCAGACATAATCTTGATCAGATGGATTGGATTGGTGTCTGAAATGGTCTTTTGAGGAACGAACCACACAGATTGAGTGGACCTGTCCATTCAGTGCACGCATTTATCACTAATCATACAGCTCAACTCAGAACTTGAAGAGCTCAACGATTTGACGAACAATATCAAAGAAAGGACACTTGGGTAGGCCATATAAAGTACTCAAACTGCCAGATTAAAGATCATTGTCTCTGGAGAAGTCAATTAGCAAAGTGAATTAGCTAATTATGTTAGAGATTCCGTTGCTATGTTGAGTTTCCAGAGATGCCAGCTATTATCTACCTATTTTTTTCGTGAACTAGTTTTAATGCTGCATCATTTTCTTGACCTTCCCAATTTATTTGTGGTCGGCGCCATATGTTTTTTTCTTCAACACTTCTCTATTAGTCGACATCTAAATAGTAACCCCCTTTCTAACAATATCTTCAATGCAAAATTGAATCTTGTTAAAAAGCAGTGGTAACCCAGTGGTATCCACCCCTATTTACAAGTTCTAGGTCTTGGGTTTGAACCAAGGCAGGCGCAGGCGCTTTACTTTGTGTAAATAACTTTATCAGCACTGCTCTCAAAACGGTGAAAGAAAACATCGTGAGGAAACCGGCATGTCCTATAATCAAAAATTCGAAGACATGCAGTGACATCTACCGACCCGCACTGGGCTCGTGTGGTGGATTACAACCCACTGTCCCTCGAAGAGAGGAGGCCCGTGTCCCAGCAGTGGGAACATTATAGGCTGATTATGTGAAATGTTGCCCAAGCCCAATTATGGTTAATTTTTCAACTTTCACAAAGCTTTCCAGTCCTTCTGTGACTATAAAAGAGTATTCTGCCAGCTATGGCTCAAAAATCATCGACCTAGTTCGCTAAATAACCATAACATTTTAACGACAAATCCTAACAACTGCCAACTTCAGAATTCTATATCTCCCAGGATCCCCACGGCAAGTATCTGAGGGACAGACGGGCGGTTAGCCGAATTACGACTGTAAGTAATTTTGATAGTACCGACGTGCCGAGAGAACTAAGTGGAGCAAACCTTCAGGGAGCCACCAAGTTCACGATAAGGTCAGCTTATTACTGGTTCTATGGAATGGGTTTAAAAGAAAAAAGAAAGGGATTTAAATGTAACAGTGTCGATTAGAAGCAGACGTTTCTTCTGGAAAATGTTTTAATTTCTTATGATTTTCTTTTTAAAAGCACCAATCTTGATGTAAAAACTGCTACAATATTTATTGCTGGCAACGGACAGTTCTCAAAAACCTTGATATCTTAACCTTGCTTTTATTTATGTGTATTTCTGTTCAAATAAACATCACCCTTTATGAAATAGCTTTTAAAAGTCAATATAGGAAACTACGCGGTAAAAATAAGTTATAGCTTAAAATACCTTAAATAATAATACAATTGAAAAATCTGATCTTTGTGTAGCCTAAATAGCACCAACAGTTGTCAACCGTTCTTTAAAAGCCTTAACTTTCGTACCCTACCATCACTGAACATCTACGAAACGAATATATTTGTCAAAACACACATCTCACAAAACAAAATAGCTTCCAAAAGCTACTGTAGAAAGTTACGCGACAAAAATACGTTAGAACTCGAAATAACACATGGCATAACAGCCCTAATGAATAAAAGTGTTTTTTGTATGGCCACAAAAATAATTAACAAGCTGCCTGAAACTTTAAAATCATTAAATCTGGAAAAATTCAAAAGTGCACTTATGTAAATTTTAATCGATAAATGTTACTACTCAATAAAGGACTATTTGGATGACAGTTCTATAATACCTCCTTAACCTATTTTAATTTTTTTGACATTTCTGTTCTATCTTAAATTTATATTGTTGACATTTGTGAAATATTTTATTGATTTGGTACATGTTTTGACGTTGTAGTTTTTATTTTGAATTTAACTAATTGTCAACGGCATATTAAATTGATTTATCCGACACTCTAGCTCTTTCTATAATTTTTATTTGATATTGTAAAATGAATAATGAAATAATTGAAATTTGTACTAAAATTTGTACGCCTAATGGCAAAGCATGGAGAACTAACAAAATGCAACATGTCTCACACTTGTGTATGTAACTTATGTTTACAAATAAATACTCTGAATCTCAGAATATAATATTTCTTTAGGCTAGGCAGATAATGAACTGTGAAATTAGTGTTTCACGAAATACCTGTGCGTTTACATAGACATCAAAACGACGTGACGTTAAAGTTTAAACCCCAAAATAAAACCGTTTCATTTATTCCCTCATGACTGTCCTAACAATGATATACAATACTTTACCTGGTTCCTTTAACGTGCAACAAAACTGGCCATTAAACCCTATTCACATTTACGACACCTACCTTAAAATAGAGTAGAACCTCTTTAGTTGGGGACTACACGACTTCTATGCTTAACTAGGGAGCTAACAGCGACCTTTTCAGCCTTTCTCACGTATCTTGTGCTCGAATTACAGGCTAAAAAAAGGCAAAGATTTTGTCAGGAGTTTTAATAGGGTTTGACCTATTTATATTTTTGTTATACATGGAGTCGTGGCTAGATGACTGGCTAACAGACCCACGGGTCGATCGTATGTTAAGCTAAGCTTGCACGGTCGGTTCGTGGATATGTGACCATCCATTACGTATGAAAACCCCATCGAGCTTCGTAATGCACGTAAATCCGTTGGTGACGCCTGTTTTTCGAATATATTTTTTTTCGTTTTTTCCTATTTCTATATACTTTTTGTGCCAAGCAGCAATTACCGATTTACCAATATCCTTACATTTCCGGTAAAAATAAAAATAAAGGGAATAAATACCCTTGAAACGACTGACAAATTATATGCATAACATTTTTCATAGAACAGATCTATTTGAAAACCAGCGTGAGGCACTAGTTTTCTGGATTTTTTGCTGAGATGGGCCTATTTGGCGCATCCATGACACTTTTCTACTAACTTAATTCATACACACACACACACACACACACACACACACAGACGCACACACACACTCACACACACACACACACACACACACACACACACACACACACACACTCACACACACACACACGCACTCACACACACACATACACACACACACACACACACACACACACACACACACACCATACACACACTTCCCTATGTATTTATTATTCTAGCGTATGTAAGGTACTCGTCGTGGGTTGCAGCTCAGCTTCAGGTGGTATGTCTTGTGTTGTCAACTGACAATAAATAACACTGAGCTGCGGCCCTGTTGGCAGCATTAACATTGTTTTCTGCTTAAAAAAAATTATAAACGCATTTTTCTTTCTTTCTTTAATAAAGAAAATATTTTTTTACTTTTCTTCTTTTGTAGGTATATTGTCTCACTATCTGCTTAGCCTTTTCCCAATAATGTTGGGGTAGGTTTCCAGTCAAACCGTATGTAGCTGTGTACCAGTATTTTACTCGGAGCGAGTGCCTGTCTGACCTTCACAACCCAGTTACTGGGTAATACGATAGCCCTTGATTAGACTGGTTACCAGACTCACGAGCTTTTGACGGCTCGTAACGACAGTCAAAGATCCACGAATGACGTAACTTAACCTGAGCGATCGAACGGTACAGCTGTTATTACTTAGCCACAGACGAAAATCTGTGCTCCAGAGACGTATTTCTTTTTTCCTTTTCTTAATCGTACTTTTTGGTGTTCTATGCTTACATAAGGCTTCCATCAGATAATCTAACACCAAAGCGATCTTATCCTTTCACCATCAAACCTCTACAAAGGATCCAAATACCCAAGTGCCACTCAAAGTTGACAAGTAGTACTTACAAGTACTTGTGAAGTAACTCAACAATAACCTAACAAAGCAACCGGCGCACTTCCTTGGGTGACGGAAACGCTTCTGTTCACATAAACGCCGGGTAAAAACGCTCAGTATGTACGCGGCGTTATGTGATGAATATAAGAGGAAGCGATCGAGCGTGGAATTCACATTACACGCACAAAGTTTTGGGGTAACGAACTCAGGTTGGGCAGACGGGCGGACGAAACGCCAGCGTTTGTTTTTGTCCACAATTTTTTAAGTGAGAACTTCTATAGGTTAGGCCAACTTTACAGTCTTTCTCAACAGTGAACAAAACTGAATCGTCATGTTGGAGTTGCTGACTCTGAATCGGGTATACTCGGCTGCTTGCGGTCGGTGACGCGGAATCACGTTTAATCGACACTGAATCGCTTACAAAAAAAAAAAACAATCCCTATGCATATTTTCCTAGGAAATTATAATCTCGTATCTTTATTATTTTGTTGTCGAAAGAAAAATATCACAGCACAAAAAATAAGTTAACGGCGTAAATTCTTGCCTATAATAACACTTAATCAAATCTTACACCACACGGCGACTAATCAGTAATCAGCCAACACTTTTAGATTGCTCACAGAAACCCGAAACCGTTTAAAATTAATTTCATCTTATTAACATATCATTATGAGACGTATCAATCAAAGTCGTTGGGCAAGCGCCTTTAGACCCATTAATTTTTAACACATAGAACTCTATATATCATGGGTACCCTAAAAGTGCCATTTAAAATGTAAATACACGCTTATTCCATATAATTTACATGGAAACTAATTTATATTTTGCTCTGATTTGTCACTTCTATTAATGAAGACAATTTATTATGGCTTTTAGTACTGTTGTATGAGGTCAGAACCATGGAATGGAAAATTAAAGAAGGCCCAATTCATGCATAATTGTTTATTGCTCATCTGCATTTTTGGGGCATAGAGGGCAGGATAGGAGGGGCTGGTGGCTAAGTAATAATAGCCGCACGATGCAATCGATCAGGTGAAGCTAAGCTGGCCGCGGGTGGTCCTTGGAAGGTCCATCTTTACCAAGGTAAACAGTTGGTCCCGGCTGTTATTCTTGGATCTTCGACAGTCAAATACTGGTCATCAGAAGCCTGAAAGTCTGATACTAGTCTTATCAAGGGGTATAACTGGGTATAATATGGGCAATAACTGGGTTGTAGAGGTCAGATAGGCAAGTCGCTTTATGTTAAATACTGGTATTCAGATGCATCCGGTTAGACTGGAAGCTGACCCAAATATAGTTGGGAAGAGGCCAGGAAATTGAGGCTAGGTGGGACATAGCTTGAGCTGCAGTTCCACCCTGCTGCCACCGTCGAGGTAGCCCCACTTTACGAGCTTGTGGTTGCATCTTCCCGCTTGAATTCGGAAGTAGTTCAGAAGCTTCCAAGTGGGCCACGGAAGGTTGGTTGAAGATACTCGTTTAGTGGTAGGTATCGAGTGGTTATTGGGTGGGGTGGGTTCAGCCATAGCGATCACTGCACTGCCATCGACGATGCCATGGTAGTTTTGGATCAGAAAAATGTAATACACTGTTGTGCCTAAAATACGTCGAAGAAGAAGATTGCCCTTTTTTGCTTTTGTTACTTTTGCCCAAAGCTCCTCTAGTTGTACACCTTCTGATATTTTTTTGTGTATTGTACACCAAAACTGATGACCGAGTATAAATCGCGTCATTCAATGATTTTTAGAAGGACGTTGCTGTATTTAACAAACAATGCTTAGTAGTTATTTTAATGGTGTTCATAAATTATGCGGCTTTATTGTTTTGTTTCTTTGATATGGGTTACTCAATCTTTATTTACTTATGTAAAAGCTAGGTAACTGCGATATTTGTCGCTAAAATCAATCTAATGGTGCCCTAGGCTTAGTTCATTTGTAGTTCATTAAAAACAATGAAAAAAAATTATTCGGATCAGAAATTGGCCCGTAATAATAAAAGGCCTGTTTACTGAATCCTTTAATGATTCCCATTTTTATATCCTAAAAATGGTAATTAACACTTTAATAAAATGACTGCGCCTCTATTTGTGAAACTCAAATGATTCCTATTATGGTGCCTTAATTACTAAACAGCTTACTTGCTTCGCTAGCCGGGCTCGCGCATAATTGGCTACAGTTCTAACCAAACCTAACCCGTTGCTTAGTCACTACGATAACTGTGACAAAAGGCCAGACAGGTAAAAAGAGGCTAAATGATTTTAGAAAAATATGCATCATTAGAAGCGTAAAAAGTCTTTAGCGGACCAGTAATTTTTCCCATTACATAAGGATTACTTACAAGAAGTCTTAAACATGCCCAACTAAATTTGTAACTATACTTATTTGGTGTCTTTCTAACGTTCTTTAAATTCACTTACCCCTTCAATAAGAACATTTGGGAAAGCCCTAATAAATTTAAAAAAATACAACGCCTACATGAAAACGCTCGTCTGCACAGCAGCCTAAGGCTTGTAAATGAAGTAGCGTCCAAATGTCAAATGTTTGTCGTCGATAGAAGAAACGCGTGTGTACACAACACGGGCCCAGGCGATAGATTCACGAACACACACAAATGTTTGTGTACTACAGTACACAGTACACATGTGTACTCTGTGAGCATTAGAGTTAGGTACAGCCTAATGTTGGTTATACTGACAATTTGACTGAGGCTATGACTTCGATGAGGAGCTTATAAATAATAATACTCGTGTGGAGGTTCTGTTTTTTCGTATGACCAGAATATAACATGCCATAGCAAAAAACATTGCCTTGTTAGCGAGTGGTGGCAGGGTGCGCTAAGGCAGGTATTGCGTAGTTGCGTAGTGATGCAATTGTATACAACAAGTGAAGTGCCTGTCTGGGTGGATACCAACGCCCTGCAACTCGTGCGGAAGCCGCTATCACTAGGCCACCATAACTCCAACACTGACCTACAAATTTCAAAACACGTAAGAAAATTTGGACTCGGTGGGTTACCCTGGCGCACCCCTTAACGGGAACCTAGTCGCGGGCTCAAAACATGCTGTCTCACCAGGCTTCATGTGCGACAGAGGTAGTACCCGTGATGAGCAGTTAGATGCTATTCTACACGCACAACTTTATTGAGTGAGCTGCAGGATCAGTATAGTACAAAAGGCGCGTAAAAATTAAGAAAAGTTCTTCGGAAGATCGGGTTTTATGAAAAAACCACTGCATAAATCAATGACCAATCCATTTTATTGAAATTTTCGATATTTCAGCTTTGTTGGTTTTGACTTGATTTTGGAGATTTCACACTTCTTTTATTACTCAAGCACGCCCAAAGTTAGGTCAAATTAGCAGGAAAAACGAATCTTTTGGCTCATAACTTTTTAATGTTTTTTCATTTTAGTATTCTGTTTCCGTACAGACAGTATTAATAATGACACAAAACTATACCATGTCTAATTTTTATGCACATTGTCGAAAAGAGGAATAATACACTACCGAAGTTTTAATAGAAACAATGTCGACAAGAGCTACCTTAATCCAAGCTCGCCGTGTCCAATCCATAGTTTAAAAACTAAAAAAGAAAAATTTGCGATCATGTCTACGGATTAGATGGGTATTCTTAATACATCGACATCTTCATTCTGTCTTCTCTTTTCCAAGTCTAGTTTTTACTACTACTAGTAGTACTAGTAGTACTAGTTTTCTAGATCTATACTTTGCTTTGCTTTTCATATTGTTTGGCCACGAAGATTGTGGCTTCAGTGGTATTATTTAGGTCTTCCAATTTCCAAGTGAACGGGACAGTCCAAAGTCTGCTAAGTAAGTCTATATTGGATACCAATAACCTGAAAGATTGACAGCTCCCGGAGCGTTGCATAAAGTTAAAAAACTCCGATTATAAAACAAAGGCAGATAGACCGCGCGGAACACCAAGAGTGAAGCCAAAAAACCAAATACTAAAGCGTCGCATTGTATATAATGCGAGGCTTTAGTATTTGTTTATTTGACTCTTGGGTGTTCCGCGCGATCTCTCTGCCTTTATTTTATAATCTAAACAAAAAAAAAACCGGTCAAGTGCGAGTTGGACTCGCGCACCGAGGGTTCCGTACAAACCTCTGGGTATATAAGTAAAAGTTCAAAATTGTCAAAAATATTTTTTTTTATATGACGAAACTAAAAATTTTCGGTTTTCGTAATTTTTCCTATATCTGTACTATAAGACGTGACTTCGTACAAAATTTCAAGATTCTAAGTTCACGGGAAGTACCCTGTAGGTTTTGATTCCCGTGCGAGTTTCGAAAATTTGCGGAATTTTGCGGCCTAAATGGCTGTATCTTTTGATTGCGTTGACTTAGAAGGTTGATTTTTCTACAGCTTCCAGGGACAGTAGAACTAAGTATCATATAGAAATTTCAGTTTGATACCTCCACGCGTTCCTGAGAAAAACGGTCTTGACAGACGGACGGACGGACGGACGGACAACAAAGTGATCTTATAAGGGTTCCGTTTTTTCCTTTAGAGGTACGGAACCCTAAAAAAAAAAAACTAAAGCGTCGCATTGAATGTTACATAAAATGCGACGCTTTAGTATTCGGTTTTTTGGCCTCACTCTTGGTGTTCCGCGCGGTCTATCTGCCTTTGTTTTATAATCTGAGGTTAAAAAACTTAAATGTCAAAAAGCGACATTACTTACTATTCTTTCAGTAATATTTGGAAGTAAAAAGTGTATAGCTGTCAAGTTAAATTAGCAGGTAGCCACTGCATGTACAGACGCCAGCAGGTCAACCTACCCCAAACAGTCAAATTTTTCCAATTGAACATGAACCTTATCCTTATGGTATAAAGTTGAAAATCTATCAAATAAATTTTACAGATTGGAGTAGCTTGATGTGCTGGCGTCTGTACATTATTACCTAAACAAGCTTAATTTGTCAACACAGTGTAAACAATAATGTTCCTACTTTCCTATTAAGTGTTTATTGTCAATCATAGCCCATACACAGGTGATTAAAGTGAAATTTAATTCCGACAGAAGCCAGCCAGTGTTTGTTCCGGTGTATCAAGAAATGATAAACGAATTCTGATTGGGTTTCCATATTTGTACTTAGTTTAAACAATCAATTGAACGTTGTTTGCTAATATTTACTTTGATTCGGATCACGGGAAGCTATCACCAGTCTTTCACAAATTTTGGGTGCAGTCTCTAGTCTGATAAAAACAACACAACATCACGCCTGTAAGCCCTGAAGGGTTAGGCAGAGATGGACCGATGGTTCACCCACATTTAGTCCCAGGGGGCGAGCCTATTACCATCAACCGGACACATATCCAGTGAATAACCAGTGGTGGCCCAATGGTCATGATCGCTACTTACGAGTTATAGGACGTAGGATCGAACCCAGACAGGCGCTTTACTTTGTGTAAATTGTTTCATCACTACTGCTCTCAAAACGGTGAAAGAAAACATCGTGAGGAAACCGGCATGTCCTAGAACTAAAAAATCAAATACATGTGACATCTACCAACCCGTACTGGTCCCGCATGGTCGATTATGGCCTACTCCCTCTCAAGGGCTGTGTCCCAGCAGTGAGAACATTGTATGCCGATTATGTAAAGGATCATGACACATAAATACACAAGATGTATGGATACATAAACTGTTATTGATTACAGGTTTCAGAGAATGTAAGTACAGCGAAATTCAAAACATCTTAAAGCATATAATATTTATTTACGGATTAAAAGAATAACAATCTTACGCGTTCGTTACCCGGAGAGCCGAAGATAAGAAGTTCATTAACTTAGCGATGTTTTTCTTTCTTTCTTTCTTCACAACAAAATAAATAAAGAAACAATGTAAACTTCTTACTCCGTCTCTCGAGGATTTTCTTTTAGCCGTTTTTGTGAAGGAGTCACAGAGAAAACAATCAATGAAGTGCTATATTGTAATGCTCAAGAATACTGAAATCAGACGTTTGTTGCCCATGATCCACCCGGCTAGTTCACCTAGGTGGACTATTGGAAATTATTTTTCCCATAGTCCACCAGAAAGTCCATATTATGATTTCTAGGTGGTATATGAAAATTTGGATGGAGCACTTTTATTATCACCACAATAAATACGTTGAGCTGCTTATGTTCTGAGTTGAGCTGCATGATTGCTGATAAATGCGTGCACTGATTGCACAGGTCCACTCAATCTTTGTAGTTCTTTCCTCAAAAGACCATTTCAGACACCAATCCACATGGTGTTCACATGATCTGATCAAGATGATGTCTGGTAAGAGATTGTAAAAACAAGTTAAATCTGTATTTGTTTATAAAATAAAGTTTTTATTATTATTTATTTTTATTATTATTTGTGATCTCTGAGTTTGTTTCAGCCTTTTTTCTCAGAGTAGTCAGATAGGAAACGCCGAACTCGTTTTTAAAATATTTTTGAAGTGTAAAAGTTTTTGTACAAACTGTACAGAAATAAAATCATTTAAAAGTCAATTTATTATACAGTGACTTATTTCCTTGACGGCACAGATTTTAGTGACAAAATTTGTGACAATGTGTATATCAACTCGCACTCGGCCTGCAGCAGTGAGCAGTGGTGGCCAAGTGGTAACGGCCGCGACTTACGAGTTTGTAGGTCGTGAGTTCGAACCCAGCCAGGCGCTTTATTTTGTGTAAATTATTTCATCACCACTGCTCTCAAAACGGTGAAGGAAAACATCGTGAGGAAACCGGCATGTCCTACTCGTAGAACCAAAAAATTCGAAGACATGTGACATCTACCAACTCGCCCCGGGCCCGTGTGGTGGATTACAGCCCAATCCCTCTCACTGAGAGGAGGCCTGTGTCCCAGAAGTGGGAACATTATAGGCTGATGATGATGACTCGGCACGCGTAGTTAATTACGGCCCATTTCTTCTGTCAGAAAGGAGTAGTGCGAATTATTATATTCTGATTATGATTACAGGCACACAAATATAAGTTTTAAAAGTAGGTGATGTACTAGTCTGCGGCTTCTATCCATCTCTCAAATTGGGTGAAAATCCAGAAAGAAAATAAACCGTTTCATAACTCCATTCGTTTAACACTCCACGCCACGATCAGCCACAATCATAAAGATAGACATTTTTACCGTATCTAGTTCTCCCACTTTCAAAACTACAGTTTAAAAATTTCCACTTCTATAAAATTCTGAGAAGAAAAACTCTTCAGAGCAATTTTCATAGGAATTACGGCAACAATTGCACTGCAAGATTTAAACCCAGCCGAATAGAATAGGTCGTACCCCGGCACGTAATAAACTGACACGGGAGAGACGAGATTACCTCTATATTTGGCCGGGTTATCTATGGCTGCAGTGGAGTCAAAGATTAAAACGATAAAGCATAGATAGGTAAGTTCGATAACAATGTACGACAGTGAACCGGATTCGGGATCTATTGTGACCTGAATTGTTGAGAAATAAGGCTAACTTGTAGTTGAACAGTTTCCAAGAATTTGTAAGATTTTATTATAGATTGTTTGATATAAATGGAACAGCTGACTGCAGCAGTAAGTAAATATTACGCAAGATGAATTCAAATTAATGTCATTTTTGAAAGTACATTCGAACTTGAGCATATGGGGAACCTCCTCATAGACAATGTGACCCACCTTTCATCCTGCGCCGCATGCCCATGACTGCGCCAGTGAGCGGAGTTCGCGCAGCTGAATTTTGGGCTGAAGATGTTCGACTTTTTACCCGATTGCGCCAGAAGGAGGCATGTATGTATGTATATTACTTTGGCACGCTTTCTAGCCTAAACGGCTTGATTGATTTCAGCTTGAGAGGTGCCGTTAGATTCGTCTTAATTATGAGAGTGACAATGGGTAAATTTTTGTTTTATTTTTGGATGAATTAAAAAAGATGAAAACAAGAATCTTGTTTTAAAAGGATGACTTTTAGACTAAATACTTTAAACAATCTCACGCAGTCGGAGGCAATATAATAAAAGTCTATATTGTTAAATTTGAGAAGGTGCCTCCGACATGCATGAGATTGTTTATAGTATTCAGTGTAAGAGTCCTTCCTTTTCCATTCATAGAAACGCTAAGAAGAAGAAGCAGTAGAACCTAGATTGCTTTGTACCTAACTGAATAAATAGTGGAGGAAAGCATATGAACATAAACGTACGCCGTCTTCTCATGAAGGTAAGCAGAAACTACAAAACGCCAACAGCAGCGTGGAATAAACATCTTAACGAAAACAAAGCAAACAAAATTTTGAGGCTCAATTTCGACAACAGATTTTAGTTATTATTTCATTTGAACGCAGTTTATCTCACCTACCTGTCTCGTAATCTTTGCCCCCACAAGAGACACAGAGCCGTCAGCGTCAAATTAAACAAATCCCGGCGGAGTTATGACAATATTTGTACTGCGAGTTGCCTCACAGAGGCTGCCGTGAACTTGCTATGAAACGCTCGGAAGTGTTTTAGGAAACACGCTGTACATGTATATACAGGATAAGTTTTTATCCAGTGCACAAAAACCATGATTAATTTTTCGCTGGTTATTCATAAAAAAAAACAGCTGTTTCATAGAAAAGTAAGTAAGTAAATCATTTATTTGCGTAAAACATGGTATACATTGGTGTCAATATCAATAAAATAGATCAACATGTTTCGCTAAAACATAGCATGCAAAAATTCAAAATCATCAAAAGGAATCAACATCTCACATCCATAAAACATTTTAAACTGTAAAAATTACATCCATTAAGCCACTTGTGTAATTCAATCTTAAGTTTCCTCGAGTTTAATACCTTAAAGTGCAATACCTACGCGGTCAAAATGTATGAAACAGCTGTTTTTTTTTTGTATAACCGGCGAATAAATTCTGTGCTAGATTGATATGCTGAATGCATGGTAAAAATTTGCGCACTGGATAAAAACTTTCCTGTTTAATATGTATTTATTAGTGAAGAAATATTTTGCGAACATTTAAGTGGTCGAGGTGTTTAATGTATGCTCTTGTTATTTGCACGTAGATATTCTTCGAAAGGTGAACGCAGGGTTTGTGAGAATGCATGGTTTTGGGCGCATTGCTTTCAAGGAGTCTGATGTTATTCGTATCAAACTGAATGCCATTTCATCATATTTCACGTACTTCTGCTAGCAGTTACCCTGCAACGGAGTTGTAGAATAAAACGTAAGTCACTTCTGTAATTCACGCACGAGCAGAGAGGCAGAGGAGTTTGTGATACCCACAGTTTGCCTGTTTTATTTAAGTCCCATGCAATAGAGGGCGTACCTATTGCTATTAATCGGGCAGAAATCCAGTCTCCTGGCTGCTAAAAACATAATGATGATATTATTACTATTCTGGTACCTAAAAGGTCAGTATACAGGAAAAGTTTTTAACCAGTGCGCAAACTGTAACCATGAACGGTTATGCAAAAAAAAAATCAGCTGTTCCAGACATTTTGACTGCGTAGGTAAGAGGGAGGCCTATGTCCAGCAGTGGACGTCTTTCGACAGATGATGATGATGATGGTAGGTATTACACTTTTCTACGAAACAGTCGATTCTTTTTTGGATAACTCGCGAAAAATTTCTGTGCTAAGGGTTCTAGAATGATATGCTGAATTCATGGTTACAGTTTGCGCACTGGATAAAAACTTTTCCTGTATACTTATATCAATATGTCCAGCGTGTCCTGTTGTCTACATACAGGACTTCACAGTCGCTACTGAAGATGCCAAGCTCATAGTCAAATTCTAGGCTGACTGTATATAGATTGCTAGCGACACGCTAAGAAGAAGGTCAATATTCACTACGAAGAGGTCTAATCTGTTTTTTTTTTGTTAAAAATGTTACTGTCCACTCCTAACTGCACCATATGCGGTGACACTTACAATGGAACAGTTTAAAAACCAATCGACACTAAACCGTCGTTTACTAACACGCGTTTGAACCATTTCAAAGCACTCCTGCGCACCTTAGCATCCCACACGCCAACTGTTTGCTCAACTGTATTTGGCATTTCTAAGTCATGGGAATTTTCGGTGCAGAGGTGTGGTGGCACTTGTCAATGCTTGTTGATCGATCGATGACACTAAAGTGCGTTTAACACCATCCAATTTGTAGGAAATCTAATTAGGAAATCAGAAGATTTAATCGCAGTTAGAACAGTTTGGATCCGATTTAGTGAGATTGGAAGATCATGACCGCACTACTTTTACTAAAATGTTGCATCCTAATGTAATTTTTCTTCATACGCGCATAAGAGTCATCTGTCCGATTTAAAATTCGATTTAGTCCATTGTGATCACTAGCTTCCAATTTCCTAATTAGAGTAATCCTAATTTGAGTTTGTACAAATTAGACAGTGTAAACGCACTTTAGTCAGGCAACTTTTTCTGATATAAGATTGGAAAGTCTACGATGAATGATTCGTAAATACTTTAGAATAGGTACAGACAGCTCCACAGAAAACTCATCCCCTACAAAGGCGACATGCCTTTGTAAGGGAGTTTTCTGCGGAGCTGTGTGTACAAATAACACTTTGTCAGCATTTTCGTAACAACAGCGGTGGCACAGTTGTATGGTCCTCGACTTACGGAGTCGGAAGGTCGGGAGTTGTAACCAAGGAAGGCACTTTACTTTGTGTATTTGATTTCATCTCCACTGTTTTCAAAACGGTGAAGGAAAATATCTTGAGGAAATCGGCATGTCCTAAAAAAACAACAATTCAAAGACATGAGACATGAGACATCCATCAACCCCCACGGAGCCCAAGTGGTGGATAATGGCATCTCACAGAGAGGAGGCACGTGTCTCAGCAGTGGACACAATATTAGGCATTATTATGACGATGACTCACTTTACACGAAGTTATGCTCAGGCCCCAATGGACACGATTTTATTTTGACAGTTCAACAACATTCGTTTCGATATTAACGTTGTTGAGCAGACAAATTTTTCGAACATATGAAGAAATGGATTAGCAACAAAATGATTCAGATTCTGATTGATAGTGTGTTACGCATTGATGCCAGTTTAGTCCTCTTACTACTTTTTAATAGCTCATTTACTACAAAAACCTTCAACTTTAATTCAAACTAAAATTATCATTTTTCTCTGCCACAGAACTTGTATTTTTCTGGAATATTTAACCTACTTTGTTTGGTGTGAGTTAGAACACTGTTCAGTAAAGTCTATTATGTTTTCTCTGTTCTTAAATTAAGGCTAATGTCGCTTGCAGCATTGTAATAATAGTGGCGCTGTTTCGGGAGTTTGTGGCCGCTTGAATAAACTACTTCTGGAGTTTTCACGTTTATGTTAGACAAAATAGTGCAAAATATACTATTATGTTTTTTAGGTGGAAAACCAGCATGTATTACATTAGAGTGTTTTCAATTCAATTGAAAAGTGTTGATTAAATAATTTCCCTAGCCTCTTCCCAACGATGTTGGAGTCGGCTTCCAGTCTTACCAGATGCAGCGGAATAACATTATTTTACATGAAGCGACTGCGTGACCTCTAGGACCCAGTAACTGGGTGATACGATGCCTCTTGGTAAGACTGGTTGTCAGACTTCTGACGACCCGTAACGACTGTCAAAGAGCCACGGACGACAGCCGCATATCTTAACCTGATTGATCAAGCCGTGCAGCTATAATTATTCAGATTATCATCTACTAGCTTCTGCCAGCGGCTTCGCTCGCGCGGAACTTTCATCCCCCATTTAACTCCCTTGGGGGTTGAAATTCCTTCCTTATTCCTTGTCTACATTATAAAGGGAACCTCTGTGCAAAATTTCAGCTTTCTAGGTCCAAGGGTTTGGGCTGGGCGTTGATGAGTCAGTCAGTCAGTCAGTCAGTCAGGACCTTTCTTTTTATTTATCATCTATAAAAAACTTCTTTCGTTGTTTTTATCTCTTCATTTTCACATTCCTACTGTTTGTTTGTAACTCAATATACTCTGTCGAAAATAACAGTCCAAGTTTTTGACAAAAACACGTTTACAAAAGCCTGTACTCAAAAAAACAGTCACAAAAATTAACCTAAAAAGCTTGAAGTACAGCTCGTCTTTCAGAAAAACGTATTTTTCAAAGTTTTAATTAATTATTCGGCTCACACAAGGTACTCAGCCATTTAAACAAAATGCTTCCACACACGTTGGTACCTTGAGGAACAACAAAGGGAAACTCTCTCGAAAAATAGTACAGTTCCATTGTAATTAAAACATTTCAAAGCTTTGAATACATTAAGCCTTTTACACTCGTACCTCCCTGGATCCTGAGGCTATTTATAATTTTAAAAACTTTTCTACAATCTGAAACAGACCTTAAACTTTCAACACGAAGGATTAATCTCATTTAATTAATTCCACTTCTAGTATTCCAAACACGCTGTATTGGAAGCACTTTCTAAATTGATATTCAACTCAAACTTTTGATTTATAAGGTTTTATTTTGATTGAAACGAGTCTCTTAAAATATTCCAAGTATGCAACATCAGACAAAATTATACAGGTGTTTTATATAGACAGTAAACCAAATACATAGATATTATTTTCGCTTGAAAAGGTGATGGAGATAAGTTTGTTCTCAAAGTAAAGTGGTTGTTTACTGAAGGTGTGAGTGTGAAAATGCAGTAATGTCTTTATACGTCGCCGCGTGTCATCGTGTGGATTCAGTAAGTGTAGATACGGCGTTATTCACTGTCAGCGCGGATGATATTTTATTAAACAGATTTTAAGTCTTTTCTTTTTTGTAGGAAAATGTTTTAGTAGAGAGTGTTTTGTTTTCCATACCGATGGAGAAGGATGGAAGTCCGTCTTTGCTGGGTGATATTTTGTTGAATATATTTTCGTGCAGTTTTCCCGTTGGTCCTGGCTGTAATTTTTAGATTTTTAAAGGTTACCCAGTAACTGGGTTGTGGAGGTCAGATAGGCAGTCGCCCCACGTACAATACGATTCACGACCCGACGATGAAATGTCATTGAAATTTTCATTCAACGCAAATTTAAAAAAAAGTTTTTTTTTTTTTTTGATAATGGCGTCTCGCAGTTGACCTTGAGAGGCCGTGACTGCTCAACCGGACTTTCATGTGAAGGGTTTTAGGACTCTAAAAGCCTCCAGCCAGGGCGTAAAACCTACTTAAACCTAAAACGACTGCGCACTGAGGGCACCCCCTGTGGGGTACGAACTAAAAAAAATGGAAAAATTGAATCCCATTTATTATTATCGTCCGGTTCTGTGTGATGCCGGACGTAAAAGAACAGCACCATCTCATTTCTTCCCGTGGGTGTCGTAGAAGGCGACTTACTAGATAATGGGCAGCAGCGTTCTCTATGCATTTTACCACCATACTGCGATCGCCAACCCGCCTTCAGCGTGGCGATTATGGCAAAACCCTCCTTTTGGGGGAGGCTTATGTCCAGCAGTGGGCGTCTTTCGGCTGAAATGATGATCCTACTAATAATATAAATGTAAACGTTTGTATGTTTGTTACTTCACGCAAAAATGGCCTTGTATAAAATTTATCACACAGGTTGTTTGTAACCTGGAAGAACACATAGGATAGCTTTTTTTCCAGTAGTACGTTCCCGTGAGATAATGTCTGACCTCCACGCGGGCGAAGGTGCGGGCAAAAACTACTATAGCATTAAGAAGCTCCATTATTTTGTTTGTATATATATTTCGTAGTCCTACCGTTACAAAGGAAAATTTCTGCCAGGGGTGCGGGTTGGTTCGAAAGAGATACCACAGCCCCTGGCATACGGGCTACTGAGGGAAGACGGGTGGGTTTTAGTCAGTAAAAGTCTGACACGCCCTCCTGCTCCACCCAGAGCGGGAGAAGTTATTTGATGATTTCCCAACCAAAACAAAAAAAAAGGGAAATTTCCATTGCCTAGGGTATCATAGAAACTTTCAATCACAACTCCTAAATTTAGCATCTGTCTATACGTTCCCCAACTATTTTATGTCGGACTGAAATCAATAATTTACTCAGAGTGGCTGCCATGTGACCTCAATAACTCAGTTTAGCAATTAGCGAGAGTGTTGGAGGTCTAATTATCATGGGCTTTCACACAAAAGCAGTGTTTGGAATGGCCTATGTCCAGCACAGGACTGAAAATGGCTCAGTTGGAAATGAAATACATGAAAACATAAACTCACACCTTCTTCCCGTGGAGGTAGGCAGAATGCTATTTTCTTCGATCCTTATATACCTACTTCGTTTGCTTCGTTTAAGTTCATACATAATGTCATCATCATCATCGTCATTTCAGCCGTAACACGTCTACTGCTGGACATAGGCCTCCCCTAAGCTCCTCCACTTCGACCGGTTCTGCGCTTCTCGCATCCAGCGGATTCCTGTGGCCTTCACAAGGTCATCGGCCAATCTTATGGGAGGCCTTCCAACGCTACGCTTCGTACATAAAGTACTTGACACAGAATGCAAAATACTCTAAGTTATCATAGAAGACAGTGCGCTTGTCTGTTTGTCTGTCATTTAATGCCGTCACAAAGGATTGGAAGACAAAGAAACAGTTCAGGAAGCCGACGGCACGACAAATTATACAGTTTGTTGTGTATTTATCCTAAAACTTGCTCAAGAGGCAATTAAACTTGCGCTGGAATGGCGTGTGGATTTTGATATTATTGTTTTAGTACATTTGTGTTCGCGATTTAGTTTCCAAAAGTGTAAACAAATTAATGTGTTTTTGGAGACGCTACGTTAACATCTATATAGCATCTGCCTAGCCTTTTACCAACTATGTAAGGGTCGGCTTCCAGTCTCACCGGATGCAGCTGAATACAGGCATTTTACACGGAGCGATTGCCTATCTGATCTTCACAACCCAGTTACTGGGTGACACGATACCCCTTGGTAAGACTGGTTGTCAGACTTTCGGGCTTCTGACGACACGTTACGACTGTCGAAGATCTACAAATGTCAGCCAGGACCAACAGCTTAACGTACTTTCCGAGGCACGGAGATGTCTTGGTATGAAAAGTTGGTCACCCGTCCACGGACCAACCACGTCAAGCGTAGCTTAACCTGATCGATCTATCCGTGCGGCTATTAATACAGCCACAAGCTCCTAACTGTGACATCCCTAAAAGTATTTTTATTCATCATCAGCCTTATAATGTTCCCACGGCTGGGACACAGGCCTCCTCTCGGTGAGAGGGATTGGGCCATAATCCACCACGCGGGCCCAGTGCGGGTTGGTAGATGTCACATGTCTTCGAATTTTTGGTTCTATGACATGCCGGTTTCCTCACGATGTTTTCCTTCACCGTTTTGAGAGCAGTGGTGATGAAATAATTTACACAAAGTAAAGCGCCTGGCTGGGTTCGAGCTCACGACCTACAACTGGTAAGTCGCGGCCGTTACCACTTGGCCACCACCGCTTAGTCATAAATACGTAAACAGACATACAAAGTTATTTTAATTTTTATAATAGTAAGTACGAATTGAGTTTTACAGTGAAAACGATTCTACCTAGGCTTCCTTTCTAGTCATCTTTCTATTTAATAACTTACTAGCTTCCGCCCGGGGCTTTGCCTGCGCAGTATGTCCATAAAAAGTGCCCTATTTTTCTTTTTAACAAGTAGGTACCGATTATACTTTTATAAGGATTTAGATTTTAGAGGAGAGAAACCTGTTATTTTGACATTACAAATAGACACTTCAATTTTGTTTAATTGCATAGTACTGTACAAGATTTGTGAACCGCTTTGTCAATTTTTTTTATTTCGGTGCAAGATGTTTTCTTTCTTCACACATAAACAGTCAATAATGTTCCCACTGCTGGGACCCTTCTATGTGTGAAGGAGTGGGCCGTAATCCACCATGCGGCCCCAGTACGGGTTGGTGGATGTCACATTTCTTTGAAGTTTTAGTTCTAGGACATGCCGGTTTCCTCACGATGTTTTCCTTCACCGTTTTGAGAGCAGTGGTGATGAAATAATTTACACAAAGTAAAGCGTCTGCCTGGGTTCGAACCTACGACCTACACCTCGTAAGTCGCGGCCGTTACCACTGGGCCACCACTGCTTCTTTGTACAATGTAAGTATAAATAAATATACTGTCTTTGTAACAGCTATTCATTAACGCAGAATAGGACCTATAAGATGATTCCTAAAATAAACAGTTTTCCTATCAACAAATAACAAAATATAACGCCGATATTCTCTCATGCTAGGCAGAAGTGCATATAAGAATACCCACATTTCGCCAGTTATGGTTAAACCCCAAGTAACAGGGGGCGAGCCTATTTCCATCAACCTCGCTCAAATCTACACTCCTGTTACTGAGAAATCCGAGAATTCGCATCAAATGATTTGATGAATTCTGAGAGGTATAAATAAATTTCAGGTATTCTGGTTTTCCATTGAAATGCTGAAAGCAAGCATTCACTATATTTTGAGGTGCAGTGTTAAATGTCTAAATGCTTTTAAACCGAGTGCACACAGTACAGTTTGCGTTCCGTTTCACGAGTAACTTCGAGATTCCCAGAATGTTGCGTTATTTACTAAAATGTTATGATTTTCACATACATGAAAGGTAGAAGAGAATCGTTTCGGAAATATGTTGAAATTTAATTATTTTAATAAGTTAATTTTCGTTGCCAGAGGCGACTCTATATAGGGAAGGAATTAATGTTGATTATAGCCAATAAGAACAATAAGACCCCAATTGCAGAATGTGTTTTTATAATTTATCTTATTACCCGACTGCGCCAGAAGGAGGCAATAAAGGTCTTTTCAACACACTTGCTCATAAAATGGCTCTAATTTCACTACAGTTAGGCACATAATGACACCTATTATCAAACTGTGACTTTTTCATTACTATTATTCACTAGTGAGTTATAGAATTGGTTGAGTTGCTTTGTTCTTAGTGAGTTATAGGTTGCTTTTTGTTTGAGTTGCTTTGTTCTTAAAAACGATGATGATGGATGATGCTGGGTGATGATGGATGATGATGGATGATGCTGGATGATGATGGATGATGATGATGGATGATGATGGATGACGATGGATGATGATGATGGATGATGCTGGATGATGATGGGTGATGATGAGTGATGATGGATGATGATAGATGATGATGGATGACGATGGATGACGATGGATGATGATGGATGATGATGGATGACGATGGATGATGATAGGTGATGATGGATGACGATGGATGATGATGGATGACGATGGATGACGATGGATGATGATGGATGATGATAATGGGTGATGATGGATGACGATGGATGATGATGGATGATGATGATGATGATGGATGAGGATGGATGATGATGGGTGATGATGGATGATGATAGATGATGATGGATGACGATGGATGATGATGGATGATGATGGATGACGATGGATGATGATGGATGATGATGGATGCTGATGGATGACGATGGATGATGATGGATGATGATGGATGATGATGATGGATGATGATGATGATGATGATTTAGTATTATTTTCTTCGCAAGTGTGTTGAAAAACGTCGTATGATACACGTGTGTATTGATGATTATCGTCCTCGGCTCTCTTAAGACCCTCGCCTGACGGCTCGGGTCTCAATGGCGCCTCAGCGATAATCACCAACGTTACACACTTGTACCATAATGTACTATTATTGTTAAATTTTGATTTGATTTTTTGATTTTGATTTTGTAAAAAAAAAACTTTTACTAATGGGCTGACAGCCGTTAGCCGTAGCCGAAGAGCAATGATGGCCCAGTGGTATCTGCTCCGACTTACAAGTTGCTGGTCGTGAGTTCGACCTCAGGCAGGCACTTTACTAACATTGTGATTGTGACATCTACCACTCCGCACTGGGCCCGTGTGGTGGATTACTGCCCACTCTCTTTCACAGAGAGGAGGCCTATGTCCCAGCAGTGGGAACATTATGCTGTATATTATTAAGTTTTTTTTTTTCTAAATACGGTAACAGTAGGTGATAGACGACGAATCTCACACCTGGACATGAGTTGCCTTGGCTTCACTGGAATTCTTTAAATAGACTCCGGACTCAGATAGGCCGAAGTAAAGAGAACCTGGTCAGGTGGTGACACAGATGACTCCGCCCTGGAGTGTAAATGTGGTGCTGTCCCACAAACAATGGGGCATTTAATATCTTGTCCAGCGTGTCCTGTTGTCTGCACGCTACAGGAGATGATGGACGCTGCTGAAAGTGCCAAGCTCGTAGCTAAATTCTGGGCTGACTGTATTTAGATTCCTATCGACACGCTATGAAGGAGTGGACGTTAAAGCCTTGAAAGCTTTTAAATACCAATAATAACGTATATAAAAACTTTTTAACAAAAAAATGAAATACAGTTCCAAAGTCACCGACTTCCGAACTTAGTTATTAAGGTTAAACACATCAGGTCTACTATTTTTTTCTTTTCAGATTTTTCGGCGGTTTAATTTTTTTGTTTAAAAGTTTTTATTTTACAATTTTTTGTGGGTATTAATCTACTAATTACTATATGTTTAATTTTTTATTACTTTTTGTAGTTAAAACACAGCTCAGTATTAAAATCTGTGAGTAAACAATCAATCATCCTCTGTTTTCCTACCCTTAGGGTTGGATTTTTTATCGAAATTTATATGGGACCAACTTCGGACCCTTTCCAATAAAAAAAGAATTATCAAAATCGAACTACTCTGTAAAAAGATATGCGTGGTCACACACACAACAAAAAAAGAGTAACCTCCTCCGTTTTTTCATCGGTAAAAAAATCTCACGTTTCTTGAAAAATCCGCTTGTATGTTCAAGTTTCACCCATTTCGTTTGTCGCCAAAGCAGAACTATATGCTTTGAGCAAAAATAATAAACCTTTCGCTTCAAGTTTCTTTGAAGATATTTTTTATAAAGGTTATTCATGTGTGATCGATCAAACATGAAAACCTTTGTACCGAGAATATAAGAACTTACTTGTGTCAAAGGAAAATGGATTTTATGTCAAAGATAGAAAGATTGTTGTTGAGTGATTTATTGAGGGGCAGAATAGCAAAATGTCAATGCTTGTATTTATAGAAATAGGTCGTTGTGTAGAAAATGTTAGGGTTATAATTATGAGGGGTTGTTATAAATTATCCAGGCCACGAAAAATGTATGTTTTTTTTAACCGACTTCAAAAAGAAGGAGGTTATCAATTCGACATGTTTTTTTTTAAATGTATTTGCGGGTATAACTCCGTCATCTGTAGACGGATTTGCAAAATTCTTTTTTTGGTCGAAAGGTGTTTATTCCGAAATGGTCCCATTCAAATTTCACATATATCTGATGATGCGTTTCGGAGACAGACAACGGAACTCTGAAAAACATTACAGCAAATCAACCGCGAATGCTGCTATCGCATAAATATGCATTGTTTATGTCAAACTGGCTTTTGCAAGCGGCTTCGCCCGTGGAGGTCGGAAATTATCTTGCAGGAACGTACTACCAGGATAAAAAGTATCTCTATGTGTTAACCCAGGTTAAAAACTATCTGTGTGCCAAATTTCATCTTAATTCATTTAGTCGTTTTTGCGTGAAAGAGTAATAAACATCCCTCCACCTTCACAAAGATTCACATCTTCACTAATGTTGTAAAGAGGAAAGATTTGATTGTTTGTTTGTTTGCACTGAATAGGCTCCGAAACTACTGAATCGATTTGAAAAAAGAAAACACTGTTGGAAAGCTACACTATTCCCGGGTGACATAGGCTATATTTTATCCCAGTATTCCCACGAGAACGGGAACTATGCGGGTGAAACCGCGGAGCGCTGCTAGTTTATAATATTAATAGCTTTTGCCCGTGGCTCCACCCGCGTAGGTGTTGGTAATCGCGTAAAAAAGCAGCTTATATCCTTCTCCATATTCCGGGCTATATCTCTGCCAAATTTCATGAGGATCAGTTCAGCGGTTTAAGCGTGAAAGCGTAATAGACAGACAGAGTTACTTTCGCATTTATAATATTGGCAGGGAAGTATGGATAGATGGATTGAAATTCCATTGATGATGCTTGAGGAAATCGCGACATGCCTAAGTACGAGTATAATACCGTATCGCAGTAGCCGTTCAAATTACAATTTTAGTGTCATACTTTTAAGGTATATTTCTATTCGTACCGTACCGCCATTTCGCGCCTATGATAGGCTATCGTTAATCGTGCATTATCAAAAAAAATCTTGAAGAACTTGGCAGGTGTTAAAAATCAGGATCCTCAAACTTAGGTTATTTTGATTCATTATTATATCTGGCTCCCTTACTCCTTTGAGAATAATACAGAAGCTGCAACCAATCCCTCAACAACATCCCCTAGTAACAATTCTATAGTTATGCCCAATAAAATTCGCCGAGAGAGCCTATAAAGTCAGAGAAGTTACAACTAAACTAGGCATCGAGAAGAGCTATAAAGCGTAAAATATTATAGTTACGTAACTATTCTCGTGTAACTGTAACTTGTTATGTTACATCATATTTTCAGGTTTTTTAGTGACATTGGGTTTATCTATCTATCTTCTATATATATATAAATAAAAAGAAAGGTCCTGACTGACTGACTGACTGACTCATCAACGCCCAGCCCAAACCCATGGACCTAGAAAGCTGAAATTTTGAACATAGGTTACCTTTATAATGTAGACAAGGAATAAGGAAGGATTTTTCGAAATTCAACCCCTAAGGGAGTTAAATAGGCGATGAAAGTTCCGCGCGGGCGAAGCCGCTGGCAAAAGCTAGTTTTCTTGTATATTTTACTTTTGCATAATACTGCTAAATGATAAATGATTTATTTCTGTAAGTAGGTTTGTACAAACACTTTTACACGTCAATCATATTTTTTTTTAAACTAGATGAGGTCGTCGTTTCCTATCTGACTACTCTGAGAAGAAAGGCCGAAACAAACTCAGAGGTCGCAGTCTCTTTTCAAGTCCAGACATAATCTTGGTCAGATCATGTGAAGACCATGTGGATTGGTGTCTGAAATGGTCTTTTGCGGAAAGAACCACACAGATTGAGTGGACCTGTCCATTCAGTGCACGCATGTATCAGTAATCATACGGCTCAACTCAGAACTTGAGGAGCTCAACGATTTGACGAACAATACCAAAGAAAAGACATTTGGGTAGGCCGCATAAAATACTCAAACTGCCAGATTAACTTTAAAAATGAACTGAGAAAGAGATGAAACACAAAAACAAAAATACCACATAGTCCTCACATTCACAATAATTAAAGCAAAAATAATATAATACTTCTCAAAGTAAATATTCATGTCAAAGTGTATATAATAATAATCAAATAAGAAAGAAAGAAAAATAGTTTTATTTGTCACAGAAACACGTGCATATAAAAGATGACAACATTAAAAATAAAGAAAAAAACATGATAACAACACACAGATAAGTATACATAGTAAGGCATAAAGAACACAAATAGTCGGCAGCTGCACGCCGTGACTGTGACAAGAAGGCTTCCACTCAGCATTATGCTGTACTATGGGATCCACAGCACAGCGCTGATTTTCAGTGGTCACCCGAAAACAACGTACGAAAATCAAGCCAGGTTTTTTACAATTTATACAAAAACAAGTAACAAATTAAAATAATTATCTTTATTAAACAGTACATATTTAAATGTCAAAGTGTATATAATAATAATCGAATGTCAAAGAGCAACACAAAAATAAAAACAAGATTCAGTATACAAAATTGGAGCAGGTCAATCCCAAGCTTTTTTGTCCTCAATATAATCTTTAACAGTATAAAAGACTTTGCTATCACACAACACAACAAAATCAGGCTATTTTTAAAAATTACTAAATGAGTTTGCTCTTGAGCTCATTCACGCCTGATAGAAAGCGATTGATGAGATCTACGATGGATGGAGCGTACCCAGAAGATACCTGTTAATGTTCCCACTACTGGGACACAGGCCTCCGTTCTGTGAGAAGGAGTGGGCCATAATTCACCACGCGGACCAAGTGCGTGTTGGTAGATGTTACATGTAAATTTATGGTTCTAGGACATGTTGGTTTCCTGGCGATGTTTTCTTAGCTTAGCTTATTTCTTAGATTCATTGTAGAAATAACTGTTGCACTGTTATTTTATCAGTGTAATCGCTGGTGAACCTAATATAAAAATAATATTTAAAATAAAATTTAGTCTATACCTGATGTTCCCACTGCTGGGACATACGCCACGCCTCTTCGAGAGGAAATGGGCTGCCTGTGGTAGTTATCCAGCACGTGGTCCCAGTTGGAACAGCGTTCGTTTCGTAGAAGCCCTGCCCTCAGCCTGGACGTAGAACCCCTACATCACGGAATCGTGAGGGACAGGGAATAGCTACCGCTTCCAAAAAAACGAATGTTCAAATGGACGCGTGTTCTTAGTTTTTATTATTATTATTAATTACTATAACAGGCTATTATTATTTTACTATAGTTTTTCAAAGGACGAGTTCTTGCAAACAAAATCCTCCGTGCTATATTATACCTATGTATTTACACGAACCATTTTGAGCCCTTTTCAACCTCCCCAGGGAAGGGTCCAAGCTTAATTACGTAAACTGGACTGGGGGACTGAATTTGCATAAACAAAATTGTATCACCCTGTAAATTGTCTTGCTGTTTGCCTCTTCTGAAGCTTTGGCATCAAGTCCTGCGTATTACTTATTAAACCAGCCTATTCATGTCGTACTGGACATAGAAACAAGCGTTATTACTCAACGCCCTCCTGCTCCACCCAGAGCGGGAGAAGTTATTTGATGATTTCCCACCCAAAAAAAAAAAAAAAAAGGGCGTGGCTGGGCAGTTTTTGCTTCTGGGGAGTTTGTTGCGCCACTTCTTCTTCTTATTTGCAGGCTTAGCACGAGCACCGATTTGTCGACGGAAGAATAGACATGATTATTAACTAAACGATGTACAATAGGAGAAGATAGCAATGTTTTTCTATTAATTATCACAGTTATGCGTTCTAAACGAATCATGATTTTGTAGATAATCGTATTTACATTGTGGCCGTAAAGTTTGTTGTCGGTGAGATTTAGACAGTTTGGGAAGAAATATTCTTCTGCAATAGTCTACATTTATAAATACCTAGACAAATATCGTTAAACGAAAGACTAAGTGTCAGATTGTAGAAGGATATCTACGTTGCGATAACAAAAATGTAGGAACGAAATGTCACTTTGTATTGAAAAAGCACTGTCTATTCTTCGTAGAAATACAAGCGTCATGCTAAGCCCGCAGCTAAAGCACTAGAAAGTGGTGAAAGTCGGGCGTTTAGAGGGACTGTCATATTATTTTGACGTTCAATAAGTTCTGATTCTCAACTTACTTTGGTAAAATGATTTTATTTTTATTTTGCTGAATACGTTTAATATTGCGCTCTCATCCTCCAGCCTCCATCAGAAACTTTACAAACTGTCAAAGGGCTAGTTGGGAAATTCAAACAAACCACAAATAACAATCTTAAACGAGTAGTTTTTCGACCTTTATCGGTTCAAACGGCCTTAAAACAGTTCGTTTGATCTACAAATAAACCTAATACATAAACATTTATAACCAAATCTAATCAGTGATCGCCCATTATCTTATCTGTCTCGTAGAATTAATTACGCATCACGATTATCTTGCCTCCATCTTGAGTAGGCGACAAATGTTGGAGATGTTCAGCTGATAACCAAGATGTTTTCTGATAAGAAAGTATTAGAACATTCGTATTGATGTTTATATACCTCATTTAGTTTGATAGTTATGTGCGAGACGTAGAATGAAATAAATTTGGTTTTCTTCCCACGTAGACGTTTTTGGACTATTTGTTTCATTGTGATTTTTAGTGCGAAAATTAGGGTGTTGTAATTTTTTGATTGATTATGCCTACTTTCTAGAACCTTATTTGAAGAATAGTGTTGTAGGGTTAATGATAAGAACATTTATTTCTGTCAGTAAGTAGGTTTGTCTAATCCCTTTAACACGTCAATCATAGGTATTGTAAAACTGGATGAGGTCAGCTCTTCCTATCTGACTAATCTGAACAGAATGACCGAAAAAAACTCCGAGGTCACAGTCTTTTTCCAGTCATAATGAGAAAATCCAGACATAATCTTGGTCAGAGAACATATGAAGACCATAATAGATTGTTGTCTGAAATAGTCTTTTGAGCAAAGCACCGTACATATTGAGTGGAGATGTCCAGTCAGTGCACGCAATCGACAGCAATCCTACAGCTCAACTCAAGCGAAGTCCTCTTATATTTGTGAAGACATAAAACATTATTTGAGACAATATTATGCTGTCCAATCAAATCAAATCAAAATATTTTATTTCTCATAAACCTGCATAGGCATTTATGAAACGTCAGAAGCTAGGTGCACGGTTCCAATTTATCGCTTCCTATGGAGAAGAGCCGGCAAGAAACTTTGTTGGCTTTTACAATGTTTTCAAATTACAGTGATAATAGGTATGGGAGGCCAGTGCAAGGCTGTCAATAGGTACCAGGTAAGTAAGTAAGTAACACAATTCTTTAGTCTGAATCTGCAGTCAGTCAGTCAATACTTTGGAATAGTAACGAAAGGAAGGAGGTTTCATAATTGCGTGACACACAATCTATACAGGAAAAGTTTTTATCTAGTGCGCAAATTGTAACCATGAATTCAGCATATCATTCTAGACCCCCTAGCGCAGAAATTTTTCACCGGATACACAAAAAGAAATCAGCTGTTCCATTCATTTTGGCCGCGTAGGTATTGCACTTTTCTATGAAACTGCTGATTTTTTTTTTGTACAACCGGCGAAAAATTTCTCCGCTAGGGGTTCTAGAATGATATGCTGAATTCATGGTTACAATTTGCGCACTGGATAAAAACTTACCCTGTATATGTATGTTAAAAACACAAAAGTCCTGACTGACTGACTGACTCATCAACGCCCAGCCCAAACCCTTGGACCTAGAATGCTGAAATTTTGCACATAGGTCCCTTTATAATGTAGACAAGCAATAAGGAAGGATTTTTTGAAATTCAACCCCTAAAGGAGTTAAATAGGGGATGAAAGGTCCGCGCGGGCGAAGCCGCTGGCAATAGCTAGTAATTTATAATTTCGTAACACATTATTAAACACAATCTGAATTATTTTGAAGCATATTACTAATTCATTTATTCTAACGATCGAAAAATTCGCCTGTTCAACAACTTTAATAACGGAATGAATGTTGTTGAACTGACCTACCTATTCCTACTGTTAGTGCCTTATGCAATTACCCTGTTGAGCAGTTAGCCGAAAAACCATCCTAACTTGCGAATCTTTTTACTTCAGCATGACCGAAATTCTCGTAGTGCATTATGCTCGGTTTAAAGCTTGCTTGAAAAGTGGCAACGCAATCGAGACTAAATTCAATAAAAAACGAAACAGCAAAACTAATTTCACAATTATCCAGTTTATTGTAAATTACATGCCAGTTACTCAAAACAAAATCAAAAATAATACAGAGTTTCATTTACCGTTATATTCGTTTTATCTTCATATTCCTTGTTCAACCTAGTCTGACAGTAGGAGGGAACTTGAGTGCGGTGAGTGACTGCGACGATTTGACTGCAGATGGAGGTTATGCGACAGCCCACTGCTCGACCGACGGAGGTTCAACGAGTTCAGTAGCTGGTTCTGTCTCAAATTGTTATTCAAACTGTTTTCTTGCAAATTATTCAGAAGGTTGTTTTGACGTAAATTGTTGTTCAGGTTATTCTGTCGCAAATTATTGTTCAGATTATTTTCAAGCAAATTAAGGTTCAAGTTGTTGTCTTGCAAATTATTAAGCAGATTGTTTGCTCGTAGATTATTGTGCAAATTATTTTCTAGCAAATTGTTATTCAAGTTATTATCCAACAAATTATTGAGGTTACCCTGTCGCAGATTATTGTTCAGATTATTTTCTTGCAAATTATTGTTTAAGTTATTCTCCAACAAATTATTAAGAAGGTTACTCTGACGCAAATTATTGTGAAGATTATTTTCTTGCAAATTATTGTTAAGGTTATTTTCTTGCAAATTATTCAGCAGGTTATTATTGTTAGATCTTAGATGCAATAGTTGGTGATTTAAAGGACTGGCTAGCCCCTGGGCCACCATGACGACTGCAATACCGATCACAAGTTTGAACATGGTGACTTTTTGAATCGAATAAAACAAAAAAACTGTCGTAAATCGAATGTATTATCCGGATTTATACGGCTTATATACCTTACGTACTAATCAAAATCATTTTGTAGTTACATACCGTTATGGATGTTTCTCGAATCGATTTAATACATATCGATTATTCGGCGTTGTTGAGTTGTAATTGAGCGAGTAAGTATAACATTAAATTATGATAGTGATTTCATACAGTTTTCAATATGTAATTTGAAAACAATAGTAAAACCGAGGTCGAAAACCTGTGGAACAAACGGATAATACGATATTTAGGATTTTTTTTTAAATTATTTACTGGATTCTGCCCACAACTTCGTCTGCGTCAAATTTCTTGCTCCCCGACCAGCCCCGTCGTATAAGATCGCCTGGCCGTGCGAGTACTTCGTATTCGTGACATTTTTGCTCGGCTCTTAAGGGTTTTAGCATGATGTTAATGTATTTTTCAAATCGGACTAGTAGTTCCTGATATTAGCGCGTTCAAGCAAACAAACATACAAGCTCTTCAGCTTAATAATATTAGTATAGATTAGGCTTCTCAACAATGAGTATTACGCTATAATTTAAATATTGTAATCTTAAGTCCTCATTACTTAAAGGTCTTTAAGCACCTCATTTACAGAAAAGCACCGCATGCACTACATAATTAAGACAAGTAATACCAACATAGTTTGAAAAAATAAAATTATACCTACTATTTAAAAGCTGAATATTTACAAAAAATATATCAATAATAGTAATATAATTATGATCTCTTTTTGTCGGTATGTTAATTAAAGTAGCAAGATTTTATGCGTTTGTAGGGGGCACCCTATAACAACCCTAAGGGCCGAAACTGCGTAGCGGACGTCCGCGCGGTTTCATACAAATGTGCCCCGTCGCGGTCCCAAGCGCGGGCGTCCGTCGCGGGGTAGGCTACTTTAAGTCGCGGTAGCACGTTCCCGTGGGATAATTTCCGACATCCACGCGGATCCCCCGAAGCCGCGGGCAGCAACTAGTCGTAAATAAAATGTCCCCGCGACTGACATCATTACGATCCCACCTCGCGTGTCCACGCACATAGACCCGCGACGGTTGACCGTCGCGGGCGCCCGCTTAACGCAGTTTCGGCCCTAAAACAGGCGAGCTAATATCATTTTGGTACTTCCGTACTTCCGACGGATTTAAGTAAGCTTCCGTGCCTTGGAAAGCACGTTAAGCTGTTTGTCCCGCTTGCCATTTGTGGATCTTTGACAGTCGTTACGGGTCATCAGAAGCCCAAAAGTCTGACAATCAGTCTTACCAAGGGGTATCGTGTTACCCAGTAACTGGGTTGTGGAGATCAGATAGGCAGTTGTTCCATGTAAAATACCGATATTCAGCTGCATCCGGTTAGACTGGAAGCCGGCTTCAACATAGTTGGGAAAAGGCTACGTAGATGATGACTTCTACCAAAACTATATTAGCTCTCCTGTTTTGGGCAGTCAAGCAAAAAGGAATACGTAAGTGTTCCTTCGTCCTGAACAGGAACAACATGGTATTGACTTGTTTGGAACAGTTCTAAGTAATGCTCGCCCACTTTAATTATGAGTGAAAGAATTGCTACCGTAAAACGGGGTGAATAGAGACTGCAGGGGTTTTTTTTTTTTTTTTTTCTTGGGTGGGAAATCATCAAATGACTTCTCCTGCTGAGTAGAGCAGGAGAGCGTGTCAGACTGTTACTGACTAAAACCCACCCGTGTTCTCTCAGTAGCCCGTATGCCAGGGGCCGTGGTACCTCTTTCGAACAAACCCGCACCCCTGGCAGGCATCGGCCCTTGCGGACCCCACCAGTGGTTGCTGACATCTTTGACGGCGCGCGTGAGGAACACAACGCGCCGTCCCGTCTACCACTTTTCGGCCGCAGAGGATAGGGAGAGCGGCTGACGCTATACCGACACTCCTCTTCCCCTGCGGCCCCACCGCGTCCGCCATCAAACGGTGGCGGCCCCCGTCCAGGCCACGGAAGGGAAGAGCGCTGCTCAGAAGCACCGGCACTCCTCCTCTACCGCAGCCCGTAACCCTCAGCCGCGATGCCTCCCATTCGACATCGCGGCCCACCTCAGTTGCGGTGCACCTCACCGCAACCTACTTTTTGGCCGCTACGTCAATGGCTTGAAGGCAAAAGCCCTGACGAGCGGCCCCACCGTTGGGTTCCTCTTGGCTTCACCGTGGATGGGAGACCACGGTTACTAAGCCCCCCCGCAACGACAATGCGGGAACCCAATCGGGGGGGAGACTGCAGGGGTGAATCGAAACGAAACTTTAAAGTGGATTTTAATGTAGAAATTAGATAGTTTGTAGCCAAAAAGGACTCTAATGTGTTTACTGTTTTATAATTAACGATGAAGTGCCTTTGTTGGCAGAAAACGATCATAATTTCAACAGTAAAATACACTTTAAAGTTTCGTTTCGATTCACTCCTGCAGTCTCTATTCACCCCGTTTTACTGTAGGTACCTATTTATATTGCGACAAGCAGGATTTCAAATAGGGGCAATTTGGGGTGCTGTTAAAAAGCATTGACCTTGCTTAGTTTTTGAACTAATTTTAGGGTCCTATGTCTGTAACTTGCAAAAAACCCTCTAGGTACATACAGACTTAGTTGTGTTCCGTCAATAAAATTAAAAAATCAATTTTGTTTATGGCAATAGAGATTTATTTGTGTGCGAGTACGATTCGCACCTGGCAACTTTAAATAACTGAGTACTTGACTATAATTGAATCATGTAAAATTATGTTTCATGTTATTTCTGCAATGCCGTCTCATGTTTTCAAAAGCGTGAAATTGTCGGTTATTAAATACAATATACTAATAGAAGTTTGTGTTATCAGACTTGTAATAAAACTCCATAAAAATTTAACAATAACATTAACAATTTCTGGTGTAATTTGAAGGTACCTACATGTTGTTTCCAACAAACGACAAGTGGAACCCTATCTGTTTTTTTTTTGAGAGGCTAAGCGGTCAAGTTACTCTACAATTGCCGCGGTTGGTCCGTGGATGGGTGAGAATCTTTGCATACAGAGACCCCTCCATGCCTCCGAAAGGCATACACACAGGTATGACAGGTACGACACGTTCAGTTCAAATTATCTCGTTTCTCGTTGACGGTTGGTGACGGCTGTATTGTACAAACGCCTTTAGAGAAATCGACCGTTATAACTAACACTAGCTTTCAGGTTTTACTAACGTTATGCATCTTCGTTCTCCGAATATTTTTTTATAATGAACTAGCTTTTGCCAGCGGTTTCGCCCGCGTGGAACTTTCATCCCCTATTTAACTTCCTTAGGGATTTAATTTCGAAAAATCCTTCCTTATTCCTTGTCTACGTTATAAAGGGAACCTCTTTGCAAAATTTCAGCTTTCTAGGTCCAAGGGTTTGGGCTGGGCGTTGATGAGTCAGTTCGTCAGGACTTCTCTTTTTATTTATATAGATAGATAATAGTCGCTTTTTATCGACTGCCAGAGGAAAACAACCCTTTTTTTTCCAATATAACCACTTTCGATATTATCTCAACATCATTACTATATTTTAACCCCCACACTTCCAATAACACATACACCTCGAACCGTCCCGCTTAACCCTACACTACCGAAACACATTATCGTTGCCAGACAGGCAAAAACGTTAGGTGTGGCCGAATCTCGGATATAACCCTTAATACGGCGAATGTGCCGAATTATGGAGGGTTAAGGGAATGCGGTCGCGGTAGGAAGGTGTTGTAATTATGTTTGTTTTTTTGGGGTTTTGTAAATGGCCGAGTAAAGATGGTCTTTGGGACCTTCAAATATATGAAAGTGCTTGGGTCATCATCTGCCTAGCCTTTTCCCAACTATGTTGGGGTCAGCTTCCAGTCTAACCGGATGCAGCCGAATACCTGTATTTTACATGGAGCGACTGCCTATCTGACCTCCACAACCCAGTAACTGGGTAAAGCGATACCCCTTGGTAAGACTGGTTGTCAGACTTTCGGGCTTCTGACGACCCGTAACGACTGTCAAAGATCCACAAATGACAGCCGGGACCAACGGCTTAACGTGCTTTCCGAGGCACGGAGGGGTCTTGGTATATGAAGATGGTCACCCATCCACGGACTAACCGCGGCAAGTGTAGCTTAACCTGATCGATCGACCCGTGCAGCTATTGTTACTTAGCCACAAGCCCCACAAAGTGCTTCTATAGGGTGTTAGGTAAAACGAGGGACGTACTTTAAAGTAGTGTAGTATTTATGTAAATGAACAACCGTTTTTTATGGGAGCAACCCAGAAATCTCGCAAAAGACACAGAAGATACATTGATGTTCGCATAACTCGACAAAATTTAGGAAGTAGCATTTGTTTTCATAGTATGCACAAAACTGGTCGTATGGCTTGAATTGTCCATAAGTTACAAATCTTTTATGAGAGTGAAGGTATACTTCACTCTCTAAATAGCAATGTAACTTATTATGGGGTATTTCCCACCTAGAATTCTTCAACAGTAGCCCGGATTCTGGATTTATGCCCGTTAGATGGGATAGGCTCGCTGGATACATGGGAATTAAACATAATTAGTGAAATGTGTACCTACTATACAGCTGCATCTCTGCCTTTCCCTTTCGGGAATACAGGCGTCATGTTATGTTAAATTTATGGAATGTTTGCTTCTAGAATATACTCGTAGGAGGGTTACGTTTTTGGAGTAGTCGTGATAAAAATGTATTATGCTTAAACTGTTAAATATCGTATGAATTTCAGACATGAGACCACCTAAAACCAATCTTAGACCTATCAGAGATATTGCGAAGATCGCCCTGAAGACACGGTGGAGCATACGGTGGAGGGCTGCCCGGCTTGGGTGGAGCATCGCCGTGTCCTCGTGGAGGCGATCGGCGGCGGCGATCTCTCGCGTCCGGCCCTGGTCCTGGCCATGGTACGGATCGAGAGTGCATGGGTAGCCGTCGCTTCCATCTGCGAAGCAGTGATGCTCACGAAAAGGGAGGTGGCGCACGTGAGGGAGAGGCAGTATAGACGTGGGCGTCGGGAATCCCAGGCTGATTCCCGGCCACCGTAGGCGCAGGCTTGCGAGCGGCAAGTAATGGGTAGCTCGCTGTCCGGTAAGGACTAAGCCCGGGTCGACGGTGCGTTGTGTTCCACGCGTGCCTCAAAGAGATGTCAGTACCAACTGGTGGGGTCCGCAAGGGCCGATGCCTGCCAGGGGTGTGGGTTGTTCGAAAGAGATACCGACGCCCCTGGCACACAGGCAACTAAGGGAACACGGGTGGGTTTTATTCACTAAAACTCTGACACGCCCTCCTGCTCCACCCAGAGCGGGAGAAGTTATTTGATGATTACCCACCCTCAAAAAAAGACCTATCTGAGATACTAAAACATTGCTTTAGAGGAATTTTCAAATAATCACACACCATCACGCTTGTATTCCCCCAAAGTTTAGGTTAAGTCTCATGTAACAGGGGGCAAGCCTATTGTCTACCTGACACACATTCAGACTCCGAGCTGCTACAAATAAATAAGAGAATAATGATTAAAACTAGCAATAAGAGGCTATCCCATACAAGTCGTGTGTCCCATTCTTCCATTAGAACCTCCAATAAGCACAGATGTGTAAACGACATATTGTTTGACACTCCTGCCTCCAATTTATTTCAATATTGACTTATAATTGGAGCGAACACTTTGAGCGTAATGAGCCGCTGTTTTACATAGAGGCGACATTCTTGTCATGCCGAAGGTAATGGAAAGATGTATTGGAATGAAAACTAGCTCCTACATTTATTTCAATGCTTTTTTAGGTGATTTAAGAAATGTGTGGTTGGAGAGAAGTGGTAGCTCAGTGGTAACGGCCTCGACTTAAGAGCTGCAGATCATGAGTTCAAACAGGCAGACACTTTACTTTGTGTAAATTATTTCATCACCACTGCTCTCAATCCGGTGAAGGAAAACATCGTGAGGAAACTGGTATGTCCAAGAACTAAAAATTCGAAGACTTGCAGCATGTATCAATCTGCACAGAGCCAGCGTGATGAATTAGGAAAGGACGCCTGTGCCTCAGTGGTTGGGACATTATCGGCTGATTATGATGATGAAGAAGAAGTTGGTGTATGTGGGGTACATACTTACACCGTCCGATCATTAGTCGAGATTTTGAAAATTCGTTCCATGTCAGTTATTATACAGTTATTATACGTCATATTTTAGTCGTCTTACAACAGCAGCCCACTTCATGTACCCAATGACTACAGTCATCATCATCATCCTTTCAGCCGATAAACGTCCACTGCTGGACATAAGCCGCTTCCCCCAAGATGAGGGGAATTGCCATAATCGCTTCGCTTGGCAGGCGGGTTGGTGGTCGCAGTATGGTGGTAAAATGCATAGAGAACGCTGCTGCTCATTCTCTAGCAAGTCCCTTAGTCGCCTTCTACGACACCCACGGGAAGAAATGGGATGGTGCTATTCTTTTACGTCCGGTACCACACCATGCCTACAATACATTTAAAAAAACCAAAACAAATTGAACACATGAACAATTAAAAAGATTAAAATATGAATGATATTGTATTTTTTTTATTACTAAGACGCATGACGTAGTTTGAAACACCCTGTTGTGGAGATGGAATGTGTGATGAAATTTAATAGTATAGTAGCTTCTACCCTTTGATACGTAAACATTATTAACAGGGTGTTTCATAATTCATTATTTGTTTTTTCTTTGTACCTATTATCTTAATTAATGGCAACATTTTTTTTATCACGCTTAGAGGTATTATAAGTCGGATACATTGAGTGAACCATCTTTTTAAAATGACAAAATTTTTACGGTGTATATCCTCAAAACTGTATCGTGTTGTGGTTATTGTGTGTCTCCTGTCTGTAATTCCTTCTGTGTGTTTGTTGCGTATCTGTGTTGTTTACGGACATTATAATTGTAAGTAGCAGAGTGACTTTTATTCCGTTCTCCCGTACAATACCCTAGACGTACTATTGGTTGATGAGATTTCAATAGCGGCCGAGCGCTGCAAGCAAAAATAGTCCTTAAGGTGTATAGATATATGAATGTCCACGATAGTACCTCAAAATTTATAACATTACTTCACGCCTTGTAAAGTCCTAAGAATTAGGAACAGATGCGCCTATAGTACAACATTTGGTCAGGTATGTTTAAGTCCCATGTCATAGAAGGCAAGCCTATTACCATCAACTGGGCACAGATTCAATCTCCGGGTTGCTATTGATGATGGAAAAACCAATTTGCCCGACATGGGAATCGAATCCAGGATACCATGCTCAGCAGTAGCGTTTATGACCACTAGGCCAGTCCTAATGGATATTTATTGCACACCAAAGAAACTACAAATAAGGTATTTCTTTCTCTCCCAGACTCCCAAAACGCCGTGATTTACAATAACTTTAAAACGATGATAAATGTACACTGTGATTACAATGACAGCGCTTCTAACAACACTGGTAACTTATGACGCCGGCCATTCTATACGATTTTAATTTTGACTCTAAACATATCATAAATTATGGTTTTAGACTGCACAAGTGATAGAAGACAGCGGGAACACCATACGTTCAATTATTTTTTTGGAAAATTTATTTTATAATTAAATAACTAATTAACTAACTTTTTGAATGAGTTTAACACAATGAATAGTAACGCCAATTAAATCGTTTTTTTAAATTATGTTGTACTGCCAAAATTATCTTGAAATAAATAATTTCTGATCGAGAATTGTGTAAAAAGTTCCGACATTTTATCATCCATTTTTTTTTGTGCGTAACCTGTTGAGTCTATAGCGAAAGACAAACGAAAATGTTGACCATCATGCCGTTTGTTCAGAGTAGAAGCACGGCTCGGCTCGCTGCACAAAAGCCGTCTTGGCGGTCCAATACAAAAAAAAAAAAAAAACGAGATAACCGCCTCTCTACACTAATTTAGGGATTAAATAGGGACAGAACCAAGCCCTTCTATAATAAAATCTTTCACCCTCCGGCCAACTCTATTGCATTAGTTAGTTAAGTAAGCACACGCTAGGAAGTAATCATTTCAAAGGGTCGCCGAAACAAAATCGATAAGGGGAGCTATAAAACTCAAAAAGAGGTCATATACCCTAAAGGAGATCATGTAAAAAGGCTGTAAGCAAATTGCAAAACTCGCTACAGCTTAAAAATTACGCCATTCAAAAAGCAGCTTAAAGAACCAGTAAATAAACATTATATTTCTCAATCTGACCGTTGTTACGACCGACTGTTTATAAGACCAATCTTTTACCCATAATAGGCGATATAACTATACTTTAATATGAAACTATGCTTATAATTACATGGACAAATATTCAAAAAGAAAATTATATTTCCTTCGTGAATAAGCTGTGTTTAAAAAACTGTTAGTTTTGAGAAATGTGATTGGTTGAATATTTAGGTTTTAATATTTCCTGTTTGTTTTGTAAGAGGGATATTCCTAATGAGAAACTGTATTTCTCTAAGGGACTCTTTTTTTCTTGAAGAATAAGATCGCAAGTTGACTACCAACTTAATGATAAGGTGCCAGCCTATGATTGTCCGCATTTTTTTTTTTTTGTGTATGGCATCTCGCAGTTGACCTTGAGAGACCGTGACTGCTCAACCGGACTTTCCTGTGAAGGTTTTTAGGATTCTAAAAGCCTCCAGCCAGGGCGTAAAACCTACTTAAACCTAAAACGACTGCGCACTGAGGGCACCCCCTGTGGGGTGCGAACCTCGGCTCAGGGAGTCGCTGGCGGGGGGGGGGGGGGGGGCAGCTAGTACTATCATGGACAGGCTGGATCAAGATATTTTCATGATTATTAGACGGGGAATTTAAAGCTACTGGCTCAGCTGCGGCGCGGGCTGGCGCATCAACGAGCAAGGGACGGTCGGGGTGATTGTCCGCATAAGGGGCATGTGGTTAAGTAATAACGACCGCACAGTTTGATCGGTCAGTTTAAGCTACACTTGCCGCGGTTGTTCCATGGATGGGTGACTATCTTTACATACCAAGAGGGCAAGACCCCTTCGTGCCTCGGAAAACAAGTGAAACCGTTGGTGTTATTCGTGGATCTTTGACCGTCGTTATGGGACCTCAGAAACCCGAAAGTCTGACAACCAGTCTTACCAAGGGGTATCGTTACTCAATAACTGGGTTGCGTAGATAGGATAGGCAGTCACCCGCCAACATTGTTGGGAACAGACTAGGCAGATGATGATGTGGATGTAACCATTGATTGTCCCACTCGTGAAGTGCATTACTCAAACTGCCCATATAATTCCAATCACAACTGTCAACGTGACAGTTATTCATACAACTGTCAAGTTTTTAGGGTTCTGTACCTCGAAAGGAAAAACGGAACCCTTATAAGATCACTTTGTTGTCGGTCCGTCCGTCTGTCTGTCAAGACCCTTTTTCTCAGGAACGCATGGAGGTATCCAGCTGGAATTTAAACCAAATATTCAAGTCTACTTGTCTCTAGGTTAATGACTAATGACTACTTTGACTCTTAATGACTACTTTGACATTGTATTGTATGTAAAAATATGCTTTTTGAATTGTTTTGATACCCAATTTTTTATGTAATTTTAATTAATATTATCACGGTTTATGCACCATCTTTTCCTATCAATTTGTACGCCACTATATGCGGCTGAACATGTCAGAACTTCATTTATCTCCTAGTTAACTTGCATGTAATGTATCATGTACACCATGTTTAAACAAATAAAAGTCTTATCTTATCTTATCTTATCTTATCTAGGACCTGTGAAAAAATCAAACTTCTAAGCGAACGCAATCAAAAGATACAGCCGTTTATGCCGCAAATTTTCCCGAGAACTCAGAATCTTGAAATTTCTTACGAAGCAACGTCTTAAAGCACAGATAAAGAAAAAATAGCGAAAGCATACATTTTTAGTTACATCATATAATAAAAATATGTTTAATCTTTTTAACAGAACCGTCGGTGCGCGAGTCCAATACGTACTTGGCCGGTTTTTTTTATCTATAACACGGCAATTTCTAAACTTTACATTGGCTAAATGCACTTATTATTCCTCAAATTTATTGCACCTACCACTGTTTGTCTCTGCATCACCCAAAGGTCGACTGGTAGAAAATGCCTACGGCATTAAGTCGATCTTTTCAATCAATTTGCTTTAGAATTATTTTTCTGGCTGTACATTCAAAATCAATAAAAATCAACATCAAAATATTTTTATTTCACACTAGCTGTGCCCGCGACTTCGTTCGCGTGCATGTCGGAAAACAATAATGTGTCGCTTTGACGGTGTTGGTACCACTCCTCCGATCTTCCGATCTATCCTGGTAGGAATCTACCACAGCTTTCGAATGCAGTCCAGAGCCTAGAGACAAAACACATTACTCTTGGCGTTCACGCTAAACGGTACGCCAAAATGTATGGGAATGACATTACCTGCGGAAAGGACACGGTAATGTCATTCCCATATATTCTGGCGTAGAGTTTAGCGTGAACGTTAACAGAAAGGTGTTTTGTCTAGGCCTGCAGGCGTCTTTAGGGGTTATAATGATATTGCGACGAAGTCTCACTCAGATTTTTAAGAATAAATATAGATCAAAGCGCCTGGTCGAGGCTCATTTTATAATAAATGTGCACCTGCCGTAGGTACAGCAAAAGCTCTTTATTCGCGAGGTATACGTTCCGTAAAATACCTACCGCGAATACAGAAACCGTGACTATGGAATGGTAATTTATATGGGATTATAGGGGATACGTTCCTAAGTGACAAAAAAAAAAACAATTTAATTGAAGTTTTTGACCATATTGATTAATTGTATGAGCGTGATATGGATGCAAGCGACTCTCCAAGGCGTAAACGATCAAGCATTTCTATGCGTTAAACAGATTTTTTCGCGTCGAAAATCGTTTTCAAGTAAAAAAAAAAATTCAACATTTTGCAATAAATGGAAAGATGAAACAATAGGTAAAACACGCAAAGCGGCTCGTACCAAAGGATGGAATGTCTATTAAGTCGCAGCATTTATAAATGTGGGGGAGGCCTATGTCCAGCAGTGGACGTCTTTCAGCTGAAATGATGATGATGATGATATATAAATATACTTTATGGTGATGAGGTTGGTTTCATTATGTTTGTTTACATTCTCAAAAAACTTTTTTCAAAAAAATACCAACCGACTTCCAAAAAACACTACAAAGTGCAAAATAACTTTAATTTCGGAAGTCGGTGACGTTGGATGTGTATTTTAATTATTTGTCACCGCCTTCCGAAATTAAAGTTATTTTGCACTTTGTAGTGTTTTTTGGAAGTCGGTTGTTATTTTTTTGAAAAAAGTTTTTATTTTTCACTTTTTTGTTACCTACCATACACCAATTCGAAATTTCATCATCCTTTGGGTCAAAACAATGCATACTTATTTATGTGATAGCAACATTCGCGGTTGATTTTCTGTAATTTTTTGAAGAGTTCCGATGTCTGTTTCCGAAACGCATCATCAGATCTATATGCAGGGCCCAATCTAAGGGGGGGCAAGCCGGGCAAATGCTCAGAGCGGCAAAAATGAGCGGCGGCAAAATGTATACTTACAAACATACCTACTCTCATGATTTTTTGTATACTTGTTCAGAAGCCGTAGTAGACTAACGTATGTGAATATTATATAGTTAAAAGAATATCACATAATTATGGTCATACCATCTTTGATGGTGTTAGTGCAAAGGGCGGCGAATGTTATTTTTGCCCGGAGCGGCTAAATAGCTAGATCGGGCCCTGTCTATATGAAATTTCAATGGGACCATTTCGGAGTAAACCCCTTTCGAAAAAAAAAAGAATTTTGCAAATCCGTCTATATACGACGGAGTTATGCCTGAACATACATTAAAAATATAAACATGTCGAATTGATAACCTCCTTCTTTTTGAAGTCGGTTAAAAACACCGACCGCGGCGAAGGCGGCTATTGTAGATGTCAAAGGCCGAACCAATACAGCGGCGATATCATTTGACAATGTACTTTAGACGAAGTTGTAATAAGGTCTATTTCACTTTTTTATAGTCCATCTGACGACGCGTTTACAAAGGATATTGGGTTGGATACCTATTGGAATCCTTTTTGTTAGGTATTTGTTAATATGTATGTACCGATTAGACCCGCAAATAAATAAATCTTTAGCCGCGGATATAGGAATTGGGTCGCAATTTTTTAATCCGCGAGTAGTGAAAACGCGAATGAAGGAAGCACGAATAAGGAGCTTTTACTGTACTTACTCAATAAATCGACTGCGCGTCTGGTTCAGTGTGCTGAAGCATTATTCCACGCGGGGGCGGGCGCCTATCTCGGCCCGTACAGGCGCGTGTCTTTTAGCTTTGTTTATCAAACGTTGACCACTGAATAAAACCACAGCAGTGGGAATGCTCTGCACGGACTGCGATAGGCCTCGACAGGTAGCAGTGCAGTAACACCTGACGCCACCTGTCAGTTAACGGCCCGTGGGACCATGGCGTTATCACGATGAAGAAAGATCACGCTGTAAAGGTGGATACTGACCGGCGTCACGGGTTAAAATGCACCTAATATGTTACCAAGCAAGTATTCGTGCAGTCAGTAGTACCTACGGCAAAACATGCGAGCGAGCAACACTGATTTTAGCACACGGCGTAAAGACATGCTCGCTGCGAATGTTACCATTACCTACGCCCCGTAACGTCGGTCATTATCCACATTAAAAGCGCTGTTGAAAAAAAAACCAAACCAGGCAAAAAAAAACTATTTAATTGTATAGCACGGGTTTTCTATGAACATAGTAAGTACGATGTTGTTGCTACGTAGTGCCATACCACGCGCGCCCCCACCTCTCTCCCCGCTGCTGACGCAGGCAGCAGGAAGAGAGAGAGCCCGATCCCGAGGATAATGGACGTAACAGAGCGATCCTCCGCGACTCTCAGTTACGATGCCTTTTTATTGTAAATCGTAATCAAAAATGTTTCAGTGTTTCTTTTGTTCAGCCATACATTTATTTGTAGACCAATAAATAATTATATTTAAAGAAGCGACTTTAAAATTGTCAATATTTTACTATTGTGATTTCTATTGTTCCTGTGTAGGTAATGTATCCTTTGTTGGAGATGCCAAATGGATAAATAAATACATTTTTAAACTTGTTTTAACTAAGAAAATGCTTCTCTGTAAGCGATGTTGCTCGGAAGAGCATCGACATAACTACAGTTGCCCGTGTGAAAACCTATCTATTTACTCAAATCCACCAGTAATTATGGTCGCAATTTTGGATTTTTTTTCCTGACTTTCACCATCCGACCTCGCTTGACCCCACCTCGAAAACTAACGTCACGAAAATTAGCACATAAGTATTTACAACTCTTTACTCCCAAAACTCCCATTATTTGAATCGAGTAATGCTGTAAACACGCATTTAAATTTAACATTATCAAATTTCGCGCGAAATCAAGTTGTTGTCTTTGCATGTTTGCTATTCAAACCTAGGTGCTGTTACTGACGCTAGAGATTAAGAATCTCTATGGAGATGTTCCTCTAGCCGCTCTAATTTTGCTATATTATGCTAGATGGCGCTACTAAGACTTTTATCACAATTAAAAATGAGATTTCTTCCCCTATAATTGTATTAATTTGATTGATAAAACTAATAAATATTTATCTAACATTGCATTCTAGGTATATGACTCAGAACACCACGTCAGTTAATATTATCACAACTTTTTATTTGAAATTCTTTTAGCTTTTTTGATTCGTGGGAATCAACCACCAACGGAAAGCGATTTGAGTAATCAGTATCATTACTTTTTGAAATAACACAGACACAGTAAGTAACTAAAATGAGAATGACGTGTGTTAATATTAAGTATTCGTTAGTACCGTTTCACGCCAATAGATGTCGCTAAGTGTTTCAACATTACGTAAATAAATTCTTCTTGAACACTTTAAATTATTTAGATAGGTTGACCGAAGCGATTGCGATGAAACAAAGACTAATATAAACTCTGAGTTATAAACAATATTTGAGTATGAAAGATAACCATATTAGTTTCGTTCTTTTGACGTGATACTTGATCTATTCAACATAGAAACTGAAAAACCGAGCTACAGACAAAAATTTTGATAAGGGTTAAAATGTCATCTGTTGATTATCCCTTACCACCCCAAGCAATTATTTTCGAAATATTTTAAATGTACAGAAAAAGTTCCTTTACAGATTTATTATATGTATAGATGTTTCAACATTACGTAAATAAATTCTTCTTGAACACTTTAAATTATTTAGATAGGTTGACCGAAGCGATTGCGATGAAACAAAGACTAATATAAACTCTGAGTTATAAACAATATTTGAGTATGAAAGATAACCATATTAGTTCGTTCTTTTGACGTGATACTTGATCTATTCAACATAGAAACTGAAAAACCGAGCTACAGACAAAAATTTTGATAAGGGTTAAAATGTCATCTGTTGATTATCCCTTACCACCCCAAGCAATTATTTTCGAAATATTTTAAATGTACAGAAAAAGTTCCTTTACAGATTTATTATATGTATAGAAGAAGATAAAACTACATGGGCACTTATGAAACGTCAGAAGCTAGGTGCACGGTTCCAAATTGTTGTTTCCTATGGAGAAGAGCCGGCAAGAAACTTCACGGTTACTCTTTTAAAAATAATTGGCTTTAACAATATTTTCAAATTACAGAGATAAAATGTATGGGAGGACAGCGCAGGCCTGTCAATAAGTACCAGGTACTTAGACGAATACAGAATAGAAAATCGTCTACAAATCTACAGTCAGTAAGGCCTACAACGTTATTGTAACAACATTTAAGGAGACAGACATCTGAAGTAACTGATATTAGTCTGACAAAATTATGAAAGCCACTGGACATAAGAAAAGTAGGAACACCGATGGCAAAATGGACAAACTATAAAACCTTAACATGATTTAAAAGGTTTCAGTAAAAATGGCCGTGATGAAATAAATATTGAGGAAAACATAACTGAAGATCAAAACACACTATCGTAACTTTACTTCTTGAAATGTCAACAGGAAAAGCCGAGGAAACATTTTTTTACTTAGAAAAAATTGCCTTCAATATTGGCAAAGATCAAAGTTGTACAGAACCAATAATAGCTATAGGTTCTCTATAGATTTTTTTGTACCTACTCGACAAGCGTCTCGACGCAGTTCTGAGGAAAACTGGGGAGAAATCCTTTCTTCTCACTTGGCAACAAAATGTTGGGCAATATTAAGCTGCTGACAGAGAAGAGGCTAACAGAAAATTTAAATGAAAATGCTAATTACTGTAGCTTTTGTGTAAGTCATCAATTCGTCATAATCACATGAGGTCAAGGTCAGGTCGGTCAACTGAGAAGAAATGCGAAACCGGCTCAGAGGTCAGGGTCAGTTTTAACGTCCAATAAATTACCTTACCCCATTAGTAACTGTATGCGAGTTTAACAATACAGAACCATGCATATAAAGAGCCTTTTGAAGAAAGAGCGATTGCAGCTTTGAGTTGACATATCCCATCAGACGGCATGGGTGATCAGCTCTCCCAAGACGGTGTCAGCTTCTGGGTCAACCAAGAGCTCACATACCCTACGCAAACCTTCTCTCATAGATGTCCACAAATGTCTTTCCTGGGTAGCTCGTATTCATACGTAAGCCATCAACGGATGACTCCTCGTCAGAGACGTCTGTTGAATTGGTGAATGTCGTTACAGCAGTTTTCACTGATTCTGTAATAGAGGACAACTATCAGTGATTACTTAATATTATATTATCACGCATCTATCCCCATAGGTAGAGGTTTACCTATAGTACACCCACGTTACGCCAGTTGGAATGAAATAGGGGACGGGCCTATTGCTATCCACCAGGCACAAATTCAGACTTCTGCTGCTGCTGAGACGTTTCAAATAGAAACGTCCAATATCACTTTGCCCTGCGACCACTTGACCAAAGAGGACCTTTTAGTCACTGCATACAAAATACTAATATTCCACCTTATCTAATTGGATTGATATCGTATCACGATTGAAAGGTGATCCCACCCGTGTCAAAAGCGTATGTCATTACAAAATGTTGCGTAGATATATTTCGGGCGACATATCTCCAACACCGAATCCTCGCGCAGTGAGCAACCAACCTTATTCTAGAACATCACTTTGACTATTGAAGCGCGATCTCTCGTCAATTTCACTCGTCGCTGACTCCCGATTCGCGTCCTCTCGAATGTAACTGTCGTTCTACTCGTCCAACTTAAAATATTGACGATGCGTTGTCGAGCATCGCTCTAAGAGGGAAAGTTTAAATGAGGAGGAACTAAAAGCATTGGTAGCTTTTGCTTAAAGTTTTTTGGTATTGGTAATCTTTCTATCGCTCTCTCACTATCTGTCTCTTTCTTAATGTCTTGCATGTCGTGTTCGTGGACGGGTGCCGTCAGTTGTTTTCAATCATTCTGTTCAGTGAAAAACGAGAGACCTTCTCACATATACCGAAATAGCGCCTTTGACTTCCTTTTTCCAGGGATGCGGGTTGTTCCAAAGAGATGAGGGAACACGGGTGGGTTTTTGGTCAGTAAAAGTCTGACACGCCCTCCTGCTCCTGATGATATTTGATGATTTCCTACCATCAAAAAAGAAAAAAGGAGTGGTCATCAGCATCACAGCTTATTTTTAATCTTATATTTTGAATTGTTCTAACCTATATAAACAACAGGTAATAATGTACCCAGGATATTTTAATATTTTGATTTTAAAGAGTGTCTTTGGAGTTTCTTACCCGTTCTTCTCCGTAGAGATATATGGTTTGGAACGGGCAACTAGCTTCAACTTTCTGATTAAATAACCGACTTTATTACAATTCTAAATAGACTGTAAATGATTTAATTGAAATAAATGCTTTGGATCAACAAATAGGTCATGACATGGCGAAAAGCAGTCTACAAGGTTGTTAGAGGGGCTGATTACTAACTACCCAGGGTGGGACGACCCTCTAATAGAGGATCTTTTAAGGTACTAACTACGGAAATACCAACTTGGTGATGGTTAAGATGTGATATTGACAGCAAGATCCCGTCAATATCATGGTCACCGAAACTTTTATATCATCTAAATCCTTAAAAAAAGCAGATTACTAATTTCACACCTAGATACACATACAAACATAAACTCACGCCTTCATCCCATGTGGATAAGCAGAACACCACCTGCTACGATCCTTTCTTTTGCCTCATTTATGTTCATACATAATATTTTTTATTTGATCGCCACCTATTTTTGCATTTCATAAAAAGTTGTAACATTAATAATTTTCACCCTCTGTTCCTACGTAACTACCTAGGGCTATCACATTCTTAACTCCGCACCGAAAAAAATACACATTTTATCCGCAAGTACGTACAAATCCCATACAATCTTGGTACAGGACATTTTACGATGGCTCTGCTATCCTTTTATATCCCAACCCTGATTGCCTCGCCCTCAGGGTACCGCCAGCAAATGAAATGGGGATACAAATTTATGACTGTATTTTTTTTACGTTACCACCCCAAGGATTTTCATAAATGGTAACAAATCGGTTTTTGTGTAATACGAATTGGGTGTTCATGTTTGTTTGTTGATCTTAGATTTAAAAGGGCGTTTGTTACTTAAAATTGGGGTTATTTTGATAGCTTTATTGTTGTGGAATTGGGGTGGGCTTATCTGTGGCCATTATAATTGGAAATCTTTTTTTTTCTGTCTGGTGTCTGTAAAAGCTGGTGTGTGTGTGGCTTGTGGCTAAATAATAACTAGGGTATTGATCCTGGTCACCTATTCATGGACCAACCAATCTATCGAGATTGGTTGGTCCGTGGATGGGTGACCATGTTTACATACCTTGGTATGGCCCCTCTGTGCCTCGAAAAACACGTTACGCCGTTCCCGGCTATCACTGTCGTGGATTTTTGGTAGTCGCTACTCGTCGCCAGATACCCTAAAATCTGTCAATCAGTCTTATAGCATTACCCAATAACTGGGTTGTGGAGGTCGGAAAGACAGTTTCTCCAAGTAATATACTATTACTCTGCTGTATCCGGTTAGACGGGAAGCCGACCACAACATTCATAAAGACTTTATCTGCTGCCCGTACATTAAGTAATGTTCCTGTTACTTCTATACATATCCAAGGGAACAAATTAAGTTATCCTGTTTGCCTGTCTGTACTGTCTTATAGCTTAGTAGTATCAATTTGAAACTTACATAAGTTCTTTATTGGTTTATTGTGAACTTTTCTGCGGTCGCTACCTTATAGGCTCCGTGAGAGGTGCTTTTAAAAAAAGTGCAACAAGAAAAATAACAGTTGTTCAAATAATCTTTGTCTTACAATGGCTTCTGTTTCCTAATTACTTCTTTTCCGCTTTTTATTCTCTTTTATTGGCTGGAAAATAAGAACATTGTTCAAAGTCATAACATTTTTTTTTTACATCTTAGAACCTAAGCTTTTTCATTCCTCTTTTATTTTTGTCTGAATATTGTAGCAAGTAACCCATGGAAAGTTGCGAGGTAGCCCCATCACAAGTATTCTTATGACTCACCGGGCCAGCCTCAATTTTGTGCTGTAAACTAATTGTCATCAACTGCCTAGCCTTTTTCCCAACTATGTTGGGGTCGGCTTCCAGTCTAACCGGATGTAGCTGAAGACCAGTATTTTACATGGAGCGACTGCCTATCTGACCTCCACAACCCAGTTACTGGGTAATACGATACCCCTTGGTAAGACTGGTTGTCAGACATTCGGGCTTCTGACGACCCGTTACGACTATCAAAGATCCACAAATGACAGCCGGGACCAACGGCTTAACGTGCTTTCCGAGGCACGGAGGAGTCTTGGTATGTAAAGATGGTCACCCATCCACGGACCGACCGCGGCAAGCGTAGCTTAACCTGGTCGATCGACCCGTGCCGCTATTGTTATTTAGCCCCTCCTGGTGTGCTGTAAACTAATTGTATGAGAAAGAATAAAAACTTTTATTTATTACTTAAGATTTATTTCAAATAGGCACTTAAAAGGCACTTTAGAACGTCAACACAAAACTACTATATTTTAAGAAATTGAGTCTGCGACCATCTACAACACACGAGACACGTCCGTGCCTCTTGGATTCGGCTGTCGTTTTCGTAGATCTTTATCAGTCGTTTTTTACGAGTCGTCAGAAGCCAGAAAGTTTGACAACTAGTCTTATCAAGGGGCGTATTACCCAATAACTGGGTTGTAGAGGTCAGATATGAAGGTGTAGCGGCACTACAAATAAAAATGCTTCGCAACAAAACCGAAAAACGCAAAAAGAAAAGTGGCGCCATCTACAATGCCACAGGCGAACTATTCTTAGAAATTCTACATCGCGCAGTCAGAGTTTACCACGACACTCGAATAGATAAAATATCCCGACATCAACTGTCGGGCAGTTGCCCACCAGACACAATACCCGTCTGGTCGGAGGATCCTCCTTTTCAATAGAGGATGAGCGAACTTTACACCCTGTTCCTCATACCACTATAAAGGCGCTCCATGTATAAAGCCAGTATTCTGCTGCATCCGGTTAGACTGGAATGCGGTCGTCGGCCAGCAAATGAAAATAATATCAAACAGGAGTAGGTACTTGTTTCCCTACACAGGGGTATAAGATAGCCCCTAATTGTATTTGTTTGCCTTTGATTGTGCACCATACATAAACATTTTTATTAAAGCTTACTCTCAGTGCGCTCCCAGCAGTATAAGATAATGTTATAGTCAAAATGTCGCCGGGTTGTTACGTCTTATTGCTCTGTTTACCCTGCAAACGAATAATAAGCCTAATGCAAGGGCTTCGTACTTTACTGTAATGTTATAGGTACTAGTTGCCCCTGCGTTGCATGGTTTTCCATCTTGACAAAATCAAAACAGAATTGCTTAGTTTATTAATGATGTTGAGTCACCAAAATGGATTGAATTGGATCGAGGAAGTACTAGAAAAGGATACAAATACAAAATTGTGTAGGCTAATTTAAAATAAAAAAGTCACTCAAAGATAGAAATTAAGCAGACAATATTTATCAAATACAATTTCATTCGAAAACATATTTTTTTTATTAGCCCCGTTCTTCACCATATCGGCAAACGAAACTTTTCCCGCAGAACCAGAGTCTTCTTAAGGCGACGATAGATGACAGCTACCTACTGCGATGCACTGCCGCCCGTCGCTCGCGAGAGACCCCGCCTCAACGCGCATCAAGTTTTTCGAAAAGCAACCCATGTTTATTTATCAAACACAATTCAAAGAAAAACCGTATACTAAATTTTGGGTGATTAAATTGTCTTTTATATGGTGAAAGTTTCATAGAAATACACCCGATAATTTTTGCGTGATTATCGTTTTTATGTCCGCGATAGACAATACTTTACCAATTTATTACATTATGTTATAAAAATATTATTTAAAATATTCACATATCAAATGACGAAGAAAATTATCTAGTTTCACATATAATTTTTTCAAATACATAAGACAAGCCGTTTAGACGTGATCTTTAATAAAAAGTCCTTAAAAGTCGGCTGTCTGCGCCTTAATCGTTTGTTCGAGCTCCGAAATACGTTCCGTGCGTCAGCTCGATCAAAAACGTGATTGTTAATTGGAAATTCAATACACTATATCAATCGTGTGGTTCTAGGAACAGGGCGTACTACTTACCCTAAATTTGATATAAAATGAAAATAAGAGATTTCCAAGAAAACTAATTTCTATTACGACCAATCTACGTATTTCTTTGTAATATTTCTATACGCTTATAAACGGCTATTTCAGCGTCCTATTTTACGAGCTACGATGAATGACTATTTTGAAACTTGGCAACAATGAGGTTTTACTATTATTATACAGGATAAGTTTTTAACCAGTGCGAAAACTGTAACCAAAATTCAGCGCAAAAAAAGAGCAATACCTACGCGACCAAAATGTATGAAAAAAAATAAAAATGAAAGTGTTTATTCACAAAAAACAGTTCGTGTACAGTTTGCGCACTGGTTAAAAACTTATCCTGTATGTTTATTGTTGCTAATGCATTGTGGTGTTTATTCTTTAAAAATAATTTTTAACACGTAACTTTAATTCATGAGCTTTACAAAAACTCATATAAATTCAACTTTCATAAATCCAAATTCAAAATATATTATTTCACACAAACTTATATGGACACTTAACAAACGTCAGAAGATAGGTGCACGGTTCCACTTGATCCTTTCTTATGGGAAAGAGCCGGTTAGAACCTCGACGGTTACTCTTTAAAAAATAATTGGCTTTTACAATATTTTCAAATAACACTGTTAGCAGGTATGGGAGGACAGTGCAAGCCTGCCACCACGTACTAGGTAACAAAATAGTAAAAAAGGTCAACAAATCGAAGCATCTATGAGTCTACATAGCTTTTACTGTCATCTTCCCCATTATACCCATTATTCGTTTATAAGAACCCTATTGCAATTTTGCAATTAATAAAACACCCTTAATAGAGCCAATAATTTATCCAACACCTTGTATAATGTCAAGGTTCATTCAAAACCATTTAGATAGAAACATAGAAAAAATATGCAAAGCGCTGTTAACTTTTATCTGAATTGTTATGGGGTACCCATGGGCTGTTTATAGGGGGCCCTTAATTGATGGGGTCGCTAACTGCCTGCTCGTATAAGGAATAAAAGTTTGTAAAAATAGAACCGTGGAATGACCTCTTAAGTAATTGTTTTGCGGATCGATACGAATGTTGTTTCAGTTAAGTGTGTAGGGTAGCATATTCAGCTTGTAATTTTCCCACTTTTTATGTTTTTTTTATTTTATAAAACAATACAATTTTCTGGCTTTTACAATTTTGCTCGCCAAACTTTGCAGTTTGACGACGAGAACCGCTTGTTATTAAATACATTTTCAATGTTATTTTAAACTTATATGAAGCTAACCTTAAATAAAACTACTAACTAATTAAATACACACGTCTACAAACAAATTCACAAAAATCTAACCATTGTCGATCTTAATAAATATGAAATAAAATCAAAATTAACGGAATGGCTACTGGAACAGGACTATCAACAAACAGAATCTTTACTCAAGTACATCGCCTAGAAAGAAAGAAAAGAAAGAAAGAAAAAACGTTTATTTACGGTAAACATGACGCAAAAAGAAACAGGTGAGTACAAATATAAGAAAAAGTTGAAGGGAAATGCGTCACATCCACGCAAAACGGCTATCGCTCAGCATTTTGCTGCGACCCTATGCAAGACAGAGCCCCAGCGCTGGTTTTCAGCGACAGCCGGCTTTGACGTAAAGACGTCACCCGGTGCATCAAACAATAATTAGGACACTACTAGTACAGCGAACTTATAGAAAAAATAATATAATTAAATGTAAATGTGATAGAACTAAACAGGAATACAAAAATAATCAAAACAAAATCAAATCAAAATCAAAACAAAATGTAAAATAAAAAGGAAATAGACAAACATGCTACGAGAATATCATCCTCAATAAACATTTTACCCTTTATGAAGTGGCAACATTTCCAAGCGTCATCCATAGACGAAGTTGCGTGTGCGTCACAAAATTGATGTAAGAAATTACAAAATGGCCAAATTATGTAATGTATTTATGCAATAGTTGTGTTCCAGTGCCGTAGGTCAGTGTTTATGAGTAAATGTGATAAATGAGATGGACCCAATAAAAGACAAGACAGAACCTTGGAATCTGGAGGGTGACCCGACATGCCAAACACTATCTAAAGTGCTCCAAAAACAGGAATACGCCATTGACGCGTAAGAGATCGAGAGTTTGCGGGCCGAACTGCCTTCATACCTCCAACTCCACACACAACACACACGTACACACACACACGCACGCGCACGCACACACACACACACACAAACACACACACACACAGAGTGACACCTTAAATTAGCTTTTTCTTTATATTCAATCCCTCAGGTAGATCGACACAGTCTACTATATCTTATAACATCACATTCTAAGCTGAATCACTGTCTCTCAAGATACAGGTTTCCTAGTTTGAGAGGCAGGGTTTTCCATATTGTGTACAGATTTCAACTCCTAGATTTGTATTGCATTGTGTTACTACCCAAGCTCATTTTAATTGTCTTTATAAAAACAAGTTTAATCTGTATTTTGTTTATAAAATAAAGTTTTTATTATTATTATTACTTAACAAATAACTAATTATAAGGTTCGAAGTGAGTTTATTTCTCGACAGTGGCTGAATCCTCGCTGTCGAGAAATAAGCTCCTTAGTTTCGATTTTAGAATACCTACCTTTACTGAGATTAGGGGTTTGTCTTATAACATATTTTGTTTATTAAATACTTTTGGTATTAAATATCTGGAAGTTCTTTCCCCATAGTAATTTGTTATTTCCAGTGCAACTAGCCTTTTTTCTCTTACACTTCTTGTATTATATGCCGGCCGGGACACAGGCGTCTTCTCAGTGAGAGGTAGGCGGTACCACGCGGCCCAGTGCGGGTTGGTAGATGTCGCATGTCTTCGAATTTTTGTTTCTAGGACATGCCGGTTTCCTCACGATGTTTTCCTTCACCGTTTTGAGAGCAGTGTGGTGCTAAAATTATTTGCATAAAGTAAAACGCCTGCCTTACGCGCGATGGGATGACGACATCAAGAAAATAACTGGACAACAATGGCCACTTATAGCTATAGACCGTGAATGATGGCAATTTTTGGAAGAGGCCTTGATGACCTTGACCCAACTACCTGTTACCCAAAAAAAAATTAAGAATATTTATTTAGGTACTTACAGCTTATTTTGTAACTAATAGGAAATAAAAGGTTTTTTTTTTAATTAAAACGCTTGCCTGGGTGCAAACCTACGATTTACAACTCGTAAGTCGCAGCGAAAGTAAAGTGTGTTGTAATTGGTCTAGTATAGATCTCAGTCCACAGAATTATGTTCAGAAGTGAGGGGCTCGTGGCTATACGATAATAGCCACACGGGACGTTCGAAGGTCAAACTACGCTTTCGGTCGGTTCTGGATGGGTGACCATTCATTGTTTCCAGACCCCTCGGCCCCGTTGAAAAGCACATTAATGCAATGGTCCCGGCTGTCATCCGTGGATCTTTGTCAGTGGTTACGGGTCGTCAGATGTCTGAAAGTCTGACAACCAGTCTTGCCTAGGGGTATTCTTTTTCTTAGCGTGTCGATGGCAAAAATAAAACGGAAAAAAAAATGTACATAATATGTACAGTTATTTAAATTTGTTTGGCCCAAAATTTAGCAAGGCGAATAACTTTCGCTGATGCTACCTATTAGGTCCTCACGTGTGCAGGTAATATGGCATGCGGTGCAAGATGGGAGGTGAGCAATTGTCTGTGGAGAGACGTCGGAGATCTGTCTCGTCCATGAATCTCCACTTGTAGGGGTTGTCCTTGCTGCGATCTACTTGGGATCGAAGTTTATTTAAGGTTTTCCATGTCATCATCATCATCATTTCAGCCGAAAGACGTCCACTGCTGGACATAGGCCTCACCCAATTTGGGGGATTTTGCCATAATCGCCACGCTTGGCAGGCGGGTTGGCGATCGCAGTATGGTGGTAAAATGCATAGAGAACGCTGCTGCCCATTCTATAGTAAGTCCCTTAGTCGCCACCTACGGGAAGATATGGGATGGTGCTATTCTTTATGTCAGGCACCACACGGAAAACATTGTAAAAGCCAATTATTTTTAAAAGAGTAACCCGTGGAGTTTCTTGCCTGCTCTTCTCCATAAGAAGCGACAAATTGGAACCGTGCACCTAGCTTCTGACGTTTCATAAGTGCCTATGCAGTGTAAAATAAAATATTTTGATTTTGATGAAAACCACATTTAGATCCGTTGAGTAGTTTAAAAGATTTAAACCTACAGACACGAAAAGCGACTTTGTTATATACTATGTAAGGATACATTAGTAATGCATTTATTTTAAACCAATAAATTGAATAAATAATCATTTATCGTGTATAAAGGATCACGCGATTTAAAAACTGACCCAGTTAATCCTTTTCCGGAAACTAAACAAACATATTAGCAGGGATAGCAAATAAAAAGAATCAAAATAAATTGGATGTATGAGAGACCGTAACAATAGTATTTGTGAAAAAAATCTATGACGACAGAACTGGCAACCTGTAACATATTCACAAACAGAGGTTCTTTGTCTAGCTATCCCGTGGACGAATCCGCTGATAAATTGAAACCATTCCCGGTTATTCATTGAAACAGCCAGAACGTCACTCTATTTAAAAAAAAAACAACAAAAAAAAATTCCAACAAATCAACTTTTTCGTAAACTCTGTTGTATATAAACCTGGTCAAGTACCTACGAGTCGCTTTCGGTCTAACGGTTCCGTGCCCGTAAAACGATTAAGGTTTACCTTTTGTTATAGACAAGACAAGACAAGACAAGACAAGATATTTATTTGTAGAAACATGAGTATACATACAAGGCATGCAGGTTGTTCATAAACAAGAAAGATCCGTCATGTTCGGCCTTTGTGGCATACAAATATTAGGTCTTTACCTATGAAATTGCCGTTTTGTATGAAAAAATTTAAACGAATTTTTTTCATGAATTTTTTATTTGTATTAATCGAAGTAATCACCCATGCAATCAATGCATCTTTGCCATCGCAGTGGCAGTTTATTGATGCCCTTCTTAAAGAAATCAGCTGGACGGGAGGCAACAAATTCTTCAAAGGAATTTGTCAAGCTTTTTTACCTTGCCAATTTATTAATTCATGACCATTTAAACGAAGCAAAAATAATTATTAAATTTTTACACGAACTAAAAATTAAACAAAACACTAATACAATAAAATTGTCCTATATTCTAATTATAAATTGTCAAAATTATAAAATACAAGTAAATATTAATTTGTTAAATTCTTAATATTACACTTTGTCATTTCAAAATTCTAAAATACTGTAGTATGCTTTCCCAACTAGATATATTTTTAGCCGCTTTTTTAGTACGTGTGCGCTTAGTTCTCTCCATCCCTTTGGAAGTTTATTAAATAATAAAGGTGCCATGCAAAATACACTTTTCCGCACTAATGCTGTTTTGGAACCATGTGAGCAAAGCATAGTGTTATAAGTGTATATAAGTTGCATTGTATTTATTAAGAATTAAAATGGACTGAACAAATCCGATCGTGTAATATTTTTGTTCGTTTTAACGCGCAAATCTCTTAAACAACTGGTTGGATTTAAGAAATAAAGTTATAGCAAACTCAACTCAAACTCTTTGAGTTTATAGGCTATTTTTAAATCTTCAAAGGGTCGGTCAGTCAGAAAGATGAAGGTAGTTGCTCATTCCAAAGAGTAAGAGGTTCCTATGGAGAAGAACGGACAAGGAACTTCACGGACATCAAAAATATTTTACAAAAATAGTAGCTCAAGGAATAGTCACTAAGAAATCACAGCTACAGACTGTGGGGCCCCTCGACGGAACCCTTTGGCAACCTTTGGATACAGCACCCTAAAAACAAAATAAATAAACACATAAATAACAACGACAACTCTTTCGTCACAAACTCTTTTGTATAAAAAACAAAATTGAGAACAACATGTTTTTGTTTTCTGTAACGTCACGGGTTTTGACAGACGAATAGCGATCACAAAGAAGGGAAATTAATTTGGAAAGCGGTGACCGCTGGTAGTGACGTGCAATTCATTAGATTATAGAAAATAGCGGGTAAGGTTCGGGATACAGTGCGCCGTGGGAGCGATTAAGTGTGCTTGATGAATTGTGACTGGATAAAGAAAAATGGTTTTGTTATTCAAGCACGAATTTATAAGGAACTAGCTTTTGCCCGCAGCTCTGCCCGCGTTTACGTTGATTATCGCGTAAAAAAAAGCCTAGCCTATATCCTTCTCCATATCCCAGGATATATCTCTGCCAAATTGCATGACGATCGATTTAGCGGTTTAGGCGTAAAAGCGCAACAGACAGTCAGAGGTACTTTTGCATTTATAATATTAGTTGGTAGGGATTTAGTTTGTTTTGTTGGGAACCTGAAAGGATGTTCAGTTATTTTGTTTACATTCAGTTTTTAACTTTATAGACTACGGGCATACAGTGCAGGTTTGTAGATGCCACATGTCGTTCTAGAACCGGTCTCCTCATATTTTCCTTTACCGAGCAGAAGTGATGAAATAATCACTACATACTATAAAACAAAGTTCCCCGCCACGTCTGATTGTCTGTCTGTCTGTTCGCGATAAACTCAAAAACTACTGAACAGATTTTCATGCGGTTTTCACCAATAGACTGAGTGATTAATGAGAAAGGTTTAGGTGTTTTAAATTCGTTAAGAGCGTTCATTCCACGTAGGCTGGCAACAACGCATTTATAAGTAGTAGTTTTTCGTGATTATTTAATTAAATACCAACAAAAGTACTAAATTTTTTTCAGCCAAGCACTATTTCGGTATTTATAATTCTTTTTAACATTTACTCTCTAATAAAAACATTTAATCGTACAAAGTAATGCAAATAGGAAATAATTGAGGGTATGTATGTAAATTTTTTACTACGCACCTGACCTTTTTGAAGAACATCACCAAACTGATATAATACAGTGACTAATCAAACTACTAATACATTTTGGTCAGTTTGGAGAAACTTAAATGTTCATAGTTTTGACTAATTAGGATTGCTTAGACGTTACAGGAGAGCAGTGGTTGCCCAGTGGTAACGGCCGCGACTTACGAGTTGTAGGTCATGCGTTCGAACCCAGCCAGACGCATTACTTTGTGTAAATAATTTCATCACCACTGCTCTAAAACGGTGAAGGAAAACATCGTGAGGAAACCGGCATGTCCTAGAACCAAAAATTCGGAAACAAGTGACATCTACCAACCCGCACTGGGCCCGCGTGGTGGATTACGGTCCACTCCCTCTCACTGATAGGAGGCCTGTGTCCCAGCAGTGGGAACGTTATAGGCTGAGTACGTAGACGTCACAGCTAGTATAAAAATCGCTATTCACCATTCCGCTTCACTCAGTTCTATCCCAACAGCACTTCTTGTTGCGTCCTTTGTGCGGTTCTTATTATTTCCCGTTAATTTATCGCGCGATTAAACAATGTTTAATTTGTTTACGTCGATCAAAAATATCCTTTGAAGTCATCGGTTGATTTCATATTACGACTGAATTGAAACTTTGATATTGTGAAATTAATTTATAAAATAGAACTTTCTAGAGATTTATCGAAGAAAGCGGTGTAGAGTAACACTGGTATAACAATGCTACGATTGTTCAAATACGTAGCGGTTTTTTCATCTGCAGGCAACCAAAGAGAAGCGTTCTGTCGACGGAAAAGTAGACAAAAATGACGTTTCCGTGTTGAATTTACAGTTTTGCACCGAGAAATGTAGACAAAAGATTTCTACTCTACAGTAGAGTAGAAATCCTTTAAAGTAGATCCTTCACCGATCCGGGGCCAATCGGAGTTCCGAACGTGCTCGACGCGTTCGATCGAGATGGTTAAAATAAACCCACACTATTGCCTATTAATGTCAAAGCTTAACTAAGGAAAGTGAAGGGTGTTTTATAAAAAAATCATCATCAGCTAACAGCAGTCCACTGCTGGACATAGGCGTCTCCAATTGCCCGCCATTCAGCTCGATTCTTGGCAACTCTCACCTCGTTGTGACGTCACCCTGTAAAGGTCGTCGCTCCACCAAGCCTGAGGGCGCCCTACCTTACGTTTGCCGATTTGCGGTCTTCACTAAAGAACACGTCTACCCCAACGGTCATCGATTCTATGGCTAATGTGGCCGGCCCGTTACCACTACAGCTTGCTAATTCTGTGAGCTATGTCTACAACTTTAGTTCTCTGCCGGATCACCTCATTCCGGATTCTATCCTTCAGAGATACTCCGAGCATAGCTCATGCCATAGCTCGCTGAGCGACTTTGAATTGATGGACCAGTCGTACCGTGAGTGTCCACATTTCGGCTCCGTAGGTCACAACAGGCAGGACACACTGGTTGTAGACTTTAGTCTTTAAGGTGCTCTTACACGGGCAATTTTTGCTCAGCAACACTAATGGATCAATCTGGCTCAATTAAGTGGAGCAATCTGAAGCAACAACAATAAAATGCAAGTTTTTTATTGCTCCATATATTTCACATTTCTGAATGTTGCCAATATGAATTGCCGAATATCCAATCGGTTTGGAAAGTTTTATTCAACTACGTCTCGTTTTTGCGGGAGGAACCGGCGGCGGCGGAGGCGGCGCATTGCTTAGTTTTGTAAGTGGCTCCATATTGCACGGTATTGTGTGGCCTTATCTCTGGCAACTGGTAGTGGTAACTACATGTTGCCATTGCCCTTAGCAATTTTGGATTTTAATATTACTCGAGTTATCCATCTTTTCCTATGAACGTGATTCTGTGACAAATCACCATTTTTATCTTTCTTTCTTTTTTTTTACACATTTTAATAAACTCAGTCTATACAACCCAACTGCTATTCTGAACTATAGCCATCCTTGAATTTACGGCTTTTACCAACGACTAGAAAAAAAAACAACTTTATTAAAATCATAACCTTAAAAAGGCCCGAGATTTTATTATTTAATATAGTGAGTAAAGGTTCTGCCTCCACGAGTACATAGGATACTCCGTCGTCCCTCGTCAAGCGTGTCGGGGGCAGCTTAACTTTGTTTTGCCAATAAATTTGTATGCAGCCCAGGGCGGTCCCCCGGCCTTATTAGATGGAGTAAATATAACCGAGTTAGGATTATTTTGATACAAACTGGTTGAGAGATAATCGTTGGGATTGGATTGATTTGGTGGTGAGCTCGTGGCGTTTAGTTTTGTTAAAAAGCGGTTAAGATTAAGAGTTTGCGTTTTTGGGAAAAAACAGTGATACTAAAATTGCCCTACTATATGGTACATCATTTTCATTATTTCAGCCGAAAGACGTCCACTGCTGGACATAGGCCTCCCCCAGGCTCCTCCACTTCGACCGGTCTTGTACTTCACACATCCAGCGGATACCCGCGGCCTTCACAAGGTCATAGATCCACCTAATGGGAGGCCTTCCCACTCTAGGTCTTCCGGTATGCGGTCGCCACACGGAACCTTTCGGCCCCATCGGCCATCTGTTCTGCGCGCAATGTGCCCTGCCCATTGCCACGTAAGTTTGTCAATTCTTCGGGCTATGCTCAGAGTTTCCCTACGCGATCGAATCAGAAATGAAGAGATCCGCAAGAGAACCAAGTCAACCGACATATGATACATAATATAAAATAGTCCTACCAATATTATAAATGTGAATGTTTAGATGTTTTTCACGCAAAAACGGCTAAACGGATTTGGATGAAATGTAGCACAAATATAGTTTTTAACCTAGATTATCACATAGGATACTATTTTAACCCAGTAGTACGTTCTCGTAGGATACTTTTTGACCTCCGTGCGAGCGAACCCGCTAGCAAAAGCTAGTAAGGTTTCTAAATATTTTATTTGTTTGATTGACTCGTTGGTCTAGTGGTCGTAAGCGCTACTGATGAGTATTAAGTCATGGATTCGGTTCCCAGTCGGGCTAAGACTCACACTTATGTTCCTAACTGTGATTTGGCTCAGCAACAGGAAGATGGTATCATAATAAGACTTACGAGGACAATACCCGAGGGATGCGTTAGCGTAACCTATTTCCTGCTGACACATAGATCAAGCAGTACTCCTTCACTTCCTTGGTCCACTCATTCTGCGATTCTTTTCTCAAAATACCATTTCAGACACCAATCCACCAGGGGCCTAAGTCTACTAATTTATAAACGTCACAATGGTCTCTCAATGGTAAGTTTTTGACAGATTTGCCATACAAAAACTGTCAAAAACACACCATTGAGAGACCATTGTAACGTTTATAAATTAGTAGACTTAGGCCCCTGGTCTTTATATGATCTAACCAAAATTGACTTCCTGGTTACTATGGTTTTCTTTTTTGTCTGTTTTTATTCGCTGTAAGGCCACGTACTAAAATAAATAAATAAAATAATGTCTGGACTTTATATAGACTGTGTGTGACCTTTGAGTTTCGACATTTCTTCCCAGAGTAGTCAGATAGAAAATAGAGGGGCTTGTGGTTAAATAACAATAGCTGCACGGGTCGATCGGCCAGGTTAAGCTATGCTTGCCGCGGTTGGTCCGTGGATGGGTGACCATCTTTACCTACGAAGACCCCTCCGTGCCTCGGAAAGCACGTTAAGCCGTTGGTCTCGGCTGTCATTTGTGGATCTTTAACAGTCGTTACGGGTCGTCAGAAGACCGAAAGTCTGACAACCAGTCTTACCAAGGGGTATCGTATTACCCAGTAACTGGGTTATGGAGGTCAGATAGGCAGTCGCTCCATGTAAAATACTGGTTTTCGGCTGCATCCGGTTAAACTGGAAACCGACCCCAACATAGTTGGGAAAAGGCTAGGCAGATGATGAGTAGTCAGATAGAGAATGCCGAACTCATTTAGTTTTTTAAACATGATTGACGAGTTAAAGTGTTTGCGCAGACCTACTTACAGAAATAAAATTCATCAGCAATATTGGCTGGTAGCATCAAAGGTTAAAGACGTCCTAATTGCGAATACTATCCCGCACTCATCTCTATGGATGGATGTTTTGTGTGCGGTTGGCGCCGTGGTTAAGCGATTGACTGCTGCGCTGCGTGTTGCGGGTTCGATTCCCGTACGGAACAAATATTTGTATGACCTACAATTCGATGTTCCGGGTCGGGCTGTTTGTGTATGTGAGTTTAAATGTTTGTAAACGCACCCACAATACAGGAAAAATTCCTAGTGTGGAGCAACGTTCTTAAACAAAAAAACTAAAAAACGATATGGAAGAGAAGGGAGTGAATGATAGCGTGACAATTGACAGGGGAGAATGGAAGAAGAAAACGTGTTACGGCGACCGCAAGGAACATGGGACCAGGCAGAAAGATGATGGTTCAAACCATCCAAATAAATGCAAAAAGATGTAATTAATTCACCAACCAGCAATCAAACAAAACAATAATCCGAATATGCAAAAAGCTCACACCTTCCTCTCCATTTTGATTAAAACACTCATAAATCAAACATCATAAAACTTAATGGGCCGAACCGAAATCCCTGTCCCTTAGCACTTGAGTCCCACATTGTTACATTTCTCCCCCGTACCTAATTACAAAAATTAATTCATTTATTCCTTCCGATAATTAGTATTCGAGCCCCGCTCCGAACATCTGGGCCTTTATTAATGTCGTCCGGGATACGGGATCCCGGCAATCCCGGGATCGAACGGGATCCGTGTAACGTCATTTGTTCGGATACGTCCCGTGTTAATTTGTAATTTCCACGAAATAAGGTCTGATGTGGCGCTAATGGATAACATTTTCGTCAAACTGCTGAGTCTTATTTATTTTCTTGGTGCTTTGATGTATTAACCGTTCTTTGTTTACACACACGCACATGTATGTTTACGGTTGTGTGTTGTTTTTAATTACAGGGTGCCCTGATGGATGGCGTCATACTTAAAGTAACAAGTTTTCATGTTTGCCAAATTTTAACGAATGAATATTAAACGTTTTAATTAGGATTATAATTTCAAATTCAAATTCTGTATTCGTAGAGGTAGGTATGTTAATCTGCTTATATATTTTTTGTAAATAAGCTTATTTTATTAGCAGAGGGCTACGATTAAATTGTGTAAAGCATTTTAGAATTTATGTCTTCATTTTCTTTTAGAGAAAATACTTCTTACGTTTTTGTTGTATTAATCCTCGTAAAACATACATCTACGTTTGCAACGAGCCAAAACAAAAAAACCTAATCATGCTGGACACGTCCACAGCAGCCATTTTGTCAGCCATTTTTCTTTTCGCCCGTCCGCTCGCCACCTGTCAACTGGTTGACCCTTGCATTTGTCACTCGGCGGTATTCGGGTAACATCGTGACGGTTCGGTTGTTTTCGTAATTTATTTACTTTTTTTTGCGTTACCCGAATGATTATTCTCGTCCTGTGGGAAGTAATGTGTTGAGATTTTTTGGGTCTCATTGGTTTGTGGTTTGTAAGAGTTATGTTGCCGTGATTTTCAGAGCGTTTTTTGCCGTAAAGTCGAATGCAAAAACCATTGTATACCACTTATCGTTAGATACGGTCATTCATTAATTATAGAAATACCGTTGTGGGGAACTCAATATTTATAACTTGAAAACAAAATTGTGCGACGAGTTTCTGAGTTCTATTCCCATCCGTTGCACATTAAAAACAAACCTACTTTATTCTTTAGTATACTTATTATTTACTTAGTAGGAAGCAGTAGTGGCCCAGTGGTAACGGCCGCGACTTACGAGTTGTAGGTCGTGCGTTCGAACCCAGCCAGGCGCAGTTTGTGTAAATAATTTCATCACCACTGCTCTCAAACGGTGAAGGAAAACATCTTGAGGAAACCGGCATGTCCTAGAACCAAAAATTCGGAGACATGTCACATCTACCAACCCGCACTGGGTCCGCGTGGTGGATTAGTGCCCACTCCCTCTCACGGAGAGGAGGCCTGTGTCCCAGCAGTGGGAACGTAATAGGCTGAGTATGTATGTATGTATGTAGTAGGACAGATATCACTAGAAAACTATAAATATTAGGGAGTGCAATCTCGGTATTCCGAGATCTCAAAATACCGAGATCTTGCACCAATTTTGCAAGATTAATCTTGCACCCAAAATCGCGCGCGATCTCGCAAGATTTGCAAGATTGCGGTTCATGGTACGAACGTTAGAAACCTAACAACACCAATAGCACAGAAGATAGCTGATGGTATGAGGACTCGAATCCGTGAGCGCCGAACGATTATGACTGCAGCGTTGTTCTATTTGAGAAATCCTGCCCAATACGATGAAGATTTTAAATTGCTGATTAACGATAACACCTTTAATTTGCCACCAAAAACTTCGATCAAGAGAGAAATAAAAAAGCTGATCGAAAGGCTATACGTGCCTGCTTCTTCCTCTACATCTTCAGATGAAGTTGTTGCAGTAGACCCAGCAGACGGTGATGATGATGAAAACATGCCTCCATCTTTACTACCACCTCTCTCTCTTGATGAAGAGTCACGAATTATTTTGAAAGTCCGCCCACAAGAAAGCCGTTCACGTTTAACTGGTTCATTATTTGATGAACTTGTTAAACATGAAATCAGTCTGTTTGAATCAAGCGGGTTAAAGGGGCAGCACCTCCAGTCTGCGTGTCAATGCCTATCATCAGTGGTGCCAACAAGCGTAGAGGCAGAACGGGCTTTTTCTGCTGCTGGATATTTGGCACGAAACATTCGAAGCCGGCAGACAACACTATACATATGTTGTGTTTTCTTATATTTTTTTTCTTTTTCAGAATAATCCGTATTTTTTTAAATCAATGATTTAGTTTTTTGTAAGTATATGTATATTATTTCGCCCCTAGAATAATAACTTAACCAAGTTCGAATACAATACTTATAATAGTTAGTTAAAAATAATACGTAAATTTGCGAGATCTCGCAAAATACCGAGATCTTGCAAGATTAGACCTCTTTGATCTTGCAAATACCGAGATTGAAATTTTGCTGCAAGATTGCACTCCCTAATAAATATTCAATCTTTAAAAAGACTGCGTGAAAAAGTACATAACCCATACGAGTTAACGTTAACGCTGCGTTGAAACTCAATTCTTTCAACGCAAGTAAATTAATTAAAAATCCGAGCAAATCTGTGCGAATGCCCACAATCCTTTTGTTTGTATGAAACACAAATTTCTCTGAACAAGGTACAGATATCCATGCAGTCAACAACGAAAATAAAAGAAAAAAAGTATTCCAATTACGTTGAAAAATGTATTGGGAATTAATACCCTCAAGCTGATAGAATAACGCAGTAGTTTCTCCTGAATCGAGTAGAATCGAGTGCGCTAACAATGTTTTCAAAGCTCGTAGGATGCAGTAATTCGTGATGGAATTACTTCAATCGAATTTGGAGTTATTCTCAGAACGAGGGTTCGTCAATAATAATGTAGTTTATAGGTTTTGTAGTGGAGGAAGGAGCTTGCTTCATGAAAACAACTGCTCGGGTCTATGGAAGGCTAAGCTATGGCGCGTTTGGTTTTTTTTTTTTTTTGAACTGGCGTCTCGAAGTTGACTTTGAGAGGCCGTGACTTCTTAACTGGACTTACCTGTGAAGGTATTTTTAGTGAAACTAAAAGCCTCCAGCCAGGGCATAAAACCTACTTAGACTAAAGCAACTGCACGCTGAGGGCACCCCCTGTGGGGTACGGGCTTCGGCTCAGGGCGTCATTGGTGGTGGGGTACAGCAAGTGGGGACAGGCTGGATCAAAATATTTTTATTATTTTTAACCATCGGGGAATTTAACTCTACTTGCTCAGCTGCGACGCGGGCTGGCACTACGAGCAAGGGACGGTTAGGGGCGCGGCTGGTTCGTGGATGGGTGACCATATCGTTCCCTCTCCATGCCTCAGAAAAAACGTTAAGCTGTTGAGCTTTTCTTAGATCTTTGAAATTCGTAGCGGGTGGTTGGAAGCCCAAAAGCTTGAGTACTGTTCCTATCCTGGGTCATCGTGTTACCCAGTAACTGGGTTGTGGAGGTCCGATACGCGTTTCATGTTAGATACTGGCATTCAGCTGCATCCTCTTAGAGTAGACACCTTTCTCAAAATAGTTTGGAAAAGACTAGCCATATTGAACTAATATGTAAAAAAAATATAACTATACACTATTTATAGTAATAGCGGCCACCCAGTGGTAAAAATTCGACAATTATTAATTAAATTGCTTCCTGCACATCGTATCTCCATATAAACTTTACCTGTGCTAAATTTCATACTCCTGGGGGCCTTCGCACTAAGCACGAAATCCGTAATCTCTGTCGAAATTACGGGCGTTTCCTATTCCGTATCACTTACGGGGGTCCAAACTAAGAATGAATTACTACACGATTTGACAGTTGTTCCTACTCCCTATATGGTTTTACCCGTTCAAAAAAGTTAATTTTTCAGCTGTAGGAGTCACTTCGAAATTTCGAATTATTTTAGGACGGGCCCGTATTTTCGTTGACGGAGTTATAGAGTAATTCCCTGGCCCGCGTAATTCGTAAAAAGTGGTACAAAGTTTTAGCTTCACGTATTAATCTATAGATAGCAACTTACTTGTATCTTTTACCCTGATTTTCTTAAAAATACCACGCCATAACATCGTTACATTTTCGTAATATTATCCTGTTGACAACACCACATACTCCCCGCATCTCCATAGGGGCTTGTCACATGAAATTGGATTGTCAACTTAGGATTACGTAAGTTGTAACAGCCATTGATAACTTGATTAGTATCCTGGGTATTGGATATGGATAACTTGAGCAGAAAACTTCAATGTTACTCCCGGGAAATCATTCTACGGTTACCGTCTTAACTTAAGTTGTAAAGGTAATTTGTGGCTTGGTATCTATCTACTGAAAAGTTTTCTTTGTATTTTGCAAGTTAAAAGTTTTCGATTTTTTCCAGGTGAGTTATGATCTAATTTTTTCTCTCCCTTTCGTCCTGGTTCGATTCCCAGTCTGGGCGTAGTGTGAATGGGATTTTTCATCAAGAATTTATCATCCGGAGTCTTAGTTTGTGGCAGTACGCGCGTCCCCTATTGCATGGGACTTGAAATAAATGGCGTTGATGTACTACAAATTGTAGGTACAATTCTGCCTAACCCTTCTCGAATTACAAGCGTGATGTTAAATTTATGAGTTTAATTTATATAATTAATGAAGTGAGTAGATATTGCAGGTTTTTTGAAACTGGATAAACCGAGGTATGGCGTAGGCGTTGTAATCGCTTCGGGATCAGATTGCTTAGCAATCAGAAAATCAAGATGTCACTACCGCGCCGTGTTTTCGAAGAAAGCTGACGAGTTCAAGCGCATTCCTTTTATGGTTAAGCTGTACCTATTTCTGATTTTTTTTTATGTCGTGGCTGAAAAGTCTCTCACTCTCGCTCATCATCTGCCTAGCCTTTTCCCAACAACGTTGGGGTTGACTTTCAAACCGGGTGCAGCTAAATTAGCTTAGCTAAGTATTTTATATGAAGCGACCTTGTGAAGGCCGCGGGTATCCGCTGGATGTGGGAAGCACAAGACCGGTCGAAGTGGAGGAGCCTGGGGGACGCCTATGTCCAGCAGTGGACGTCTTTTGGCTGAAATGATGATATGAAGCGATGCCTATCTGACCTTAACAACCCAGTAACTAAGAATTGAGTAATACGATACCCCTTAGTAAGACTGGCTGTTAAAATATCGGGCCTCTTAGGACCCGTAACGACTGTCAAAGATCCACGAATGAAAGCCGGGACCAACAGCATAAAGTGATTTCCGAGGCATGGAGGGGTCTTGGTATGTAAAGATGATCACCCATCTATTGACTAACCGCGGCAAGCGTAGCTTAACCTAGTCAATCGACCTTTGCGGTTGTAGTGTGAGAGCAAGTGATTATGAAACGCCAGTAAACTCGTGTGATATTCAAAAGCTAGTCGAAACGATTACTTTTTTACGGATTTCCGAGTTTTTATTGTTTTTTTCCGCTCGCCGCGGTGTGCTGGTGTTTTCGGAGTGGAAAGTTGGATGAAATGGAATGAAAAAAGTTGAGTTTACTTTGTCGCAGCATACGGGAGTTTGATAAAACGTCATGTGGCCGTCAAACGCCTGCATAAAAGTTTATGTATGTATGTACGCCTACGGATAGTGTTTTCAACGCGTTTTTGGTAAGTTTTATGCTGAGGTTTGTACTCTTCTAGAGTTGTTGTATGAATGATGTTTGAGGGGCTCGTGGTTGAATAATAACAGGCGCTCGGGTCTATCGTAGAATAAGCTGTGCTTTCCGCGGTCGGTTTGTGGATTGGTGACCATCCATTACGTATCGAAATCCTTTCTCATAATTTTTGATTCTAGGACTTGCCGATTTACTTACGATGTTTTCTCTCACCGTTTTGAGAGCAGTGGTGATGAAATTATTAACTCAAAGTAAAACGCATGTCTGGGTTCAAACCTACGACCCATAACTCCTAAGTCACGGCCGTTACCACTGGGCTACCGCTGCTCTCTATTGTTATTCCTTCTTTCTATTATTAATTAAACTCTTCACGATATTAAAAGCCTTGATTTTTATAGCTCCATGTAAGCAGGTCCGCGGAAATATTGAAAAACAAAAAAAAAAAAAACAATTGATGGTAAGCAAGCATGCCTACAGAGGAAACACATAATCTCCTACTCAAAATTGACTATGAGACCACATAGCCCATACATTCTCAATCGATCGAACCATAACAGATATATCACCTAACAATCTTAGTACACAGCCCTAATTGTTCCCAGGCTATTGTGCCAAACTACGGGCTATGAATTATAGCCCATTATAGCCTGCTTGCCGGCCACTGCCAATACGAGCAGGTATGGCAAATACAGGGTAAAACAATGGCCTCTTGTTGTACGGTATGCTGTCGTAAATAGTAGCTAGAGAGTAATTATAAATTATTTCAAGGAGAAATTGTGCTGTGGTTTTGATTTTGTTTGTAAAATCAAGGCAGTGGTTTTCTTTGCTGAATATACTCACTAGATTTCCCATGTTTCCATTTGCCTCTACAGCGTCTCACGAAGCGACGTGAGCTTTACTTATTTTAACCAAGTGTAACATCCTGTACATGCGTTTTATAATTTCTGTACTAGCCAGTTTTGTCATCATTCTATTTTTCTCATTAATCACGATTGTGCATAAAAGAGGCTTATGGCTAAGTAACAGTAGCCACATGGCTTGATCAATCAGGTTAAGCTACGCTTGCCGCGATTGGTCCGTGGATGGGTGACCATCTTTACAAATGAGTTTAACCGTTCGTCCGCTGTTCATTTATGCTACTGTCATTCATGCATCTTTGAAAGTCGTTACGGTAGGTAGAAAAAAATTTACACATGGATAAGTCTAGACCTAGATAAGGAAATAAGGTACTTGTCGTTGTAGATTGCAAACGAACTCGCAGCCAACAACTAGTTTTAAATACGTTTAGCTCTAAATGTATTAATTGATTGGTATGAGTTGTTACGAGTCGTCAGAAGCTCGAAAGTTGGACAACCAGTCTTACCAAGGAGCATCGCATTACCCATTAACTGGGTTGTCGAGGTCAGATAAGCGGTGGATCTAAAATGCTGGTATTCGGCTGCATCCGGTTAGACTGGAATTCGACCCCAACAAAGTTGGTAAAAGGCCACCAGATCCTTCCAATTCCTAATGAAGACATACGAGTATAAACCGTTTCGCCAACTCTCACGTTTTATAATTACATAAAGATGAAGAATAATTGGTTATAATAAATACTCGAACTAGGTCAATGATCGCGTGCTGACGCAAAACAAGTCCTTACGACGTCACTTCCTTCACTCGACGTCATTCAAAGAGCCTGTTGTCAAAGACGTCCTTAAGTTGAGGACATTTTTGACAATTTGTGAAGATGATACGTAAATAATACCCACTTAATACCGAATAATACTGTTACAATTGGATTTGAAATACAGTTAATTTAAAAAAGAAATGTAGCACTTATGTTATGTTAGCATCTCCCACTCTCATCTGCTTAGCCCTTTACCAACTCTGTTGGATCCAGTCTAGCAGGATGCAGCTGAATAGCAGTATTTTAAATGGAGCAACTGCTTACCGACTTCCACAACCCAGTTACTGGGTAACATGATACCCCTAGGTAAGACTGTTTGTCAGAGTTTAGACCTTCTGACGACTCGTAACAACTGTCCACTGATCCGCGTACCAATCAGTAAATACATTTAGCGCTAAACGTTTTTAAAACTAGCTGTTGGCTGCGAATTCGTTTGCAATCTAGAACGAAAAGCAGTCTATGTCCTTACCTAGATCTAGGCTTATCTATGTGTATATTTTTATCAATTTCGTTCAGCCTTTTACCTTCAATGCGTAACAAACAAAGCAACTCACTTTCTCATTTAAATAGGATTAGAATAAAACGGCGACTAAGCAGACGGTGGCGGTGGTGCCGGACGTAAACCATCCCATCTCTTCCCGTGGGTTTCGTAGGATGCGACTAAGGGATTAGAGAATGGGCAGCAGCGTTCTCTATGCATTTTACCACCATACTGAAAGAAAGAAAGAAAAAATGTTTATTCTGCACAAACAAAACGCACATTACATAAAATAAAAATTAAATTTAAAATTTAAAAAACCCCTGACCCAAACAAAAACTCTAAAAAGTAAAAAATAATATTTACGTCGACGGGCCTTTTAATTTGAACGTAATATTTTGATCAGGGCATTGTCAAGTCGGGGGACGGCTAGGCCTCTGTTTGGCGTTTTCATTGACCGTCCCCCAACTTGACAATGCCCTGATCAAAATATTACGTTCAAATTAAAAGGCCCGTCGACGTAAATATTATTTTTTACTTTTTAGAGTTTTTGTTTGGGTCGGGGGTTTTTTAAATTTTAAATTTAATTTTTATTTCTTGCCTTTTAAACTTAATGTCTCCCTTAAATCACCATTTATCTATAATCTATTCATTGAGACCTTTTCAATGAGCCCAAACACGATACTTCTGCTGTTTGTTGGTGAATAACTTGGGTTTCCTGGAAATTCCAGGTGTTGCTCCAGCATCAGTTCAAGGTTATTTTATTCGTCTAATATCATTGAAGTAATAGAATCCCAAATTTTGAGTTGAACAGAGGCTAAAATCCGTTTTTCAACCAGAAAAGAGCTGATAATCTTCAAACGGCTGAACCGATTTTGATGAAACATGTCTAAGAACACTCCCGACTAATACACCTTTCAAACAAAAAAACTAAATCAAAATCGGTTCATCCGTTCGGGAGCTACGTTGCCTCAGACAGACACACACACACACACACACACACACACACACACACACAGACACGTCAAACTTATAACACCCCGTCGTTTTTGCGTCGGGGGTTAAAAATCAACTATGAAAAAAAAATGCACACATGCAATGTGGCCAAAAGCCCCGTATTCAAGTCGATTATTTTTTTATTTTTTACTGCGATCGTCAACCCGCCTGCCAAGCGTGGTGATTATGGCAAACCCCTCCCAAATTGCGGGAGTCTTATGTCCAGCAGTGGACGTCTTTCGGCTGGAATTATGAAGCAGATGTGAGTGGAAACGCCTTGGGACGCCCTGGAAGGGCATCATAGTGACCTTATTGGTGATTTACTTCAGAAAGGTCAGGTGTGGACTACCTACTCGCAACCGGTGTGCGTGTATGACCGCACCCTAATTGCGTAACGCACGTAAGATCAATCAGAATCTAAATTATTTTGAAGTATACAATAATATAAATACCTACGTCTAGTAAACAGTCATGGCAGCTGGGAGCGTCACTCGCTAGTTACCCATAACTACGCAACTAGTTATATGACATAGTATCGGCAGGTAAATTTGATGTACCAGAATAAGGAATTATTTCGGCTACCGAACGCTTGATAAAAGAGTACCATTATCTTCTCAACCAATTGCCTACTGATATAAGAAGTCAGTTCTTCTTCAGGAATTAGTAAACGATGATTTGATTGCAGATTGTTGGGGGAGAGTGGGTGAGTGATTGGTTATATTAATATTATTTCCATACATTTAAGTTGTTATTGTTAGAAGTGTTTTTATTTTTATAAAAACTTTTTCGATAAGCAAATAAATAATAATACAGGGTACATTTTTAACCAGTGCGCAAACTGTAACCTTGAATTCAGCATAACATTCTAGACTCCCTAGTGCAATACCCACGCGGTCAAAACGGAACAGCTGTTTTTTGTTCTGTATAATTTTTTACGCTAGGGGGTCTAGAATGTTATGCTGAATTCATGGTTACAGTTTGCGCACTGGTTAAAACTTTTACCGTGTATTATTATTTATTTATTTTATCCTGTATTACCAATCCATTGCTTCATATGTTAAAAAAATTCGTCTGCCTAACAACGTAAATAAAGCAATGTATGTTGCTGAAATGTCAAAATGAAAGTGTGTTACGTAATTACCCCGTGCACACGAAACAGCTCACAAAGCTACCTATTTAAACCATACAGGTGATGAAAACCTATTCTACCATGACGTTCACGCCCGTTCCTTTGCCCGTCATTGTTCAATGGGAACAATTATTCGCAGTAGGGCGACCAAGCGGCAGCAATTAACGAGATCAGTTCCGGACAGCGATCGGTAATACTCCTTTGATTGTCCGAGCGATTCGTCCGCGGACAATCCAATTTTGTGGGCGCCATCGCCAAGTCCCATTGTGTGTTTGTCCGGTACGCGCTGTATTTCATTTGTCTTGAAATTTGTTGGGATTTATTGGTCACGTTAGTCATGTGGTTAGTAATTGGTGTTTTATGTGGAGCTGATTAATTATGGGAATGGTTTATGGTCCTTGTGTTTTGGGACTGTTTCTCTTATTAGTGAGTGGTGTTGTGTTGTGTCACTGTATATGGTTAGGTTTAAGAGGGGGCGGGGCCTGCGAGGAATTTGAAAAATAGGTATTTGAAGAAACTGTTGCAGTCGTGATGCGCCTGAACAACCGAGTAGTGTGTGATAACAGCTGCCATATTCACCTTTTTTCTCCTCGAAAACTGAGCCGATTCAATTATTTTTTACAATAACATTTTAAGAAAGTGTAGGTAAGTTTTTTTTTTTTTTTTTTTTTTTTAAAAACCTTGCCCCACACTAGGAATTTCTCCTGTATTGTGGGTGCGTTTACAAACATTTAAAATCACATACCACAAACAGCCAGACCCGGAACAACTACTTGTAGTTCGTACAAATATTTGTTCCGTGCGGGAATCGAACCCGCGACACGCAGTGCAGCAGTCAATCGCGTAACCTTTGCGCCAACCGTGCATTGCATTTTCCTATATTTTCATGACTCTCCTCTCATAGATGGTTGCCAATAGAACAGTTGTAATAATTAAAATATCAAGCACCCCACGCTTTTTACTCTGAATTGAATTATTGACTTCCTACTACCGTAACATAAACTCTTTGTAATTAAAAATTATTTTCTACTGTTTAGTTCGGTCAGCAATAAAAGCGTGTTTTTTTAAAACTATTATTTATTTTCCATTTTTTAGTTCGATCAAATTTTTATCGGGAAAATTTTAAAAATTTGAATTAATTTTTTTTTTTTTTTTTTAAATTTGGATTTTTTTATCGGGTTATTGCATTGTCATCGGCCCTTAAGACGTGTGCAAAGTTTCAAGTTGATCAGACGTCTAGAAACCAGTGAAAATTAGGCTCAAAGATTCCGTTACATACATAGATACATACATACATACAACCTGAACTAATAAAAGCGTTATAAAAAGAGCATTCTTTTTTCATTTTCATAGGTTCATATTTTCTTTACTAATTAGTTATAAAATGACAGGGACGTGTTTACAGCAGACCTTGATTTTATTAAAAAAAAAAAATGCTCTAGAGGCATTATTCAGGCAGGAAGAAAAAAGGGGAATACATTTGTATGGAGAATTGCACGCCCTGTTCCCTCTTAAGAGTAGGCATGCCACATGCCGTGGTGAATTATGGACCACTCTCTGTTACTGATTCTAGTATCAGCGGGACGAGCACGGCCTACTGTGATTTGGGGAGTCCACCCGGACCCGCCACGCCACTAATAAAATTAAAATTATTAAGTTTTGCCTGTAATTGTTTTTATTAATTATTATTACTAACACTAGTTTATAAGTTCAAAATTATAGGAAAAAAATATAGATGTAATCTTGTGGTGAATCGTATTTTTTTTTTTTTTAACAATATATCACAGTTTTGGAAAGGTTTTAATATTAATATTGTGACTCAAGCGCTGTCACAGTAGGCCGTGCTCGCCCCGCAGGTGTAACCGACACTGGACAGCAAATAAACCGGGCCACCCGCTACCTTGGAACTGTTATTAGATTTTTTGCTGGACATAGGCCTACCCCAGGCTTAGTTACAACACCCTGTCACCCGCTTTATGCATAAAGTCTATCTCAGCCACCTATTCAAGGTCGTCGGTCCATCTAGCCCCCTAGCCACTCTTGCCGATTAGCGGCCTCCACTCCAGGACTCGTCTGCTCCACCGGCCATCGGTCGTAGGCGTTAAATTACTTGATAATGATAGTTGAATTAATGATAGACCAAAAAGGCTTGCGGCCAAGCTATAACAGTCGCACAGGTCGATCGATCAGGTTAAGCTACGCTTGCTGCGGTTGGTTTTTGGATGGGTGACCATCCTTACGTACCAAGACCCCTTCATGCCTCGGAAAGAACGTTAAGCCGTTGATCCCGGGACAGTCGTTACAGGTCGTCACACCAAGTGGTATACACACAGTAACTGGGATGTGGAGGTCAGATAGGCAGTCGTTCCATGTTACTGGTATTTAGTTGCATCCGGTTAGACTGGAAGCCAACCCCAACGTAGTTGGGAAAAGGCTAGGCAGATGATGATTCTCGTATACTTAGCTGATGTAAGCACAACAAAAGAGCACTATCACATATATCATCATCATCATCATTTCAGCCGAAAGTTGTCCACTGCTGGACATAGCCTCCCCCGGGCTCCTTTACTTTGATCGGTCTTGTGCTTCTCACATCCAGCGGTATAGAGGGTTATTGGAAAAACACCAACAAGCGACAACAGCGATTTCAGGTTTTGTCCCATAGTAAAAGTTGTTTATAATGATGGTTACAATGACCTCTTAACAGGTTGTTCGTGTTTTTCCAATAACCCTGTATATACAAGGTACCTATTGTTATCCAATTAATTGTAACGATAGTGTACAAGGCAATCACAAATCCGCGCACACTACATCTTCAAACAAATTAATTAATGATGTTTATCTGTGTGTTAATCTTGTGTGTCTATTAACTACCGCGCGTGACTACGCTAGGGTTTGTCGAGAAAATATCACGTTTGAGTGGAGTAACACAACAACGACACAACATCACGCCTTGCTTCGCGGAAGGGTAGGGCAGAGGTATACTTATAGTACTCCTAAATTATGCCAGTTATATTTAAGTCCCTCATGGAGCCTATTGCCGTTAACCGGAGACAACTAGTAGTAACGGTTGCTACTGAGAAATTCCACATTAAAATAGGCAGATTTGCCCGATCTGGGAATTTAACCAAGGACCTCATGTTCACCAGTAACGTTTGTGAACACTAGACCAACGATGCAGTCAGGAGTCTAGTATTTCTACCATAAACAATAGAATAAGAATTCACTTAAGTATTATGGCAGAAATCCATATTTGTACAGTTTGTAAACAAAATCCCGTGAACTCGATGACCCATCTTTTAACCGCTCCCTACCGCCTAGCGGCCAAGCACTGCAAGCAAAAACAGTTCTTAAGGTGTATAGATATGGATGTCCCTGATAGTACATAAATTAACGCCTTCTGCTCAACATATGGATAAGCAGGAACATCACCTGCTTCAAATCAAATCAAATGTTTCATCACCATCATCATCAGTTCAGCCGAAAGACGTCCACTGCTGGAAATGTTTATTAATTAATTAATAAAATGTTTATTTTCAACAAATGCATTGTTGGTGACGGTGAAATTTTATAACCTAAGCGTAATTATATTTTGCCTGCAAGCAAGCGTGCAAATTTAAGCGCTACTAATATTATAAATGAAAAAATAACTCTGTCTGTCTGTCTGTCACACTTTCACGCCTAAACCGCTGAATCGGTTATCATGAAATTTGGCAGAGATATAGCCTGGGATATGGAGAAGGATTTTACGAGATAACCAACATCCACGCGGGCGGAACCGCGCGCAATAGCTAGTTATGTTTGTATTAATAATGCAATTTCTAATGATATTAAATTTAAAAAAAAATGTTCATTTAGTAATCATTTTATTACACTAACTTAAAAAAAAATCCTTAATACTATAAAAACAACACTTTAGAAGCCATTCTGTTAATTTTGTTTTAAACCTTCGATCCTAAATACTCCTTTTGCTTCCTTAGCGTTCATGCATCAGCAGGCCTAGACAAAACACATTTCTGTTAGCGTTCACGTATTTTGTCTCTAGGCCCTAGTCATACACGTCGGTTGCAAGTACTAGGTACATACGCATCTGAACATGGATAAAATTAATCATCTGCCTAGCCTTTTCCCAACTATATTGGGGTCGGCTTCCAGTCTAACCATATGCAACTGAGTACCAGAATTTTACAAGGAGCGACTGCCTATCCGACCTTCACAACCTAGTTATTGGGCATTACGATACTTCTTGGTAAGACTGGTTGTCAGTCGGGCTTCCAGCGACCGGTAAAGATTGTGAAAAATACACGAATGACTGCCGAGACCAACGGCTTTAACATGCTTTCCGAGGCAGGGATGGGTCTTTGGTCACCTATCCACGGAGGAAACGCAGCGGAAGAGTAGCTTAACCTGTAAGATCGATCCGTGCGCCACAAGCCTCCTACCAACAGAAAAACAATGATCTCAATAATAATATTTTTTACAGCTGGCTAATCTAGTCTGTCTATTAGATCTGTGTAACACAGTACGTGTCTACGTGACGTCCATCGCGAGCCATTATCAGAAGCTCTGACTCAAGGGGAGGGAGAAAGGGAAAGAATGGGTTGAATTGATTTAGGGGAGGACGGGGGAAAATGGACCACGACGTAATTTCAGCTTGATTGCTGTTATTAGTGATGATGGAGAATTGTTTTGATGGTTGGATGGTTAGTTGTATATTGTGTGATTTTAGAGATTTTTGTTTCATCCTACCGATATTATAAGTGTGAAAGTTTGGATGTTTGTTACTCAATCACGCAACAATGGCTGAACGGATTTGAATGAAATTTTGGCACACAGGTAGACTATAATCTGGATTAATACATAGAATACATTTTATCCCGGTAGTACGTTCCCGCGAACTTCAAGCGCGAAGCCTCTGACAAAAGCTAATCTGCCTATAAAAGTATGTTTTTGAACGTGAGTATTAGGACTAAATTACCAAAGAAGTCGTTGGTCCCGGCTGTCATTCGTGGATCTTTGACAGTCGTTACGGGTCCTCAGAACCCTGACAGTCTGACAACCAGTGTTACCAAGGTTTATCGTATTACCCAGTAATTGAGTTGTGGAGGTCAAATAGTCCGTCGCTCCATGTAAAATACTTGTTGTATGTAAGTACAGTGAGCTGCATCCGGTTGGACTGAAAGCCAACCACTACATAGTTGGGAAAAGGCTAGGCAGATGAGGATGATGAGGATTGGCACTAAATTAAAAATCCTAGCTGATTAATTGAAATTATCATGCAAACCATTAAATAATTACATCCCACTCAGTTTTGCTAATAAGCACAAACACATGCACCGGACTTAGGTACATGCACACACACAAAATACCCTCGCACATTCACACACTACACACACAATCCTACAATTATTTCACCATATGTTACTCTTCACAAATATAACCATTACCTCTTTCAAAAAATTTGCTATTAGTGTTATTTATAGTCTAAATTAAAATGCCATTCAATGTGATCATGTTTAAAGGGGTGTGAGCCTGGAGATCTGTCTTACAGGTCCCGAACCTAGTTCAGACTCCAGCTCTCACAAAGGTTCTAGAATAATGCAAAATTGGATAAATAAATTACTGTAACAATGTACCTTTATAGAATAGAATAGAATAGAATAGAAAACATTTATTCGACACAGACACAACACAACAGCAACAAACACATAAAAAAAATAAGAGAACGTTAAACTTAACAAAAAAACATTCAGTATCAGTATTTATGAGAGAAATAAACTATAATTACCTGACTATCTGTTGTATTAGGTACTTCTTTATTTGATTATTAATGTGCTTACAGTAAAATACACAGAGATACCAAATAATTATATTTAGAGTCATCATCATCATCATCCTCATTTCAGTCGAAAGACGTCCACTGCTGGACATAGGCCTCCCCCAATTTGGGGGGTTTTGCCATAATCGCCACGCTTGGCAGGCGGGTTGGCGATCGCAGTATGGTGGTAAAATGCATAGAGAACGCTGCTGCCCATTCTCTAGTAAGTCCCTTAGTCGCCTTCTACGACACCCACGGGAAGAAGTGGGATGGTGCTATTCTTTTACACCCGGCGACACATACGGGATATTTAGAGTACAAGGTACCTACTGCTTATTTCTTAAGATTTTTTTTCCAGCGGACCTGCGAAAGGGGAATTAAAAAAGAAATGTAGACAATAGTGTGTGAGAAATAGTAGTTTCTTTATTATTACTCCAAAAATACTTCAGTCCGAACTGCGAACCATCGCCTTCTACACCGCACTTAACCGAAACATTGAAATGGTACATTAAATATCACTTCAAATCACAAGTATCACAAAAACCCACATTATTATTCCCGAAACGTAAAAACAGTCCCTTGTTCCCAAAGAACTTGACGCGGCTGTTAGGGCCACTGTCCAAACCATAATAGAACAATCATTCTATTATGCCCAAATTATTTAAACAAAAGCACCCTAATTGACCCCAAACCACTAATTGGACCCTAAATGTTTGTAAAATTAAATTAAACATGTAGTTTAATTGACTTTTCTTCTGAGGGTAAAAAAATTGAATTTACGCAAAATTAAATTTAATCGTCGTTCAATCTATCTGCGAGGGTCTTTCGGGTCGTGTTGGACCGAAGCGTAATTGTCTTTTTTAAGGTTCAGTCTTTAGAGGAGTTTAGTTGGGAATGTATAAAGTTTCGGAACCGCTTCGGGCGATCTCCTGTCCGAGATTAACTGCGGTGCGGAACAGTGGCATAAACGCTTTTGTTAAATCCACGCTAAAATAAACTGTCATTTTATGTTTTGATCAGCAATCTGGTTGGATGAGACAAATCTGTTTTTTTTTTCCAAACCACACTACAACTTCTGTACTAGGAATTTATTTTCTATACAAAATTATGAACAGGTAAAATTTGTGTGTACGGAGTAAATCTTCGGAACATTGATCCGATTTTGAAAACTGAATTACCAGTGTGAAGATAGATATAGCATTGCCAAGTGTTGTAGGATATATTTTATATTAAAACAAGTTTCATGCGGATGACATCGTGGATAGGTGCTAGTTCTTAATATCACGCCTGTATTTTCTGATGAGCTTTTCCGAAAGACCATAACATGACTGCATAGTATGACTCCCAATGGATCAAACTGCTAAGCTAAATTCTACATCACAATTAAGTGCTAAATACTGCAAATTTTGTATTAAAGTTGTCATCAATTCGGCACTCTAACCCATTATCAATCACAATCTGGATCATCTTGAAGAATATTTAGAAAATATAAGATCAACAACGTATTCTGGGCCTAAATTCACTATGTGGTTACCAGTCCTCATTCGTAACCACATCAATCACATGCGAAATCTGCTAATATCTTAGTAGTCATCATCATCATCATTTCAGCAGAAAGACGTCCACTGCTAGACATATGCCTTCCCCAGGCTCCTCCATTTCGACCGTTCTTGGGCAACCGACATAGCCCGAAGAATTGCCAAACTTAAGTGGCAGTGGGCAGGGCACATTGCTCGCAGAACAGATGGCCGATAGGGCCTAAAGGTACCCCTCTGGGCCCTTGCGTGATTTCTACTTTATACCGTCTTCCAAAAATTCATCATCTGCCCAGCCTAGGTGTTAAAATTTTGGGCTTCGGACTGCCCGTAACGACTGTCAAATATTTACCAGTAACAACCTGGACCAACGGCTTATCGTGCTTTTCGAAGCACTTAGGAGTCTAGGTCTCGAAATGTAGGTATAGTCCATGAAACTACTACAGCGAACCTTGTTGGTTGTTATCACCAGTGATCGGAATAGGCTGACCAATGATATTTACACTTAGGCTGACTATATATGCCTAAACTTCGGAGAACAGAGACAGAAAGTGGAGATTTCTGTCTCTGTTCTCTGTATATAAATAATCTAACTTTAATTCATGTACTTATTCGAATTATACTTACGATCCAATTAACCGTTGTATCAAATCATGAATTAAAGCTAGATTTTTTATTTCAGGATTTTGCGTGAAAATCCCGAACATTTGGTAATTGCAAGTTTAGTTAAAAATAGCTTTTACACATCTTATACAGGGTGTGGAGTAAATAATGGAAAACCCTGAAACTGTCAGTTGGTCGGATTATCATCTATCATTTACCCCACTTATATCACCATATGCCCATGGATAATCAAATTATTGCTATTTTTGATATACTCTTACATAATCTACAGCCATTTCTACCATTGGTGATTTTTTCTCGTTTTTTTTTTTATGTCACTCCTGAAAATTTGTATTATCAGATCAGTATCAAGATTTTTTATTACATTCTAAGATAACATTGCAAAAAATACTTATTCTCAAATTTTACCATTTTTTCTAAGGAATTATGTAATTTTGGCCGCCTGTATCAAAAAATATCATCCATGGGCATATTATGGCGATATTATTGGGGTAAATAATAGATAATAATCTGGCTGATGGACAGTTTCAGGGATATCCATTATTTACGACACACCCTGTATACAGCTTATTTTCAACTTACTGAAGATTTTTCCCAAATCCCGGGAAAAAAATATAGTCAAAAAAAAAAAAACGAAATATTTTTATTTCATATAAACCTGCATGGGCACTTATGAAACGTCAGAAGCTAGGTGCACGGTTCCAAATTGTTGTTTCCTATGGAGAAGAGCCGGCAAGAAACTCCACGGTTACTCTTTTAAAAATAATTGGCTTTAACAATATTTTCAAATTACAGAGATTAAATGTATGGGAGGACAGCGCAGGCCTGTCAATAAGTACTAGTCGTTAGGAAGTCTCCACTTTCTGTCTCTGTTCTCCGAAGTTTAGGCAAATATTTCGCCGCAGCCTATTCCGATCACTGGTTATCACTGAGCAAACCCCTCCCTGCAAAACAAATCCTATGAAGTACATGATATCTACGATACCTCGTTCAAAAAAAAAAACCCAAAATCGATTGAAGTAATTCCAACGAACTTTGAAAACAATGTTAGTGCACTAGATTCTCTACTCAATTCAGGAGAAACTACTGTGTTATTTTATCAGCTTGAGGGTATAACTCCTGTTATTTCAATACATTTTTCAACATAATTTGGAATATTTTTTGTTTTATTTTTGTTCTTTACGGCATGGATATCAGTTCCCCGTTCGGAGAAATTTGAGTTGCATAAATACACAGGGCATTGCGGAAATTTTCACAAAGCTTGGATTTTTTATTTATTTATTTGCTTTGAAAGAATTTAGTTTCAACGCAGGGTTAAAGTTATATCGTAGGGGTCAATAATTATAAGCTCCTGAATGGAAGACAATGAGCTGTCCAATGGGCAACTGCAGTAATCCAATACTTGGTCATTCTATCCTAAATACTTTTGTATACTTGTGGCGGTCTACAACGCCACATGTAAACTACGCATCAAAGACCTGACGTCACATAAATCCTACATCACGCAGAGTTTACTGCGCGCAGTTGATTGTATCCTACTTATATCACCGTAAAAGTGTAAATATCGTTAGATTATATTCTATCTCGCGAGATTATAAATGTCGATAATGAACAAAATCAAAATCAAAATATTTTTATTTCATATAAACCTGCATGGGCACTTATGAAACGTCAGAAGCTAGGTGCACGGTTCCAAAGTGTTATTTCCTATGGAGAAGAGCCGGCAAGAAACTCCACGGTTACTCTTTTAAAAATAATTGGCTATAACAATTTTTTCAAATTACAGAGATAAAAGGTATGGGAGGACAGTGCAGGCCTGTCAATAAGTACCAGGTACTTAGACTAATACACTGAAAAATCGAATAGGTTGAATTCCATAATGTTGATTTCATGTAAGTTGCGTTAACCTAATATTACGTTTAAACAACTATTATTATGACATTTATTTCTACAAAAATAAAATTGTTAAAAATTAATAGGTTAAACCAACCACTAAAAGAGGTTAAAATGACACAATATTCGAATCTAAGTAAGTCTAACTGATAATCTAGTCAAGTCAACATATTAACGAAGTAGAGTCAACAAAATAACTAAGTTAAATATATATAATCAGTTTAAACCAAACTGAACACAGGTTAAATTTACCTTTATAGTTCAACTATTTTTATTTTGTTAATTCAACAAATCATGTCGGTAGGTGCTATATTAACCTAAAATAAAGGTTGAAAAAAAGTTAAAACAACCTATTCGGTTTTTCAGTGTACAGAATAGAAAATCGTCTACAAATCTACAGTCTGTAAGGCCTACAACGTTCTCCCATTCACAATATGTAAAACAATCTAGTTAAATAAAATGAACTGCACCATACTGCTTACCGACCGAATGGGTTAGGTTAGAATTCCGATCAACCGCGCGCGAGCCGAGCGAGCGAAGCGAGCGGTGCCGTGACAGCGGCCGGCGAGCGCTAGGCCGGCTGCCCCTAGTTGTAGCCGCACTTCGGCTATTCTCCGTTACATATATGTATATGTCACCGTAAAATTGTAAATAACGTTAGATTATAATCTATTTCACAAGATTGTGAACTGTTTTATAAAGAGTATGACTAAACTTGACACCCTGTTCCTCATAACTCTTTAAACTAATGTTAAATGAGTATGCTGATTGTATTATATAAAAGAAACCATTTCATATTACGATTCCTAGGAAATTTTGTATCGAATTCTGGAAGCCCTAAACTCTCAACTTGTTAATTCACTTCGTTAGCTGACTTCAGAGTGTATTTTGAATCCAACTCGATTTCCCTGGTTTTATAAATGCTTTCATCGTAAAGCGGCCTAATTGGGACTTGCAGGCCCGTTGTGCTCATATTTGATTTCATTCAGCGTTAGCATTTGATTTGTAAACTAAATCATATGCAAACAGTTTCATGTTTCAGTCAAGTGTTCGTATTCAGTGTTGTTTTTTGATTTATTGGTTTTATTTTTTTCCATTGCTGAGTCATTCTTAGTATGAAGAATGTGGAATAGAACTGACGTTGGAATATTTTTATTCCTATCAAAGTATCTTTGGCAATGACTGGTGACAAATTATTATTGTCTAATATTTTGTGTTTTCATACACTTTCATTATTCATACTTTCATTCGAAACCTCGCTGGTTTCTTCAAACATATTTTATAATGGCAAGTGTGAGATAACTAAAAAAAATTAGGCTATTAATAGTGACCTTATTGGTGTTGTTCTTCAGAAAGGTAAGATGCATAGCAGTCGCAACCTGCGTGCGTGTATGACCAAATGTAGCGTAAAGGAAGCAAAACTGACACGCCTTCCTGCTCCACCCAGAGCGGGAGAAGTTATTTGATTTATTTATTTAAAATTTATTTGTTAGAATATTGTTGTTATAAAGGTGTTACACATAATATGACGTCCATAATATTCTGCTGTTTCCAGCGTACAAATATTTCAGAGAATTAAGATTAAATGTACAATATAATAATTCAAAATTAGTTGTTGAAACCATACAATGTCCAGGATATGGAAAACTACTATCAAAATATACAGTGTCAAGTATTATTAATTATAATGTCAAAAATTATTAGATACAATGTAGAGAATTATTCAATACAATGTCATATCAAATTCCATTCAATTCAAATTTTGAGTAAAATTTTTCATTTAAAAACTCATTTGTTGAGTAGTAACACTTATGTAATAGGAAGTTAAATAATTTCTTTTTAAATGTCATGAAGTTGAGATTAAAAAAAAAAAAATGGTAATTGATTATAAACACGAATTGCCATACAGTAAACATTATTGGAAAATAGTTTAATTCTTTGCTGGGGTACACATAATCTGTGGATATTTCGACTTTTTCTTATTACAACATCATCATGTACTTGAAATAGAGCTATGTTTTTATGTACAAAGATACAGAGTGATGATCTCCTGCCCAACAAAAAAAAAAAAAAGAAACAGGAAGCAAAAGGAGTATGTAAGGAAAGTAGGTGCAAGTGGCGATCTGTGGATTGTGTCTACCACCATTGGGCAGTAAGCGTGAGTTTATGATTATATGTGACGGCTGAGCTGTAGCGCCATCATCATCTTGATTCTGTTGTACGGAATCCATAGTGCAGTTTTACAATAAAATACGATGATACAGCAAATCACTTTTATCATAATAATAACGTTTAATAATAACGTTTATTGTGTCCAAAAGTATACAGAAAAAAAAAATGGGTTTGGAGTCTTTATTTAAGCAATTAATGCCTGTATTTAAGGACTCCGCTCCTTCACAACAGTAGGTACTTACTTAAAACACAATAAAAAACAATACAAGGGAATAGTAAAATTAAATATAATTATATGAACGTGTGTGTGTGCGTGTGCATGAGTGTGTAAGTGTTACCGTGTGTACATGAGTGTTATGGATGTGTGGTCGTATGTGTGTGAGTGGGTTGTGTAGTAGTACTAAGTCACATTATATAGGAGAGCTTCAGTATTTTGATATGACATTGGTTTTATCCAATCAATCAACATTTCCTTACATATATGATAAGATTTTGCATATACGAAAATTTCTTTATTTATTTTGATATATAGTTGAGCTGAACGTATACTTTTAAAGTAATTAACACAGTACAATTGCACTATTTTCTATATTCAGGAAAACCGACAGTTTATCGTAGGAGAAGTGGAGTTCTGCATGTGTTCGTTGTCCTTACAAGACTGACTCGTCTTTTAGTCACTTCCTCTCTCTGCCCACGTGTCGCCCCCTCTAGTGACCGCGTCTCGGCGTTTACCCACTATAGTACTGCAATAATTTCAATTGAGAGACGCTCAACTTTTAAAATCGACATAAGTATGTAAAAACATTTTCGTAGGCATTACAGAACTTGACACATTTTCCGGAAACAAAACTCATTTATACTCCAAGTCCATGCATAGTTGATTCGCCTCAAATATTCAAAGACATTCTTATTCCCAGTACCCAACGAAAGTTAATTACAGCGAGAACGAGGGTCAGAACTAGCTAAGATACATTAAATAAAACAAGCAATTATAAACGAACTGTGACTAAAACTTGCGGAAAACTTCGCGTCCGTGTGACAGAGGTCACTTTAATTTGTAATTCGAACTTCGTTTGAGGTCAACGAGGTCTCTATTTGGCCGTCGGACCGGCATTAGGCGTACCATCAAACGCCCCTTTCTGGCCAAAACGACCCACATTTGCGATGGCAAATAATTAGACCTTGTTTGTGGCGGCCCTCTCTTCCCCTCGATAATATTTTAGGATATACCGTCGTTTAAATTTTTTATTGCGTGCGTATACGTCGATTATTAATTTATTTGGGTCATTTTAAAATAAAGTGCTGTTTTATGTTTATTTTGGAACTGAATTTAACGTTTGTCTGGGCGTTCAAATGTGTCCAAAAATATACTTGTATGGTATTTCGCCTTTGCATTATTAAACTAGAGAAGGGTCGGCAATATCAACCTAAACAAAAAATATTTTATTTTTCATCATCACCATCAGGCTACGGCAGTCCACTACTGCTGAATTCTCGAAGGCGCTCATCCAGCTGCTACCACCCACCCCGTGAAGATCGTTGCTCCACCTAGCCTGCGGGCGTCCTACCTTACAATTGAGCCGTCTTCACTCAAGTACACGTCAACCCCAACGGTCATCGATTCTCCAGCTAATATAGCCGGCCCATTGCCACTTCAGCTTGCTTGTTGAGTGAGCCAGTATATCATATAAGCATAACCAAAAGCATAATCAGCCCATAACGTTCCCAATGCTGGGACACAGGCCTCCTCTCGGAGAGAGGGAGTGGGCCGTAATCCACCACGCGGGCCCAGTGTGGGTTGGTAGATGTCACATGTCTTCGAATTTTTGTTTCCAAGACATGCCGGTTTCCTCACGATGTTTTCCTTCACAGGTTTGAGAGCAGTGATGATGAAATAATTTGCAGGAAGTAAAGCGACTGTCTGTGTTCAAACCTACAACAAGTCATAAGTCACACCTGTCATAACGTAAACCTCGACCTTGATGCTGCATAGTGGCGCTCACACAACCGCTGTACAATGTTTCAGTGTGGTTTGCGGGTTACAGTGACCGCTGTGGTTTATATATGCAAACGGAATTCTAATGTGGGCACACAATTTATATAGAGCGTTAATTAAATTGAATGGAAATGCAACAGAGCGGTTTATTATTTGCTTTTATGATGAAAGTTTGCATACGGCAAGTGATACCATACATTATGGCTAAAGTTTAAGGTGTGCTACTCACCACCGGTGTACGTGTAAGACCAGGTGTATGAACGTAATCGAGGCAAAAGGAGAATATAAGGATCGTGGCAGGACTCAGAAGGCTTCTGTGGTTTCTGCTTACCCGGGAGAAAACGCGTCAGTTTATGAATGTACTAGTTTCTACCCGCAGCTTCGCCCGCGTGGAAGTCGGAAATTATCCCCCGGAAACGTACTACCAGAATAAAAAGTATCCTATGTGTTAATATAGGCTATAATCTATCTGAATGCCAAATATCATCCAAATCCGTTCTGCCGTTTTTGCGTGAAAGAGTAACAAACATCCATACATACAAACTTTCACGTTTATAATATTAGTAGGATGTTTAAACATTAATATATTACCTCGTGTTAGCAAAGCACTCTAGACAACACGTAACTTGTATCTTATTTTTGATAACATCACCCCTTCTTACCCCGAAGGGTAGAGCAGAGGTGAACTAATAGTGCACCCACATTTCGCCAGTTATGTTGAAGTCCCATGTATTAGGGGGCGAGCCTATTGCCATCGACCGGGCACATATCCAGACTCCAAGAAATTCCAGATAACCATAGAAAAGCGTCACGAGTGACGGTCACAAAATTTGGTTACAATTGATCAACACACAGGCGACCTTAAAAAGTTATATCCAGATATTTTAACTAATGATTTTGAGACCAACCGGTTTTTTTTTTCCAAAATTGTGTCAAAATGTCACAAAGAAGACTTAGGTGAAATGAGCTGTCAATAGTGTCAATCATAATGTCAATTGTTTTAATCATAATGTCAATTGTGCCAAACATAATGTCAATGGTGTTAATCATAATATCAATCGTGTCAATCATACAATTGTGTTAATCATAATGTCAATTGTGTCAATCATAATGTCATCAGGTAGAAAGACACTTTCAGCTCACTTCACAAAAGTTTTCGCAGTAAGTTTTTATAGAATAAAATGTCATAGCTTATCGAACATTTCTTGCCTTTAATTCCTTTCAGTATCCAAAAATATTCAACATTCGTATTTAAGCCGAACAAAAGAGAGTACTCAAAGTAATTGTAGTAATTAAGTAAAAGCCCGATTTTTATCGAACTTCCAGTAATTTGGCATCGAATATTTTATCTCGATTAATGTTTTATTTCTTAATTATACTGCCAGAGTGATGAGCTTAAAACGAAACAAACAATGTTTTTATTTTATGCCTGAAAGTTTATTGTAAAGCTCACTGTTTGAACGGATTTTTTTGAGTAAAATATAAGATGAATGCAGTTATTTTTTGAGGTATGAAGAACGTCTGTTGTGTGTATATCATGGGCATCTAAATTGTGAATCGTGTCGTTAATCTAGTGGTTAACCCAGGACTTCGTGCTCACGAGGTCCTGGGTTCGAATCAAGGGCTTCATTCAGAAGGCAGTGCTTCTGGACACTGCTAGTATTGTTAATAGGTTGCTCTATCTGGAGACCTGACCACCAGTAGCTTTAATCCTGTGCCCCATACCTGTAGGTGACTTCTTTTGTTGGTAGCAAATGTCCTCTTTTTGACATTGTTCGTGGAATTTCTGAGCTTATTAAGTTCTGAGTTGAGCTGCACGGTAAACGACAAATGCGTGCATTGACTGGAGAATTGGTAGTGCATTGACTGCAATCAACCTGTTTGGTTCTCTCCTCAAAATATCATTTCAGCCACCAATCTACATGGTGTTCACATGATCTGAACAAGATAATGTCTGGACTTTGAAAGAGACTGTGACCTCTGAGTTTGTTTCGGCTTTTCTGATATGATTGACGTGTAATAGTGTTTGTACAAACCTACTTACACAAATAAAATCAAAGTCATACATCATTTGCTCTTTACATTTTTTGTATTGTAATATTTAAAAACGTAATTTATATTTATTTATGAAATAATTAATAAAATATAACAAATTCAAAATTTAAATAAACCATATTTATTTTTTCAACAGAGGCAGCCAGCAAACCAAAACTTTTCACAAAATTTATTTTTCGAATCACCGGAGTGCTAAAAAACATCAAATAAATTGAATAGGATCAGAAACTGCGGTGGGAATGTATTTTATTTTAACATAGATTCTATTGCTAAAAAAGAGGATTTAAAACTCACCGTGTGTGTTGCCAGGTTGAATAAAAGGCTTTGGTCACTACACTGAAAGGTAACTTTTGAATGGGTTTAGCCGGGACACGACTAAGGTGGAAATTCAAATTTTTATTTGCACATTTGAATTTTTATGTTTACTTTTTTTTTTTTTTTGATGGTCATACACGCACGCCCCATTGCGCGTTGTGCGACGTTTGTACTTATCTGACTTTTCTGAAGAACATACCAATAGTCGCTTTATGTCCTTCATAAGCGTCAAAAAGAGTTTTAGATAAGATCCTTGCAGCATTCTGAGATTTCTGCCTGAGTTGGCAATATTTAGGTAATCTTTTTACCACGGGGGACCATGAAGCCGTGATTTTATGTGTATGTACTCATATTAAATAGTCATTTGCATATTTAATATAATAATTTAATAATGTACGTACTCAATGTAAAAAAAGAACAGTATAACCTTAAAATTACATTAAAACTAAATTATACTCCCAAGACCAAGTAGTCCAATTGTCACTACCCTCCCACTCACTTAATAGACTAAGTTTAATCTTGACTTTACTTCTTTTCCAGGTAATCGGGCGTTTAAGAGAGGATTAAATGTAAGTATTACTGCTAAGAGCAGATGTGCTCAAAAAACAAAAGAGGACCGGATTTCCGAAGTGGCTAAGTAGTCCTTAGGTGTTTGCAACTGGCTATTAAACCACCTCGCACACAATACGACGATGCGACTGCGACAGTTTTGGCGACAAGACGCTGACTTGTCGCCTATGAATGTAGCCGCTACGACAAGTAGCAAGAACGTGTGACTCCTGGCCCTATTGTCTGGCATTTATGCTGTACTGGGTATATTTGTCTCAGTCGTGAGGCACACAATACTTTTTTTGTTTTTGTGTGAATATTGTGTGCCTTAATCTGGATCAAATACGTTTATTTTCATGTCTTCTTTACCCTAGCCTATCGGTGCGATTTTGCAACTCAACGCAAAGTGTACCTACGGAGTTTTAGACAAAATATATGGAAATTGTCGGCCGCAGCATAACGTTGCGTCTTGTCGTCGAGCTGTCGCAGTCGCGTGTCGCATAGTGCACGACGTGGTACAATTTTAGACCCTATTAAGGATGCAGAAATTGGCATGGACAGCCATTACCTTCGCAGGAAAGCAGGTGTAGCAAATACCTGTGTGTTTATTTTAAATTTCCTTAAAACTGAAGTACAAATAAACTACTCCTAAATTACCTTCCGGACTCCACCATAGGTCGAACCTGTCTCGAGGAGTCCTTGAGAGTTTTAAACTATTTGAAATTTCAGGGTCGTGGCTTTTGATGGTACTTAATTTCTGCCAATCTTAACCTTAGCGTTATTTGAGTCGAGAACGGACACTGGGATTTGACTATGAATCAATAGAGATCTGGTCAATAATTTATGATGTCATCAAAATGTGACCAACTACAAACAATATCAATAAATACATTTGTATAAATGTAAGAAAACTTTAGGAAGTTTTCTTATATTTATACTAAATGTATAAAATATATGTCAAAAAAAATCAGCTCACTAGAACAGTTTTTTTTTTGACATATCTTTTCGAACCCTGCCCATTGTCCTTTAAAACTATGCGTCCATTTTTGCGTTATTATTGACGAAAACCGCAATATTTTATGAAAACAAAATACCGAATACATTCCATCTTGCAAAATGATGACATGGCCCATTTTTCCGGACCACAGTATTACTTTTTTCAGCACCATTTTAAAATTCAACCTTTTTGACCCTTCTCTCATCCCTGAACTAATCAAAACTGCTTAAAATATACAGCGGTAATTTGAAATAGGTACAGATGTATAAATGACAAGGCAGGGACGCTACATTAATATTAGATGGGCAGTCTCAGGTTTCATTAGCCTGGTGCTGAAAGTTTAATGAGAGTGACGTCACGAGTGTCTCCGAGCTATCATTCGATGGAAGGTGAGTGTCGATTAGTTGGGTAGAGTGTGTGACAATGTTCACAAAGTTACATAAGTAACGAATTAAGGATATTATAGGTGGCTGTATAACCCAGTAACAGTGAGTTGTGGTGGTCAGATAGGCAGTCGCTCCATGTAAAATATTGATATTCAGCTGCATCCGGTTAGACTGGAAGTCGAACAACATAGTTGGGAAAAGGCTAGGCAGATGTACAATAAATGTAGGTCTGCACACAAACTCACATTCACACTTACCATCAATCAATTGCACCACAATCTTTACTATGTGATGTGAACTTCACGCCGCGCCGCCCACTATGGGCGGCGTGAAGTTCTATTACAGGTCTAGGCTCAGTTGTGACTTCAGGTCACCCAAAAATTACAAAATGTTGATAAAATACACGCAATTCAATATAACCACATAGTATATCTACTCGTATGTGTGTAATTTGTGGACATAAAATAAACACTATTCAATATTAATCTATACTAACATTATAAAGAGGAAAGATTTGTTTGTTCGTTTGTTTGCATTGAATAGGCTCCGAAACGTCTGAACCGATTTGAATTTTTTTTCACTGTTGGGAAGCTACACTATCCCCGGGTGGCATAGGCTATATTTTATCCCCGTATTCCCACGGAAACGGGAATTACGGGTGAAACCGCGGAGCGCTGCTAGTTATTTATATAATGTACCTGAAATGGCCCTAGCATTGCAAAAGTCCATAGTGACCACCTACCATCAAATGGTCCTCATGCAGGTTTCCCTAAAAAAACAAAACGAAATCTAACCTCTTTAAACTCGCGACCTCTTTCCTCGTTCCACCTTCTCAAGATGTCATCATCTGGCTAGTTATAAGAGAACTGGCTCGGAGAGCGGCACTCGCTCCACAAAACTTGTGAGGTGCGGTCATTAGATGGTTAGTGTGGGGCTACGAGAATTGCGAGCAGAGAAAGCAAGGTCGATAATGACTGGGACTCTGCTGAAATTCAACTTTTGCTTATACATTTATAGAAAACTTTAGTATAACATAGTTTCACAGAAGAGGATAGCTCAGGCGTCTAGTGTGCTAAGCCACATTTTGATGGACATGATTTTAATCGGAGGCGACCTTATTGCCATTAATTCAATACAAATTCGGCTTTCTGTTTACAATTTCTTGTCATAAAAGCCAGACTGACAAGGCACAATGCAAAAAATATAAATAAAATAGATGAATTAATGAAAAACACCCCAGTCGGTTCTGGGCCGCACCAAGATCACAGCAGTAGATCTGTATCAGCAGATCAGACTAAGAAGACGTTCAAACTTGGCGGTATTATACAATTACATTTATAAAAAAAAAAAAAAAAAAACCCCTCGTTTCCTCAAGCATTTACTTTACTTTTCTAAGAGATAGTATTATTAGATCATTCTTCTTTACTAGGCCATTTGCCAAGTTATTTATGAGCCGAAACGCTGTTCCAATAGCTAAACTTTATCGCCCAGTGAACTACTGTAGAAAAACTAAAACAGTGTTAAGATTCCCCTTAAATCTTAAAGTATTCGAGCGAGATGACTCAAAATATTACTCTATGAACTCAAACTTTTCTTTAAAACGTTGGCTATAATAGATTAGGGGAATGGGCAGAACATTTCCATGTTCTTTAACTAGGCGATAATACGACACATCGAGGTTCAGTCGCAAGCGTACTGCTGAACATATGAGGTCCTGGGTTTAATTCTAGGGTCAGACAAAGTGTTATTGAGTTTTGCCATCTGAAAGTTTTAGGGTCTTGGTTTGTACCCGGTTTATGGCAATATTGAGAGGTGGGCGGACGATATTGTTGACAAAAGAGAGGCCTATTATGCGTGTGTCGTCTTTGCACACGCTAAGCCCCATCACATCTATAAGATGCAGACCCTCCAGATCCATATCCTTAGTAAGGTCACCGGAGCCCCCTTCTATGCCCGAAACGAGAATCTCCATCTGAATCACAGAATGAACCGCCACTTCAAGCGTTTCTTCGACTCAGCTGTGAAGCATCTCAATCCTCTGATCGCGGCAGCCACCCGCTACATTCCCTCTCGTATTAGAAAGATTCGCCGACCTAGACATACTCTTACCATTCCCGACGACGCTACAACTCTCCTCCAGGAGAGTAGTAAGCTCACCAGTACCCTCAGCGTACAGCGTCACAAACCGCCGTCCTTCCATCCAAGCCGCCGAGGCTAGTCGCGACGTCCCGTGCAATGTCCGTCCCATTCTTTGCTCGAGCCAGCCCACGCCGCTGACCCTGTAGTATTAAGTAAGTCCCCTAATAGTAATCAATCCGATTCAGTTTGTCCCTTGCCGTCCTCTACCAGCGATGCCCTAAGCCGAGAGCCGTACCCCACAAGGGATGCCCTTAGCGAGCAGTCGCTGTAATCTTTATTTATTAAGATTATCACAGACAAGCCCGGTTAAGCAGACGACAACCTCATAGGTTGAACTGCTTGATGTCATTCCAAAAAAAACATGGTATCTAAACATAACTGGTGAAATATGGGTGGACTATAGGTAAACCTTTGCCTAACTCTTCGAGAGAATCTTGTTGCGCCACTTCTTCTTTCCAGCTAAAGCACTAGGAAGTGGTGAAGGGCAGGCGTACCGGGAGACTGTCTTATGTAATTTTAACGTTCAAAAAGTCCTCGTGCTCAGCCTAGTTTAAATAATTGACATGATTTAGAGCAGTGGTAGCAAGTGGTTACTATCGTTTATCGTGACATGTGAGTTTTAGGTCGTAGGTTCGAACCCTGTCAGGTGCTTTACTTTTTATAAATTATTTCATCACCACTGCTCTCAAAACGGTTAAGGAAAACATCGTGAGGAAACCGGAATGTCCTAGAACCAAAAATTCGAGAGCAAGTGACATCTAATAACCCCTATCTGGCCTGCGTGAATCTGAGTCACGGCAAACTCCCTCTCACAGAGGCCTGTGTCCCAGAAGTGAGAAGATTTTCGGCTGATTATGTGGACTTGATTTAAACTGGGTCGTCATCATCATATCAGCCGAAAGACGTCCACTGCTGGACATAAGCCTCCCTCAAAACGGGGGTTTTGCCATAATCGCCACGCTTGGCAGGCGGGTTAGCGATCGCAGTATGGTGGTAAAATTCATAGAGAACGCTGCTGCCCATTCTCTGGTAAGTCCCTTAGTCGCCTTCTACGACACCCACGGGAAGAAAAGGGATGGTGCTATTCTTTTACGTCCGGCACCACACGGTACACTGGGTACTGTATCTTAATATGACAGCTTTCTTAATGTATTGTAATGTAATGGCCCATAAGTAATGTATTTGTTTATGTTATGATAGACATAAAGGAATGTACACATTTATAATGATGTGCTTTTACTCTTAATGGAATTGTTGATGGCATTAGTCATAAAAACTTTTCCTCCTTTGGTTTAATGATTATTTTATTATAACCTGCATGTAGGAGGCTTGTATGCTTTTGTTGAATAATTACAGTCAGCCGTCACATTTCACCCACTGAATTATGTTTATTTCATACGTTTTTAATTTCGATACCCTACATGTGAGTACAGTATTGTCAGCTAATTTAATTTGACCCTGTAGGTATATCACTTTTTTTTAAACTCGCAAATGGTATAGCGAATACCTTAACAAACTTTTTGATGTTTCCAAATGTTCTACATTTAACATCAAACAGTTAAAAGTTAAAACCATTTTTTAAACTGCATGTTACATTTTTGACTGAGAATACAATCTCATTTAAGGGGTATCGTGTTACCTAGAGGTCAGATTAGCAGTCGCCCCATCTAAAATACTGGCACTCAGCCTATCCCGACATAGTTGTTAAAAAGCTCGACAAGAGAGGCAATAACGGAAGTGCCTCTTTTTGGTACGAAACCTAAAAACCTAAATAATATCGTAAGCTGACAACCAACTGATGTATTTTTAACGGAGCATACTCGTATTCAAAAATTGTAATTCTTGAAAAAAATCCTCCTGAGGGTTCTCATGAGCCAACAACGCTTGGAAAACTAGAAACGATAGCGACAGCATACTTACATCAACCTTACCCCAGGAATACAATTTCAATGTCACGATATCTCGAATCTCTTGAGTCTCGAGATTTTTCTCGTGATTCAATCTCGTATGTTGGCAATGTCGTCGAACAAAATTTTGAGCGCAAGCGACTTCGCACTCTATGCGTCTTGAAAAACCTTGAAATTTTTAATAATAAATGGATTTGTAGAATTAAATAGAATATAATTTTATTTGCTCAGAATGTAGGTATGTATTTACAATAAATTAGGTGATTACAATAATAATAAAGAATCCTTCTACATTCTACGTTACGTATGTCTAATAGATTCGGTGATGGTTTTTTATTTATAACAAAATAACACGATTACCTTTAGGTATAGTTTTATTTTTAATTAAGTTAAATAATTTTGTGGTATAAAATGCCACATTATTTCGAAATCTTGAAAACGAGATCACTCCTAACTGCACGAATCTCGATACCACAGGCGCATTGAATACCTTCGGATGCATTCGTGATGAGCCAACCGATCACACCATTAGCTACCTCACCAATGATATCCTATCAAAACTGTCGAACATAATTATTTTATTCCCACTCATGAGTCACGTAATAATACCACAGATAAAATATAAAACGCACCACATAGATAACGGTGAGTGTTTGTATGTAAAGCAATGTGTTATTTTATCTGTATGCCTACCTCGGGGCGAGGATGTTGGTACTTATCTGAAGAGAGCATTCTTTGAAACGTGACTCGATAGATGTGTGACTCATATTAACATCAATCATTTCATAATCGATGCTTTCCCAATTTTGGGGTTGGGTTCGGTAAGCAGATATGAGACTGGGGTCAATTTGGATACATTGCACAGCGTAGCGGAGAGTGTTGAAAATCGAACAATAAATCACACTTGTCGATATTTATCACGCTGAGACATACTCTGTTCAATTCTAAAAAAGAAAGAATGAAAAAGTATTTAATGGACTTACACAGGAATATCACAAACATAACTACAACACAATACAATTATTAAACACATAAAAAAGAACTAAAACACTACTACGCTACGCTACTTAATAAAATTAAAAATAGACTTAAACGAAAAAAAAGTTTACTAAAAACAATGCTTGGTTCTACACTGAGAGTTCAAAATCCAGTACGCGCAAAAAATCTTGCCGCGATTTTCGACCAAGTTTCTAGTTACAGCAAGCCTAAATCCGTCTTCAAAAAATCCTCCCACTTCTTTCCTACAAATTCTTTCGTCCCTTAAGTCGTCTTAACCGTATCATCCTCACTACAGCGCCGTGTCACAATCCCCGTTCAAACAAACCGGTGTTTGTTCTAGTCGTTTGTTCAACGCATTGTCTCACCTGCCTGTGAGAAAGAAGGGATACGTTTCCTGTCTACGACTTTGAATTAAATATTTTTGAGTGGGTTTTGGAGATTTGTACTTGAACTTTGTCGAGACATAACATAATATCACATCACGCCTTGTTTAGCCGTAGGTTTGGACAGAGGTGTACCTACCTATTAGGACACTCGCATTTTGCCAGTTATGTTTAAGCCCCCGTGTAATAGGGGGCTAGCCTATTGCCATCAACTGGGCACTTATCCAGACTCCAGGCTGGTACTGAGAAATTTTAGATATAAAAACCTCATGCTCAGTAATAGCGACCATGAGAACAGCGAAGCAGTTACTAGACCAACGAGGCAATGACTAAATCAACAGGGCAGTGACTAGACCAACGAGGCAATGACTAGACCAACGAGGCAATGACTAGACTAACGAGGCAATGACTAGATCAATGAAATAGTGACTAGACCAACGAGGCAATGACTAGATCAACAAGGCAGTGACTAGACCAACGAGGCAATGACTAGATCAATAAAATAGTGACTAGACCAACGACGCAATGACTAGACCAACGAGGCAATGACTATACCAACGAGGCAGTGACTAGACCAACGAGGTAGTGACTTGACCAACGAGGCTGTGTCTAGACTAACGAGGCTGTGACTTGACCAACGAGGCAGTCACATAAAAACATCTGTATGGTTTTTTTTAACTTCGTAAGAGGTAGATCAGAAATCAAAAGTTTATAGCAAAATTCGTTCCCTATACAACCCAGCACGTACTCAATTGAATCACTAATACATTTTCCTACACATTACTCCAAATAAAGTGTTCCATTAATACAGTATTTTTTCTCATAATATAAATAAACTGTATAATAACAAAATATAAACGGGTGAAATACTATCGATTTCCGATAACCCTTCTTTATTACATACCCTATGTGACCTTCCATAAATATAACTAGACTTGAGCCCGTCCTCTCTTTGGGTAAATAGCTACTTTATTATCTTTTATCATGCTTATGTATTTTGATTAAAAAATATTCTGGAAAGGGACCGCTGGTCTTTGATGTGAGGTCTTGTTATGCGTGTAAACATGAATGTATTCATTACTGTCTTTTAAAGGTTTTTGGATTCTTTCTTGACAGACATAAAAGCTTTCTGTCCTCCTATTAACTGTAATTTTAAAATATTATAAAAGCCCATTATTTTTAAAAGAGTAACCGTGGAGTTTCTATAGGAAATGACTAATTGGAACCGTGCACCTACTCGTAGCTTCAAACGTTTCATAAGTGCCCATGTAGGCGTATGTGAAATAAAATATTTCATTTGATTTGATTTTATCCGCAATTTTGGTTGCAAATTTTGTTTTACTCATCATTTAAATGTAAACTTAATACTATTAATGGGACACAGCTACAGTATTGACGAGTGTAACTTATAGGATATGTTATGTAAAAAAAAAACTGTAACTAAAAAGTGGAAAATAAAAACTTTTTTCAAAAAAATAACAACCGACTTCCAAAAAAACACTACAAAGTGCAAAATAACTTTAATTTCGGAAGTCGGTGACTTTGGATGGGTATTTTAATTATATGTCACCGCCTTCCGAAATTAAAGTTATTTTGCACTTTGTAGTGTTTTTTTGGAAGTCGGTTGTTATTTTTTTGAAAAAAGTTTTTATTTTTCACTTTTTAGTTACCAATTCGAAATTTCATCATCCTTGGCGTCAAAACAATGCATACTTATGCTATAGCAACATTTGCGGTTGATTTGCTGTAATTTTTAGAAGTGTTCCGTTATCTGTCTCCGAAACGCATCATCAGATCTATATGAAATTTTAATGGGACTATTTCGGAGTAAACCCCTTTCGAACAAAAAAATAATTTTGCAAATCCGTCAATAAAGGACGGAGTTATGCCCGAACAAACATAAAAAATATATATATATAAACATGTCGAATTGATAACCTCCTTCTTTTTGAATTCGGTTAAAAACAAGAAATTCACGCAAACAAAGTCGTGGTTAGAAGCTAGTTACGTAGTATGATATGTACTAAAGCCTTTTGTTTGAACCTCGAAACTCAAACGTCTTTGTTATCAAGTCTAGGTACTCGTTAATGTCTTGGAGTACCTACACATTACTTGATGAATCAAGTAAGTAGTAGGTACTCAAACAAGAAAGTTTAAAACAACTTCGACAGAATAAGATGAAAAAAGGCTTCAATTGTGTTATGACACAACTAAAACCTATCAAGGGAAAATAATTGGACGTAGTTATGCAGAAAAGACTCAATCCACACAAAGTCACTTTTGAAATCTGGGCGTTTGAAGTTAAACACTTTCCTCCTTATTCGTAAACTTTGGTTAAAGTTAAGTAATGATTAGCGTCTGTTTAACCATACATTTTTGACGTTTAAACATCATTTAACTTTAATCATCGTTTATGGACTTCATACTGTAGGTTAAGTAAGTAAGTTAAGGTTAGTAGCGAGAAAAACTAGTTTCCGTGTACATTCTATAAATAGGGTTTTCACTACATGATAGATCCGACCCTCAGGAGTACGATGGCATACTTAACTTAATTTTGACCAAAGTGTGGATTGAGTCCTTTCTGCTTAACTTAACTACGTCTGATTATTACGCTTATTAGTCCATTCGCACGAATATACTCGCCCGAAACGGGCGAATCGACCCTTCTTTATATTTGAAGTGAAAACTTCTTTAGACGCCTTGCGCATTTTTTGAGATTGGAAAAAACAATTGAACTCGCGACACCGTTACCGACACCTCTGTTTTATAGTAGACTTATTTCAATAATTTAAGCCTTAAAAGATAGGTTTAGGTCCAGAACTAGAAAGAAGAATTAAGAAAATCGGATATCCCGTTTAGAAGACATTACCAAAATTATGATTATTAATAATGTGAAATCCTGTACGATTCAAAAAATACTCACGTATTGTTCGAGTTTTCACTTCTCTAAGCACTCCCGGAGTGCCACTGTTTTCTTTTTTCTGTTGGTGACTCGTACGAAGTTAATTTATTTTTGAGCGAATCGACAATTCGAGAAATAAGTTTTAGGAAATTGGCACGTTTTGAATTCTATGCAATTGAAATAACTGTCTCTACGTTTTTAGTAACTTTATACTTTAAAATTGTATAGTATTTAAAAGTGTCGATAACCATTAAGCAAAAAATATTGACCTCTAAAAACTATTCGATGGAAGAATAGAATAAAGAAAACAGTCAAGCTATTTAATTGCAACCAATAGCACATAACATGACGCCTTGTTTCCCCGAAGGGATGGGCAGACATTTTTCCTATACCTAGTTAGTACACCCACGTTTTGCCAGGTATGTTATAATGTCATGTAACAGGGGGCGAGCTTATGGCCATCAACTGAGCATAAATCCAGAATTCCGGTTGCTACTCTGAAAATCCGGAATGAAAACCCAATAACTCTGCCCAACCTGGGAATCAAACCCGAGACCTCATGCTCAGTAGCAGCGCTTGCGACCACAAGACCAGCAAGGCAATCAATCATACACTTACGATAAAAATACTGCGCAATACCATTCCAAAACTTAAAAAGTAAGATACGCTTAACAAAAGAATAGTTAAGTCCAAAACTAATTACACATCATTGCCAAAACAGCGATACACATACTTTTCACCCGGCACACAAAAGGGTCCCATAAATTAGACGCCACACTTATTGTCCATACACAATAGATGGTAACAATCCATAATGGCGTCGATTATGGCTAACTCGGAATTTCATTAACCTTCCCCTTAATTCTTGTTTTATAGAACGGGAGTTAGGATCGTCTAAATAAAAATTTATTTATTTACTTAAAGTAGAACTGACCAGCTATAACAGAATGATAACAAATGTATATGAAACTTAAATCCAATTATGTAGAATGTTACTATTGTAGAATAGCTCTGCCCGCAGCTTCGTCATCACCACCCCACGAGAACATGTTGCCGGGACAAAAACCTATGTTACTTATTATAACATCAGCTATATGCCAGTCAAAATCTGCGTAAAATGCTCGGAATTACAATCACTTTCATTTGGTCGATACAATAAAACGTATTGCTGCATTAGTTTGAAAAACTATGTAGCTCGACATCTAGATAAACGAAATGAACGTTGCAGAATTTCCTTAAATATACCCTACCACTGATTCGAAACTCGGGACTATTTCATAAAACATATAGGTGACAGCAGTAGGTACTAGCAATGATGGCACGGTGTTAACGGTGGCGACTTACGAGTTGTGGGTCGTTGGCTCGAAACCAGACAGGCATTTTTCTCTTGATAGCCTATACTGAGTCCCACAGCTGAGAAAAGGCCTCCTGTTTTTCCTTCCAAACCCTGTTTTGTGCGTTCTCTGGCCATGTTGCCCCTGCAAACCTGATTAGATTGTCGCACCGCCTTCACCGTGGTCTACCTCAACGGCAGTGACAGGCATTTATTTAACTTTCTTAAAATATTGAATCACCATTGCTCTCAAAACGGTGAAGGGAAACATCGTGCGGAAACTGGCATGTCCTAGAACCAAAAAATACGAAGATATGTGACATTTAGCAACCCGCACGAGGACTGCGTGGTGGAGTACGGCCCAGTCCCTCTTACCGAATGACCTGTGTCCCAGCAGTGGGAATGGTTTAGACTTATTATGTAAGTCATAGTTTTCTGATGAATATGTAGCACCTGTCAAAATCAGTAAACAATGGTACACAAAAAAATCTAGGTAGTCAAATTAGGAGGTAGACTATACTGACAGATAAAAATTGAATGTTAGTAGCCTTTTTTAACCGACTTCAAAAAGAAGGAGGTTATCAATTCGACATGTTTTTTTTTTTTTTTTTTTATGTATGTTCGGGCATAACTCCGTCGTATATAGACGGATTTGCAAAATTCTTTTTTTGTTCGAAAGGGGTTTACTCCGAAATGGTCCCATTGAAATTTCATATAGATCTGATGATGCGTTTCGGAGACAGACAACGGAACTCTTGAAAAAATTACAGCAAATCAACCACGAATGTTGCTATCGCATAAATATACATTGTTTTGACGCCAAGGATGATGAAATTTCGAATTGGTAACTAAAAAGTGAAAAATAAAAACTTTTTTCAAAAAAATAACAACCGACTTCCAAAAAAACACTACAAAGTGCAAAATAACTTTAATTTCGGAAGGCGGTGACAAATAATTAAAATACACATCCTAAGTCACCGACTTCCGAAATTAAAGTTATTTTGCACTTTGTAGTGTTTTTTTGGAAGTCGGTTGTTATTTTTTTGAAAAAAGTTTTTATATAGACAAAGATCCCACTTCATCTTATCCAAAAGTTAAATATCTTGGGGAGCGTCTTCAAGAGTAATAAATGTCTAGGCTCAGACAAGTACCTACTATTAGGTAACCCTTAATTGACTTTTGTGGTGCTTAATAGTCTGTAATTTAGAGTAGTGGTGACTTTAACAAGAAACATAGTTACGTAGTACAAATTATGCTGAGTTACTGAACTGAGCTATGTTTTATTGTACCATTTAATTTAAGTCCCTTTGTTAGTAAAGTTTTATTTGGCATACCACTCGGTGGCATCTCATTGGAAAATGACGTTTAATGGATATCTTCCAATTTAGGTTGTTAACGACTAAACGCTGTGAAGTGAACTAGGTATGGAGCGCGCGAGCGCTTTAACGTCACGCAGCGTAGGTGGGCGGCGCGCGGCGCCGGAGTTCGCGACCTCTAGTGCAACCACCCAAACCACTGCAACCAGTGCGAAATCAAAGACCGCGTGACACGTTTTCTGTCCTCCATAATTGTAACCTTTTTAACTATATTATATACCAGTATAATCTCCTACATCGCATTTTAATTTGCATCCCACATCCTGCATTTAGGTCATTAAAAAGTAAGTTCACACACTAAAAACCGACTATTAAAAAATACTCTAAAAATATGAAACAAAAATATTCGGATCTAGTGTAATTATAAGCCATGGTCGTTTGCGACTTTACTTTAAAGCTAATGATCGCTTAATATTGTGAGAATGTATTGTTTAGGTGGCGTACGACCGTGGCTTTTCAGCGACTTCGCCCGGTTGGATGTCCGAAATTTTCTCATGGGAACTTACTACCGGAATAAAAAGTATCCGATATGTTAAGCCAGGTTATAAACTACCTGTGTGCCAAATTCCATCCAAATCCGTTCACCCGTTTTTGCGTGATTGAGTAACAAACATCCAAACACACGAACTTCCACATTTTTATTATTAGTGGGATATTAGTACCTATGACTTACACATTGTTATAATTAATTATGCATCTATTGCATAACTATAAACATTTAAAAGGTACACTAATAATCAGAAATCCATCTCCCGGCACACAATCAAGGCTAAACCAAGATGATTTACGCGCGGAAATTAAACTATTGTTGTAACCACGGCTCTGTTAACATATCAACGGTGGCTCTATGATTATTAAGCCAAGGTACAACACTAGTGGTTTGGTAATATTTCGGTGTTAGGGAACGGAAATTGAAACATTTTTTCTTTGTGTTAGAGTATGTGGGAGTGTTTAATAATATTATTTTTACGTCTCCTGACATTTGTCGAGAATTTTGGGTCCCAGACTTTTGGCTGTCGTACGAGTGACCAAGTCGGACACGCACACGAAGGTTTCGTCGACAAGGTAAAAAATGCCAAAAAAAAAACAAGTTTCTTGTTCTTGTTTTTTTTTTTTTTTTAAGCGGCTATTGAAGTACAAAATCTGTGTAAATTTTTACTTACTACTAATTAAAGTTCCGTGAGACGGAGTTTTATTGTCATATCCATCTTTTTAAATATCAATAGTGTCCGAAAATGTATTTTCGGCCGAAATCGAAAATGATTTAGTCATTAAAAATATTAACATTATCGCTGTACGCATGTATGAGCGTGAAGAAGAAATACAATATAACCTCGCTTTACATCTTCAAAACAAAATCGCGTCTGTTTTTGTCAAGTTAGTGAAACCACGAACGGACTCGTTTCACCCTGAAGTTACCCAAACACCACCTGATATTGCCGAGCTTTACAAAGTATTAACGCGCGAGATTATTTAACTTCTGATTTTCGGCTTAGCCGAAGCCATGGCTGGTTTATAGCTGAAAACGAAATTAGTGCCGAATCATGATTTTTTCGGCAGAAAATAGCCGAAAACAAAAACAAAAATATGCTCGGTTACTAATTATCAAACGAAACATCGTTACGTCGCGTCGTCGCCCTGTCTGTAAAATATCTACAAAGTTGCTTTGACATATAAATTTGCATCAATACACTACTCTCTCTAATTAATACATTCTGTTTGAAAGGGTTCTAATAGCAATATAGTAATTGTATGTACAAATTGATCACATTAATGATTTGGACTGGAAATGGACGCATAGCAGAAAATATACTCAGAAGGCTGACTATTTACTGAGAGCACAATGTAGTGGTCAAATATACAAAACACACTAGTTATTAGCTACTGAATGTCGTCGCTGTCATCATGCACCCATCTAAACCACATACCTTGCCATGTTCTTTGGCAATTACTTATTACCACTGAATTAAAGCAAGCAGTTTTGTACTCAGTGTTTTCGCTAGACATGTCCAGCATAATGAACTTATAATGTTCCCACTGCTGGGACACAGGCTTCTCCTCTGTGAGCAGAAGTGGGCCGTTATCTTGTTTCGAGTCTCTGGCTTATAATTTTAAGTTCTTGGACATGCTATTTCCTTCACGAGATTTTTCTTCACCGTTTTGGGAGCTGTGGCGATGAAAATAAATACATAAAGTGCCTGTTTGGATACCACTAGGCCACCATTGCTCAGCTGACCCTACATAACTGTGAAACTGTATTGAAGTTGGCTGTCATTAAAACTGATGCAAGGGAGTGACACTATTGACAGCTAACTCTACGCCCACTTCACCTAAGTTTCACTTAAGTAACGTGTTTCCCAGTCTTGACAGAGGTACTTATTCTAATCACACAAAATTATGATGATACAGATAATCTCGTGGAAGTGTAAAATACTCATCACTCCCTCACACACCCTAACAAAACCACTCCCAACACACATGCCACAAACACCCCTTGCACACCTCATTAACACTCACCCATTCACCATTCACCTTACACTCACCTCATTAACGAAACGTCAAAATACATCCCAAATCACTATGTCCTGTACTCTTTATTTTTTACCTTATTTTTTGTTTTTATTATCAACTAAATTTATATTAACTTAATTACCTAGTAAGCACTTTTCTGTATGGAACATCGTTCCATTCTGTATCTGGAGAAGGGCGTTGTTAGCTGCGCTGCAGTTTATACTTTTGCAGCTATCATCGTTTTACTTGTTGTACTTAGTCTTGTGTTATTGTTCCGAAATAAACTTCTTTTTTTATCCTTCTGACCATTCTTGCTACGTGTCCACAAAGTGTACACATGAATTTAGCTGTTGCTATTGAATCAATCAAAGATATTGCTTATAATCAGTTGAAAGGGTGTTTCTTGGGCTCTATTGAATGTGTACACAAACTGACATCTCCCTGGCTTTGCTGGGCATGTTTGTGGGTTTCCCTGGATTAGTTTGGACTCGACTGGAGCCCTTTATAATGTTCTCTTCATGTTGCCAGACCGCTTGACGTTAGAGTTTGTACCCTAGGGTTCTAGTATTATCATCAGAGAGATTATTGATGACTAGTTTCTGCCCGCAGCTTCGTCCACATGGAAGTCGGATATTATCCCACGAGAACGTACTACCGCGATAAAAAGTATCCTATGTGCTATTCCAGGTTCCAAATTTCATCCAAATCCTTTCAGCCGTTTTTGCGTGATTAAGTGACAAACATCAAAACATCCAAACACGTACCGTCTTATTACAAAACGCGGTCTAACTTTAGTTCTAGCCTAAAACTCTCAGTCAGTTTTGGCATTACCAACTTTTCTTCTATTTGGGTAAAGTTCTTAATACAAAAATGACAATTTAGCACTGGACTAAGTTGTCAGTTTTGTAAATAGAGCTATATTTCAATGTCAGTTAGGTTCTTATTTCCAAAACAGACTCGATGGTTTAAACCATACCTAAAGAAAAACCTTGTTTTGTAATAAGACAGACAAAGTTTCACATTTATAATATTAGAGGGATAAATGATAAATGATTAATTTCTGTAAGAAGATTTGTGACAAGTGAATCATATTTTTAAAACTAGATGAGGTTGGCTTTTCCTGACTACTCAGAGGAAGGCCGAAACATACTCAGAGGTCACAGTCTCTTTTAAAGTCCAGACATAATCTTGGTCAGATTATGTGAAGACCATGTGGATTGGTGTCATAAAATTATCATTAAAAGTAACTGGCAAAGAGATAAAAAAAACATGAATCTTAATATTTGGTACTATTGGCGTATTATGGCTGGTTCCTTATTTTAGAAACCTAGGCGTGTCTTCAAGAGGCATTTGTCTTATATATTTTTTTAAAGATATTATGACGTAACGACACTGAAAAAAATGCAGACCCAACTCTTTGAAATGCCTTCACAAATCGTGTAAGGTATAAGTTTGATACACAGCTAATTCGAATGATCTGTAATACAATGTTATATAAAATTACTGTTCTACCATAACTATTCCAGTTCGTAATGAAAAAACTGAGACGCGTTATTTCTCCATATTTTTGGCTCTTCAGCGTCCATATTTTCGCTTCCACTGAAAAATATGGACTCTTTAAAGTCCGTTCATTTATTTTTTCGTGTTGATGTGCAAAATGAAACGCGAAATGCAACGAATACTGATGACCAACGAGTTTTTGATTACTGCTCGCCAGTGTAATACCGAAAATATGGACCTAGATACTAACTAACGGTACTACACATATTAAAGGTGTAACAGAATGAAGCTAAGACCTGAAAGCAGTTTGTTCCTAATTGACTGAATTCATCATCATCATCAGCCTATAATGTTCCCACTGCTGGGACACAGGCCTCCTCTCGGTGAGAGGGACTGACTGAATTAATTTCAGTAAATTTTTGGTTTGTAGTTTTTTTCTTAAAAAAATATTTATTTTGCTATATCTACCGCCGATTGGACCGATGACCTTGTGAGGGCCGCAGGAGCCCGCTGGATTCGGGAAGCACAGAAGCGGTCGAAGTGGAGGACCTTCGGGAAGGCCTATGTCCAGTAGTGGACGTCTTTCGACTGAAATGATGATCATGATGGTAATGATGACCGGCGATTGAGACAAAGAAAATTCAATCTTATTTTAAAGCCATAAAACTCAATTTTAAATGCATAAAATAACGCTAGGCTCACCACGTTTTTCTTAATAATAACAGTAAGCTTTAACAAAAATTGTATTTGTCAATGTATTATGCTTTTAACACAGTACTCTAATTGCGATGTATGAGGCCTCGCGTTAATTTATGTTACACGTTGTATAAACTGACGCCTTGTTCCAATGGGGTTAAGCAGAAACTACAGAACGCCAACTGCTCCGATCTTTACAAAACAACTTTTACTTTGTTTACGTCCAAACAGACATACATCTGGTCATACACGCACGCCGGTTGCGAGTACTACGTACGTGATCTTTCTGAAGAAATCATCAATAAGGTCACTATAACTATGTCCTTCTTCTGTTGGCTTCAAGGGTAGTTGAAGGTTCTGTTACCGAAAATACTGGTTGGTTGTAAATCAGACGGGCAAATAGGTCGATTGAGGTCATGCAAAGTCAGAAACCAAAGACATTTTAGAACAGGCAATGTTTTAAATATTAACATTCATTCATTTAAATAAGTCCATAATCTCTATGGCTTCTATTTTTCGGAGTTCTGTACCAAATAATTAACTAATCAAAATATTGACAAAACTTATCGAATCATCGAATTGTCTGTGTGTAACTGAATTTTTCAGGATATAAATACAATGACTTATTGTTCCGTCTCCTATTCCGTGTGGTGCCGGACGTAAAGAATAGCACCATCCCATTTCTTCCCGTGGGTGTCGTAGAAGGCGACTAAGGGATTTACTAGAGAATGGGCAGCACCGTTCTCTATGCATTTTACCACCATACCGCGATCGCCAACTCGCCTGCCAAGCGTAGCGATTATAGCCAATCCCCCCAATTGTGGGAGGCCTATGTCCAGCAGTGGACGTCTTTCGGCTGTAATGGTAAGTTTTTCGTGGGGTTATCGTTTTGCCCAATAACTGGGTTGTGGAGTTCAGATAAGCTCACAGTAAGGTTGAAATGTATATTCTAGTCCTTTTATCATCATAATTCATCATCTGTCTAGCCTTTGCCCAACTACGTTGCTAAGCTTCCAGTCTACCTAGATGCAGTTGAATACCAGTATTAAAACACTAACTATTGCCAGCGGCTTCGCCCGTGCGGAACTTTTATACCCTATTTAACTCCCTTAGGGGTTGAATTTCGAAAAATCCTTCCTTAGTACTTGTCTACGCTATAAAGGGAACCCCTGTGCAAAATTTCAGCTTTCTAGGTCCAAGGGTTTGGGCTGGGCGTTGATGAGTCAGTCAGTCAGGACTTTCCTTTTTATTTATATAGATGGAGACCCTGCCAGTCGAACCTCCACAACCCAGTAGCTAGGCAAAACGATACCCCTTGATCTGGTGTAACTTTTGGGTATCTAAAATCGGTCAAAGATCCACGAATGACAGCCGGGACCGGGCTTGACGTGCTTTCCACACGAAGGGGTCTCGGTATGCAAAGATGGACCGTTCACGGACCAACCTCGGTAAGCGTATCTTAACCTGGTCGAGCTACTCGTGTGCCTATTACGTAGCCTCAAGCCTTTCCTGTATAAAAATAGACCTGTATCTTGCTATTAATAGTGGAATAATATTATAGATTATAATCTATTCACAAATCCAGAAACCATAATTTAGTTCCTTCTAAGCAAGTCTACAGTATTAAGTCCATGACATCACCTGTTTCCATTCGGGCACACCAAATAACGACACAGCAAAGTGTTTGCCTCCAGCTTGTAACCGTAGTGTCGTTTATGAGCCTAACAGCTCGAACTGAGCTCAACTGTTGCTTCAAATGCACGCTGTAGCTGACTTTCGAACATCGGCTGTGGCTTGGGAACAGCACTTGAAATCTTTCTGTCTTTGCTTGCAGATAAAATGTAAATGATAAATATTATCTGTGCTAATAATAAAGAGGAAAGATTTGATTGTTTGTTTGCATCGAATAGGCTCCGAAACTACTGAACCGATTAAAAAAAATCTTTCACTGTTGGGAAGCTACACTATCCCCGGCTGACATAGCTATATTTTATCCCCGTATTCCCACGGGATCGGGAACGGGTGAAACCGCGGGGCGCTGCTAGTCTAACATAAAAAATCCGTTACTACCTAGTTGAATTATTGGCTTATTAGTAGCTTCGCACGAAATTAGTTGCCCGACTGGGGCGGATAAATGGCAAATAAACGGCTTTTAATTATTTTTTTTAATAGGCGACTTGCACGAACTTCATTAATTTGCGGGCAAATTGACTCCAGTAATATATCTTACGCAATTGGCCTGCTTTGAAATTCATGCACTTTATTGCATGTACTAGCAATTTTTCTCAAACTTTATTGCATACAATTCAAAACGTGCCAATTGCCTACTGCGTATTTCTGGAGTTGTCGATTCATATGCAAATATAAATCATCTTCGGGCTTTTAAAGACCAGGGACAACTGTCAAAGATCCTCGAATTCGGAACAGACGGGATTTTCTGAGGCCATTCATTGACCAACCGCGGTAAGTGTGTTCGGCTATTTTTACCTAGCCATAAGCCCGTACACTACATCATCATCATCTGCCTAGCCTTTTCCCAACTATGTTGGGGTCGGCTTCCAGTCTAACCGGATGCAGCTGAATACCAGTATTTTACATGGAGCGACTGCCTATCTGACGTCCACAACCCAGTAACTGGGTAATACGATACCCCTTGGTAAGACTGGTTGTTAGACTTTCGGGCTTCTGACGACCCGTAACGACTGTCAAAGATCCACAAATGACAGCCGGGACAAACACACTACACTACATCAATTTCATAAATATTTCTTCAAAACACAAAAAGAATTTATTTGACACAGGCTCCAACAACCTCCAAAAACAAAAATACCCCGTCTCTAATCCGAACAGGTAGAATGTCTTATCGTGTTCTTAAACAAATACGCCGCCTAAGCCCCATGTTATGCCGTCTAATCCTATGGATTCCTTATAGGGCCTGCGAGGGAACGCTGTTTTTTTGTCAGCGATAGCGCACTCTCCGGTTCGGGTTATGTTGATAAGTGAAAAAGGGTTAAATATTTAGAGTAACGTGTTCAAGGTCAAAAGTAGTGTTGTCTAGTGTTTAATTGACCTCATGTCTTGATGATTTTGATTCTGAAAAATACACCTAACTACATTATTTTAAATTCACGTATTACAGAGACAAAATATGAGCACAGTAATGCGTATCTTCAGAAATATGTCATCATGTTCTTAGCCATTACTCATTAGGCCCAGCGCAAACCTGGCTGGAAAACACTGAACAGTTAATACTAAACTTAATTTCTATGACAAACGGTTGAAACTGGCATGCCATAGTTAAATTATAGCATGCGGCGCGCTGTCAAGCTACTACGAAACTAGCCGGCAAAGAGAGCAGCCACGCGCCTCTAATGATGCCGCCGGCGCGCGATGGACAGCGCAGATTTGCCAGATGCATCTAGAGAGTATTTACCAAAAGTTTTGACTTGTGAAAACATCCATTACGCATAGTAACACAGGGGCGCCTGGAGTTGCCGCGCGCAGCTCCTAACGGAGCCTCTTGGTGGATCTTAGCGGCGCGGCGCTTGGAGTCGTTCGATATCCACCTGCTGCTCGTGCTGTAGTTCGTAACCCACGTAGGTGTACGCTGGGCCCTTTTTCAGTCTCAAGGAATCTCTGGCCTACCTTCCATTCTACGCCACCTGTGCACTTGAGGATCTTTTAACTGCGTCCTGTATTTTTTTTTTACTTAACATTTAGAGTCGATTTTCTCTAATATTATTACTTTATCGCATAAAATGCAAATCGTCCAAATTGCCTCTCAACAAATTTCTTATTTGCCAACAATACGCTATGCTAGAAATTTCAAGGAAAGAAAGAATCTCTAAGAATCCTGGGATCTCAAAGGATATCTCACAAATAGGGAATTAAAATCCTTTTAAATTAATTAATCATAATAAAATTATCCTTTTCCATGAAATCCTTTTCCTATCACCGAGCGGTACTCACAAAGGCGATGTATTTCGTTTGCATAATGCATTAATACTTTAATAGCAACGGCATAAAGATAAATGGTAGACCAGAGTATAACTCAATTCAGTTTTATAACTTACCCTTGATGATAACGAATGGTTCCTTCATTAGGGTTCCGTGACGAAATGTGGGTCGACGAAAATGAATCTCTAATCGTAACATGTTTTTTTCTCAAAAAATATAAAAAGGACATACATATAATCCAACCTATAATAAATCGCACCTTGCGGTTTTGAAATATTACTAAGCATCTCTATATAAATACTGCGCCTCTTTTTGTGAGCCTCAAAATGTAGACCTATACTGTTTTGGGGTCCTAAAACTACTAAATAACGAAGTAACATCTAATAACTGTAAGAACGGGCCAGAAATTTAAAAAGAGGCTCATTTAATTTTAAAAGTGTCCATAATTAGGGTGTCAAAAATTTTATAGACGATCTGAATGCTACACTTTTGTCATAAAAAAAATCCACTATCATTAATCCCTACGTAATATAATATTATAAATGCGAAAGAAACTCTGTCTGTCTGTTACGCTTTCACGCCTTAACAGCTGAACCTATCGTCCTGAAATTTGGCAGAAATATAGCCTGAGATATGAAAAACGTCATAGGCTACTTTTTACGCGATAACCGACATCCACGCGGGTGTAGCCGCCGGCAAAAGTTAGTTATTGTATAAAATGTTATTTCGATTTACTTGTTGAAAAGTTACGCCCAAACGTCTTTATCTATGTCAAGATTTAAACAAACAGAATAAACTCAAACATTGGTTTAAAAATTGTCAGAACATTATATAATATTATTTAAACAATATTACTTCAAGACTGACTCATTTACATTTTAGATTCATACATCTATGATTTCTGAAGGAGGTTATCCTGTAAAAGTTTTATATACGGAACTAGCTTTTGCTAGCGGCTTCGCTCGCGTGGAGGTCAATACGGATACTTTACTTGCTGCATATTACGGAATTACTGAATCAGTGTTGAGATTTGGAATAATTTTTTGGGGCAATTCAACTGAAAAGGACACTGCGTTCAAAGCACAAAAGCGTTGTATACGGGCAATGTTTGGGTTGCAATCTACTGACAGTTGCAAACCAATTTCTTTTGCAGCAGAGAATTCTAACACTTCCGTCACTTTACATATTAGAAATATCAGTATTTGTAAAAACCAATCCTCATTTGTTTCCCCTTCTGACTAATAATCCAGGTAGAAATAGACGTGAGAAGTACAAACTTTGGGTCCAATCACTCTCCGCCAAAACAGCATTTCTAAGAAAAAGTGTAATATGCATGGCCCCATTTTTGTTTTTTTTTTTTTTTAAACCCCATTAATATACAATAAAAATCCTAATGCCCTTAAGGTAATGAATGTTAATTCATTTAAGAGAGAACTAAAAATATTGCTAATTAGTAAGGGATACTATAGTGTTACGGAATTTTAGAATGAGACATTTTGAATTTAGATAACTTAATAAATATTTTAGTTTAGTAATTTTACTGTTTCAATTATTATTATTTTTGACTATATTTTTTGCATTGACTGATTATGTATCTATTTGAATTGTTTTAATTTTGAGTATAATAATGAAAAATAAAAAATCTTATTTATAATTGTGACTAAATATTTTGTATAAGATATTTTGTACGCCGAATATGGCATAACATGTTGAACCTACAATTTTAAACTTTCCATCCATATGTGCATATTTATGTATCTTTTTACACATGTTTAAACAAATAAATACATCTTTATCTTTATCTTTATCTTTGGGGAACGAACTACCGGGATAAGAAAGTGTCCTGTGTGTTTATCCAGGTTGTAATCTCTCTGTGTGCCAAATTTCATTTAAATCCATTCTGCCACTATTGTGTGATTGAGTAACAATCATCCAAACATACAAACTTTAACATTTATAGGATTAAATATTGTGAACCTTAACTTGTAATTCTTCGGCTTTTTTTTTATCCAAATGCTTAAGCGATTACCGGAAAAAAATTACAAAATTTTGCATATTTCGATCCATTTCCCTTGATGCTTCTTGCCCAAAATATCTTGTCCCCAAAACGTCCCAGTTTAAGGAAAAAACAATTTACGAATATACTCAAGTTACTACAAAGCAACTATAATTTAGAACGCCATCAGGAAAATGGGACAACTCGCATTTCACCCATTTTCCTTTACAAGAAAACATTTTCTAAAGGGAAAAAAAGAAATCTAGTCGACTACATATCTTTATTTGGACACGCCGATAAAAAAATAATGTCCGACATTAAGGGGAGGACTTAATTTAAATATTTCTGACGCATACACCCCTCTCACTTACTCTGGAACGTTTTGGTATGCATCTATCTCTTTTTCTCAGTCGGCGATAAGTCACGAAACCGTCGTTGGGTAAATGCCTTTTTAAGTGAACCCCTACAAAGTTAAAGTGAGATTTTTTGTAACAAAATGTAACGTTACGTTATTATGGCGTCGCTCCGTTACCCCGATGATTACTTTATGTTAATAGTAACGTTTTATGTTAGTTTTAACTGCTTTACGTTTGTTCGTGGTGTTATTGTTTTTTTTTTAAAGGTTTATGTGATTCTCACGGTTTTTTGAGGTTGTATTTAGGTGGCGCCACTTTTGCTAGAGTTGTGCTTCATTATTTGCATGGCAATGCTGCTTAAGATTATTTTCATGTTTATAGGAGAAATCAAATAACTTCTCCCGCTCTGGGTGGAGCAGAAGGGCGCGTCAGACTTTTACTGACTAAAACACACCCGTGTTCCCTCTGTAGTCCGTATGCCAGGGTCTGCGGTATCTCTGTCGAACAAACCCACACCCCTGGCAGGCATCGGCCCTTGCGGGCCCCGTCACTTTGTACTGACATCTCTTTGAGGCGCGCGTGGAACACAACGCGCCGTCGACTTGGGCTTGGTCCTTACCGGACAGCGAGCTACCCATTACTCCGTCCGCAAGCTCATGCCTACGGTGGCCGGAAATCGGCCTGGGATTCCCGACGCCCAGGGCGTCTCCGTATCCTGCGGCGGCTAGGGTCGTGAGGGCGCATAGACTGCCTCTCCCTCACGTGCGCTACCTCTCTGTTCACCAGCATTACTGCTTCGCTGAAGGAGGTGAGGGCTACCCATGCACTCTCGCTCCGTACCATGGCCTGGACCAGGGCCGGACCCGAGAGATCGCCGCCGCCGATCGCCTCCACGAGGACACGGCGGTGCTCCGCCCAAGCCGGGCAGACCGTCACCGTGTGCTCCACCGTGTCCTCAGGGTGATCTTCGCAGTGGAAACACCCGGGCGTTTCCTCCCGCCCTATCCGAAACAGAAACCTCCCGAAACAACCGTGTCCGGTGAGGACCTGCGTCAGGTGGAAGGTGAGAACGCCATGCCGCCTCTCAAACCACTCCTCAAAGAGGGGACTTACCGCCGCAATCGCGGCGTGCCCAAAGTGCACGGGGTGAATCGATTGTTTTGCAAACAAGTTCATTATACCTTTCATGTATACGAGTCTGTTCATATTATAGCCAGCGAAATATAATTGTATACGTCACTTACTTGTCCAAGTCACACGATGTCTTCCGCAACTCATTCCTGAACTATTTGTATAGAATGTTTCCTTGAGTGTGAGATATTGTGTTGTTTTTCGCTGAAAGGGTAACAGAGACTGTAATTGGTACGTTATGGAGGACGTAATATCATTCTATTTGTTTTGCCTTTTTTGGTTCGCTATTCGAAACGTTCTAAGGAAGAGTTTTCCATTCAAGAAATGTTAGAAAAATTATTAATGTTGGGAGAAATGTTATACTTTTTTAACTTTGCCACACATTAGGCATTTCTCCTGTATTGTGGGTGCGCTTACAAACATTTGAACTTACATACACAAACAGCCAGACCTGGAATAACTACTTGTAGTTCATTCAAATATTTCTTCCGTGCGGGAATTGAACCCGCGACACGCAGCGCAGCAGGCGCTTAGCAACTAGATATGTAGAACTTCTCTATGACTGACGTGACTATGTATTCTTATAACGTATCTCTTGGCCTATAAAATTAGCTTATTCTAAATAAGGACGTAAGATTTTTTTGCCAGCTTTCATACGGGTCGTCAGAATCCCAAAAGTCTGACAAGGGGTATCATGTTACCCAGTAACTGGGTTGTGGAGGTTAGATAGGCAGACGCTTCACGTAAAATACTCGTATCCGATTAGACTGGAACCTGACTCCAACAGAGTTGGGAAAAGGCTAGGCAAATAATAATAATAATGTATTTAACCAAATGATACAGGTGTGTCACATAATTATGTCAAGTGAATGGAAAATATACACAAGTCCATACCTACATGTATTTTCATAAAAGTCATCAATAGTTAACTTGTATTTTAATTAAAACAACTTAAAGAAAACTCATTAATAGCATCAAACTGCGACCACCATCCCCCATTGTGTACAGAAGCAAACCATTAGCCATAATAAACTAAGTCACTTAACAGCCACTTTTATTCACAACACAAAATGATTAAATACACGCCATCATTGTACAACTTTTTGAACATAAATTATAAACTTTTTCGTTCAAAATGGTGTACAAAAAAAGTTTTTTATTATCAGCCAACATGTGGGGGCGGCCTGATTTATTTCCACAATTTTTTGTCGATTAATTCAAAATAAGGACTTATCTCGCTTTCGTTAGCAGTTAATTGGGACATAGATTGACTAATGTATTTTTAACAAACGTGTCTTTCCTTGTTTGTCGTTTGTTTTTCGAAATTTGAATTTTGGAATTTCGTGGGTTTTATGTGACTTTCTTTTGTTTTTATTGATTGTATCTCTAACAGGCCTCCGTGTTAGAGATACAATCAATAAACAAATTTGGCTACGTAAAAACAGCTGCAAGGGTCGATTGATGAGGTTAAGTTACGCTAGCCGCGGTTGTCCCATGGATGGGTGACCATCTTTACATACCAAGGCCCCTCAGTGCCTTGGAAAGCACGTTAAGCCGTTGGTCCCGGAAGTCATTCGTGGATCTTTGACAGTCGTTAGTAGCCCGAAAGTCTGACAACCAGTCTTACCAAGGGGTATCGTGTTACCCAGTTACTGGGTGCTCGGTTACCCAGTAGTGGAGGTCAGACAGGCAGTTGCTTCATGTTAAATACTGGTATTCAGCAGCATCTGGTTAGATTGGAAGCCGACCCCAACATAGTTAGGCTAGTAAAAGGCTAGGTTGATTGATCTCCAACAGCAAGGAGTTTATAATATAAACTTATAACACGACTTTGTTGGTGTCATAGCAGATAAATCAGGGTCATAATATCGTATAAACCATTTTTTAAACCATCCCATACCTACTTCATTCAAGCTGGAGCGTAGGCCTCATTCTGGATTGTTTAAATATTCTTAGCCATGCTTTTTAAGTTAAGTGTCAATATTATATTAGCTTATCGCTTTTAAATATGGAGTAAGAACTTCGTAATAGGTCATTGACCATTTTATTTATTTTATAGACACGTGTAGATCTTTTTCTAAGTCAGCCAGTCAGTCAGTCAAAAATCTGTACCCACCTTATTATGGGTTTACTGCTTGATTCCGAACGTCATGCGTCATATGCCTGATGGCTAATTCCCCGAAATCATCAGATCGAATGTTCGAATTGCCGAAATTCCATAGCATCGATGTAACACAATTTCGAATAGCCATTAGATCGAGCGTCTGTTTCGACTAAAATCCATTCCACCGACATTTAAATTTTCAATGTTTTGAACATTGCCATTTTATCCGTAATTATTTTAATTTTCGATATTCTAATATGTACACAAAAAAGTCAAAACCAACAAACAGACTAACGGGATAATTTCATAACACACTTACAACAGCAATGCTATAATTTTGACAGTACAGTACGTTATTGACGTTGTTGAGCAGACGTATTTTAAACCTACGAAGCAATGGATTAACAATTGTCTTGAAGTTGCTTTGGATTGTGAGTGTCGTTATGCAATTGGGTTGCAGGATTTTCTTTTGAAACTTCTTGTAGGTATAGACCTAAAAAAGTTTTAAAAAAAAATAGGAACTCCCATACAAAATCGATCAGCTGACTATTGATTTTGCATGAAGGGACCTTTTTTTTACCATCCCCCTGAAAAATTTAAACGGTCACTAAAAAATCACCCATTATAAAAGAAATGCAGTTTGAACTACACACACATTATTTATTTAAAATTATGCAATAGGGTTTACATTTTTATGTATCTAGAAAATAGTTCGGTCTCAATGCTATTCAATGTTACACTACACTAGATATTATTATTTTGCCGTTATTATTAAATGTCACAGTTAATAACATTTTATAATTGATTTTTTTTTAATGTTTTGGTAACAATGTTCTCACAAAATTTCAAGAAAAACTTACCAACATTTTTGGTAATTATTGGTCTTATTTCCTGGTTTTAAAGGTTAGGCAAGTCGTTACCGAAAATTCAGAAAAAAAAACTCAAGCCGATGGTCACATGTAAATATACCACGGTGGGATATATTTTGCACTGAATTTTGAACTCTCGGTGTTGAATCGGGCGTTGACAATCCAATAAAGTCCATATCAGTGCGCCGAAAAAATACACTGTTCGAATTTAAATTCATAACGCTAAGCAGAGTGCTTATAGTCTATTCGCGTTAAGAATATAGTGACTCATCGTTGTCACTCAGCTTAGCCACACCCCTTGACCAATTAGATCATGGTAAATTATAGTGTATGTCTGAAGGGCTTACTTCAACTGATCAATGTGAACAAGGTTTTCTAATTTACTATGATCTAATTGGTCAAGGGGTGTAACTAAGCTGAGTGACAACGATGAATCAATATTTTCCAAACTCAAAAGACTATAGTCGACATTCACATAAAATTGATTGATTTGGATTTTTTCACTGCACTGCAGTAACTGCTTACCGTCGACGGTTGAAAAGCGAACACTGTGTTTTTTCGACGTGATAAGACTCACTCGCTCCTTACACTGTAAGATTCTCAAAGCTTAGTTCAACACGTGGCGGCATTTTAACGCACACATTATTTTCAATCCTCGGTTGAAAATCAAGTGCACGATAAAATTCCGCTGCGATATTTTTACGTTCGCGTGAGCGTCGATTTTTATGTTTTTTTATGCCTTTTCGGTAATGACTTAAGACTTCTTTCCTCTAAATAATTATACAAATACTTAAAACAAGAATCAGTAATTATGTACAGAGGAATATTTTGCTAACTAAATGAATTTGAACTATTAAATTAAATTAATTAGATTAATTCATCGGGCGGGTATTCTTTGAGGGCAGCACCCTGGGAATGGTTCACTGAGGTTCCCGTATCGGAAGTAGCCGGGGATCGTGTAGTCAGCATTGCACCTGGAAATAAGTAAAAATGTGAGATTAGAACAAACATAAACATCACACCTTGTTTCTCTGAAGGTTTGGGCAGAGGCGTATGTATAGGACACGCATATATCGACAGTTATAATTTAAGTCCCACGTAATAGGGGGCGAGCCTTTTGCCATCAAAACCGGGCACGAATCCAGACTCCGAGCTGCTGAAAAACCCAATATCTAACACTTTGCCCGCCCTGGGAATCGAATCTAGGACCTCATGCTCAGTAATAGCGCTTGCGACTTCGGGGCAGTGTTCATTTACTTATATTTATTTTAAAGAGGTACTGAGTTTGCATGTATGGGTAAACTTCGAGACCACTGATCCGATTTCATAAACTCACACTAATGATAAGTATTGCTCAGTTTCATAGGATATTTCTTAGTTTGACTCTGGCAGAAATTAGTTTAAAGATATTAATTCATACAAACGTCAAAACAAAGAACTAAAAACTGCAACATTTTGACACTATAGGTTAAGCTGTCCAGTTTTTGGCATCCTACCAATTTAGCCCCGAGTGACAATAAAAGTTACAACATTGCAACGAATTCAATTTAAATTAATTTAATTCGTTTCATGTAATTTGTAACAGTTTTTTTTTGGTGTGCACTTGGTGTATACGGAATTCGAGAAATTAAATTCGTAATTTTGAAGAACGCTCATTAATTTATACTGATGTCTTCGTAATCAAATAAATTGAGGATTATTGAGTTGTTATCAGATGTTAGTTGGTAGAATTTAATTCATTTGTAACCATACGCTTTGACATAACTATTTACACTAGTTACACCGTCCTTTAATTGGTACCTATTAAAATAAAGTGATGCTTTTGATATTCAATAGTTTTGCAATATTGGGTAAGTAAATAGAAGTAATTCATCCATTTATTGACATTATACGTACGTGATTTTCGAGACATGAATAATAAATGCAAATAAAAATATCCATTGATAAAATATCTATCAAAAACAAAATATTTTGCCATTAACCTAGGAGAAATCTTCTGCCACCCCACCTTAATATTACTGCTCACATTTGTACCAACTTGGCCCCTTCTTCGTGCATTTGTGTACCCCTACAAAGAACGGACGTTATTATATATCTTGGAGTGAATATCGATCAGACACTAACTCTTAAGCCTCACATTGACATTCTCGTCACTAGGATTCGTTGGCTGATATAATTTTTTAAGACAATAACGGGTCTAAAGAAAACCAAATTGGTGTACTCTGCATGCTGCCTGTCAATAGTAAACTATTGCATAAACTTCTAGGTAGGACCAGGATTGGTGCACTTTCTGGAAGTTGAAAGACCACAGGAGTCTTACTAAAAGTTGAAGCTGGGCTCTCTTATCGCTATCCAACTGATGAGCTTTATTAACGTTAGGATACCGTAATAAAACTCTCAATATACCGAATGCGTAGATCTACCTGTAGCCTTACCGTATGTAAATAGCATATACTCTCGATCCGCTAAATTTATATCTCCTTCACCCTTTTAAACGCACGTACACACACAAACGCACCCAAACACACACAAACGCACCCCCTCACACACACGCTTAAATCACAATTATGTGTGTTCGGCCTTCATTCATTTTCTTTTTTCTTTATTTTTAACTTTACCTAGAATTTAAGTAAACTTCATCACATTCATTCATTTATTATTCATAAACTATTAACATTGTGTCGAACATTACATATTAAATAAAATTATCACATGCAGAAGCAATACATTTAAAAGCCTAGTTAAAATTGAAGTGAAAAGTTAGTTGAGTCAAGTTGATTTAAAATATGTTGATAAATACAATAATGTCATATCTAAATCAGTAAATATGTAAAATTAAATGTCAAGAAAATTTTAACAATAATTGAGAGTACAAATTAATGAAAGTCCTAAGTCAAAAACATAATTTATCATTATAGCTCGTTCACTGCTATTATTATAGGTGATTTTAAAATCATAAATATATATTTTATCATTTATCATTAAAATTGACATTATTCTGATAGCGAGTATAAACATTTCATTTTTCCAATAAGAAGGCTTTTAATTTAGTTTTAAATGAGTGAGAGCTATAAATTAATAATTTTAAATCAGTCGGTAACCTATTAAATGACTCGACGGCTTGATATTTTGAACAATGCTTAGCTATGTTAAAATTTGAAATCCTTCCTTCTTGTGCTTTCTCGTATCTTACGTTCCTCCTGTGTTTCATACTCATGAATATACTTAGCAAAGAGATTTAGGATTACTGATATTTGTAAACTTGGTACCTACTGTTAAAATGTCTAGTTCTTTAAAGTGCTCTCTACATGAGTCTCTTTGTGAGATCTTTACTATAGTCCATATGACCCGTTTCTGTAAAATAAACGCTTTCTGACAGTTATAACTATAGCTGTTTCCATAAAGCATTATGCTGTATCTTAACCTAGATTCTACCAGCGCGTAATATATAGCTTTTAGTTGCTTTAGATCCAACATATCTCTAAGGCTCCTGAGTGCATAGCATGCTGATGAAATTGAAGAGGCCATAGCAGCTAGCTACTGTTTCCAATTTAAATACACATCTATGTTAATCTCAAAAAAAATGACTTTGTCCACTAACTCAATCTTGTCTCCTTTGATTTGTACATCTAAATTGTCATTATGGCGAGTTGTAGTCTTAAATAAAATGATGTTTTTTTTACTTGTGTTTAGCAAAAGGTTATTGGCTGTAAATCAATCGCAGAGATTTTCTAGGCTTTTATTTATATTTTTGGTCAATTCCTTTAAGTCATTTGCCCCATTTATTATATTTGTATCATCTGCAAAGACAACAAAATTTACATTAGGCTGAACATAATGCATGAATTTAGGCAAGTCATTTGTGAATAAAATAAATATTATTGGTCCTAAAATGGAGCCTTGGGGCACACCACGTTTTATATTTGTAATTTTAGACGTGTATAGACTTCACGATTACTTTCATCTAAGCTTTTCATTTCTACAAACATTCGTCTATTTTGTAAGTAGGATCGTAAAAGTTGTAAGGACTTGCCTCTGATACCGTAAAATTCAAGTTTAATTAGTAGTAATTCATAATCTATCATATCAAAAGCGGAGCTAAGGTCGATGAATTGCGCAGCCACTTTCATTTTGTCATTTAATTTATCAATTATTTATCAATTTACATACTCTTATTGTGTTTGTTCAAAAATCTAACGCATGTAAGTTTTGGGGGCCTGCTGGTGGTATTTTATGCATTTTTTGGGCACCAGTCTCTCACAAATGTTAAGCCTATTTTTTAGATTAACCACTTTCTGTCTACAACAAGATTTGTGTTGAGAAATAAATAATTAAATTATATGATATTGATAAAATATGACCAAGTAATTTTTATAACAAGCCAATCTAAACTTATATATAAAGAAGAAAGATTTGATTGATTGTTTGTTTGCATTGAATAGGCCCCGAACTACCGAACCGATTTGAAAAAAAAATTTCACTGTTGGGAAGCTACACTGTCCCCGGGTGACATAGGCTATATTTTATCCAGCGACCCGCCAGCGTAGTTCTTGTTCCCGTGGGAATACAAATTCCCACGGGAACAAGAACTACGCTGGTGAAACCGCGGAACGCTACTAGTCTAATATAAACTTACTTAAAATTGGTTCTTTCACCCTTTGCCAACAAATCAAAATCATGATAAATTCCAAAAATATGAGACATTTTTTCAACATTCACTTGATTTGAAAACGATGTGAAGTATGTGACAAATAAAAATAGAAACACCTTTTTACCCATCATTGATAAAATATCCCACCATGAAAGGGTTGTTTTAACAAGGGACAAATTCCTTTGACCGTTTTTTGCCTAATTTGTCAAGTTTTTTGAAGCAAGGTGTTAGTTTGGTCCTCTACTATTTGAAGAAGGTTAAAAGTAAATAATGAGGGAATGTTTTTTTGGTTGTTTTTAAAATATATCAATGAGATAGATCTGTGTGGGCAAAGTAGTATTTAGCTTAATGGTTTTGTGAAATTAAGTACCTACAAACATCAATCAGATTTATTATTCAGAGAGCGTAGTGGATTAACAATTATTTTAATTAAATCGTGTAGAAATTCTGAATTTATATTTTTTTATATACGAGTATATATAAGTATCATAATGAGCATAATAATAAATGATCTACACAAAGCCTCATTGAGCACATTGTGTTAATAATTTCATTACCACTGCTCTCAAAATGGTGAAGGAAAACATCGTGATGAAACCGGCATGTCCTAGAACAAAAAAAATCTAAGACATGTGGCATCCCAGCAGTTTATTTTGTTCAAGTTTAGTTGCTGGAGTACAGCTAGTAAGTAAAAGCTGAGATTGGTGCATGTTTATTAGATTTCAGACTTCACACAATCATTTATTAGAGCTGTTCGATCTACTTACGTTGTTCTTTCAATATAAACTTCATATAACTCAGATATTAGCGGCTCCGCTACAGCTGCACTCTTTTCCTCCTCCGATCTCTTAGTCCTTGTGATTTGATCTACATTGAACAGCTTTGCTACTCTTTCTAATTTAACTTTCTTTCTTAAAGATACGGGACTTATGAAAAGTCTCTGCTTCTCCTGTATGTGAGCTCTGACTTCTTCTATTATTTGTTGCGGCAACGAATCCGTCTGCCAGTCGGGTTTACGTCTCTCTACCGGTCTTCTTATCTCCTCCTGCTTTATATTCGAGTTCACTTCGTTTTCTTCCTTCATAGATGCTCTTATTTGAAGGTCTTGGAAATTCTCCAAATCTGGGTTCATAAGAACAACTTTAACTTGTTTATCTACACGTCTTTTTATTGTGTTTTGATTACTCGTATTGTCTTTTTTGCGGGCATCTAATTTTTCGAAAAGCTTCTCTTGGTATAAGGTTTGCGGGAAGGACCAGTTGTAATGCTGGATGTTAGTGAATGGATACGGCAGGTAAATTGAAGGTTTGAGTTCCTTTTGGTATTTTCCACCGGTGTGTAACAGCCTAATCGTGACAAGATCGTAAGGCGAGTTTTGAACCGTTACAGGTGCCGGAACTGAAGCCGGAGTCGTTCTCGGTACCATAGTCGGTACTATCGCCGGTGTTTCTGCATTCGCCGTAAAGGTTTTCTTTTGCTCATGTTTGTACGAAGACATTCTTTGAAAATTTGACATCGGATAGTAATAGGGTAGTTTTCTAAAGTCTTTGTGAGAAAGAGGACTATTGAAAAACGGGTCGCCCAATTTCCGCATTGCTGGTAACATAGGTAGTATTGTTGATACTACAGCACTCTTCATTGGTTTTGGAGCTACATTTATTATGTGAGCAGCAGGTAGGTTGTCAATAGATATCGCTGGTACCTCTGGATTCATATCGGTTCTTACGACATCGGGCCTAATCAAATCGGATAGCCTTATTTTACTACTCGCGAGAGGCTCATACCAATACGAAGCATGATCATGTTTTGTTACCGTCTTGTACATGTCAGTTTTGTCTAAAGTTTTTGCTGTGCTCATCGTTTCTTCCAGAACGTGGTCCGTGCTTGTTTTATCAAGTTCTTTGTAAATATCGTGCGCTAAATTATATATTTCTATTATAGCATCTAAATCACCCTTTTTTACCATGTGAAGTATTTCTGTTAAACCTTTTATCTCATTTTCTGTTAAGTACCTATCCTTGTCAGATGCATTTTTGTCATCAATGTCATCGATCAGCTTAATGTCTTGGATTTCCTTTAAGGTATCATTATGTATAACAGAAGGTTCAGATGTTTTGTTGGTATTGCTGACATTTGTCGAAACGTCTTCTTTTTTAACGAAGATGCCCTTCTTTTGTATATCCAGTAATGTTGGATTCTCTCCTAATAGTTGGATGGTCGTGATATTAATTTCTCGCTGAGGTGCATACTGAGAACTTGTGATATTCTTCTTCTTGAGTTTGCAGTGGTATTTGCCGCAGAATGAGCTGGCAGTCCATGTGCTGTTTGCAGGGTGCAGCTTGCCGGTCTCTGGATCCCGACAGAAGAAACCTGGAATTGAATAATGGTATCTGAATTAGAGAATGTTACTTAAAAATAGTTCTTCTATAATTGTTTTGACTCCGACAATAGTCGAATAGATTTCGACTGAGGTATTATATTATGATTCATTGTGGCTGCAGTCATTAAGTACTAAGCCAATGCCTTGATACAAAAGAGAAGTCTGGCAATAGATGAATAAACCCGGTGGATAGATTTGCTTTTGTTAGAAATAGAGCCACGTAAAATACGTCCATGGTTTGATGTTTTAGTGACTTCATTTCAAATATTGTTGTTGTTTTGTTAATCAACATTACAGGCACTGGTGATCTAATGCGTGGTCAGCAATTGTTTTAACAGAGCATAGCATCACGCATGTATGCCCCAGGGGTCAGACAGAGGCAGTTGTTTTTAATCAGGAGTGACGGCCTCTACTTACGAGTTGTAGGTCGTGACTTCGAATCCAGACAGACACTTAGCTTTGTGTATTTAATTTCATCACTTTTGCTCTCAAAACGGTGAAGAAAAACATCGTGAGGAAATCTTTCAAATCATTCGAAAACATGTGACATCTACCAAACCCGTACTTGGCCCACGTTGTGTATTACAACCTCTCACCAAAATGAGGCCTGATTCCCAGCAGTGGGGTCAATATAGGCTGATTATACGTAGAGATAACAAGTTGAGAAGGGATTTAAGTTGCATGTGCAGCAAAAGACTATAATAGATGGAACTGTTGGATAGAGTGCCAAATTTAAAGATGTTTTAAATACTCTGAATCTTGTGACATTGAAATTGCATGTCCACGAATTATAATCTATTTTGTCAACCGATATATTTAATATTGTTTTAAAGTTTTTAAGATGTGAGTCGACAAATCAAATGATTTGAATATGAATTAAATAAGGTTCTAAAACTTAGTTTGATTAAATGCTCCACTTAATCATCTGCCTAGCCGTTTCCCAACTGTTTTTGTGATCGGCTTCCAGTCTAACTCGATGAATTGGTACCGATATTTTACATGGAGCCACTGCCTATCTGACCTCCACAATCCAGTTACTGGGTAACAAGATATCCCTTGATAAGTCAGTTTGTCAGACTTTCGGGCTTCTGATGACTCCTGATGACTGTCGAGGATGTACGAACGACAGCTACAACCAACAACTTAACGTGCTTTCCGCACGTACAGGATAAATTTTTAACCAGTGCGCAAACTGTAACCATAAATTCAGCATTATAATGATATGCTGAATTCACGGTTCAAAAATTTCTTCTTTTGGAAATTTTTCGTCGGTTATACAAAAAAAATCAGCTGTTCCATACATTTTCACCGCCTAGGTATTGCATTTTTGTATGAAACAGCTGATATTTTTTTGTATTACTGACGAAACATTTCTGCGCTGGGGGGTCTAAAATTACATACTGAATTAATGGTTACAGTTTGCGCACTGGTTAAAAACTTATCCTGTATATCTTCATCTATCCACGGACCGACCGCGGCAAGCGTAGCTTCAGCTGTTCGATCGATCTGTGGAGTTGATGTCACTTAGCCACAAGCCCCTCTAAACTATCTAGATTTAAAATATTCTGACATTCAATAAAGTGAAGAGCAGTGTCACCTATCTCTTTCCTTCACAATTAAAAGGGCTGTCTCACTAATGCGATTATACCACCCAGCTACCTGACTCGTAAGCATAGGTGGAACTTTGTCTGATACGTTGTTAAGGCTGAGACTTATCCTATACAATCAAGGGAAACATGTGTCAACTCAGGAGACGTTTACCGAACTTATTCCGTAACGATGTGACGAGAATATTTTGTACAGGCTTTAGAAGTGAGGTGATCCTGAAATTGATGATGATTGGCTTAAACAGGCTTACTCTCCGATAACGGCGCAGCAAAAAGGTATTTTTGTATTTATACGTATGTTCATCTGTCCCCTCATAACTTCTTAACTCCTTAACAAAATTTGACATACGAGGTGTGGTTGGACGCGTTGTTTAACAAAGGGGGTTTGTATGTTCTACGTACGATATTATTTTAGGTACTATACAAAGTTAAAGAGAAACAGAATATCGTTAGATATGAGTCCAGTCCAGAGTGACAATAAATTATACACGTTTTGTCGTAGATAGTGGTCCACCGTTAAGGATTCGATAAACCAGATAATTTACTATAACTTAACACAATTTTAACCATGTTCCCAAGGATTCCGAAAGTATTTTTTTATTTATGAAATTTCTACCTTTTGTAACCAATGAAAAAATTAAAAATAATGGTTTTTGTTGAAACTACTAGTAAAATGTAATAGTAAATTATCTGGTTTATCGAATCGTAAACGGTGGACCACTATTTACGGCACACCCTGTATACAACATTATTTTTAGTATGAGTAACTGAAAACTGTGTGGTAAGAATAAGAAACTGAATCGATTTCGCATATACTAAAACTAGGTCTGTGTAAAGCACGTGTTTTTTGGTTTTTGCGTACAAAATTGAGTTAGTTTCGAAACATACTACAAGGAAATAGATTAATCTACCCAGCTTTTCACCAAGTATGTTGGAGTCCACTTCCAGATTAAACAAATGCAGCTTAAGTAATACCAGTAATTTTCATGAGGCGACTGCTGATCTGACCAGCACAAGTCAGTTATAAGCACCCTTGGTAAGATTGGATACTCTACAAGAAATATACCTAATTCTTATTTCGAAATGAAATTAAATGTTTATTTATGTACGCAGACCATACGGCACTTTTACAAGTCAATATTTTTTGATTAATATTTCAAAACTAGATGGCGCTGGCATTTTCTAGCTGACTGACCCCTGAGAAGAAATACAGAAGCAAATTCAGAGAGTCAACGGTCGTTAGGAAAACACTTATCCTTACAAAATTAGAAAGAGCATAAAATACAATACGTGTAAAGCTATGAAAAAAGACAATAGAGATAGTGTTAGCAACATCTTTATGATAACAGAAACAGAATGCCACAATGGTGATCTTATTTCATCAATGCGTTTAAATGTAAATATTTTTGATAATACGGACATGTCTATTGTCCGGGCAGTAATAGATGGAGTCATGATAGGAAATTATGATTCTGGGTGAGAGATTGCTTTCTTTGTAAATGTAGGTGCTATGAGAAAAGAGGAAGGGTTTAAAATACAATAGGAATTTATTTTGCAAATATAAATGTAGGTGTATGTAGGTACACATAATAGGTGTTATGATTTTTAGGTATCTATCTTGTGTGAGCAGTGGTGACCCAGTGGTAACGGCTGCGATTTACGTGTGGTAGTTTGCAGGTTCGAACCCAAAGGCACTTTACTTTGAGTAGATTATATCATCACCACTACTCTCGAAACGGCGAAGAAAATCATCGCGAGGAAACCGGCATCTCCTAGAACTAAAAATTCGAAGACATGTGACATCTACCAACACGCACTGGGCCAGCATGGTAGATTCCAGCCCCTCCCTCTTCAAGAGAGAAAGCCTGTGTCCCAGCAGTGGGAACATTATAGGCTGGTTATGTCTAAGGCAAATTGGGACGTAAAAACCGAATGCTTGCAGTTGCACATACTTCAAATGATTTTCAAACGCATAAAATGTCGGTATTGCATTGATTTATGAAATTCTAACAATGAGTCGATATTTCATAGACGCTGTTTACTGATGTAATGTTATGAATTCAGTTAGTGATGTTTAAGAATGTTTGAAAAGTATACGGGACCAGTAGAAAGTTAGTTCAACAACGAATGAAGTACACACGACGGACGATACATTTTTCATGGCAGAAGTATGTAGGGAGTGGCTTGTACCTAGCAAATAACAGCCGCACACTTAAATTGGTCAGGTTAAGCGACATTTGCCGCAGTTTGTGAATGAGTGACCATGTTTACATATCAAGACACCTCCATGACTCAGATGTTCAGCAGTTGTTCCTTGTTATTCGTGGATCTTTGACTGTCGTTACGGGTCTTCAGAATCCCGAAAGTCTGATAACCAGTCTTATCTGGTATCGTTTTACCCAGTAACTGGACTGTGGAGGTGAGATTTTCGTTTCATGTAAAATGCTGGTATTTGTCTGCATTCAGTTAGACAAGAAGGCAACCCCGACTTAGTTGGGAAAAGGTTAGAAGTGCCCCTGTGTCTGCGCACACACTGGCGCACTGTAATATCTCCCACGCTAAAGGCTAGTCTCTACTGATATTCGTTGCAGGGGACGATATTCGGTCAAAAGGACTAAGTATTAGGTAGACAGGGTAAGACAATAGTAATTATTAAAGTGAGCACTAACAAAGATGATGAAGAGGGACGGAGAAAGTAAAGTCAGTTGCTGTGATGAAGCATAAAAACTTAAGAGATTTTGAGAATCTTCTATTACAAGTTTACTCAAACTTGTTGAAGATGTTTACAATGGATATTAAATAACTACCAAACTAATTTGGTCTTAAGGTCCATAGAAAGTTGAACAGTTTTTTTTTCTACCTGTAAAGTAAATAGAGCTGTCATGGTTTTTGGGAGTATTGTAAGCGCTACTGCGGTCCTACGGTCTACCTGAGGTCTTAGGTTCGATTTCTAGGTCGAACAAAGTTATATTTGGGGTACCCATCTGAAATTTTTCGGTAGAAGCCCGGAGTCCGTGTGATACCGGACGTAAAAGAATAGCACCATCCCATTTCTTCTCGTGGGTGTCGTAGAAGGCGACTAAGGGACTTACTAGAGCATGGGCAGCAACGTTCTCTATGTATTTGACCATCATACTGCGATTGCCAACACGCCTGCTAAGCGTGGCGATTATGGCAAATCCCCCTTTTGGGGGAAGCTTATGTCCAGCAGTAGACGTCTTTCGGCTGAAATGATGATGATGACGATGAGCCCGGAGTCTGGATTCCTTCTCAGTTGATGGCAATAGGCTCGCCCCCTATTACATGGGACTTAAACATAACTGGTAAAATGTGAGTGTACTACTAAATGTACACTTCTGCGTCACCCCTCGGAGAATTCAACCATAAAGTTATGTTATGTTTTAATGTCTTAGTCAAAACATACCAATCTACCCCTTTTTGCTTTTATAGGAATGTCGACTCGTCCCTGAATGTTAAGAATGTAATATTAAAAAGGAAAATCCTAATATCTAAAATATTCATATCTATACTAATAATAAAGAGGAAAGATTTGATTGTTTGTTTGTTTTACATTGATTAGGCTCCGAAACTACTGACCCGATTTGAAAAATTCTTTCACTGTTGGGAAGCTACATTATCCCCGGGTGACATAGGCTATATTTTATCCCCGTTTTAAAATATAATAATAAATGCAAAAGTTTGAATGTTTGTTACTCAATCACGCAACAACGGCTGAAAGGATTTTGATGAAATTTGACACAGAGACTTATTATTACCTGGATTAACACAACGGATTATTTTTATCGCGGTATTAAGTTCCCGCGGGATAATCTTCTGGGCGAAGCTGCTGGCAAAAGTTAGTTTATAATAAAAAGGAACCCCTTTGATTCTTTTCCCTTCCCATGAGCGTGGGATCAAAGGAATGAGAAACAATTTGTGTAAATATTATAACCAAATTGGTCCTGATTTCCCTATTGCCTATAGCGGAATAAGTCTGTAAGTAAATATTACAGAACAGGTTTTTTTTGTATCTCATAACAAAAGCTCTAAGGGTTTTTTATTCAAAAGGGTTCGTAGTACGTCATCTTAATTATGGAACCCTTCTGTGGGTTTGACGTAGTACAAAGTGGAAGTGTGTGTGACAATTAAAAATACTAAACGTACATACATATAACGTTTCGCCTGTAATCCCCGAGGGGTTAGACAGGAGTCTGCCTAATACTACACACATATTTCGACAGTTATGATTAACCAAGGCAAACCTATTGCCATCATGCCACGATGTTTTCCTTTACCGTTTTGAGAGCAGTTGTGAAGCAATTATTTACATATCTTATAGCGCCAGTTTAGGTTGGCACCCACGACCCACAACTCGGAAGTCGGGGCCGCTACTACTGCACCACCACTGCTTAATGTTGTATAGCAATGCGATATTTTATAATAGCTGTTGCCCGGGACTTCGCCCGCGTAAAAAATTATTCCACGGGAACGTACTACCATACCGGGATAAAACTATTTTATGTGTTAACATTCAAACATCTTCAGAAACTCACATTTATAATATTAGTAGGATTCAGAAACTAATTTACATGGTCCTCACACGATCTGACCAACTGCACATCTGAAGTTTAATAGTAACCTTGACCTCTGAGTTTATTTCATCATTTCTTCCAAGGGATAGTCAGATGGGAAATGTCGATTTCATCTCCTTTTTTTAATATGACGTATAAAAGTGATGTCCCGTATGTGTTGCCGGGCGTAAAAGAATAGCACCATCCCATTTCTTCCAGTGGGTGTCGTAGAACGCGACTAAGGGACTTACTAGAGAATGGGCAGCAGCGTTCTCTATGCATTTTACTACCATACTGTGATCGCCAACCCGCCTGCCAAGCGTGGCGATTATGGCAAAACCCCCCAAAAATGACAAGCGGCCCTACAAAACGGCCCCTAGTACCCGGCGGCCCACCTACCCTTGGCTACGGTAGCGGCCAAGGTTACGGTGAGGCAAGGGGTGCTAAGAATCTCCGGTAGAAATGGAGGAGCCTGGGGGAGGCCTATGTCCAGCAGTGGACGTCTTTCGGCTTAAATGATGATGAAGATAAAAGTGATTCCGTTAACCTATTTACAGAATACACAATTTCATTTAATATAGCCATCAATGAATGTGGTGAAACATTCTCTGTTCCACATAATAAGATGCTGAGTGACACATTAAGATCGTATGTGCGTATAACAAGAATTATAACACAATGTGTTTGATCACGTTCAATTATGTTATTGAAAACACGCAATTAGCGTTTGCTTCATTAGCAAATAACTTAGTTAGGTACTCGAGTTTCACATCGATTTTGTAGAAAAATGTAATTGACTTACTGACTAATTTACAAAAATATAGATATAAACCCTTTTTCTTTAACAAAATACAGCCGTGAGTAGTTTTAAAAATGCCTCGTTGGTTTAGTGGTCGCAAGCGCTACTGATGAGCATGAGGTTCTGACATCAATTCCCTGGTCAGGCAAACTAACTTTTGGTTAGAATAGTTACTCCTAAGTCCCATCGACTAAAAAGTACCACTAGATCCCAGCCAGCTATAAATATTAAACTATTATTAATTAATAATTTATAATAGTTTAATAATAATTAATTTTAGCTTATAATCAATTATTAAACTATTATAAAATCTATTTTATATTAAGCTAAGTAACAATAGCTGCGCGGGTCGATCGATCAGGTGAAGCTACGCTTGCCGCGGTTGGTCCGTAGATGGGTGACCATCTTTACATACCAAGACCCCTCCGTGCCTCGGAAAGCACGTTAAGCCGTTGGTCCCGGCTGTCATTTGTGGATCTTTGACAGTCGTTACGGGTCGTCAGAAGCTCGAAAGTCTGACAACCAGTCTTACCAAGGGGTATCGTATTACCCAGTAACTGGGTTGTGGAGGTCAGATAGGCAGTCGCTCCATGTAAAATACTGGTATTCAGCTGCATCCGGTTAGACTGGAAGCCGACCCCAAAATAGTTGGGAAAAGGCTAGGCAGATAAGATATTTTTTTTTATTAAAAATAAATCTGGAGATGAGCACGACTCCTTCCATGAGAACCAGTTCTTATCCAACCCTTAGAACCTTTTGATAGAGAAAAGTAGAAAAAAGTATTAGAGAGGCTTTATTTAATAATCCGTACTAATATTATAAATGTGAAAGTAACTATGTGTGTCTGTTTGTTACACTGTCACGCCATAACAGCCAAACTGGTAACTGCGAAATATTGCACACAGGTAGACCAAGAGTTAGGTTAGGACATACTTAGAATACTTCTTTTCCGGTAGTACGATTCTGACCTTCAAGGGAGAAACCAAGAGGAAATTGTTTTAATATTGTTATTGATAAGTACCAACCTCGTCCAGTTAGGCTCCCAACACCGAACACGCACACCGACACAAGTACCACACACTCGCGCAACATCCTCGCACACGGTGCGCCGGCGACTGTCGATCGCTATCTGTTCCGAGCCTTGCGCGAATAATGTTATGATTTGATGACATCCGCTAGTCTTGATTGTTTCTCAAAGATTTTAATTAGATCACTATTAGAAGGATTGTTTTGGTGGAAATGCTATTGTCTTAGGAGTTTTTGTCTAACAATGGGAAGAAGAAAGAAATTAAGAGCGTTTTTTTATGAGGGATATTTAAAGGTTTTGTTTATGCTTGAAGGAAAGGTTTGGGGAAAACTTATTCGATTTTATTTATCGACCTAAACACATATAACCTTACGTCATCCTGTGCATCACCCTCTTTTTACGTTTTTCAAACACGTAAATGATATGCTAATGCATGATATTATGCTTGTCAAAGAGAGCTCTTTAATTTAACACCGATCATTCTTATTTCAAGCTTTAATTAAGCACTTTAATGAATGTTAAATCCACTTCCACAACAACTCCATTTTTTTTTGAAGCACAACCATTCATTAATTGTAAACTTAGCCTATTAACACTTTCATACACACTTACACCCAAAGAACCTTCCACAAAGACGCAAACGGCTCAAAAATATCACTAAAACATCCAATTTCCTGAATTCCATACTTCGCTCGTCCGCCCGTAATTCAGCGACAAATAATAGTATCAATAACCCGACGGGGTGCCGCAAGGAGCTCTCCTAGGACCGGTAAAGTTCTAACAATGCGGGCCTGGACAAAGGCATTGATATCCGAGTTGCGACGGCTTTGTACAACTTGTCCGGTCGGATATTTTTATTGGATTACAGATTTAATAGTACAATACGAGTTTGATAGTTATTAATAAAAAAATCTGCGATTTTTATTGCCTTTGTTGTATTGTTGGCGTTTCTGGTTGCTTTGATGTGAATGAGAATGTGTGTTGTGTCTTTCTTGAAACTGGTTTTGTTTGTACGACGCGTGTCTATGTAATATGCAAAGGTACATTTTTCTACATTGTAAAGTAGAAAAATATACAATGGGCGATTGGCTTGTCAATGTGCAATTGCAAATCATACATAAACATGCTTAGTTAAATTTGTATACTAGTGGCTTGTAAAAATTAAATCACGATATTAGGACGAAAATTGTTTCACAATAATTAAAAACATTATGCCACCAAGCAAGATGGACCGACGACCTTAAAAAGGTGGCTGGGGCTAACTAGATGCAGAAGGCTTAGGACAGAGTGTTGCGAAGCAGTTTGAGAGAAGCATCAAACAACAATGGACTGCGATAGTTTCAGTTGATTAAATTAAAACATTGAAACAAAATAATCATTTGCAGCAAGTTTGAGAACCACACAGGTTTAGAATAAAAATGAGCGAACGTGCTACCTTCTTAACGTAAGCACGTTTAGCTATATTATTATGAGGTTTACTTATATCATTGATTATAACGTCATGCTTTTAGGCCTTGTTACTTCTTACAATAGTTTACTGCCAATCATAGCTTTAATCTTATTAAGATTACAGTGGTTTTAAAATTGACAACTGTAATATTAATTATTTGATTAAATTCGGGGTGAGAGATTGGTGATCCTTCACACAGAGTATCTCACTATGGACGCCAGTCTCTCAAAAAAACTTTTTAACAAAAAAATTTATCGCTGAAAAAAAACTGAAAAGCAAAAAGTAATAAACCTTTTTGTTTAACCTTAATAACTAAGTTCGGAAGGCAATGAAATAAAATTAAAATACATATCCAAAGTCACCGACTTCCGAACTTAGTTATTGAGGTTAAACAAAAAGGTTAATTATTTTTTGCTTTTCTAGTTTTTTTTTGCGGTTTAATTTTGTTGTTAAAAAGTTTTTATTTTATAATTTTTTGAGGCTGTAATCTACTAATTACTACATTATTAATTTTTGATTACTTTTTGTAATACACCACTTAACATTAAAATCTGTGAGTGAACAATAAATTACCCTTATTTTCCCAACCTTAGGGTAGTTTTTCCAAATTTATTTGGGACCAATTTCGAAGTATGCTATCTAATAAAATAAGAATGATCAAAATTGGACTATTCTGTAAGGAGTTATGCGTGGTTTTTCATTACAATGACTGAACAATCAATCATCCCTGTTTTCCTACCCTCAGGGTTATATATTTTTTTCCAAATTCTAATAAAAAAATAAAATTAAAAAAATAATTGTCAAAGTCGAACTACTCTGTAAAAGATATGAAAAAAAAATACGCGTCGAATTGAGTAACCTCCTCCGTTTTTTCGTCGATTAAAGAAAGGATATTTTTTGTGAACTATTGTCCAAACGCTATAATTCTTGTGTCTATGTTTATATTATGTGAACCTTTGTGAACAAGGAAAATAAACATATGATGATAGCATAGGTGGAACGACGATCTTCACAAGGTAGGGTGGTAGCAGCTGGATGAGAGGTGCCGAAAATCAAGTTAAAAGGCGTGCAATAGGAGAGGTATACGTTGAGCATTAGACCGCTGTAGGCTGATGATGATTATGATCATAGCTCCCAACAGTATATTATCCTTCTCCTCAGGAAATTCTGTTCCAATCTCCATGGAGGATTGCATGTAGCTTGCAATAATTGTGTTAATTTTAGCAAATAAGGTACGTCAGTACGTTACCTGCCATTATGTGACATCCAATGCATGCTGAATGGGTCCCTTCCAGTCCTTTTCTTCCCGTGGGGGTCGTAGGAGGAGACTAAGGGACTTACTAGAGAATGGGCAGCAGCGTTCTCTATGCATTTTACCACCATACTGCGATCGCCAACCCGCCTGCCAAGCGTGGCGATTATGGCAAGCCCCCCCAAATTGGGGGAGACCTATGTCCAGCAGTGGACGTCTTCCTGCTGAAATGATGAGTGCATGCTATAAAAATGTTAATAATAAAATTGAGTGATCTTATAATTCAATTGTGGCTCGTGGCTACGTAATAACAATAACAACAGTCACACGGGTTGATCGATCAGGTTAAGTTATGCTTGCCGCGGTTGGTCTGTGAACCGGTGTCCATCTTTAAATACCGATACACGGCTGTCATACGTTGGGCACGCCACGATTGCGGCGGTAAGTCCCCTCTTTGAGGAGTGGTTCGAGAGGCGGCATGGCGTCCTCACCTTCCGCCTGACGCAGGTCCTCACCGGACACGGTTGTTTAGGGAGGTTCCTGTTTCGAATAGGGCGGGAGGAAACGCCCGGGTGTTTCCACTGCGAAGATCGCCCTGAGGACACGGTGGAGCACACGGTGGCGGTCTGTCCTGCTTGGGCGGAGCACCGCCGTGTCCTCGTGGAGGCGATCGGCGGCGGCGATCTCTCGCGTCCGGCCCTGGTCCAGGCCATGGTACGGAGCGAGAGAGAATGGGTAGCCGTCACCTCCTTCAGCGAAGCAGTGATGCTCGCGAAGAGGGAGGCGGCGCACGTGAGGGAGAGGCAGCATATGCGCCCTCGCGACCCTAGCTGCCGCAGGATACGGAGACGCCCTGGGCTTTGGGAATCCCAGGCCGATTTCCGGCCACCGTAGGCATGAGCTTGCGGACGGCGAGTAATGGGTAGCTCGCTGTCCGGTAAGGACCAAGCCCAAGTCGACAGCGCGTTGTGTTCCACGCGCGCCTCAAAGAGATGTCAGCACAAAAATGATGGGGCCTGCAAGGGCCGATGCCTGCCAGGGGTGCGGGTTTGTTTGAAAGAGATACCACAGCCCCTGGCATACGGGCTACTGAAAGAACACGGGTGGGTTTTAGTCAGTAGGAGTCTGACACGCCCTCCTGCTCCACCCAGAACGGGAGAAGTTATTTGAAGATTTCCCACCCAAAATCCAAAAACAACAAAACCCATTAGTAGTACATTATTTGTCGGGAATCACAAAAAAGCATGCCTTATCTTAGAATATGTGAAATTACCGAAGATAGACATTGTATTATTCATTTGTTTTTTTTTCTGCATCCTACTTCAAGGTCTGATTTTAGCCTGGTGACGTCCTGGCACGGAAATAGTCCTATCACCTGTATTCAAGTGCAAAATTAAGTTATTTATAAACACCCAGTATTAGGTATCCGTTATATTGTCATTGTTTTGTTCATTCAATGTAACAGTTACGTCAGTTAAAAACAAATTACGCGATGGGTGTCGCAACATAAGTCTATGAATAGGATGGACCATCTAAAGTCTATTGTGACTGTTCAAATATTAATCACTAGCTGCGCCCCGCGGTTTCACCCGCATAAGTCTGATCCCGAGGGGATATCGAGATAAAAAGGATCCAGGTGTAATAATAAAACATACCAACATACAACAAAAATCCTTTGTCTTTATAATATTCGTTTAGATTTAATGGGTTTTTTTTTTGGGTGGGAAATCATCAAATGACTTCTCCCGTTCTGGGTGGAGCAGGAGGGCATGTCAGACTTTTACTCACTAAAACCCACCCGTGTTCCCTCAGTTGCCCGTGTGCCAGGGGCGACGGTATCTCTTTCAAAGAACCCGCACCCCTGGCAGGCAGAGGCCCTTGCGGACCCCTGAATCACCCGGCGACGGGTCAGCACAGTAGCCCCGTCGCCTACCACTTTTCGACCGCAGGGGATAGGGAGAGCGGCCAACGCTATACCGACACTCCTCTTCCCCTGCGGCCCCACCGCGTCCGCCATCAAACGGTGGCGGCCCCGTCCAGTCCACGGAAGAGAAGAGGGCTACTAAAAAGTATCGGCACTCCTCATCTGCCGCTGCCTGTAACCCTCAGCCGCGATGCCTCCCATTTGACATCGCGGCCCACCTCAGTTGCGGTGCACTTCACCGCAACCTACTTTTTTTTGGCCGCTACGTCGTCGGCTTTGAGGCAAAAACCCTGACGAGCGACCCCACCATGGGGTTCCTCTTCGCTTCAACGTGGTTGGGAGACCACGGCTATTGAGCCCCTCCCCAAAGACAATGCGGGAACCCACTCGGGGGAGTAGATTTCATGGTTGATTTATTTTCAGAAACAGGGTGTAAAAAGTCCCCTCATGAAGTCGTTATAGAAAATATATTATACTTCTGTTGGAAGTAGGTACAAAAATAGACACTAGTGGTGAATGAATTTTCAACCTTATGTCTTAGATTAAGTTTGAAAAACTGGTCGACCGCCAGTGTCCGCGATGACACAAGTGAGGTTTTAAACTGAAATCTTTTTGTTCAATAAGTACAATTTTCATAAAACTTGAAATCACAATTCATTAATGTATTTTCACTCATAATTCCACTACTCTCATCCCAATTTATTTGGGGTCGCCGTAACATGTATTTTCTTCCATACTACTATTAGTCTACATCTCGATAGACACCTTCTTTTCAGGCATACCGTCTTTCACACAGTCCATCCCATAAGTCTATTCCATTGTAACTACAATATCATCTTTCAGGAAAAAAATAATACTTTGCGGTTTAAAAGACAAAAGAAACAATGGGGGATAAATAGCACAATTGAAAAAAAAAAACTGGCTTTACTGGCAAATCAGGCAGCAATTCTGTTCAAATATGGGGGGATTGCCATAAGGACACACATGGCCACAACTTTTGAGGGATCAAGAAGCGCCTGCGGACCAACAAAATATGGTTGCCAAGGGTGCTATGCCAGAGCGGAAGAAGTCATTTGCTGATTTCCCAACCAAAAAAAATATATGGTGCTATGTCCGCAGCCGACCCACGTTTCGGCCTATAATAAAGGGACTCCATTCATCGATTCATGCATTTTACAAATGTTTCATTTATAAGTAAGTACCAAAGGACCAAAAACTATTTCAAACAACAACGCCGTCTCATCAACGCCCACAGTTTCCCATAGTGAATCAAGACTAAACGAATACCCTTTACACATATTTAAATTCCGAATCATTACTTTAAAAAAACAAAAGCCGACCAATCAGCGTACATTATTCACAATTACACACTTCTCATTTCTTCGCGCCTACATTTAAGGAGGTTTAATTTATTTTTTTCCACACCGCTAGGGTGAGGCGCCCCGGTGAGCCCACATGCTGTGAACGTAAAGGAATCCTTTAATTCTTTAGGGTTCCTTTAGTATTTACATTATTAAATAAATAAAAAGAGCATTGTAATTTAGCCATTTTTAATAGTATACAGACATGAATAACTGACCCTGCATTGTGAGACTTACGTAAAATCCTAATAATGTTATGTTTGAACTTTCAAAGAGACCATGATGTCTGCCGTTGTTTCATAATTTATTTCAGGGATCAATCAGTCTACTTATGAAATATTGACCAACAAAATATTTACGTAAAAGTTTCTTATAGGATCTACGAGTACGCACACATTTTGAACGTTTCATTTCAACGAATTCTATGTTGTGTGTAGTGAGAATTCGATTCGGTGTCTATTCACAACCAATCGACTAGCTTTCGAGACAAAAATGACATATTTTCAGTTACCTGATTTGCCTAGTCCACGACCGCAAATCACCGTCGCTTTGGAAGAATAATAATAGGCTTAAATTGTCAGAATTTTCGGGTATCTTGTTTGTGAATGGTGTTAAAAGTAATTTAAACGATGTTCAGAAATCAGAAAACCGTTTATTTTTTGTTCTTAGATAATGCTTGATGTTCAATTCGGCACGGAATTGTTTCGAATGGCAGCAGTATGAATGACTGTACATTTGTACAGTCGTTCATGCATCTATTGTGATAATTTGACTAATTAAAAGCAGCTAAACTATGTTGAATATAATTATTTCTTTATTTGAACTGTTAAAATGGCTAGTATTTTGTTTTTTTTGTGAGTTAGTGTTCTATATTACTATAGTTAAAGGTCCAATTAGTTAGATGAAAGTAACAATGATTTTAAATATTCCTTCTAAAAGCGATTTTGGTTAGATTAAACTTCACCAGAAAAACCTACCAAAACACCAACCATAACTAACCCTCAACAACCCAATAACAACTTAGTAAAATTCTATCACCATAAACTACTGACCCTCATCACGACACACGACTCACGCTTGACCGATTCGCATTGTTTTGATGTCCCACCGAGGATATAATGTTCTTTACACTTAATAAGTGTCTCGGGTTCACACAGGTCGGCTTGTCTACACCTTAAAGCAAAACCTACCTTAAGTCTAAAAGAGCAGAGTGTTTATTTAAATACACCATTGTTAATTACGATTTCAATTTTAGTATAATTCCAAGTGGCTCAAAAGACCAGTTACGTGTGTTGCTAAGCCAGGTATGGTCTGTGAGCTCGTTATTGTTCCAAAGGGAAGGTTTTCCTTTTTAGTTTAATTCGGAATGTTGGTATTGAATTAATTATTTAGAGTAGGCTGGTTGTGTTTTGCTGTGACTTTGTTTTGGGGAGCGAGCTGTAAATAAAAAATCTTGGTTGCATAATTATTATTTTTCTTTCTGTCCGTGACATCACAGCGGGCCCTATCAGAATACTAGCTCTGTGACACTTTTTAAATGTCGCAGCATCGTGCTGAGATAGTGGCCTTTTGGCCTCGTACGGGATCTTGTTTTTATTTTTACTTTTTTTATGTATAAATCTAATTTTAATTTTAATTTTATTAAAGACCTAGCGTAGCGTAGTGTTTTAGTTTTTTAGTGTTTAATTTTATTGGGTTGTAGTTATGTTTGTGATTTTCCTATGCGAGTTTAATAAATACTTTTTCTTTCTTATTCTAATCATTGTTTTTTTTTATCTTTGTTTAATATTATAAAGGACAGTTGTCTTATGAGTTGTAGGTCGTGAGTTCGTGCCCAGCCAGAGACCTTGCTTTGTGAATTTAATATCATCAACACTGCTCCCAAAATGGTGAAGGAATACATCGTGACGAAACCGGCATCTCTTAGAACCAAACATTCGAAAACATGTGACATTTACCAACCCGCACTGAAATTCAATCAATGAATAAATAATAATTAAGTTTTAAAATACAGGGGGTCTTAAATAGGCAATTAAAAAACTAAAAAATGTATAGTAAATATTCCTTTTTTTAATTTTTGTTGATGAATATTGATCAAGTTTCTCCCATTTTTCGTTTGTACACTTTATCCACGGACACACTAGCTTAGTTTAGATGACTGTCATCGCTAACACTGAGACGTTTCGACCGTTAAACATTTTTTAAATGTCACTTTTCATGATTTTAATATTATACCATAATGATGCATGTAAACGCTCTAGTCTCACTGTAAAGGCTCTACACACTGTCACAAGCCGCGTCACTTCGCACTGGCAGTGTAATCCGTCGGTTACACGATTACTCGAGTTAATGCCGCCGGCTTTAGCGTGTAGGACCCATTACTAACTAGTGCTTATGCCTATAGGCTGAGTATGAAGTGTGAGGATTTAATTATGGTCAAACACTCGAGGATAGACATGAATGTTTTAGAGGCATCCTTTACCAGGTGTGTTCATCGTATTTGTATATCTGATTCAGCAGCTTCAATGACTTATATGTACTATAGCAATTTGTCGTGGACGTGGTATCAAATCAAATCAAATACTTTTTGGAACTAGAAAGAGGTTTATGATGGTTTAAAAAACTGTGTTACAGCCATTAGCGCCCACCTCCGAGAGAGGAGACGTCGGTGTTCCAACATTGATAATTCTAAAGCAATACAATTAAATTAAAAAAAGTTATAAAAGAATCTAAAGTAAAAGTAACTAATTACGTAAACTATTTAATTAAAATATTAAAAACTAAATTTAATTTCTATTATTTTGAATAATGAAAAAAAAAATGATATTGTGATAAATTATTGGGGGAGGCCTATGTCTAGCAGTGGACGTCTTTCGGATGAAATGATTATAACGATTAATTATTGAATTATGAATAAATTACGATAAAATGTTCCAGTTCTCTAAAGTGACATGTGTGTATGTATGTATGTATGTATGTCAGCGGTTCCCCTGACATCATCTGTCATCGTGCGACCGCGACCCGCGTCGGGATCCTAAGCGACACGACCTTATTTGACATGAAGAGTGCGATTATTGCAACCCAGTGCTGGGCACGCCTCAATTGCGGCGGTAAGTTCCCTCTTTGAGGAGTGCATTGCGAGGCGCCACGGTTTCCTCACCTTCCGCCTAACGCAGTTCCGCACCGGACACCGCTTTTTGGGGGGGTTCCTGTTTTGGATAAGACGAGAGGAAACGCCCGGGTGTTACCACTGCGTACATCGCCCGTAGGACACGGTAGAGCAAACGGTGGAGGTCTGTAAAGTAGTTTAAAACTACAACCACGTAGACCGTACATTACATTATTTGTTTTACATTGATTACTTACTTATAGCTTCATCATCATCATTTCAGCTGAAAGACGTCCACTGTTCGACATAGGCCTCCCCAAGCTCCGCCATTACGACCAGTTCTGTGCTTCCCGCATCCAGCGGACTCCTGCGGCCCTCACAAGGTCAACGGTCCACCTTGTGGGAGGCCTTCTAACTTTACGCGGTCGGCACTCCACTTATAACTTAAAAATAATAATTAAAATGGACTAATTTAAATCGTTCAACATTTTCATTCAATATAATATGTGAAGTCATAAATATCATACATACTTCTTTAAGGATAAGACAGACAGAAAACAACCTTGATATGCGTATTTATTATTAAAACTTGTAGCCAAGTGGTCGACATTTCATGTTTTATTTTTAAATTAATTTAACGTTTTTCTAATGCAAACATATTCGAATTCTTCTCCATATAAACTTTAACTGTGCTAAATTTAATACTGCAAGCTTAGCACGAGCACCGACTTGTCGACGGAAGAATAGACATAACTATTTACTAAATGATGTGCAATGGGAGAATATAGCTATGTTTTTCTATTAATTATCACAGTGATGCGTTCCAAACGAATCATGATTTTGTAGATAATCGTATATACTTTGTGGCCGTCGAGTAGAAAGTTTGTTGTTAGTGTGATTTTGACAGTTTGGGAAGAAATATACTTCTGAAATAGTCTACATTTATAAGGACCTAGACAAAGATCGTTAGAAATGAAAGACAAAATGACAGAATGTAGAAGAATATCTACGGTTTTTTTTTTTTGGGTGGGAAATCATCAAATAACTTTTCCCGCTCTGGGTGGAGCAGGAGGGCGTGTCAGACTTTTACTGACTAAAACCCACCCGTGTTCCTTCAGTAGCCCTTAAGCCAGGGGCTGTGGTGTCTCTTTCGAACAAACCCGCACCCCTGGCAGGCATCGACCCTTGCGGGTCCCATCACTTTTTGTGCTGACATCTCTTTGAGGCGCGCGTGGAACACAACGCGCCGTCGACTTGGACTTGGTCCTTACCGGACAGCGAGCTACCCATTACTCGCCGTCCGCAAGCCCATGCCTACGGTGGCCGGAAATCGGCCTGGGATTCCCGACGCCCAGGGCGTCTCCGTATCCTGCGGCGGCTGGGGTCGCGAGGGCGCATATGCTGCCTCTCCCTCACGTGCGCCGCCTCCCTCTTCGCGAGCATCACTGCTTCGCTGAAGGAGGTGACGGCTCCCCATGCCCTCTCGCTCCGTACCATGGCCTGGACCAGGGCCGGACGCGAGAGATAGGATATCTACGGTGCGATGACATAAAGGGAGAAACGCAATGTCACTTTGTATTGAAAAAGCCCTGTCTATTCTTCGTAAAACAGAAAGCTTCATGCTAAGCCTGCTGCGTAATGCGCGCAATTTTCGTGAAAAAGGGTACAAAGTTATTGTTGTAGTAAAAAAAAAAAAATGTAAACTAAATAGGTACCAATAAAAAAATAGTCTTGCTTTTTACTCGACCAATGCTTAGTTTTAGAATGTAGTTATAGAATGTAATTTGATAACTATTATTTATTTTGATTGCCCTTGATTATATCCTAAATCAAGTACGGGTGGTCTAGATTATTCCGTGTGAAGCCTCAGAGCATTTAAAAAAAAAAAAACAACATTTTATATCAGTATCAAACCACTAACGTGTGGTTTTAAATCGTTTAAATCCAAAATAAAAATAAAATCCATTTTGTACCTATAGCCGTAACATACATAACATTGACCTAGTGTAGTTCTAATCACGGTGAAAGTAATGATATGAATTCCATTGTCTTCTTGTTCAAAACAAGTGTTATTTATTTCACACGTCCTGTCATAGCCAATGTATAACAATGAAAAGTGCTCGCGTGTGTATTAAAATATTTGTTTTAGGAGATTCCATTATTTAATTCTGAATTATAAGCGTATAGGTACTTGGCTCTTTCCGTGTGGTGCCGGTCGTAAAAGAATAGCACCATCCCATTTCTTCCAGTGGGTGTCGTAGAAGGCGACTAAGGGACTTACTAGAGAATGGGCAGCAGCGTTCTTTATGCATTTTACCACCGTACTACAATCGCCAACCCGCCTGCCAAGCATGGTGATTATGGCAAAACCCTTCCTTTTGGGGAAGGAGTATGTCTAGCAGTGGAAGTCTTTCGGCTGAGATGACGATGATAACTTGGCTCATCCCATAAACATTATCATCTGTCTGACCTTTTCGCAATTATGTTGGAATCGGCTTCCAGTCTAACCGGATGCAACTGAATATCAGTATTTTACATGGAGCGACTGCCTATGGACCTCCACAACCCAGTTGCTGGGTAATGCGATCCCCCTTGGTATGACTAGTTGTCAGACTTTCGGGCTTCTGAAGACCCGTAATGACTGTCAAATATCCACGAATGACAGCCGGGACCACCGGCTTAATGTGCTTTCCGAGGCATGGAGGGATCTTGTCTTATTAAACCAGTGTTTGGTAAACAATGTGATCGTGGTTTCTGGACCATATCTAAAAACCACGAATCGGACCCCTAGGCCCTATATCTATGTTTTAACTAGCTTTCACCCGCGGATTCGACCGCGAGGAAGTCGGAAACTATCCCGCGGGAACGTACCGCCAGGTTAAAAAGTATCTAGCATATGATCCTGTGTAATCTAGGTTATAATCTATCTCTACGCCAAATGTTATTCAAATTCATTCAGTCGTTTTTGCGTGATTGAGTAGCAAACATCCGAACGTCTTCACAAACTTTCACATTTATAATGTTAGTAGGATAAATATTTCTCTTCTGACGTCAACAATATAAAGTGATGTGATCACTACTATCCTTCACACAAAACCATCTCAGCAAGTTTTAGGTTTATATTAATATGGCTCAGGTATATGTGTACAGGTATATTTTTTACTTCTCCACAGAAAACTCTTCAAACAAACTATATCCTCCTTTTCACCTCCTCAAAGGGGTTAATTATTTAAAGTCTTTTGTTCCTTTTACATTGTTTGACTCATAGGTTATTTGTACCAATTTTCGAGTTAATTAAGACACGCATACGCAGTAAAATCATCCCTTGAAAAATTAACTACCCTTTTTTACGCCTCTAAGGGTAGATTTTCGAAAAACCCTGATACACGTTATTCTTTATTTTTAGTTTTAGATATAAATACTGAGTTTAAATTCTTCCATACAAACTTTAACACCCCCCAATCCCCCTTTAGGGGGTAGTTTAGAAAAGCAATAAATGAAAAACTGTATAATTTACTTAGATAATTATTTGTGCCAAGTTTTAAGTTTATTAACACAAGGAATAAGATTTTTCATACAAACAAAGTCCCCCTGTTCACCCCCTTAAAGGTCGAATTTCCAAAAACCCCCTTTTAGTGCTCCCCTACATAAATAAAAGGAAGTCGTGTGCAAAATTTCACGTTCCTAGTACTAGTAGTTTCGGCTGTGCGTTGATTTGTCAGTCAGTCAATTTCTCCTTTTATATATTTAGATAGATAAACCAACGTACAGACAGCAACGGCACATCAAGCTATCCTAAACCGCAAAATTTTCCCAATTGAACATGAATTTTTATGCTTTTGTAGTAAAGTTGAAACTCTATCAAAGAAATTTGATAGATTGGTGTGCTGGCCTTTGTACCTAGCTATTACTGGACAAATTTTACAGGAAAGCGCTTCAAAGTTTCAAACTCGTGACTCGTGTGTTTCATGTTCTAGTTAATGTAATGTCATGATAGATTTAAAGTGCATTTTGCCGTCTTAGAATTATTTTTGTTAAACTAAACGATGGTATATACTGGCCTGAAGGTCACGAAAACAAAACATGCAAATCACGTATCTACCACTTGGGATTGCACGTAGGGACCGTCGAATATTGTTTTCTATAGGCGACTCACGCGAAGTTACTTAATTTTTTAGGCAATGGGCACTATTTGAATTTTATGCAAATAAGAGAAAAAGTCACTGCACGTAATTGCAATAAAGAGCATACAATTCAAAACGTGCCAATTTCGTGCAAGTGGCCTATTATAGAAAATAATGTATTATTTGAAACTGTCGATTCGTCCGAATTAGGCGAGTAAAATCGGGCGAACCGACTAATAAGTCGAAATTACGAAAAATGTGGCCGTATACTTTGAAAATACTGGCACCGAAAAATTAACTTCTACTACAAAGTATTACTTAATAATTCCATAACTAAAGTAACGTTTCACTAATAAATTCTAACCAAGCTATCAGATTTAATAATAATTTATTTGGTTCGCATTAATCGTTTTTGCTGACGCTACAAAAGGCTCACGTACGCGATTAGCATCGGTTTATCTAATGTTGAATGTTTTATGCTGTCTGTACGTAGCGTTGGCATAAGTCTGTTTATTTGTCGGATCAGCAGAATTTATTTAGATCTTCGTTTGTTCCGAAATTACTTTTAATCATATGCCTAGCCTTTTCCTTGCTGTGAGGGGGTCGACTTCCAGTCTTACCGGGTGCAGAGCCACCCAGAGCGGAAGAAGTTATCTGACGATTTCCCCCCCTTAAAAAGGACCCGGGTTCAGCTGAATGCTAGCATTTTACATGGAGCGACTGCGTGTCTGACTTCCACAACCCAGTTACTGGGTAATACAATACCTATTGCTGGTCTGCATGTTAGTTATTTACATTTTAAGTACATAATTTACAATCGCCTTTGACACCGTAATGTACAGTGTGGCAGAGCCATCAATGCGCAAACAGTGACTATGAATTTGGCAAACAATTCTAGATATATTTAATTTATTTTAATAACTGCCAAAATATTTCAACGCAAGGGTTTAGAATTCATGTGCTGAATCCATTTCAACACGTTCGCTTTGATGTCCCTGCCACCCTGAATTCTTAGATATCGTCCTCATACCGTTCATCCATATTTAGTTGTCTCAGCCTTCTTCGTTCTCATATTCACTTAGTCGTTCAGTAACGTTCCATTAGTTCTATTCCTCATGGGATTAATTCTCACATTCATACCTATTATCTGATTTGAATAAACATAAATGATTTACAACCAACTTCAAAGCAACCTCTCCTACAAAACCAGCAATGTACATCAAATGCAGTAACATACCAACATCGTGCAAAGCACCCATCAACACTAAAGTTCTAAAGTGCCTTTAATTTCGCACCTCGCCTACAAAGACCAAGGCACTGAAAATAACAAGCAATTAGCTGTAAAGCGACCAATTTAACTCGACACACGGTAGGATATAGAACTACGTATAACTAGTAGTCATTGATGTTTTCCAAAGAAAATGGCGCCATCCTGAAATGTCAAGATATATTGGTAAAGAATGATGACGTCATAAAAACACGACACCCTGCAGTAAAGGCTAGATCAATAAATTCCCGACTAGGAAGAAATACGCGAAGAAAGTGGCGTGATTCGTAGAAACGTTGCAATTTTGTGCAACAATCAATCGAAATCTGAGTAGGTACCATAACAGTACAAAATTCAAGTGGCGAAAATTTTGTCCATTTCATGTGTTTCGTATATTAGTGATAATTTTATCACCACTACTCTCAAAACGGTGAAGGAAAACATCGTGAGGAAACCGGCATGTCCTAGAACCATAAATTCGAAGACATGTGAAATCTACCAACCTGCACTTGGCCCGCGTGGTAGATAATAACCCTCTCCAATAGAGGAGGCCTATGTCCAGCAGTGGGAACATTATAGGCTGAATATGTCACACGTTAGTACTTTCTGTGGAGTATTTCAGAAACTGCTAATTGGTTTAATTCTCTTCGGAATAAGTTATTTGCAACCTTTTTTTCAAATCATATAACTGCGCAGCGAGTGATCGCGTGTTTTCAGCTGTTACCCCCAATAATATGCGAACTGTATAGTCAAGAACATTCAGATATTGCACATTGTCTTCGAACTCATAAATCTTTGCCGTTTTATCGTTTCGTGACTTCGTTTTGGCAGTTTTTTCCAATATTATATGAAGTCGATTCCAACTTGTACGGATTGGATAAGAAATTATTATTGTAGCGGCAAATAATGTGGTATGTATAAGGCTTATGTAGAGTTTACTGTTAGGTAAACAGTCTTTGAGTGAGCAGTGGTAACGGCTTGACTTATGAGTTGTAGGTAGTAGGTTTGAACCCAGGAAAGCGCTTTACTTTGTGTAAATTATTTCATCACCATTGCACTTAAAACGGTTAAGGAAAATATCTTGAGAAAACCGCCATGTTCACCAAAAATTCCAACACATGTGACATCTACCAACTCGAACTGGGCCCGCGTGGTGTACCACGGGCCCACCCCCACACACAGAGAGAAGGCCTGTGTCTTAACAGCGTGACACATTATGAAACGGTCTTCGGCTAGTAACTATAATTTCATTAAGCATAATTTATACGTATCTACATATGTCAGTTGTCAATCAAACAACAATTTATATTCTTATAAAAGCTTTCAGATAATGAATGTGGTCTTGGTGATGTATCTTGAAAGCCTATGTTTCAGCATAGCTACTTAACATAATACAAGTCGTAACACTAAACATTCTTATCTTTGACATTGACAAAGAAAGAGAATCAATAATGCCAACAGTGAACTCGACATCTTTCGCATAAAATCCACAATTTTTCAGCCAACCACCTCCTTCAACATTACAACCCATTTACCCCCAAAATACCACCACACACACACATGCTATCTCAGATCCTACAGATAGCAAAGTATCAGAGAAAACAAAAGAACAAATACGGGTAAATGTCCGTATAAATGTATTCCAGCAAACGTTCAGTTCGCGTGACGTGGTACCATTTGATAGGCGTATCACGAACACAGACGCTTTAAGACGTGCACAGCAAATCACTGTGTTTTACACATTCGGTGTATCGCGTTGGTATTTTTGGAAGAGGTTTTTCAACGCTGTGTTAGAATGGCTGAGATTTTTTCGTACATGAATCATCTTTTAGCTCACTAGGACAAGATTTGCTTTAGTCAATTTTAAATTGCTCCTATTTCCGATGTAGGCATACATGGTGCTACAATTGGCAATAATTCAAGAGACAATTACGTGACTCGAAGGGGCAACACTAGTCAGCCATTTTACGTGAGTGAGCTGTCAAATTTATGTCAACCACTATTTGAAATTTTTTCATCTATATTGAACGGGATTAATATAACTCTTGGCATGTCAAGTGTACACCATGTGTACCGATAACAATAGAATTTCTACTATTGTGTCTGCTAAATAAACACGCGACGGGAGGTCGATGTTTTCGGCAAAACACATCTTTCATCATTTATAATTCACCCCTAACTGGCATTTATAGGCATATCATACTTTTTTGAAAGTCGACTTACTAGTTTTAGATCGGTAGTTCAAGCCTAAGCAAGCGCTTTACTTTATGTATATAATTTCACCACCACTGCTCTCAAAACGGTGAAGGAAAACTTTGCAAGGAAACCGGCATGTCCTAGAACAAAACTTTCGAAGACTGGTGACATCTACCAACCCACACTGGGCCGGCGTAGTGGATTACGGCCCATCCTCTCTCACCCAGAGGATGCCTGTCTCCTAGCAGTGGGAAAATTATAGGTTAATTATGCAATATCAGCTCCTCTACTGGACATAGGTGTCTTTGAAGCATCACGACAACATTCGATCTTACTCTACTTACACATAGGCAACTAGTGTTCAATTTCTTTTTAAATCTTTAATAATATCTTCGTAATCTGCTTAAAGTTTTCATCTATGGCTTTCGCCATCACCAGAATATACCACTGTCAGTTCCTTAATGAAAACAAGCGTAAAGGTATAAAAATAAAGATAAAAGGTACAACAGATCAATGCTAATGGGGTGTGCGCTCATTTATCAACATTGTCATCTTTTGCGGTATCACGCGAATTAATCGGGTCTTCGTATTTCTTGATAATGTTTTCTCAGGTTCGAGGAATATTACCTACCTTATTATCATCCATGTTAATTTTATCATTATTCTATAATGTTTTAATGGCGTGTTTTTATGCGATTAAACCTTAGTTACCCAATACTTTTCGTCCCACATACCGCAGTGTATCGAGACGAAAGTCTTTGACCAGTGCGTGTCAGTGAAGATCTATGAATGACCTGCTGCTGGTGGAATCCGCTGGATGCGAGAAGCACAGAAACAGTTAAGGTGGCGGTGCTTGTGGGAGGCCTATATCCAGCAGTGAAGGTTTTTTGGCTGAAATGAATGAATGAATGAACGACACCTTAAACCTCTAGAAACTAAGGATATAAATAAAACAGGATGGTAAGGCCAATAATCACAGAGTACATTGCTGCCAGATTCTTTTTTAGAAACTTGATGACATTTCACTAACCAGATTGACTGGTCCTGACCAGAATTGTGTCCGGAATTGAAAAGAGAATGTTACCTCTAAGTTTGTTTCGGTCTTTCTTTTTGGAGTAGTCAGATAGGAGAGTCTTCTAGTTTTAAAATACAAGTTATTTTTGACGTGTAAAAGTGTTTTTTGAACCAATTTACAGAAATAAATACCACCTATTAATAATTTTCCTTTATGAATATTTACGGGTCATCAGAAGCCCGAAAGTCTAACATCCAGTCTTACCAAGGGGCATCGTATTACACAGTTACTGGGTTGTGGAGCTCAGATAGGCAGTCTCTCCATGTAAAATACTGGTACTCAGGCATCGGGTTAGACAGGAAGTAGACCCCAACATAGTTGGGAAAAGGCTAGGCAGATTATGATTAATCAACTAAATACTCGTAATATAAAAATGAATTGTTGTTCGTTAGTCACGCTAAAACTCGAGAACGACTGGACCGATTTGGCTAATTTTGGCTTTTAAATATTTGTGGCAGTTCAGGGTAGTTTTTAAAGGTGAGAAAATATGAAGAATGTCTATTTATCTACAAGAATGAATTGACGTTTGTTAGTCTCACAAAAAGTTAAGACAACTTTAATTAACGGTACGAAGCTCGCCGGGTCAGCTAGTTGAAAATAATTATTTGCTTTGGATTTAAAGCTTTATTCTTAGATCCGTGGCCACACTTTAAATAACTTAACTAAAACCATAACCATAATCAGCCAATAATGTTCCCACTGCTGGGACTTAGGCCTCTCGTTGAGAGGTAGTGGGCTGTAATCCACCACGCGGGCCCAGTGCGGTTTGTAGATGTCACATGTCTTCGAATTTTTCATTCTAGGACATGCCGGTTTCCTGACGATGTTTTCCTTCACCATTTTGAGAGCAGTGGTGATGAAATAATTTACACAAAGTAAAGCAACTGCCTGGGTTCGAACTCACGACCTACAACTCGTCAGTCAAAGCCGATACCACTTGGCCACCACTGCTCTCTAACTAAAACGCTAGTTTCAAAATCCAATACAAATTCATAACTAATTACAACATTTATTTTGCCATCAGTACCCGAGGGAGATTCTAAATGCTAGTTAGGATTTATCATGATTTATACATGAGGGTTATTCCGACGATTTATCGTTGTTCATACCGCAGGCAAATACGCTGTTAGCCTTTATTTAGGGCCGTAGCCTGGAAATATGAAGTTCCTGCTCCTTTTTTGGTTATCAGGTTTATTTTGTAAAGGATTCATGTTAACTGAGTTAATAGGTTGCAGGTTTGAAACCAAGCAAATATCAGAGTCAATTTTCAATATTACAATATCTTGCTTTCAAAGTCATATTTTGCAAGGGGAAAATGACAATAAATGGCAATGATGGCGATGGCAAAATGGCACAGTCAGCCCATCACTACAATTTAGTTTTTTGGATAAATTCACTTTTAACCGATTTCAAAAGAAGGAGGTTATAAATTCGACGTGTTCATATTTTTTAATATCAATTTCAGGGTTTACTTCGCCCGCGGCTTCGTCCTCGTAGATGTTGGAAATTATGCCACGGAAACGTGCTACCGGGACAAAAGTAGCCTACGCTACTCCTTAAAACATCGGCTATCTGCTAATGAAAATTTCGTCAAATTTGGTCCTGCCGTTTCGGAGATAGCCGGAAAAAACAGACAGACAGACAATTTTTTTTTTTAAGTGAAAAACGATTGAACTCGCTACACCGTTACCGACACCTCTGTTTCGTGTGTCCTGTGTTTCCTCTGTTAGTAGAGGTATTTCAATAATTTAAGTCTCAAAAGATAGGTTTAGGTCTAGAACCAATATTCCAATTGGAATTATGAAAATCGGACAACCCGTTTAGAAGATATGAGTGACCAAAATTATGATTAAGAATAATATTAAATCCGGTATTGACGATTCAAAAAATGCACCATATAATTGTAACTCAATTATATTTAACAATGGAAGCTCCCAATTAAAAGACAACATATTATGTTCTGCGACAGCTTTTAACTAAATTTTTAACCGGTGCTAAATAACACCAGTCAAATTAAAACAACTCATTATTGTAGGAAAGTGGATACGCCTTGGATGAACAAATGAGTTTGACTTTTGTTTTAATGGGGAATAGGTGCTATTTAGCTTGTTCAGAAAATAAATATGTGGTAAGGTTTTTTTTTTTTTTTTTTTGGGTGGGAAATCATCAAATGACTTCTCCTGCTGAGTAGAGCAGGAGGGCGTGTCAGACTTTTACTGACTAAAACCCACCCGTGTTCCCTCAGTAGCCCGTATGCCAGGGGCTGTGGTATCTCTTTCGAACAAACCCGCACCCCTGGCAGGCATCGGCCCTTGCGGACCCCATCGGTGGTTGCTGACATCTTTGACGGCGCGCGTGTGGAACACAACGCGCCGTCCCGTCTACCACTTTTCGGCCGCAGAGGATAGGGAGAGCGGCTGACGCTATACCGACACTCCTCTTCCCCTGCGGCCCCACCGCGTCCGCCATCAAACGGTGGCGGCCCCGTCCAGGCCACGGAAGGGAAGAGCGCTGCTCAGAAGCACCGGCACTCCTCCTCTACCGCAGCCCGTAACCCTCAGCCGCGATGCCTCCCATTCGACATCGCGGCCCACCTCAGTTGCGGTGCACCTCACCGCAACCTACTTTTTGGCCGCTACGTCGTCGGCTTTGAGGCAAAAGCCCTGACGAGCGGCCCCACCTTTGGGTTCCTCTTGGCTTCACCGTGGCCGGCATCCACGGTTACTGAGCCCCCCCGCAACGACAATGCGGGAACCCACTCGGGGGGGATATGTGGTAAGGTTCGAGCAATACTGTGAGCGTCAAGCGATTGTTAAATTGCAGTCGCGATTAATTTTATAATTGACTAGCTCCCGCCTGCGGCTTTGCCTGTGTGGTATATTCTAAGCACTTTCCCAAGGCTCAAAGTATCCTCATATTAAATTTCATCAAAATCGGGTCAGCCGTTCCGGAGATTACGCCCTACATACTAACAAATTTTACTTGTTTATAATCATCATCTATCTAGCCTATTCCTAACGATGTTGGAGTTGGCTTCCAGTTTAACCGGATGCAGCTAAATACTAGTATTTCACACTTATCTGACCTCCACCACCCAGATACTAGGTTACCTATACGACACCCTCTGTGTAAGACTGGTTTGCCAAAATTTCGGGCTTCTGACGACTCGTAACGACTGTCAATGATACACGAATGAAAGCCGGGTCTAACGGCTTAACGTGCTTTCCGATTCACAAGGGGGTCTTGGTATGTAAAGATGATCACCCATCCACGGACCAACTGCTGGAAGCGTAGCTTAACCTGATCGATCGACATGTGGGGCTGTAAATAATCAACCACGAGCCCTTCTTCTCTCAACAAGATGCTTTGGCACATGGTTTAGATATTGGAGTGGTCTTTAGCGGTCGAAAGGTAGGAATTTTAAGCAAACTAACATTTGCCCGCGGCTCCGCTCGCGTGGATGTCGGTTATCGCGTAAAAAGTAGCCTCCTCCTTCTCCATATTCCACGCTATATCTCTGCCAAATTACATGACGATAGGTTCAGCGGTTTAAGCGTGAAAGCGTAACAGACAGACAGAGTTACTTTCGCATTTATAATATTAGTAGAGATGAAGACGTAGTATTTTATGGTGTTACATTTCTTTTCGTTATGTGTGCACTCAGTGAAATGATGTACCTACCAATTTAATTATTTTCGTAAGTCCTAATCGCTCTCACTATAGCCAAACCTCGCATATTTACAGCACATTTCTTTCATTAACAATCCACAGTTTATCAGAGGAACGGCAATGAGCCCAAAAGATGAATAATTTTTAAAGATATAAATTTTATTTTATTTCGGCTTCTACCTGACGGCTTAATAATGAGTTCTGCCTTTACGAGCTTTTAAGCAGATTTGGTATTGTCTCTGTTGATGCGTTCTCCACTGTATATCACTGTTGACCGTTCATTATAACTACTGGTTTTTTAAATCTTGGTCATAACATCATGCCTGTTTTTCCCCGAAGAGTTAGGCAGAGGTGTATGTAGGTACCTATAGTAGATACACCCCGGCCACATTTCGCCAGTTATGTTTAAAGATAAACGTACACTAATCAGAGCCGATGGAGTCAAAAGAATCGAAAAGAGATGGACAAAATGTACCCCACCGAGTACAGACATAAAATTGCAGTTAAATTGAATAAAAAAATAAAGAATTTTGAATAACTTTTTATGCCTTATACCAGAAGTGGACAAATAATCATAATTACAAGTACTTTGTATGATTTTACTCAAAATCCTCTAAATCACCTTTTAATGTTGCCATATTATATTAACAAAGATCAGAACAGGGGAAAAATGATAATTTAACGCTTAAGAAAAACAAAACCATACGCATAGCAGGCCTAAAATATACTCGCAAATTATTCGTAACCTAAATGTATGAAACATATTTTGTGTGTGTTTTCTTATAATGATATATCGAATCATCTGTTGTTTAATTTGTATGTGTTAGTGCAGTTACGAATAGGATAATTTCACGTTACTACTGGCAGCACCGCCGACAAATGTCAATTGTCACCATAATGACAGTTTGTTGTTAACCCTTAAATACCTACCCCTTATTGAAGGCACATCAAGTTTGAGCGACCTAGGCAAATATAATTTTGAACCGAAAACACTAGTATTGGGTTTTATGTTTCTTTTTGTGATCACACACAGAACATATCATGCAGCTCTCTAGCCTATCTGCCCCATTAGTTCTACTTCGTGCGATTGCAAAAAGCTGTTCCTCGTCGAGTTGCAATAGCCGACAGTAATATTTTATCTAGCATTTCATCTGTGAAATACTGGCTCCAGATCGAATGCAGAGAAGTCGAGGGTTTGAATATGTCTCTATAAGTTGTTCCTCTCTTTTTGGCAGTATGTTATGTTGTTATGTTCGTGTACGATAAGACGCCACCGTTTTAATGATGACCAGTGAAAGCGATTCTTATCGCAATAGTTTATCTTCCTGGACCTCAATAAATGAACTCACCCTATCGCAGTCCACTGCTGGACATAGGCCTCTCCCAGGTTGCGCCACAATACTCTAGAAAGCCAAACTCTTTTTCCTGGACCTGTTAGTTTGCAATTGGTACAATGGGGCTTCTCCGTCTGACGATGATGAAATGGGGCAAAACCGGAGGCGTAATTTATAGCAGATTGTCTTCCACTAAAGCCGACTCTTCTTGGCCAATAATTTCAGAATCCAATCCTCGAACTTCCTCCAACACAAAATTATCTCCTATATCAACCTCCCCCATCAATACAGTCTCTATTTTGTTATCTTCTTCATCGGATTGTTTTACCACCAGACAACACGCAATAATTATATTATTAGACACCATTTTTCACTAAAGCAATAAAACAGATTCAGTATTAAAAGTTACGTAACTACCTACCATCGCGCGGTCTCTCAGACCGATGAAAAAAGTTACATACACACTAAAAGTAAACGCGCAACAATGTGGGTAGCGGATAGAAAGTACATATACGCTCAAAATTTTAAGATTCGCACTAAGTTATTCACCAAAATAATTTAGTTGGTGTCTTTGAGACCGCGGGTAGGTAGTTAAGGGTTAACATACCATCTTCTACGTTTGCGCCAGTTTGCTTTCGGTAATTCGGTATTCGTTCGGATTGTGTGTATATTTTCGTTTATACGTTTATATTTTATAGTATCTTAGCCCCACGCGATACTTTTATGCTATATAAAATAGTTGCAAACTATAGATTTTCTCAGATTATAAAAAAAACTGCTCTCCTAGTTTTATACTATTTATGTTAAATGCCTGACACAGATCTATATAAAATAACTTAGCCGTAGGGAAAAGTTCAACTTTTTTAAACCCTCATATTTTTTGTCCACTGCTGCTGAGCAACATGCGCCTTTATAATTTTGTTAATAGAAGATTAGTAGTATTCAATGATATAGATTTGATATCTGTACAATCTGGGGTACAAGCCCATACTATTTTTGGCCATCTTCTTTAGAAGTAGGTACTTTTATGAAATCCCATGTAACCTCTCACAATTTTACCGCAACGAATTGGACGAATCGCCGGAAGAATTTACACAAGAAAAGTAGTCATAAAAGAATCATTTATTTTATTTACAGTGATTCACACCTTGTGAATTTACAGTGATTCACACCTTGTGAAGTTGTGATTTAGCCATGAGTTTGATCTTGTTATAGAATCACAAGTAAATCGTGAAATAACTAAGCAGGTTTTCTATAGCCGGCTGCCGATCGACACTTTTTCGTCTGGTCGTGAGTGTCCACTCTAGCGTATTCTTGCTCAACCTTTCAACAGTTCTGCCAGTGTTGCGGGTTTGTTCGACAGAGATACCGCAGCCCCTGGCATACGGGCTACTGAGGGAACACGGGTGGGTTTTAGTCGGTAAAAGTCTGACACGCCCTCCTGTTCCACCCAGACCGGGAGAAGTTATTTGACGATTTCCCACCCAAAAAAAAAAACTTTTCAACCGTTCTACAGCTTAGCCCTGCTACTCTGCCCTGAACCTGTCTAACTATTAAGGTTCGCAGGGATATCGTCATACACCAACGAATCAACACAAAAATATTAAGCCGTTTCAAAGAAAACTGCAATATGCGGTCATTCAACATTTCTTTTTTTTTTTTTTTTATGAACGAAAAGTTTTGACGATAGAATCCGGAATCATATCCTGAATTCATGCATCGATGTGCCTTTTGCCACCCTGTTGCCAATACTCCAAACCAAACAGTAAAATCACGCTAAATCATCACCCAACTCTGTGTTAGATCGATACAAGTGATCCATTAGATCAGGCTTGTCCAAACAACTTGTATAATAAAGATAGATTACACTACAACATGTTGTGAACACGCTGGACAGGGTGCAACATGAAACCTTTATTCGTTGTTGTCACTGGACAGGTTGGGGCAGAAGGTTTGGACTGCTTTAAATCCCTATTTTCCCTACTAAATATTATAAATGCGAAAGTTACTCTGGCTGTCTGTGTGACACGGTTTCACGCCTGAACCGCTGAACCAATCGTCATAAAATTTGGCAGAGATGTAGCCTGGGATATAGAGAATGATATAGGCTACTTTTTATTCGTAACTAGCTTTTGCCCACGGCTTCGCCCGTGTGGAAGTCGGAAATTATCCCGCGGAAACGTACTACCGGTATAAAAGTATCCTATATTTTAATCTTGGTTATAATCTATCTGTGTGCCAAATTTCATCCAAATCCGTTCTGCCGTTTTTGCATGATTGGGTAACAAACATCTAAACATCTTCACAAACTTTCACATTTATAATAATAGTAGTAGGATAGGATTTAGCAGAGCAAGAACAAGAAAAAATAACAAAGTGTCTTTGGATAAAGACCAATTAATCTTAAGACTATTTAGTGTTGCAAGTATTCTGAAAATCAAATAATTATGATTAAAGTATTAAATGACGAATTATATGCATTATTAATAAGCATTATTTTCGTTACTGCATTCGTTTATCAAAAAGAAACCCTACGTCAATTTCCCGTACTGTTTAGTCATTTCATTAAATTGTCAAAAATAACAGTTATTACTTTTTTTTTTTTTAAATATACAAATTCTTGAAACATAATAGAGAAGGGCGATGGTAGCGTGACGGCTGACAGGGGAGAATGTAAGAAGAAAACGTTTTGCGACGTCCCCAAGCAACATGAGACAAGGGCAGGAACTCTATGGCCTTGAATCCTCCTGAACGGCTAAATCGATTGGATGGTTGGTGGAGGATGGACCCAGTAATTGACGCTGTTCGGGTAAAACACTGCCTGTCAGGTCTACGAAAGAATATAAAGGTAATTTAAATTAGTAGTCTATATTTTGCTATAAATATATATATTATTATATTTCCCTTCTCACTTGGATGTGTGAAGTCAACAACGACCTGAAGCAAGCCCAGGTGAATGACTCGACGACCCAGAACCGAAACGTCTAGCGAAGAATGACGAGGAGACCCGACCCGAATTGAAATGAGATAAGAGATATTGGTGCCGATTCTGTTGTCACAAAATTCTCTAAACTAGACTAAAAATCACCAAAATTTAGTTTATTCCTGTCAAACGAAGATTTCCTATTCTGAAATTGACTAAAATGACACAACTTAACTATATTTTAGTTTGACAGCACTAAGATTGCACTGAATTATTAGTTTAGTGAAAATGATAATTTTGCTATTCTGTTGTTGTCAATTTCATTATTCTATTCAACCTAAAATTTTGGTTGTCTAACTAAATCTGACCATTTTTAATCGCGATTAAATAGGTGTGGAATAAAATTAGTTGTCAAGAACTAAAATTCACACCGACCGACACCTCGACTTCTGGTGCAAAAATAGTACTGAATTTTTTTCTTTTCTTTTGCTTATATCTCGAAAACGGTGTGTCCTATCGCAAAAAACAATGAAAATTTCGACCCCCTTTATGAGACCCCCTTTATGAAACCCTAAACACCTCTAAAACTCAACATGTGGATAATAATTTTTCATATTTTCCATGAAAAAAGTGAAAATTCCATATAAATCACGTCGAGACTGCCGACCACGGCGCGCTGCTGGCTCTAAAAAAAACACGGGGTAGGGCAAACAAGTACCACGTTGCGAAGCCAACACATACCACGTGCGAGTCGCGATTGTCAAATTCGATTTTAGTTGTGTCAAAATAGTTTTTAAATTTAGAGATATTTTTTTGCAGAATAGCGTTTAGATTCTCATAGTAAAAAGTAAGGAATTTTAGTTATAGTTTAGTTAGTTTAGTTCGGTGTACAACAGAATCGGCACCATTGTCTATATTTTGCTAAATAATAAATTTCCCTGACTTTACGCCGATTATAGTAGAAGTAAGTAGTACCTAATATATTTCAAATTGTTACACATATTAACTTTTTGTCTAAATTGCGGCTCTATTCAGCCATTTGCTATTATTTTAATTATTTCTAATTGCAAGAAGAAAGCATTATAATAATAAGAAGAGGTATCTAGAAAACCACCACAAATAGAAGAACTATCAAAAGTTGACACAAGTACGAAACACTGCTCATTAAGATCTGAGAAGAAGAAGAGAAGAAGAACTGTCTATAGTACCTGCATTAAAAAAATCAAACCCTGACTAACTATATTTCTATAAACACCCAAACGGCACGATAAACCTTAAACAATAAACACGATTACCCACTAACTCAACAATTTGCCTAACTCGTAACTTAAACGCAACTTAGACTGAAACCGAGTAAAACTGAACTTCTGGTAATTGTTTCAGCTTTCACCGGAAGCCGGTAGTAGCGAGCGACGGCAGCTTCCGGTGCCTACGTCACAGACTACCATTGTGCCCCTCTTTGAGGGTAAAACCGTTTGGGCCTCAGCCGACTATGGCGTAAAGAGGGGTATTGTGTTCGAGTAGGTAATATGTTGGGTGTAGGTAAATCAATTGTGATCATTTGGTCTGTGGTATTTGAGTAGCCATTTTGTGGGACACGAGTATTGTACTTAATTTAAGTAGGAGATTCTGATACCGTCGCTCTGGGTGAAATATTTTAAGTTAGATACAATTATTAACGGTGTTATAAATTATTTTGTATTTAATAATAACTGATTTCAGTAGAGTAATAGTCCAAATTGTTGGTAAGCAGTTTTTAAGAGAGATTACTGTGATAATTTAATGAAGGTCATTTTTATGTCAGTCAAAGTTTTATGTCGCCTTTTAATTTTTGATTAATCATAATTTTAATTATTGTTCTAGATGGTGTGATAGAGATTTGTGAACAATTATAATTATTTTGCTACCTTACTTAGTGTTGGGTACACTTATTTTATTGGAGGTAGTTTTATTTAGTTTTTTATGTGACATGGTCATGTACCTACCTACCTTTATTGAATAATTCACTAAAAACGCTTGACATCTTTTTTTTTTTTTTTTTGTTGGGAAATCATCAAATAACTTCTCCCGCTCTGGGTGGAGCAGGAGGGCGTGTCAGACTTTTACTGACTAAAACCCACCCGTGTTCCTTCAGTAGCCCGTATGCCAGGGGCTGTGGTGTCTCTTTCGAACAAACCCGCACCCCTGGCAGGGCGCTTGATATCTTGAACTTTAAATTACATCATAATTTTACAGCATTTTTTCAACCTAACCCTACATTTTCCCCCCCCGAGTGGGTTTCCCCCCCCGAGTGGGTTTCCCCCCCCGAGTGGGTTCCCGCATTGTCGTTGCGGGGGGGCTCAGTAACCGTGGATGCCGGCCACGGTGAAGCCAAGAGGAACCCAAAGGTGGGGCCGCTCGTCAGGGCTTTTGCCTCAAAGCCGACGACGTAGCGGCCAAAAGGTAGGTTGCGGTGAGGTGCACCGCAACTGAGGTGGGTCGCGATGTCGAATGGGAGACATCGCGGCTGAGGGTTACGGGCTGCGGTAGAGGAGGAGTGCCGGTGCTTCTGAGCAGCGCTCTTCTCTTCCGTGGCCTGGACGGGGCCGCCACCGTTTGATGGCGGACGCGGTGGGGCCGCAGGGGAAGAGGAGTGTCGGTATAGCGTCAGCCGCTCTCCCTATCCCCTGCGGCCGAAAAGTGGTAGACGGGACGGCGCGTTGTGTTCCACACGCACGCCGTCAAAGATGTCAGCAACCACCGGTGGGGTCCGCAAGGGCCGATGCCTGCCAGGGGTGCGGGTTTGTTCGAAAGAGATACCACGGCCCCTGGCATACGGGCTACTGAGGGAACACGGGTGGGTTTTAGTCAGTAAAAGTCTGACACGCCCTCCTGCTCTACTCAGCAGGAGAAGTCATTTGATGATTTCCCACCCAAAAAAAAAAAAAAAAAACCCTACATTTTCAGTTTTTTTTCGTATTTAGCCGTTGTTGGTTGATTTCTTTTAATTTTACTGCAAGGTATTACTACCCTATAGTAATAATTACTTACTTTTCACACGTTAAACTAAATAATTATCGAAAACCCCTAACAAAACTTACTTTCAGTATGACTTGTGGCTTTTTATTAATTAAATTCATAAGCAATATGGTATTTCCAAAACTTATCAAAGTTTAGGTCACAGTTTTTTTTTTTTGTTTTGTCTTATTTCCTATACCTATGTGTTATATATCATCGGATGTATATTTTTACTTAGTTAAGAAAAACATCACATAAGTACCTTTTGCTGTCCCGTAAAAAAAAAAAAAAACAACTTGTGGCCACTTTGAATTTAAGCAGCGATGTCTAGTAATCCGATATTGTAGTTACACATTATTATTTTGGAAAGTCTCGGCTGATTATTGTTTCACTTTTGATCATGGTCGGTCAGTATAAGTACTTTATCCGGCCTACCCAAAATTACCTTTTTTTGATGTTGTTCATCAAATCGTTAAGCTCCTTATGTTCTATTTTGGGCGGCACGGTTACTGATAAATGCTTACATTGACTGGACAGGTCCAGTTTATCTGTGTGGTACTTTCCTCAAAAGACCATTTCCGATACCAATCTACGTGGTCTACACAAGACCAAGATTGTGTTTGGACTTTAATGGAGACTGTGAGTCTGTGATCTCTAACTTTGTTTAGGCCTTCGGTTTAAAATTTATTCTAAGTCATGCAGTTTAAAGGTACGTACTGACTCCGTGAGTCGACAAAAGGATTACAGGTTATTAATAAAGTAATAATAGGACTTAAATTCTATATAAAAGGTGATTACAAGCAGGCATCTTTTTTTTCTTTTCTAGCTAATTGTTATGATTTTTTGAACATACATTTTTTACATTTTATTAAAAAAAAATCGTTTTTTTTTTTTGAATTGACAGTCGTATCTGGCAAATTGTTGTACAGAACCGCTCCTTCGTATAAAACACTTTTTTTCCCGTAATTGGTTCTGGGTGGTCTGAGTTCGGGTTTATTGCGATTTCTAGTATAGTATCCGTGGTTTGGTTTTTTAATAGTCAGATAGGAAACGCAGACCACATAATAGTTAGTAGTAGCCGTGTAAAAGTATTTGTACAAACCACGGAGGTACAAAACTACTTACAGATATAAAATCGCAGGGTCACGAGGTACTGATGGGTTCGATTCCCAGGTCGGGAAAAGTGGAATTTCTCAGTAGCACCTCGGAGTCTAGATTTGGGCTCGGTTGATGACAATAGGCTCGCTCCTTATTACTTGGGACTTAAACATAAATGGCGAAACTAATATTGGTACACCTTGAAATCAAGGCGTGATGTTTTGTAATAAAAAAATAAAAACATACACAACTATCACGTTGTGGAAAGAAAGTGTCCTTCAACTCTTCTTTTAAAAACTACAACATTACTTTTCCACATTTCAAGTCAATAAACTCCAATAAACATCAAAATTAATTAAGTACCGAAATTCATTACGCTAGCCTGTACTGTACGTTATAAATCTAAACGATTTATTACTGAACAATACCATATATACGGACTACATAATAAGAAATATACAATTATAGACGGAGGGCGACAATCGATATCTGTCGAAGAATCTACCAATTAAATTGAGAGGGTAACTAGATGCATAGAGCGATGAATCGATAGAGGTGGCAACGGGAAACTGGAACGGAATTGTTGAAAAGAGATAGAAAGATAAGTCGATCTCGAAAGTAGGTTACCCTATTTTGCAACGGTACTTTTACGTTAAGTCTTCTTCATAGCGGCTAAGAAAAGGTGTTTTTTTTTTATTTTCTTACTAAATGCGTCTGCTCTTGACCTCGATCACGCCTGATGAAAAGCAATTGATGAGGTCTATGGTGGATTGACAGATGTGAGTAGAAACGCCGAGAAGGACAGTGACTGTATTGGTGATGTTCTTCTAAAAGGTCAGGTGGGTCGTACTTTCAACCGGCGTGCGTGTATGACCATATATTTGAACGTAAACGAGGCAAAAGAAGTATATAAGGCGTGAATTACACAGAAACGGCGTAAGGTAAAGCCGCGGCGCAGGCGCAGCGTACGCAGTACAGATGCGGCGCAGGCATGATGCCGGTTTAATACAAAATATATTGCGTACGCTGCGCCTGCGCGGCGCCTTCACCTTATGCCGTTTCTGTGTAATTCGCGCCTAAGGATCCTAGCAGGTGGCGTTCTGTAGTTTTTCTATATACTCCCATGGGAACATGGCCTGAGTGTTTGTATGTATGTCGATACCAATTTGTATATAGTCAGCGCGAATATTCCTGCGAAATGGTACTTTCAGTAGCGTTTATCAACTCAGTAGCATGCAGTATATTTTTAATCAACATACAATCTGACCTGCAAATTAGAAAAAAAAAAAACATTGAATTAAATTCGTATTCTTCTACGACTCGGCAAGGCTGCCGCAGCTATGTTTCAAATATTTTCTGCCCTGGTCCCTTCTATTGCTTCATCAGTCTACAGCCACATTTATCAACCGCAGTAACAATTCAAGGGCTAATTAAAATAGATGACCCCTTTACATACTCATTGAGGTTTAGTACTTTTATTGTAAATCCGTCGATGCTGTGAAGAATAAGTTTAATATTGTACTGTCAGGCGTAATCCATAGACAAATTGGGTGGTTAAACTCACGGGACTTGAAAACAGGGCTACAAGTTTTTTTTCGAAAGAAAGTAAAGTATTTTAGTAAAACATGTTGTCTGAACGAGGGAATGATGGATTTAAAGCCTAATGTTACGGTGAGTAATCGTTTGTTTTTGGTCCTAAGAGACGTAATATTGATTGCAGTTATTCTATCTTAATTTTATTATTTTCTTGCCTTTGCCAGCGATTTCGCGCGCGTTAACCAATTTACACAAAACCTTAACAAATTATAAACCTAAACCTTCCTCATGAATCATTCTGTCTATTGGTGAAAACCGCATGAAAATCTGTTCAGTAGTTTTTGTGTTTAGAGCGAATAGACAGGCACACAGACAGATAGATTGGAGCCATTATTTTGTAATAATTATGTGTGTGTACTTTTGAGAAAAACGGAATTTGGCTGGACATATCTGCCTTATGTCAGACTACCAATGGGTCCCTCTTAATGGCAAGCAACATCGCGGCAGGCCCAGACAGAGTTGGCTTCAGACTACCCGTAAGGACTGTCAAAGATTCACGAATGACCGCCGGGACCAACTGCTTAACGTGGTCTCCGAGGCACGGAGGAGTTTCGGTATATAAAGATGGTCATCCATCCACGGAGCAACCTGATCAATTGACCTGTGTGACTATTATTACTTAACCACAAGCCCCTTTTAGACCACGGGATATCCGGGTATAAATGACTCGCACTCTCCTCAAGCCCCTCTTACCTTATTAAACCAATGGCATCATCATCATCTGCCTAGCCTTTTACCAACTGTTTTGAGGTCGGCTTCCAGTCTAACCAGAAGCAGCTGAATACCAGCATTTTACATGGAGTAACTGCCTATCTGACCTCACCGACCCTGTAACTGGGTAATACGATACCCCTTGGTGAGACTGGTTGTCAGACATTCGGGCTTCTGACGACCCGTAACGACTGTCAAATATCCACGAATGACAGCCGGGACCAACGGCTTAAAGTGCTTTCCGAGGCATGGAGGGATCTTGTCTTATTAAACCAACTAGCTTCTGCCCGCGACTTCGTGCGCGTCACTTTTATGCCTCCCCCGACCCACCCTGACGCATCGAATCGCCTGCTCGTGCGAGTATTTCGTATTCGTGACGTTTTAAATTTAAGCTCGATTCCTAAAAGACCTAGCTTGAGGTTAGATTCTTCCTCGATAAATGGGCTAGCCAACACTAAAATATTTTTGCATTTCGAACCAGTAGTTCTTGAGATTAGCGCGTTAAACCAAACAAACAAACGCTTTATCATATTAGTATAGATGTATAGTAAACAATGTGTACTCGTACATAGCCCAAACAATTTATCAGTTAAAATAAGCTCGTAAACCCGTGGACACATTGACAGGCGTAGGCGTCAGCGAGTGAACATACACTTGTATAAAATTAACTTAAATCATTCCTGACAGGTTCTGTTTTACATTATTTTATGTTGTTTGTCTACGTCAATATCAATTAGGGTATTAGATAATTTATGCCGTAATCTCGGTTTTGAAATTGTTTATGAGACGATGTTCGGTTTGTCCGTGGGGGTCCCGATATTTACACACCATAACATCACGCCTTGTTTGATTTCCCCGTGGAGTGGGGCAGAGGAATATCTTATAGTACACCAATATTTCGTCAGTTATTTTTAAGACCTATGTAAAAGGGGGCGAGCCTATTGTCAATCAAGACTGTGGGCTGCTACTGATGAAATTCCATATAGAAGCATCCAATAAAACTATTTAAAAAAATTACTAAAAATGAGAGCCAAAAATGTTCTCATCATTCATTATAATGTATATTGCAGTACATACTACGTTATTTATTAATGTTTAGTTTTCGCGCCTTTTGCGGTCTCACTGCGTCTGCCTTATGGTTAGCATAATCAGCTCCCAAGCCTGCTCTCTGCGAAAAAGAGTGGGCCGTTACCCACAACGCGGGCCCAGTTGGTAGATGCCACATTTCTTCGAAATTTTGGTTCTAGGACATGCCGGTTTCCTCACGATGTTTTGATGCACCGTTTTGAGAGCAGAGGTGATGAAATTATGTACACAAAGCAAAGCGTTACCACTGAGCCATCCCTGCTCGCCTTGTGGTTCATCATCATCATCATCATCGGCAATAAGCAGTCCACTGCTGGACATAAGCCTCTCCAATTGCACGCCATTCAGCTCGATTCTCGCAAGCGACCCGCATGCAAGTTAACGCTCTCTATTTTAAACAAAGAAACGAATGTTCCCTCTATCAATACATCATTTAATTCATCACTGATGACAAATTCCACAGACAATTAATTAAGAAAATTAAAAACATTGTTATAATAAGAGACGCGGGCGCTGCCATGGCAAGTGATGGGAATAATTGGGTTCTTGTGTTGTGATTGATTGAATTGTGAGATAACTGCCGTGAAGGATTGAGACGGTTTATCTTTGAGCTCCGGTTCACTTATTATAGTGAACTTCGTGATTAGATGTTGTATTGAATGGAACAAAATTTATCAATGCAGTATTTTTCTTCCACAAAAAAAAAACCATAGATTACTGAAATTGATTCAGTAGTCAACTAAGAACAAACTATTTAGAGGTCTTTCGTTTGTTCTGTTAGACCTTGTTTATCTTAGTAAATGGATATGTGTATTATGTGTTTATAACATTCTTGCTTTAGCCATCAGCTTCGTCCGCGTGAAGTCGAAAATTATGTCACGGGAACTTACCTAGTATTTGTTATTCCAGCACCCTAATTGCTTAACTCACGATTGATCATAACCTGTTTCGCTTTGAAACAGATTGTTGAACCATTGCTTCATATGTTCGAAAAATGTGTCTGCTCAACAACGTAAATAATGCAATGAATATTGTTGAACTGTCAAATTGAAACGGATTATGATTAATTGTGAGTTACGCAATTAGGGTGCAGGTTGAAAACTATCCAAACAAAGCCATACTTCCAAATGCATTCAGCCGTTTTTGCGTGATTGAGTAACAAACATCCAAACATCTGAATATCCAAACATACAAACTATAGTAGGATTTATGAAATAGTGTACAGTCACGAGCACTAATATGTATACACATAGCCAAATTGAAAAGCGATTTTCTCTTAAATAACGCTTGCAACCTTGAGACAACTTAGGTATTCATTATACTGTGGGTTCCAAAATCTTATTTTCGTAATAACATACAATTACAATCAGTACAAGAGGAAAAAATCACTTTCAAAAGTTGGTAGGCGTATACATATTGGTGCTCGTGACTGTACGTATTTTATTTATAACTAATCACATTTGAATAGATTTCTCAACCAAAGCTGTAAATTTTTAGGTGTGCTAAAACTTTAAATAAATAAATATCAGTGCACTCAACGAAATTTATTGTCGAGCTAATTGAAACGCTACGTACATTTTTCGTATTTCGTAAAACTGTAAACTGTTAAAGAATGACTGCCATAAATGTAAATGTCAGAAAGACTACATCTTAAGATACGTACTATGTTAATGTGTATATACAGGGTAAGTTTTTATCCAGTGCGCAAGTTGTAACCATGAATTCAGCATATTATTCTAGAACCCCTAGCGCAGAAATTTTTCGCCGGTTGTACAAAAAAAAATCAACTGTTTCATAGAAACGTGCAATACCTACGCGGTCAAAATGTATGGAACACCAGATTTTTTTTTTGTATCCGGCGAAAAATTTCTGCGCTAGGGGGTCTAGAATGATATGCTGAATTCATGGTTACAATTTGCGCACTGGATAAAAACTTACCCTGTATAGGGTGACTGGTAATTAGTGACCGACATTTAAACACATGATTGTACCCATCATTATAAACAACTTTTACTATGGGACCAAACCTGAAATCGCGAAAAAAACAATCTGCTGTCGGTCACTAATTTCCAGTCACCCTTTATACTTACTATACTATATACCTGTCTAAAGCCGAGCCTAAAATAATCAATGGAAAGACATCCCCTTTGTGTATCACCCTCTCAGAGATGCATTAAAGCTGATAACACATCAGACAGCCGGCTTACAGTGAGGTGTGTAAGCCGGGCCGAAGCCAAAGCCGGGCTACTACAAGCCATCAGATTTGTACACATTACGATGAATTCACTCTCTGGTGTATTCACTGCTTTAACACAAAGGATGCGCTCGCTTATTATGTAGCTTTGGTATTATGATTTGGTACTCTAGTAGCTTTAAATGGCTAATGGCTACATATTCATGGCGCGGTTTTTTATAATTCTAGCTTTTGCCAGTGGCTTCACCTGCGTGGTGGTCAAAAGCTATTCTACGGAAACGTACTATGGGGATAAAAGTATCCAATGTGTTATGCTAGGTTACAAACGATCTGTGTGCCAAATTTTATCTGAATCCGATCAGCCGTTCTTGAGTGATTGAGTATCTAAATATCCAAACACACAAACGGCTGTTTATCAGCATGTGCATCAGTTGTTCCATACATTTTGACCGCGTAGATATTGCATTTTTCTATGAAACACCAGATTTTTTTTCTATAACCAACGAAAGCTACGCTAGGGGGTCTAGAATTATATGCTGAATTCATGGATACAGTTTGCGGGCTGGTTAAAAATTTACCCTGTATATGTATGCATAGATATTGTACAAGTACCGGTCTCGAGTGAAACGCGCATTTGATTTGTGTCATGCATGTGTTAACAGAACGGAAGCAAATAATTATGAAAACTTTTACACAATATTAATTCCGTGACAACCTTGTGCCTAAAATTGAATCAAAATTCTACTTAACAAAGTCTAAGGAACAAGGGTACTTAATTATTTTAACTTTAACACTTGTTATATTATGTGACATACCTACGTTCTCTTATTAGATGCGTAATTTGATATAGATATTAATTGTTTGATTAAATAAAAGGGCTGTTAGTTAGAACAATAAAATATTAATAATACATTAAAAAAAGGACCTTTTTGTAAATTAAAAAAAAGTTGTGCACAGAAAAATGAAAAAAAAAAAACGTTTCTGGCATTTTTCAATAAACGATTGACCTTACCAAGGCTTTAACGACGGCCCTACATCAGTGTGGCATGATGAGTATCAAGATATCCATTGCTACCTGTGGAATATCGTTCCATACTTTGGAAAGATGTGCTCTTCTTGCGTATTCTATTAGTAGTTCTAGGGGGCTATGATGACGTTGAAAATTCTAAAGGTTATATTGAGAAATTCCTGTTACACTTCCTAGGAGCTAGCAAATGATTAAATTAAAAAATCCAGGACTATCAAAATCTTGCAACCTGCAACCACATAATGAAATAAGAAATATCTGTACTCACAACATTACTTACACCATCTTTGAACTTTACAAGCCGAACCAATATTTAAGTTTTCCCATACATGGTCACGGGTAATGTCCTGCCTGGGGCCCTGAGGTCAAGTCGTGAAGATGCTGCTATTGTAATACGACACCACATTATTGGCTATTGTCAGGATACAAATTGGTGTTGACTTTAAAATTATGGGAAATATGCCAGCAATGTTCTTGCATGCATACCAAAAGAAACAGGCTTGGTCCTACCTGCGTTTATCGAAAGACTTTGGTTGGTCGCGTCAAAGACTTTGGTTGGACGCGTCAAAGCATTGTAACTACTTCCAAGCGATTTTTATTTTATTCTAAACAGCCTGTATTGTCCCACTGTAAGACAATGGCCTCCCCTCTCCTTTTTCCACACAATTCTGTCTTTTGCTAGTGCCGGTATAAGCGGTATTCACACTTTTATTTGACATTTAAATAATAATTATTTCTTGCTTAAAAATAAATTATAGTCAAATAAATTGATGGCGGTGTAACTCTGAAGTACCTAATACCAATAAAACAATTTATTAAAATAATAATATTATAACTGACCCTAATTTAAATCATATATATTCCCCATTTTTTTATAGTCGATTTTACTTAATCAATCGTTCTAACTTTAACACATCTCCCAATGAATAGGCTGCAAAAGTCAGAGAGCATCACTGTTGTCTAAAATGCCGCATTCAGCTTCATCTGGACGCTGATTTGCTTTGACAGTTTGTTAGTAACACGACCGCGTTTGAACTTTTGCGTTTCATGAGGCTGCTGTTTGCAAAGGACTTTGACATTAAAAACGCTGGCACTGCGTCTTTTATTGTCATGAATTCATGGCTCTGCACTTTAATTAACTGAGTAAGAATATAATAGAATACACTTTACCATAAACACCATAAATTATACATTATTTTATATTTCCGTAGTTTTTACTAACACTTTTACACGTCAATTATATTTTAAAAACAAGATGAGGTTCCGTTTCCTATACTGCTGCTCTGAGAAGGCCGAAACAGACTCTCTTTCTTTTTAAAGTTCGAGCATAATTTTGATCAGATCATGTGGGTTAGTGTCTGAAATGGTATTTTGAGGAAAAAACTAAAAACTAGCAAGCGGCACTACTGTGCATAAGGTGCTGAGTAAGATTCCCGGGTCGGGCAAAATGTTACAAAATAAATGATAAATATTTATTAACGGAAATAAGAACACTTATTACAAAATTGAACAATGACACTATACAATAAGTAATAGTACAAAGTTTGTAGTATTGGGACTATGTGCATCCGAACTAGGTGGTAAACCTTTATCTCGGATTACATTTGATCCCCGTAATAAATTGTGAACATTTAGTAGCCATGTTTAAGGTTTTAAACATTTATAAGATTGTCATGTATATGGAAACTTGGAAAAAATTTAACTGTGGTGTGTGTGTGACTGAGTGTGTGTGTGTGTGTGTGTGACTGTGTGTGTGTGTGTGTGTGTATGTATGTGTGTGTGTGTGTGTGTGTGTGAGTGTGTGTGTGTGTGGGTGTGATGTGAATGCGATTATTGACCAATATGAGTGGGTAAAGTAGTATTTTTTCTAGTTATCTCTCTAGTCTATTTGGCGATGTTTAAAATCGCATCTGTTTCATCATAACTAATTTTTAGTAGGTAGGTATATTATTGGGTGTTAGTAGAAGTGTTATTCTATTTGAAATTTCTCAGTAACAGCTCTGAGTTTGGAAATGTGCCCGGTTGATGGCAATGGGCTCACCCCTTATTACATGGGACTTAAACAAATGTGGCGAGGGTGTACTTTCGGTAAACCTCTGCCCAACCCTTCGGAAAATACAGGCGTGGTGACAGGCTGCCGTTGTTTTTTACGTGTGATGTTACACAAAGAGTCTGGTTAGTTACATATCGTCACGCATAGATCATAAACGTTCATCATCATCATCATCATCTCAGCCGAAAGACGTGCACTGCTGGACATAACGGGGGGTTTTGCCATAATCGCCACGCTTGGCTGGCGATCGCAGTAAGGTGGTAAAATGCACAGAGAACGCTGCTGCCCATTCTCTAGCAAGTCCCTTAGTCGCCTTTTACGACACCCACGGGAAGAAATGGGATGGTGCTATTCTTTTACGTCCGGCATCACACGGAACGACATCATAAACGTTACCATCATCAAATTCAACCACCATAATGCACCATAATAACCAGTACACCATAATAAAGCCACACGACAGCGTCCGCAGTGGCCAAACGGTGTCAATCATGGCCATCATCCCATTACACATTGGTTGGTTGGCTGCCAGCCAAATATCCACTATTGGGCCATCGTCCCAGGCTGAGAAAGGTCCTGCTCTATATAATGGGCCTATATTTCCCGAACAGATATAATGGGGATGACCTAGTTTCGGTTTTCGGTTTTGGTTGATGTTTTTCGTCTTGATTATGGAGAGTTTTCAGCCCTGTTTTGGATGTATGATATTATGTGGGGTAATTTGCGCGATAAACTTACAATTGCAATGTTTTTCACTTTGTCAATTCAACAACTTTCATTGCGTTGTATATGTTGTCGATCAGATGAATGCAAGAGGTATCGAAGACGAACCAAATGGATTAGTTTATTTTTTTCAAAATCCTTCCGATTGTGATAGAAATTGGGGTGCAGCTTCAGTATTTTCTCTTTGCGTTTTTTTTTTTTGTTAACCGACGAAAAAAATCGGAGGAGGTTCTCAAGTCGACGCTGATATTTTTTTTATGTTTGATCACGCATAACTTTTTTCAGAGTAGTCCGTTTTTGATAATTCTTTTTTATTAGAAAGGGTATACCCCGAAATTGGTCCCATATAAATTTCGAAAAAAAAAAACCAACCCTAAGGGTAAGAAAACAGGGGATGATTGATTGTTCATTCACAGATTTTTTAATGCTGAGTTGTGTATTACAAAAAGGAATCAAAAATTAAGGATGTAGTAATTGGTAGATTAACAAAAAATTAAACCGCCGAAAAAACTGAAATTTAAAAATAACAAACCTTTTTTGTTTAACCTTAATAACGAAGTTCGGAAGGCGGTGACATAAAATTAAAATACATATCGAAAGTCACCGACTTCCGAACTTCGTTATTAAGGTTAAACAAAAAGGTTTATTATTTTCTTGTTTTCGGTTTTTTCGGCGGTGTAATAGTTTTCAATCGAAGAGAAACAGTAATCTGATTCTCGTTAATACTCACTGGCGACTAACAATATTACTTCTGCCTTTTTTTCCTTACTTCCTTCCTTCTTTGTTGTTTATTTTCTTTCTATTAAGAGCATCGCCTTCTGAAAAGTTTTAATTTAATTGGAAGGCTGTTAAGTTTTGTGCGACTAACGAATCTTTTGTTCACGATGCCTTCAATTTTAATAAGGATTGGGAGTTGTTTTGACAGATTAAAAGCTTACTCATCGGAGTTTCAATTTTTTTTTTAATGCATAGGTATTGTTTTTTTTTTTACCTTAAGGCTTTTTAGGCATTGTTTTCTTTACCTTGAAGACTTTCTTTTTCATTTCGTAAATGTAATTTCTAAGTTTATCTTGGACGTTACTGACATAGGTGGAGGAAAAACGTAAGGAGAAAGCCTGAACTTATCCCTACTAATAATAAAACTACGGAGTTTGTTTGTTTTTTATTTTGTTTGTTTGTTTGAACGCGCTAATCTCTGGAAGTAACGGTGGGATTGTTTTTTTTTTATATTTGATACATAAAAATGTCGAAGTATAAGCTATTTAACATTACGTTACACACATAAAGAGCCGAGTAAAAAGAAAAATAAATGTGGAAAGAAGTAAAAACGTAAGTGAAAACGAATTAATAGCGCGGGCAGACGATGCGATGCGACGCGGTGGGTCGGTTATTCAAGAAATGTTTATGCGGATAAAATCGCGGGCAGGAGCTAGTAGATATTAAGAGTAAGCGTTGTGATCCATGGTGGTGCCTTCTCTGTATGAGAAGAAATAGGGCTTTGCCCAGCAGTGGGATTAATGAAGCCTGGTATTATTATTATTTACCTAAAATTTGGTACGTTGCCACACTCAGTAGTCAAAGGTCTTTACGCAGGATAGCTCAATGAGACCAACAATGAAAAAGATTGAAGATAGCTAACCATATAAGCGTATTAAAAGCGATTATTTAAAGCGTTAAATAAGACTAAACTTTAGTAGCTAATGCTAAATTTGGCGACTTTGATGGTAGAAAATCTGTCAGTTTAGCTCTAAGATCTCAGATCAATATTATCCATTGAATATTACAAAAACAAAATTGATTTTAAACGTTTGCGCGGACGTCAAAATATCGTAACGTGATTTTTCGTGCATTGGATCTTCAGCGAACTGCTAAGCGCCGAGAGTTAAAAAATCCAACAATGTGTTTTTCAAGGCACCAGCATGGACTCTGTTGGATTCTGAACTCTCGGCTTAACACCGAAAGTTGAAAATCCACTGCGTGATCAAATCTTGCCGCGATATTTTTACGCCCGTCCGAACGTCATCTAAAGCGCTTATTACACTTGGCTGAATTTAGTGATCTTAATTCAGTCGTTACTGAATTTAGTCAAATATAATCGCAATTAGCAAGCTGGCATCTATAGCTTTTAAAATTGCTTCTGAATTTAGATGAGCAGCCAAGTGTAATACGCGTTTAGCGCGAGTTGATTGTTTTTTAATCCATATAAATAAAAATAAAAGTCCTGACTGACTGATCAACGCCCAGTCCAAACCCTTGGACCTAGAAAGTTGAAATTTTGCACAGAGGTTCGCTTTATAATGTAGACAAGTATTAAGGAAGGATTTTTCGAAATACAACCCCTAAGGGAGTTAAATAGGGGATGAAAGTTCCGCACGGGCGAAGCCACTGGCAAAATCAAGTCATTAATAATTCACGTTACTATTTGCACACTTCCATACGAGTAAGTTGACTAATCGGCTCGAGCCAATTTAAGTTCACCTGAATTTCACTCAGTTCAAATCTAACGTCTTTTTTTTAAATGATTAAAAGTATATTCAGCCAGAGTTTCAATAGCAAATAATAATGACAAAGAAACTCCGAGCTCGCTCAATTAAATCAGACGATTCTCTTTTCAAATATAAAAGAAACAATTAATTGTAAGAAAAAAGTTTCTGTAAGGGTATGGTCGTGAAGGCAGATGAGCGACAAATGAGAAATGACTAAAACGAAGGATAAACAGACTATTTTTAATGAAATTAATAATTATCCGATTTAAGAAAAATAATAAAGAAAGTAACCGTCTTTCTGTAGTGGTTATCAGTTCTATTAACAAATTAAACCGCACAACCATTTTGTCTTCATCATCATCATCATTTCAGCCGAAAGACGTTCACTGAAACACATAGGCCTCTCCCAAGCTCCGCCACTTCGACCAGTTCTGAGCTTCTCTCATTAAGCGGATTCTTACGGCCTTCGCAAGGTCTCTTTTCAAGGTCTTCGGTCCAGCACATTTTTATTATGAAAAATAAATTCAAACAGAAAACAGTTGAATCTTTGCGCTCTAATTCGGAAGTAACTTGGAAGCTAAATATTCAGCCCAAACACCTGTAACATAGTAAACCTATTTTACTGCAGTATTACTTACCATGGTTACAAACAATTCTAATTTCCCACGACGAACTTTATCACGACACAAAACAAGTTTTAACCAGAATTTGGCTAACATCCCAAAACCGTTTATCCCGGCAGAAATCAGGGCCAAGCACACTGCATTAATAACTTATCTGATAAAGCTGTGCGGAGCGGAGCGAGGTCGCTCGCAATGTGACCTCGCCCTGCAGGTGGGAGCGAAACAATCTGGGAGGTGCTTCTCGGATAGACTTCATTAACTCGGTCAATAGTAATGCGTTATTTTATTCTTTACTCTCTTTGCTATTCATTAAAATCTGTGTTCGTGTTGTTTTAAGTCAGGATTTTAATTTAGACTGGAATATTTTACCTGGCTTGGTGTTTTCCCGAGTTTTGTGGTAGATGATGTTATAAACCCTTTTCTGGACCTGGAATAAAGCGATATTAAGAAACTGTATTGATGCCATTATGGCTAACCCGTTTGCCAATCCTGCATCACAATTTTTTTACAAACTTTTTTCATAATTCAAAGGATTTGGAAGGAAACGATTGTTTCATAGTGGCGAGGTAATGGCTGATCTTTGCGTTATGCTCGTGAACGGGTGCTGCTTGCGGTGACTGGTCGGCTTGCTGACCATGATTTTGTTATTGTTACTAATAATTACCTACCTGGGCCCTAATTCACTATGACCACTTAACGATTCCTCACTTCGAAACCACGTCAATTTCTTAGATCACACACGACATCTGCTAATAAATATCGACAAATTGTCTTGTAACATACAGAATATTATGACATTTCAATTCCTAGTCGTTCCATTAGTTTCTACAAAACACGATATTTACATAGTTTGAACGTAGTAAGATTCCGCGGGGAATTGTTATAACTATACAGAATTGGGGCCCTGGTTATTTATTTTACGTCGATGGTCCTCGGTTATTGTTTGTGGCCTCGATTTGTAACTAGGGTCGTAACAGCTATGTGAACATAATCCAGCCTTGCACATGTAAGCTATCACGTCCCTTATACCAGGAGGCTTTTATTTTGGTACTAAGTATGCTATAACTAGAATTTTTTAATTATTATTCTTTGTCCTTGAGTTAAGTTTTCATGTTATCTGTTATTGGCATGGCTAACTGACATTTTTTTTTTTTTAAATTAATCAAAATCAAAATCAAAGGTCATTTATTCAAACTAGGCTGGTGTCAGCACTTTTTGAACGTCAAAAATTACATAAGACAGTCCCCCAAAAACGCCCACCCTTCGACACTTCCTAGTGCTTTAGCTGGGAAGAAGAAGTGGCGCAACAAACTCCCCAGCAGCACAGCTGTCTGTTATGTTAGAAGAACTTGATTTTATGCAATGGTAGGATAAGAAATATAAAAATTTAAAATTGTTCTAGATATAATAGATCAATTATCGAGGTCGCTAGCTAGCTACATCTTGCAATTTAACTCATTTTTAAAAATTGTATGTTTTGTCTTATATATAAGATGTTGGTCAAGATGAATTGCGATGCCACGGTGAGTATACCAAAATCTTTAAAAAAAAAATCTAAGAGAAACTCTAGCACCTAGTTGATATGTGCCTGTGTCTAGGAATTTACGTAACTTTGCCTATGTTTGCATATAATCAAGTCGATCTAACTAAACAGATAGCTGTGCTGCTGGGGAGTTTGTTGCGCCACTTCTTCTTCCCAGCTAAAGCACTAGGAAGTGGGCTTTTTGAGGGAATGTATTTTAACGTTTGAAAATTGCTGATTTTCAGCCTAATTTGAATAAATGACTTTTGATTTTGATTTGATTTAGTGTTTTAAAAATTCATCTTCACATTGCAATTGTGTATGACAATTACTCTGATGGTGACTCAATAACATTCTCCAGTGCCCGACCTGGGAATCGAACCCGGTACATCATGCTCAAAAGCGCTTGCGACTACTAGACCAACAAGGCTTAGTTTAACACGAATCTAATCCAAGAAATAGAAGGTACGTACTTACTTTATTTATTTACAGCTAATAAAAACACAAAAAAAAGAAACTATAGTCACCAGAAAGCCAATCACAAATCCTCACGTATAGACGTATTATAATAGCTTAATGGTGTGAGCACAAAAATAAAGAAAAAAACCCATTGCCTTAATAAATAGAGAAGTAATATAAATACTAAGCTTGCAAGTGTATGACTAAAACAACAGACAAAATAATAAAAAGAAAAATAAAATATACTACCGCTACTTCAAAAATGCTTAAGCACCTTCTGGCCGAATTCACTTCGGCTGTTCTGCCTATAATTCGATGACCTTTAATCGACTTCTTAAGTTAGTACGTCCACAAAATGTACCCCAAGGTATTTTCACTTAACTTTAAACTTAATTACTGAAGAAGTAGGTAAATTGAATTCCTTCCGCCAGATTCGTCGGCTTCCAATATTTACTGGTCAGACTGTAATTTAAATTATTATATCTTGCTCTGTATTTATTCAAAACTTTATCAATTTAATAATTGTTCAATTTGTAAAGTTCTTTAACAAATATTTATTTGATAGGGTGTTTGAACTGATTAAATTTTCTGTTAACCTTCACAATGGTACTGAGGGATATCGAATGGAAAATGTGCATGTAATCCTACTATTATAATATTTTATAAATGTGAAAGTTTGTATGTTTGGATGTTTGATACTCAATTACGCAAAAACGGCTGAACGGTTTTGAATGAAATTTGGCAAACTGATAAGTAGTTTATAAACTAGAAAGGATAGGATAGCTATGTTTTTCTATTAATTATCACAGTTATGCGTTCTAAACTAATCATGATTTTGTAGATAATCGTATCTACTTTGTGACCGTATTTTTTGTTTGGGAAATCATCAAATAACTTCTCCCGCTCTGGGTGGAGCAGGAGGGCGTGTCAGACTTTTACCGACTAAAACCCACCCGTGTTAACTCAGTAGCCCGTATGCCAGGGGCTGTGGTATCTGTTTCGAACAAACCCGCACCCCTGGCAGGCATCGGCCCTTGCGGGCCCCATCATTTTGTGCTGATATCTCTTTGAGGCGCGCGTGGAACACAACGCGCCGTCGACTTGGGCTTGGTCCTTACCGGACAGCGAGCTACCCATTACTCGCCATCCGCAAGCTCATGCCTACGGTGGCCGGAAATCGGCCTGGGATTCCCGACGCCCAGGGCGTCTCCGTATCCTGCGGAGGCTAGGGTCGCGAGGGCGCATACACTGCCTCTCTCTCACGTGCGCCGCCTCTTCGCAAGCATTACTGCTTCGCTGAAGGAGGTGACGGCTACCCATGCCCTCTCGCTCCGTACCATGGCCGGACGCGAGAGATCGCCGCCGCCGATCACCTCCACGAAGACACGGCGGTGCTCCGCCCAAGCCGGGCAGACCGCCACCGTGTGCTCCACCGTGTCCTCAGGGCGATCTTCGCAGTGGAAACACCCGGACGTTTCCTCCCGCCTAATCCGAAACAGGGACCTTCCGAAACAACCGTGTCCGGTGAGGACCTGCTGCAGGCGGAAGGTGAGGCCGCCATGCCGCCTCTCAAGCCACTCCTCAAAGAGGGGACTTACCGCCGCAATCGTGGCGTGCCCAACTTTGTGACCGTTGAGTGGAAAGTTTGTCGTCAGTGTGATTTTGACAGTTTGGTAATAAATATTCTTCTGAAGTAGTCTACATTTATAAGGACCTAGACAAAGATCGTTAGAAATGAGAGACACAATGACAGATTGTCGAAAGATTTCTACGGTGCGATGTCAAAAATGGAGAAACGAAATGTCATTTTGTATTGAAAAAGCACTGTCTATTCTTTGTAGAAATACAAAGCGTCATGCTAAACCTGCTGGTTCAAATAAAGTATAAGTACAAATTAACAGGTGCAATAGGGCATAATATATGTGCACTGACTACACATGTCCACTCAAACTGTATAGTTATTTCCTCAAAAGACCGTTTCAGATCCCAATCCGCATTAGGGGGGGTTACGTAGGGTGCACACACGCGGATTACAATGTTTTTACTATTTATGTTGTTACATATTAATTTATTTTATTTCTCAGTTCCTAGACACATTTTATCTTATTTATATCTATTTCCTTTTTGTTGTATATCTCCGTGACATCACAGCGGGCCCTATCAGAATACCAGCGCTGCGACACTTTTAAATGTCGCAGCATCGTGCTGAGATAGTGGCCTTTTGGCTTCGTACAGGACTTTATTTTTTATTTTACTTTTCTTTTTTTTTGTTTTTGTATAATGTTAATTTTAATAGTAGTGTAGCGTAGTAGTGTTTTAGTGTTTTTTCTTTTATGTGTTTAATTATCGTATTATACTATAGCAAGTTTGTAAGATTCCTGTGCAAGTCCAATAAATAATTTTTCTTTCTTTCTTTCTTTCATTATAGTCTTCACATGGTCTGACCAACATTATGTCTGGACTTTGAAAGAGACTAGGAATTCTGAGTTTGTCTCGGCCTTTCTTCTCTGAGTAGTCAGTTAAGAAACGACAACCTCAACTAGTTTTAAAAATATGACTGACGTGTAAAAGTGTTTGCACCATCCTACTTACAGAAATAAAACCATTTATAAACTAAAAAGTTCATTCTAAAAGCGCCTCCTTATGTTTGCTTAGGTAGAATAAAGCGCTTTACGATTACAGAATTGCAATCAGCACATTGCATGCTTTAGACAAAAGCTTTCATCTCTTTCTTTTAAAGTTGTTTTAGAAAACACGTTCCACAATTATGCTACGTGCTTATCGACTTGCGCTACGAGCGTATCGACTTGCGCTATGAGCGTATCGACCTGCACTACGAGCGTAGCTTCTGTTACGCTCGTAGCATTAGATAGTTATGCGAAACGCGCTTTGGCAATTGTAATGCCTTCTAGAAAACGTGTTTTCGTATTAGCATTGTATTTCTCTCCAATTCCCTTGAATTTTTAATTCTATTTTATTTCGATCATATAATTTTCAAATCGAAGAAATTACAGTGATCGCCAATAAAATCTAAGCAAAATGTCTACTTGTGTATATCTATAATTAATTATCATCGGCCTAGTATTTACCCAACTATGTTGGGGTCAGCTTCCCATTCAAACTGAATGCAGCTTAATATCAGTATTTTACATGAACCTCTTCAACCCATTACTGGGTCTGCCAGGGGTGCGGGTACATTCGAAAGAGATACCGCAGCCCCTGGCATACGGGCTAATGAGGGAACACGGGTGGGTTTTAGTCAGTAAAAGTCTGACACGCCCTCCTGCTCCACCCAGAGCGGGAGAAGTTATTTGATGATCTCCCAACCAAAATAAAAAAGAACCCATTATTGGGTAAGACTGGTTGTCAGACTTCCGGGCTTCTGAACACTCGTAACTACTGTAAAAGATCCACGAATGACAGCCAGGACTATCGGCTTAACGTGTTTTCCAAAGAACGGAGGTTGATATATGAAGATGGTTACCCATCCACGAAATCGTGGCTTAACCTGATCAATCGAGCCATGCGGCTATTGCTACTTAGCTACAAGCCCCTCGATCACAATTTATATCTTATATCTTTATATCTGTATTTAATATGGTGCACTAAAAGCCTATTATGGAACTCAAATCGAGTTGGGTTGGGTAAGGTGTAGTGATGACAGGGGGCGTAAGGCTGTGACAGAGTGGCGTCCATACGTCATGTTCGTGAACAAGCGCTGTCAGACTGGTCATCTCTTAGCTGCCACGGCTCATTTTGATTTTTAACCAACGAAAAAACGGAGGAGGTTCTCAATTCGACGGGATTATTTTTAAAGTTATTTTCTTTTGTTATTGTTTTTTATTGCCGACGCTTTGAATGTGCACGTCTATTTACACACTTTATCACATGTATAACTTCAATATGAATGATGTAACCAATTTCTGTAACAATATTTTGATTCAAAAGAGTGTCCGTGGAGTTTCTTGCCCGTTCTTCTTCAAAGGTACCCACTACGCTCTGGAACGGACGACTAGCTTCATCTTTCAAACTGACTGAACCCACAATTCTGACAATTCAAATTGGCTGTAATCGTGTAGTGGCAGTACAAATAAAAATGCTTCGCAACAAAATCCAAGGCAAAAAGAAAAGTGGCGCCATCTACAATGCCACAAGTGAACTCTACATCGCGCAATCAGAGTTTACCACGACACGCAGATAGGTACAAAATCCAGACATCAACTGTCGGGCAGTTGCCCACCAGACGCAACACCCGTCTGGTCGGAGGATCCTCCTTTTCCGACATAGGTATGAGCGAACTTTACACCCTGTTCCTCATACCCCTATAATCGATCTATTAGAAATTAATGCTTTGAGGTTGAGTTATTCTATATATCTTACCAACCGGGTCTTTTGAAACAAACCACGTCCAAATGATTATGGTGTAATCTTACTACCACATCTTACTCGTATTTTACTATTTTTCTGAAAAAAAAATCAAAAATAACTCCACGATTTATACCGAACTCATCAAAATAACATAACATCAATCCTTCTACCGCAATTCGTCGCAACACTAAAACCATACGAGTATAATTCGTCAGAAAACAAAGGCAATAAAACGAAAACACCGATTTATTATCCCTTAGATTATCGTACCCGACTGGTGCCATAAAGAAAGGGGGTATATGTATTAGCATGTGACCCTGCCGGCAGTCTGAATGTTTAATGGCGGAAAAATCAATGTTTGACTCACGGTAACTCTTTGTGTCGTATCGATCTGATTAGGTTGGGGTATGGATAAGATAATGTGTCTAACTCTTTTAGTACAGTACACGATTACTGACAAACGCTTGCCTGGACTGGTCCACTCAACACCACTCATGTTAGTGGTTTTTCCTAAAAAGGTCATTTCAAGGGAGAATCTACGTTGTCTTCACATGATTGGATAGAGATCTCAAGTTTGAACTTTCAAAGAAACTTTGACCTTTGACTTTGTTTCGCCATGTCTTCTGAGGTGTAGTCTGGTAGAAAATTTCGACTCTATCTATTTCTTCTCGTGGGTGTCGTAGAAGGCGACTAAGGGACTTATTAGAGAATAGGCAGCAGCGTTCTCTATGCATTCTGCGATCGCCAACCCGCCTACCAAGCGTGGCGATTATGGCAAATCCCCCCTTTTGGGGGAGGCTTATGTCCAGCAGTGGACGTCTTTCGGCTGATATGATGATTGGCCAAAACCTAGTTAGCCACTTCCAATTTTCATTAAGTACTCATACCAAGAACAAAACATACTAATGTTATCTTGTCGGTTCTGCTGGCAATTGATTCATACTTGCGCTCGTTTTAAATAGCTTGTCCTATTCATACCCTTGTGTTCACAAATCGTTTATACTCGATAGTTTATTAACCTGGCAAGACATAATAGCATTTATTATAGACTTGGCTAAGGCCGAGTCATTTTGTACGTGTATGAGGGAAGCCTACAGAATAAAACTTCAAGTTGAACAGGCAAATAACAATATTAATTTGAGGGTCATATTATTAATTACTAGTTATTCATTATTATTAATAGCCTGTGATGTCTCACTGTGTGTTACCGTGAGGTGCCGGACGTAAAGAATAGCATCATCCCATCTCTTCCCGTTCCGTGTGATACCGGACGTAAAAGAATAGCACCATCCCATTTCTTCCCGTGGGTGACGTAGAAGGCGACTAAGGAGCTTACCAGAGAATGGGCAGTAGCGTTCTCTATGCATTTTACCACCATACTGCGATCGCCAACCCGCCTGCCAAGCTTAGCGATTGAGGCAAAACCCTCCTCTTGGGGGAGGCTTATGCCCAGCAGTGCACGTCTTTCGGCTGAAATGATGATGATGATGGTCAATATGGACAAAAATATGAGCGTTTCTTATATTTTTGTATAAAGGAATTTCCGTATTACCACCGTATGCCAGCGTTTGCTAAAACCAATGCATGATTTAGTAGATTTCATCGAAGTAAGCCCGACTTGATATACCTAAAATGAAAATATCCGGAAGGCATACGCAAATAACAAATGTTTGACGAACGAATGTGGATTTGGAAGTAATACGTTAAATTAAGAAGATTAATAGTAACATTCTTATGAAATACTTACATAATATCTTGCCTGTATTTCCCGAAGGGTTAGTGTCATATTTTATCAGCTATGTTTAAGGTGTAACAAGGGGCAAGCCTATTGCCGACAAGCGGGCACTAATCTAAACTCCGGGCTGCTGCCTAGAGAATTACACTTAATAACACTTTGGCTGGCCTGGGAACCGTGAACAGCAGTAGCAGTTAACGAACAAGGCAGTTGAAAACAACAAAGCAGAATTAATAATTATGATGGTGATTACAATTACTTAGTAATTACAATTCAGCACGCTCATTGCCTTCACGAGGTAGGCAGTTCTATAACCAATATCAACCAACATAATCGTTTCTTATAGCCAGGTCACGCCAGGTGCAACCATAACGCAATGGGATTATAACCATAATGGGCCATAAAAAGTAACGGTTTGATAGACCATCGTCGCATTTTCGGTAATCTTAATAATTATAGTAACGCCACACCTTTAGGGAATCGGTAGAACTGTGGACTTGTGGATTAATATGGCGACCTTAAGAGCAGTGGTGACACAGTGGTAACGGCCGTGGCTTATCAATTGTGGATCATACGAGTAGGTTCAAATCTAGACATGCGCTTTGCTTTTTGTAAATTATTTCATCACCACTGCTCTCGAAACGGTGAAGGAAAACATCGTGAGGATACCGACATGTCCTAGAACCTAAAATTCGAAGACATGGGTCATCTAGCAACTCGCACTGGGCCCGCTTGGTGGATCAAGGTCCGCTCCCTCTCACAAAGAGGAGCCCTGTGTCCCAGCAGTGGGAAAATTATAGGTTATTTATACTAAGTACAGGATAAGTTTTTAACCATTGCCCAAACTGTAACTATGAATTCAACATCGCACAGCATTCTAGACACCCCAGTGCAGAAATTTTTCGTCGGTTATGCAAAATTTTAGTCAGCTGTTTCATAGAAAAGTGCAATACCTACGCGGTCAAATGTATAGAACAGCTGATTTGTTTTTGTATGACCGCCGAAAAATGTCTGCACTGGGGGGTCTACAATGTTGAACCATGAAGGTTACAGTTTGCGCACTGGTTAAAAACTTATTCTGTATAGCGACCTACCCATATTAATATTTGTAAACAATTTGATTATTGTTCATCTTAATTACAGTAATATTAGTTATAGTTTGTCAAATTTTTGTAAATGTGAGTACCATGCATCCTTATAATATGTTGTTTTAATGTACGTCGACTTGAAAAAACGTGGTAGTTGAGAGTATGTCATGCTCACTTAAATGTCTCAGTGATGGTGGCGTGTGTGTTGGATCATTCGGTTCCCTAGAAAATGGTTGAGCTGGATGGTGCTGATCCATGCGTCAAGTTCGTGAACGGGCGCCGTCGGTTGAGACTGGTCATCTCTTATCTGCCATGGCTTATTTTGAATCTTATTTTTTTTAATTTATTTTATTACATTTTTTTACATTGTTCTCACATATAGAAGCACCAAGAATAATGTTCCCACACACACAAATTTTGTAATACCCACGATTTAAAAGAGTGTCCTTGGAGTTTCTTGCCCGTTCTTCTCCAGAGAGATCTACGTTTTTGGAATGGGCACCTAGCTTCAACTTCGATTTTTGTTTGACAATTCAAAAGTGCCTGTGAAAGGTCTAATTGAAATAAATGCTTTGAGTTTTGAGTTTGAGTAATGTATTTAATGGATTTGTATACTGCAACTGAATTGGGTAAGAAACAATCAATCAGAATCTAAATGTTTTTTAAAGATATTGCTAATCAAAAATATAATTGTGTCTATGTCATGCTACAAAGCAGTCGGAATATTTTGGGTCAATTTTGATGATTAAAATTGTCACTCGACTTTTGTTGCTGACTATCTATTACTTATTTAAGGCACATTCTAATATATAGGTTATTAGCTCCTGCCCGCGTCTTCGTTCACGTGAAATTTCTTATTTTAACATAACTTTTTCCTCACACTGACATGACACTCGGCAATACTGTAGCTTCTCATTAGTGTAAGAATTTTTGGTATCGGATCAGTAGTTCCAATGATAACTCTCTATTATACAAAGTCAAAATAAACTAAAACTATTTTTATCTTTCATTCAGGTACAAAAATAAACATATACACCGTTTGATACAAAAATAATCTATAATCTAAGTATGGATAATGTTCAAATTGCCTTCACGTGTTCTCGTAGTGGTCCACTTTGCATAATGATAAGGGGTTGTCTATCAAACGGTATCATTATAGATAGCACTTTAGTTTATTATGAAAGCTGTTTCAATCGATTTGTTTGTTATTCACTCGTAATCACATGTAGGGGAAATTGCAATTCTATGTTAGCTTTTATCTAAGTACCATTGCGATTCTTCCAAGTTATCTAAGTGCTGATTGCAAAAAAAATTGCCGGGGTTAAACGGTAAATAATATATAATGTTTAAAAAAAAAACCATTCATTTTTATTTCATAGATAAAAGTGGTTTGAAGTGTGTCCTTATCGGTCACAGTATGGGTCAATGCAATAAATAAGTAACACAGGATGGTATTTTCGAAAATAGTAAAAGAACTTGACACCACCGGGTTAATCGCGTGAGATACTGACAGTCGGAATGGCTTCTAACAGTTCAGCAACATCCATTGCGTTATTTACGTTGTTGATCCGATATTTTCTTTTCAAACATATGAAGCAATGGATTAGCCGCAGTATCCTGCAAAATGATTCCCATAAAATACAAAACGTGCCCGTTGTCTAATACATTTCTATATCCCGTAAATACATTAACTTCGCGCCAATAGAAAATATTATATTATTTAAAAGTGACGATTCAAGTGAGTTTTTTAATGCTATATAGTCGACTAATAACCCATTTAATCTCTAGAGGGCCACAAAGGAACACACATACATAAGCTGATAAACACATTACAACACAATCCCCAATTTGTTGTGTCCCAATACTGGGCAAACGCCCCTGCCCCCTTCTTCTTACAAACCCTCGCATGTTTTGTGCGATCTCCGACCATGTTGGCCCTACAAACGTTATCGGATCCAGTTTACAGTAAATTACAAATAGGTACATGACATTCATTGCTATCATTACAATTAAGAACAAAAACAATTAAATGACCTATCTATTTTTACAACCTACGTTGTACGAAGCTACCTACAACGTAGGTTGATCTTGAAACAAGCCCATGTGACTGGTGGTTGGTAACGCTGACTAATGAGCAGAGATCGGATATTCGGATGCATATTTACCTAAAGTTGAGGTGTTGGCTAGTACAGAACGCGCTTTTTTATCGAAAATATCTTAATTTTTTTTTTTTTTTAAATTCACTCACACCCTTCTCTTACAGACTTACACTCTACATACACATAAATATTACTTGCATCGGGGTTAATTTTAAATATAAATATGCATTTGAATACAATCCTAATAATTTAGAAGTCGCTTCCATACTATACACCTGATTAGAAAGCTTTATAAATTCCCGGTGTTCCTAGAATCCCGGGATATTTTTTTACAAAAAAATATAATATAAGAAGCCACTTCCATACTTTCATAACTAAAAATTAACTTTCTCTACTAATGAGGCATCTGCTGTATTACCACTTACTCCTGAATTAAACATGACACACCATGGTCTGCGAAAATTAGAACCTCGCATTTTTAACGAAGAAAAACCAACATTAGGTACTGCTGTTTTGAAATAATTTAATACATATTTAATTATTCTCGACGGAACCATAGTAGGTGCTTACGTAATAAAGATGCCAACAATATTAATTAGTTACGCAAAAAGGAGCAACAATAATAATAAATAAAATGAGAGCAGTACAGTTCCGGACCGATTGACCGTATAGGGCACAACATAAGGAACCTGGAAAAGTATTGGGGAGACCTTTGCCCAGCAGTGGGACTGCATAGATTAAAAAAGAAACTTATAGTTGCACCATTTTTGACAGTTTCTAAATGCATTTTCTACGCCTGGTCAAATACTCAAAGCAAAATGTTGCGTCAAGTAAACAATATTTTCTTACTAATCTACTAGGAGCTAAAATATTTTTAATGTAAACGGGAAATGCTAAAAGCTCTGTTTTTAAGTTACTTAGCTACAGTTTAGTAATACTTATGTGGCTTATATGCATTCATAACACGCCATCTGTCACAGAATGAAAATATACGAGCGAATTATGTAACTGGAAATTAGCTTTGGCCCATTTAGGTGGATTACTTAAGCGTTGTTTTTCTGACGTTGTTCTGATTTCTGGTGTGGTATGTGTGGTAGGTATGTTTTTTCTACATTCATACAGGTTACAAGTACAGTACTGCACACCTTCATGTACCTATATGTGCTCATTCCACAGGACAAGATCATAAAAAAGCCGGACAAACTGTGGGCCAAAATAGCACAGAATTGGTGCCCTGAGATTTATTTTTTGATTATAGCGGGTTCACGACAGACCACGGAGGAGATGGTGGGACGAGCTGGACATGTTATGTATAACCTGGAAAGCGGACGCGTGGGTTTGCGAAAGATGGAAGGAGTGGCACAGCCTAACAAATTTGAAATCAAACAAACACTACCACCACCCTTCTTGGTAGTGCATTTACGTAGGTACAACGCTATCATAATATTACTAGATTTATTCTTCGTTCGTCCTGAACTTTTGTCCCACATTCCAAAAAATTCTTAGTTTGTCCCATATCACTATTGAAGTTTTGCTTGGTCCTAAATTAGAAGTACAGGTGCCAGCAGGTCAAGCTATCTCAAACTGTCAAATTTTCCCAATTGAACAAAAACCTTATTCCTTTGTAATAAAGTTGAAAAACTATCAAAGAAATTTGACAGATTGGGGTAGCTTGATGTGCTGGCCTCTTTAATTTAAAGGTACAGTCAACATAGAGCTATGAATTAAATCAATACAGCTAAAAAAACATCGAAACCATTCTCCTGTCTATATCCCAATTTATTTGGTGTCGACGCGACATGTTTTCTTCCACACTTCTCTATTAGTCGTCGGCAGTCGCTCCATGTAAAATACTGGTATTCAGCTGCATCCGGTTAGACCAGAAGCCGACCCCAACGTAGTTCGCAAAAGGCTAGGCAGATGTTGATGACTTCTTTAATGATCGTCATCTCGGTGGACAAACCAATACATAGCTGTGTTGGCTTGCCAAAACCACAAAAAGAAAACAAAAAATAAAGACAGTGTTCTCAAAAAAACAAAATACATCTAGCAACAACTAACGGATAAATAATGTTTATATTTCCATGTTTTCTTCAACGATTGTCGGGTATCCGTGCCGATTCGTCGAATCCTTTATTCGAAAACTTCGTCAAAACTTTGCCGAAACTTCGTGAACAGCTCACGGATTGTTTGACGGAACCCCTAGTGATGGGAAATGTCGATAAACTTCAAAGGTAAATGTTTATTCTGTCTTTACGGGGGTTTGACTTGATTGAAGGGCAGGTCAGGATAAAGGATTTGCAACATCAGTTTGTGTATGGAAATGTTTGTTTTACTTTCCGATTGTTTTATTTGCAAAGTAGATAGATACCTTTATATCCCAAAATATTTACTCACTGATTGATTGACAGTAATACCTCTGTGTAGGTAAATAGTGTACTCGGAAAGGATTTCAGAAGAATGGTGTGGTCAGTAAAAGAAAGTGAAGGCGAAATCTATCTAAATACTAATAATAAAGTTGAAGAGCTTGCTTTGTTTGTTGGAAAGCACTAATCTATGAAAGTACCAGTCGAATAAAAAAAAACTCTGTTCGCATTTGATAGCTCAACTCTCGAGGCAAGCAGGTTATACGTAACATCATGCTAAGGACCCATAAGAGCCGATCACAAAACGAAAAAAGTCAGAGGGAACGCTAAGCGAAAACTAAATAAAAGCGCGGGCAGGTGATGCAATGCTGCAAGCAAGGGTTGCGGGAACAAGAAAGTTCAGGTGGGTAAAGTTGTGGGCAAAAGCTTGTGTCAATCAAAAAGTTAAACACTGCTCTGTTTTTGGCCTTTTTTTTTCCAGTAAACTGTAAATGTTTCTTAATTGAACGATACCTATAACCACACATTATACCTACTACTACATGATATAATTTGGTACTAGAAACAAAATAGACACCTTCTTTTAGTGTCAGAGCTGTTCTCTCGACAACTCATTCATACACCAGAGTGACATCTCCCATCACTAGTTGGGATTCCGCGGGGCTCACCCTTTCAGCGCGCACTTTTCAGTTCAATGTTCGGGGATTAATAGGTTTTTCTCCAAAACTTAGGCTTTACCGAACGTTCAGGTTCTTTCAAGTGCTTCAGTAATTGTTACAAGTGTAAAACGATTGCTGTTTGACATTGTGAGTGTACTGAGGGATTTGCAGAGTGAACAGACATCTTCTGGGTACGCTCGTTCCATCACGGACCTCATCAATCGCTTTCCATCAGGCGTGATCGAGGTCAAGAGGTCATTCAGCATTTTTTTAATTTATTTTTTGCCAAATATTTGTGTTTGTTTGTTCCCTTGCTGCATCGTTATTAACCTTTAGTTGTGCAATTAATTGTACATATTTTAAGGATACATTCTATGAATCAAAAACTCTAGAAAGACGATTAATTGTACATACCCTCATAGAAAAATAATGTCTAAAAACAAAACAAACCCTTAGTAGGAAGGTGGTGTTATTAATTCCTAGTTCGGCCCCGAACTAATCTTGTCTGTAAGTGATGTGGAGTAGGAATACTATTATTTTACATGCTTATCTGACCTCCAGATTCCAGTTACTAGTTAACACGATACTCCTTGGTAAGACTGGTTGTCAATGACAGCCGGAACCAACGGTTTACCGTACTCTCCAATTCACAGAGGGGTCTTGGTCTGTAAAGATGGTCACCCATCCATGGACCAACCGCGGCAACGGCATCGATCGGCACGTGTGGCTGTTATTACTAAGCCACAAGCCCCTCTTGGCTCCGTACTGTCAACAGATTGATATTAGCCATCGTTCGATTTTTCTTCCACCATAGCGTTACATAAGCACATATCGAAAGTTCTGCAATACGTTTACCGCATACGCTGAAGGGCGAAGTAATGGCTGTCATCAATAAGAACGGATCCGAACGGCGCCGGAGCGTCGGTTACCTACAGTTGTACGGCACGCGAGGTGGACACGGAACTAGAGTGTATGGATGAGGTAGATCTTTGGGAGGTACGGTCCTCAAAGAGCTTGTAGATATGGCATAATAGCCCTGCTACCATCCTTGGTGACTGGTTAATCTATGTACATCATCATCATGACAATTAGCCTTTCCTTCCCTCGGCTGGGACACAGGCGTCCTCCCTGTGAGAGGCAGTGGGCCGAAATCCACCAAACAGGCCCAGTGCGGGTTGGTAGATGTCACATATCTTGGCATTTTTCTTTCTTCTTTTCTTCACGATGTTTCTCTTCACCGTTTTGACAGCAGTGGTAATGAAATTAAATACATAAAGTAAAGTGTGTGCCTGTGTTTGATCTCACGACCTACGCTTTTTGCTCAACTCCGAAAGTTCGTTTACTCGAATATACTCAACTTTATTTTAACCTCACTATCGGCTTCAGAACCCTCGAAAACTATGAAAACGTCACCAATGAACGCATCTTGGATTTTCATTTAGACCTCACTGTCGCCTTCAGCACCCTCGAAAACTATCTTTGCATCTTTCTATAATATCACAAAAAGTCGCATAAAGCTTTTCGTAACGATTTTTACAATTTTACTCCTTCCGCAAGCTGTAATAGAGAATATTTCTCAAAAAAAAAAAAAACTTGGTAACATATTCTCTTCCAAATTCTCTAACTCTTGTACAGATTTCCTTAGCTACAGTTTATGTGCCGAAGAAAGGTAGAATGATGTACTTAGATACGTCAGCAGGATCTAGATTACCAGGCTAAGCTTACTTAGACTCCGACTTAGGATATTTGGAAAACGAAGTCAACATTTAGAAAGTATTTCTTTATTTTACTAAAGAGAAAGAAAAGCATTGGAAAATATAAAGACATTTCGTTTATCCGACTGTCAAATCATTGAGCCTTCTTCTTTGGAAGATTAGCTTTTAGATCTCTAGATCCAAGGATAGCAACTATTTATTCGTACCTATCGTCTGATGAATTAGACTCTTTTTGAATAATTCAACAACTCTTATAGTATTGAAAAATGTAATCATTGCTTAGTGCTATGGAGATATGAGGAACAGAGTGTTATGTTCACTCAACCTCCGTAGTATAGGGAGGATCCTCCCACTAGACGGGTTTTGTGTCTGGTGGGCAATTGCTCGACAATTGGTGTTGGACGTTGTTTATATGCTAGTTTTGCTGAAAACTCTGCTTGCGCGATTCAGAATTTTGTGTGACGTCACTGAGATGCATAGTTTGTATAAAGCGATGTAGATATAATAATACCAGCTTAGTATTGTGTAATTGCAGCGCAAAGGCCTCTTCTCCTACAGAGAAGCATTGATCACCAAGCTTGCTCAAGCCTGGTTGTTGATTTCAATTATTAACTATATGTTCAGTTTCGCCACGATATTTTCCTACACCGAAGTCAGTAATGTCCAAGACAAATTCAGAATGTAAACAAGAGGTATTATCATTATCCTCGTTATTAAAGGGTTGCTGTTGTGTTGCTACTGTCAGACGTGAAATACTATAACTTTCTGGAATTCTTACCATACAAATTAGCCGTTATTTTTGTGGCGCTCATAATTTTGTTTATTAAAATTTTCACTCAACCCCTCTTTCTTTTTTCAAAAACTATTAAATAATAAAATCAGTAAATAGAAGTTTGTTTGTTTTCAAATTAGGAACGTTCTCGTGTGCCAGCTAGTCCGTGACAGTGACGTCACGGCCTCGGCACGTACTCGCACGGTTCCGCGCCAAAATTATGGAATAGTTATAAAAGTTTCGACGGATTGCCGAAGGGGCGGATGAAGGTGGCCTGGCTATGGCCTGTTATAAAAGTACCTATGTGATGAAAATGTAAACATGTAAACAGAAAATGTACTTGTGGATGAAAATGAGTGCTTTGTTTTGATTTATTTGAATAAATAAATCGGTTCTATTTTTCCAGTTCTCTTCTCATCTATTTGTCTCGTGTATTTACTAAAACGATTAAATATATAATTACAAAAGTAAAAAATAATGCGAAAATCATTGAATGTGTTCTTCTGAAAATAGTGAGTTTTCTTGGTTTATTTTTGAGTTTTAATGTGCAGACTGTGTCATAACATTTTCATGTGAATTAATTAAACATGAGCAACACACTTGTTCCGTATATTATACCACTCTCCATATTTGTATTTTCAACGTAAATGCCTTATTTCCTTGAAATGGTAATTGATTAATTGAAAACATAAAATAATATTACGCTTGTCATGCTCGAAGGGTTGTGCAGAGGTTTACTTATTACCTACAACTATCTTTAACCAGTTATGTTTACGTTCCATTTCATATGGAGCGCGTCTATTGCTCTCAACCGGTCATAAATCCATAATATGTGCTGCTACTAAAAAATGCTACAATGGTAAAACATGAAACTAGCTTTTGCCAGCGGCTTCGCCCGCGCGGAACTTTTAGAGGCTGAATTTCAAAAAATCCTTCCTAATTCCTTGTCTACATTATAAAGGGAATCTTTGTGCAGAATTTCAGCTTTCTAAGTCCAAGGGTTTGGGCTGGGCGTTGATGAGTCAGTCAGTCAGTCAGGACTTTCCTTTTATTTATACAGTTATCACCCTTCTTCTTCTTTGTCGTCGTTCCCTCAATGCTGAGGATCGCGACCAAATACAACTTGTCTGTAAATGCAGTGTAGACCGCTCGGCAGGCGCTGCCTCCAACAGCCCTCTTGATTGCTTCTGACCATCTTCCCTAATAGTAAAATAGTACCCACTAGCATTTCACATCAAAACTATCACATTTATAATATTTGTAGGACTACTAGTAATAATTTTTGTACATATTGTGTTTTAACGTCATTTTCTCGTTGTTCCAGGTGCAAATGACTTAGTGGCGTGAAACGTGATGTGAGGAGGGGATCAGCCACCATGCTGATACGGTACTTACTTCTCGTGCTGTTGTGTGCGGTGAGTACTTGTTTTATTCTTCCTTAAAACTCGCTATGTAATTGCATAATAACACACACAAAAACTTTGATGAAAAAAAAAAAAAAAACTAGTATCTTTAAAAAAAAATGTACTGAAAAGTAACTTTAATTTCGGAAGCCGATATTTTGTAGATATTAGGTATTGTTCCAGCTGTTACCGCTGTTGTGATTAGGTTGCTTCTATGAAAGGTTCTGGTTTGTTCTGTAATTATGAAAGGTTCTGTTTCGTACGTCCGCCATGTCAATCAATGATTTTTCAACGACCCTCGGCGCCCCTGACGCTGCGAAGAGAAAACGCTGGCAGTGCGGCATGGCTGCACGCAGGCACGGCGATGGTAAGTCCTACCGTGCGCCATCTGGCGGCGACAGGGCCGTATTAGGTAAATAGTTTTTTGCCGCCGACTTTCAAAATTAAACTTATTTTTCACTTTGTAGTGTTTTTTTTTTGGAAGACACTTTTTTTTTTATCTTTTTTTTGCTAATGGTATCTACTCCTCACCAATTCGTATAGATACCACTAGTTGGTAAGTAAACGACACTCACAGAAAGTGTTAGAACATCATCAAGATACACAAAGTGGATTAAAAACGTTTTATCGAAGCTAACGCAAAAATAGGTTCGCAATGACTATCACTTTGACAGTTCAGCCACGTTCAATGCGTTATTAACATTGTTGAGCGGACGAATTATTCAAACCAATGAAGCAGTGGATTAGAAATTTCGTTCAAAACCCTCGGATTGTGATTGAAAAGCGTTTTACGCAATTAGGGTGCCCTCAGTGCTGTTGATCGACTTTACACTAAGTTCGCGATTTAGTTTCCATACATATCAACAAACATGATTTAATTGAAAAAAAAACCTTAACACCCATATTTGTAAGTTCAGTTTCGAGTGTCAGAAAATCTGATTGTTGATCATACGCTGATTTGTTGATCACAACAACTGCACAGTAAAATTAACACTCCAATCTTATTGGAACTTATATTTTCGAGCCATTTGGGGTTGAAACTCTAAGGCCATGGTATCCGAGTGCCCACTTAGTTTTCCGAGACAGTGGCAAACGGTTGGTCTACTCTTCACGTGAATACTGGCTTGCCTATTTCATACACTTTTGGGTGCTTTTTAACGATGGGGAAGAATTTTTAGATGCCCTATGATTCCTTAAATATTTTAAATCATTTATATATTTTAAATAAATACCCATGCTTCAATAAAACGAAACAATTTTGGTTGACCAAAACTCAAACTCAAACTCAACTCAAAGCATTTATTTCAAATAAATCAATTACAGGCACTTTTGAATTGTCAAGGTCGGTGAGTTAGAAAGATGAAGCTAGTTGCCCATTCCAAAGCGTAGGTACCTATGGAGAAGAACGGGCAAGAAACTCCATGGACACTCTTTTAAAATCAAGATTTTGTTACTAAAAGTTGGTTACATCATTATGTTGAAATTATCAATGTGAGAACGATGTAAAAAGTGCACATTAAAAGCGTTCGTAATTAAAATAAAATAACAATTAAAATAAGCCGTGGGAGCTAAGAGATGACCAGTCCCTACTGGTGGCGCCCGTTCACGGACATGACGTATGCATCAGCACCATTCAGCTCAACCATTTTGAAGGGAACTTAATGATCCAACACACACGCCACCACCAGCGAGACATTTGAGTGAGCATGACATACTCTCAGCTGCCAGGGCACATTCAAGTCAATAAAAGACGTACCCTGTAAATGTTTGCATTATAGTAGGAACATAGTGCTCACACATATGCTATGCAATTATACAATACAAAAATTTGAATTTATACAATGCAAAGATATCTAGCTTTTACAGTCTTCAGCAGCTCCAACAATGTTTTCAATGTTATTCAATTTAGTTTAAGCTACCTTGTGGAGCAGGACAAGCAGCGTTTAGCCAAGCATTTTTGTCAGCGATGTAATCCCCCAACTTATAATAAGCATGGCTGCATAGTGTGCGTTTTATACAAGATTTAAATTTCGATTCATTCAGTTCGAGTATGTGAGGAGGTATTTTATTGTAACATTTTAAACAGTACCCCATGAAGGATGAGTCTACTTTAGCCAGTCTGAAGCCTGGTTGAACCAATTGGTGCCTATTTCTCGTTCTAATGGTGTGTCTTTCACCTCGTTTACTGAAAAGATTTAAGTTTTTCCTAACGTACATGATGTTCTCATAGATATATTGACAAGGTACCGTCATGATATTAATAACTTTGAACAGTTCCCTTAGAGAATCCCGCGTACGGAGGCCATATATTGATCTAATGGCTCTTTTCTGCAGAATAAAAATAGACTCGATATCTGCAGCCCGTCCCCATAGTAAAATACCGTATGACATGATACTATGAAAGTAACTGAAATAGACTAGCCTCGCGGTTTCTACATTAGTGAATTGGCGGATTTTTCTTACAGCATATGCTGCTGAACTTAGCCGTCCTGCAAGAGCTGTTAAATGAGGACTCCACTGTAGTTTTGAGTCGAGCGTGATCCCTAGGAAAACAGTTTTATCGACGAATTCTAGTTTCTCTTTATTCAATACTACGTCACAATCAGTACTTTTAACATTTGGTAAAGCAAATCTTATGCATTTAGTTTTTTTCCCATTTAACACTAAATTATTAGCAGTGAACCAATTTTGTACCAGCAGTAGGGCATTATTTACGTCGTCAAGATTTGATGCACGTCTATTTATTTTAAAAATTAAGGATGTATCGTCAGCAAATAACACCATTTGTGGTTGGTTTTTTAATAAATGGGGTAGATCATTAATATATACTAAAAAGAGGAAAGGACCTAATATTGAGCCTTGTGGAACACCCATTTTTATTTTTAAACCATTTGAATTGACACCATTTATATGAACTTTTTGCTGTCTATCATTTAAATAAGATTTTACTAGACTGAGCGCAAGTTTACCTAGTCCGTAATGCTCAAGTTTTAAAAGCAAGGTTTCGTGATTAACACAGTCAAATGCCGGTCACAAAAAATTCCAATGGCATCCTGAGCCTCCTCCCAAGCTGCAAATATGTGTTTTAATAAGGTAACACCGGCGTCAGTCGTACAACGTCCTTTGGTGAAACCATATTGCTGATCGTGTAAGATGTTGTTGGTATTAAAATGATTAAGCATTTGATTGAGCATTATCTTTTCGAACACCTTGCTGAATACCGGCAGCACGGATAATGGTCTATAATTGTTGGCGTCTTTGCTGTCCCCAGATTTGAATAGTGGTAGAAAACAAAATGACTGTTGTGAATTTGTTATCAAAAACCCAGTAATCCATATTAGAATCAGAGATTTGACGCCACGTTGGATACCGGATAGTAAAAAGCGCATGGTCTTTACATCGATATTACAACTATTGTGCTGTTATACTTTCTAGATAGGTAACTAAGTGCAGGGCCCGATCTAGCTATTTAGCCGCTCCGGGCAAAAATAACATTCACCGCCCTTTGCACTAACACCATACGAGTATAAGTCATGAGCTTCTACCAAAGATGGTATGACTATAATTATGTGATATTCTTTTAACTATATAATATTCACATACGTTAGTCTACTACGGCTTCTGAACAAGTATACAAAAATTCATGAGAGTAGGTATGTTTGTAAGTTTACATTTTGCCGCCGCTCATTTTTGCCGCTCTGGGCATTTGCCCGGCTTGCCCCCCCTTAGATCGGGCCCTGACTAAGTGTAACCTTAGAAGAGAGAGAGAGGAGCTTGTGGATAAGTAATATTAAACGTATAGAGGTATGAGGAACAGGGTGTAAAGTTCACTCATACTCTATGGAAAAGGGAGGATCCTCCAACCAGACGAGTGTTGTGTCTGGTGGGCAACTACCCGACAATTGATGTCGGGGTGTTGTATAAATACGACTCGTGCGGTAAACTCTGCTTGCGCGATATAGGATTTGTGTGACGTCAAGTCTTTGATGCGTAGTTTGCATGTGGCGTTGTAGATGCCGCCACATTCGCACGGGTCTATGAGTCAGGGTAAGCTACGTTTGCAGCGGTTATAGATATGTGATCATTTTTACATACCAAGACCCCTCAGAAACCACGCTAAGCCGTTGATACCCGCTTTCATTCGTAAATCTTTGACAGTCGTTACGGGTAGTCAGAAGCCCGAAAGTATAACAACCAGTCTAACTAAGCGGTATCGCATTACCCAGTAACTGGGTTGTGGAGGTCAGATAGGCAGTCGCTCCATGTAAAATACTCGTACTCATCTACCATCCGATTAGACTGGAAGCCGACCCCAACATAGTTGTGAAAAGGCTAAGCAGATGGTGATGAGGTAACGGGACCCTTAAAACCACATAAACATTAAAGCCAATTATAATAGAGTACATAAAAGCTACGCATACCCGAACTGCGGTCACCCATCGTTATAACTTCATATTGGGGGTTGAAGCCCTTTGATTTCGATGTTTGCTTCGGAACCATGTTTTCCTGTTCCGTAAATTTTGCCTCTCGGGAATCACATTATGTGGTTTTGGATTCAGAGAATTTGCAAGGAAGGGATATTCACGATGTGGCTTATCAAATTAGGAATGATACACATCGTGTAATCTAAACAACAGTTGAAGGCACATGGCCCTGTGACATGGAGTATACGACTAAACGCCGACGGACACTACGCCGACAGACTGAACACCGACAAGACTTTACTTCGACGGGACTCTTTGCCGACAGGACACTTCGCCGACAGATTGTGAATCGTAACATACTGCTTTACAATTTAACGCATTATTTTTCGGTAGATTATAATCTATCGAAGTGAAACCGTCAAATTGTGAACTGGTATCAAGACGGATAGTACATTGCGCTTTCACTAAATAGTCAAGTAACTGCCACTAACATGGAAGTAGGTCGCAAATCTAACCTAACCTATCCGGTCAGTAAGCAGTATGGTGCAGTTCACAATTTATCGACAGATTACAATCTCGCGAGATAGTTTATAATCTAACGGTATTTACAATTTTACGGTGACTTGCGTCGCTGATGAGCCTTGTTGGCGAAGAGTTCTGTCAAAGTAAGGTCTTGTCGGTGTTCAGTCTGTCGGCGTAGTGTCTCTCGGCGATTAGTCCGTACACTGTGACATGACAGCTACCTAATTTTGATTTATGTATTTTTATACGTACCTACGTACGAAATTTAACACAATCAATTGTTATAGGAAAGCAATGCACTATAAATACTACGCTTAGTATAATCTGCCTACAATGTTTCTACTGCCAGGGTTATAGGCCTCTTCTCTTCGATAGGCAATGGGCTGCAATCTACCACGCGGGCCCAAGGTTGGTAGATGTCACATGTCTTCTAAAATTTGGTTCTACGACATGCCGGTTTCCTCACGATGTTTTCCTTCACCATTTTGAGAGAGCAGCGGTGACGAAAAAAAAAGAAACAAAAAAGTTTTAAAAATATAATTTTTAATGATACTAAAAATAGGAATATAATTGATGGCATTAATTATCGGATAGGGTTGCGGGTAGGGTACATATTGTTGGTTTAGCTCTACAAGAGAAAAAGTCTATACAGGGTTGAAAGTTGAATTGGGTCTCGGAGGGGATGATAAACCTTAAAATGCTACGGCTCCCAATTTTTACTCAAAGGAAACATTCTATTTCGTGCAAAAATAAATAAAGCAGTACTGCATAAATGTTTGTAGGTATGCATTTTTTATAACGTTTAAAAACACTTCCTGCCGAATTTGTTCCAGTTTCAAAAACTACCACAGACTATAAACAAATACAGTTCACCGGGCATTAAACTCTCCTTCACAAAATAATGCCACAGTATAACAAATTACAGTAGTTCTTCTTTATGATTGGCTGTTCACGGCTCTGACGTCACTGCTACGGAGCTCCGTTCATTTGTTTTTATTGCCTCTCCGCAGAATTATGCACGTTGGACAGATGAGTTATGTTTAAGAGACGAATAAAATAAAGGTGTTCCTTAATTCTCCTGTCTAGGGGTGCCTTAAGGTTTTTTGTTAAGGGTGGTTAAATGGAATAATAGCGTCGTTTATGGCAATGAAAGTAATGTTCTCTTTTCATTCGTGGGTTTCGTGAAAAGTAAGTTTATGGAGATTAGGGAGAAGAAGTAGATAGTGGATCGTGTTTCTCTTCTTGTTCCTACCTACTGATATTAGTGGCAGCCTGTACTTTTACTTTGTCACGACCTCGTAGGTTAATGTTTTCCGTTAGGGGACTTCAACGAGCAAAATGTAACCAATAATTCAGCATAATGATTGTAGCCCCCTAGCGTAGAAATTTTTGATCATTCATCAATATAAAACAGCTGTCAAAATATATACAACAGAAATTCTTTTTAGTAACCATAATTTTCAGAATCACGTACTAAATCCATTACCTATAATAGCTCCTGCCCTGTCCGGAAAACATGTTAAGCCGTCGTCGGTATCAACTGTCATTTGTAGATCTTTGACCGTACGGGTCGTAAAAAGCCATAATATAACCATCTGTCTTAACAAACGGTATCGTATTACCCAGTAACTGGGTTGTGGAGATCAGACAGGCAGTTGCTCCATGTTTACTGGTATTCAGCAGCATGAGGTTAGACTGAAAGCGAACCCTAGACTATATTAGAACTGGACACTAAATTCAAAAAAAACATTAATCAGACAATTCAGACACCAATCTACATGGTCTTCACATGATCTGACTAAGATTATAACTCGACCTACCCAAATGTCCTTTCTTTGGTATTGTTCGTCAAATCGTTGAGCTCTTCAAGTTCTGAGTTGAGCCATGAGCTGCATGATTACTGATAAATGGGTGCACTGAACGGATAGATCCACTCAATCTGTGTAGTTCTTTCCTCAAAAGACCATTTCAGACACCAATCCACATGGTCTTCACATGATCTGACCAAGATTATATCTGGACTTTAAAAGAGACTGTGACCTCTGAATTTATTTCTGCCTTTCTTCTCAGAGTAGTCAGATAGGAAACGCCGACCTCATCTAGTTTTAAAAGTATGATTGGCATGTATAAGAGTTTGTACAAACCTAATTACAGAAATAAAATAATTTATCATTAAACCCTTTCCTCGTCCTCCTACTATGACTCGTGAAAAGCAGTAAACCGTAGTAATACGTTTATTATGCTAATATTGTGGACCTGCGATGTTTCAATTCACACAGTTCATAGCCTTAATAAAAACATAGTTACATTATATTGCTCTAGAGTCTAGAGAAGTCTAGTGATGCGACATGTAAATATTTTTGGAACTTAACTAAAATAATGAGGATGCTTTTGTATGAACTTTAGTGTGAGGAGCTCGTGACAAAATAAAAACAACCACACTGGTCGATCGAGGCTGCGGTCGACCCGTGAATGGGTGATGAGCATCCGTGCCTTGGGAAGCCGTTAGTCCCGGCTGTTTTTCGTTGATCTTTAACAGTCGTTACGGGGTAGTTAGAAGCCCAAAAGTTTGATAACCAGTCTGACTAAGGGGTATCGTATTTCCCTGTAACTAGGCTGTGGAGGTCAATAGGCAGTCGCTCCATGTGAAAAACTGGTATTTATTTGCGGCCAGTTAGACTAGAATATGGCACCTTCCATGTGGACGTAAAAAGAATAGCACCATCCCGTTTCTACCCATGGGTGTCGTAGGAGGCGACTAAGAGACTTACTAGAGAATGGGCAGCAGCGTTCTCTATGCATTTTAGCATCATACTGCGATCGCCAATCCGCCTGCCAAGCGTGGCGATAATAGCAAAACCCCCCGAAAATGAGCCTGAGTGAGGCCTATGTCCAGCAGTGGACGTCTTTCGGCTGAAATGATGATGATGCAGCATAGTAGGGATGGGTGGAGTCAGTATATGATTGGGACCCAACGTTGATTAATTTTTTGGAACCTACGAGAACCTTCTACGCTCGGAGGTCTACAAACATTTATGCTGAATTCATGTGTACCGTTTGCACTTTGGTGTCCCTGCCACCCATACGAGTTAATATAGATATACAAGTGGCCCAGCGATGATCATTAAAAAGCATAGTAGGTACAGCGTATTGTCCTAGTTAATTGGCCTTCCATTTAAATTTTCTCTCCAGAAATCCATTGAAAAAAAAAAAGACAACTAAATCTTCAACATAAATCTTTACCCAAACGGATAACTGACGACAAATCGACTAATTGCAACCAAACATGTCCCATCCCTTACAATGTAAATTAGCCAATTCTCTAAAGAGCTGTATTTTCCTAACGGTAGCTGAAATTCTCGAAGGCTCCATTTAAATTGATTCTCTAATGCTAATAACACGTAACAATTTGTAAGCAGGCGACTGGTATAGTCATCTATTCAGATAGAATTGTTAAAGTAATTCCTTCGACGATGTTTATTTAGGGAATAAGGATAATTGGAAAGGGTCTAGAAGCTAGATGTTTTATAAAGTCTTCTTCTTAGCGTATCGATGGCAAAAAAAAATCAAACATCTTTGGCCCAAAATTTGGCTGCGTGAACTCCGCTCGCTGACGCAGTCATAAGACCGTCAAATGCACAAGTAACAGGGCATGCGACGCAGGATGAGAGGTGAGCCATTGTCTGTGGGGATGTGACGCATATGCCCTTGAGATCGGAGCCATCCGTGAAGCCCCATCTCTGAAGATTGTCTTTGCTCAGGTCGACTATTAGGGCCGGTTTCGAAGTCTATTTAGAGATTTCCATGTCGGCCACGGTAACGCGTGCCCAGGCGGAAGCCTCTCAGACGGTTCGATAAAGTTATCAAGGGGTATATACAGCTTCCACCACAGGTTACATCTCGCCGTGGCGAATATCTTTATATGAGTTGAGGTCGGCTTTCAGTCTAGCCGGATGCAGCTGAATACCAGTACTTTACATGGAGCGACTGCCTATCTGACCTCCACAACCCAGTTAATGGGTAATAGGATACCCCTTAGTAAAACTGGTCGTCAGATTTTATGGCTTCTACGTACGACTGTCAAAGATCCACAAATGACAGCCGGGACCCAAAGCTCAACGTGCTTGCCGAGGCACTGAATTAATAGTTAGGATACTATTTGTCCCGATAGTAAGCGTGGATAATTTCCGACCTCTATGCAGGCGAATCCGCTAGCAAAAGCTAGTGGCAACATATTTCTAAAATGAATACCACGAACCTCATTCTTCAGTTATGAAAACAACGTTACCTATTCTCATTTCACAAATAAAGCGAATTTTCCGTACATTTCCCTTCACCTGCAGTGCATTTTCCGTACACAGTGGATTTTCTAACGTATTTTATAACAGTGGGGTGCATTATACTTGCATTAGTTGCGGTAATTTTCTGAATCTCTGTTACAGTGCAGATTGAGTTTGTTTGTTTACCGTATGGGGCGAGATGTGAGCGAAGGCGAAAAGAAGGACGTGATAAGGTGCCTTAATTAAAGGTTAATACTCACCCACAGGAAAGGGCTTTGCTTGGAGTTTCCCTGCATGATCGAATTAGGAATGTAGAGATCCGTAGGAGAACCAAAGCAACCGACATAGCCCGAAGAATTGCCAAACTGAAGTGGCAGTGGGCAAGGCACATTACTAGCAAAACAGATGGCCGATGAGGCCGAAAAGTTCTGAAGTGGCGACCTCGTACCGGAAGGCGTAGAGTTGGAAGACCTTCCACAAAGGCTGCGAGAAACCGCTGTTAAATGGCGGAGCTTGGGGAGGTCTATTTCCAGGAGTGGAAGTCTTTCGGCTGAGATGATGATGATGATGATAAGGTGAAAGCCAGATTGCGGTTTGCATTAAGCCGATGACATCAACTGCTGAGATTGAATATGTGTGGAGCATAACAGACGGATAACGTTCATCGATTGGTCGTAGACGATCAACCATAATCTTTGCAAAACTCTTGCACCTTGATGATGGTGGAATTTTGATACTATATACTTTCACAGTTCAATTCTTTATCTTTAACGTGATGATTATATTTCAACATGTGCAGGAATAAAACAGTAATCCTGTAGGTATATCTTAACACGAAAGTTTTGCAAAATTGTAATGTTTGCCACAGTTTTCGGGTCGCCAATATTGCACAGAAATAGTTTCAGCTCCAATGTGAGCTTATTCGGATGCAACAGTATCTATCTATACAGCAGAATATGGAAACGGCAAGCAAGGAAGACGTTACTATGGCGTTATTTAGCTTCATAAATGTATGGGGTGGGAGTGTATCTACAGGATTCAATAGTCAGAAATCGCCAATACCTGCGCTGTGAGCAAGCGTAGCATAGAACAACTTTTATTCCTTTTCCACATGAGAAGATGCATTATACATATTAGGGCCTGTATTATGGCATTTGGTAGTCATAGTCTAAAAATATTATTACTCTTCGCCCGCGTGTAATTTTCTGCTTCCCCATCCTATCCCATTGCATCGCCTATCCGTACTATTACCTCCTTTTCGCTTGGCGTTCTTTCTCTTTTCCTTTTTGCTAAATATAGCCTTTATCCATCCGCATAAATTGAGCTATCAAAAGGCAAAATATATTTTTTCAAATCCGACTCAGAAGTCCATAGATCGGCGTTCGAACAAATAACAAAAAACAAGCAAGCTCTTTAGCTATTTTATTAGTATAGACAGGGGTTCCCAAACTTATTTTGTCTACTGCCCACTTTGAGAATAAATAATATTTTAGCGTACCCGTTTTTTCACCTACCTAAAAACCACTATAATTTCAAATTTAATTAATTATTGTGAGCTATATTAGCGGAGATTGAGCGGAATCAGGGATGCAATTTAGGCCTGCAGCGCCCACAAGGGGGCGTTATCGCCCACTTTGGGAAAGGCTGGTATGACGATAAAGATATATTGATAAAGTTAGATGATTACCCCATGCCATATAATTACCCCATGCCATATAATTATCCCATGCCATTTAATACCTACCTAATTACCGTCCTATTATTAAACGTAATTATAAACCTTAATTAAAACCCAATTACCGCCAAGATCCTCGCTAAAATTCTCAGTTCTGTATTATGTCGCGCGGTATGTACTAACTATGTGTGCACTACACGCAAAGCGACTGCGTGCTATGCAAACTATCTATGTACAACGCGTTATAATGCTGAAATTATTATAACATACTAGCTGCATTTTGTGGTGCTATGTAACAACAACAACTGCTATGTAGACAACCATATGGTTGTCTGTGAAGGAACGGCTATTTGTAGTAGTGGGTGTTGTGAGATCGTGGTGAGCGGTTGTATTAGGAGGATGAACAGTATTGTCTTCTCTCTCTACCCCAAGCACCAACACTTCAACCGGTTCTGTGCTTCTTGCATCGAACGGATTCCTGCGGCTAACACCAGGTCACCGGTCTACCTTGTGGATGGCCTTCCGACGCTACCTTTCGGCCCGATTTGCCGGCTGTTTTGCGAGCAATTCACCCTGCCCACAACCACTTAAGTTTGACAATTCTTCGGGCTGTGTCAGTTACCTTGGTTCTCCTGAGGCTCTTTTCATTTATGATTCGATCGCGTAGAGAAACTCCAAGCACAGCCCCCTCCATCGCGTTTTGGGTGACTTTCGGCCTTCTTATGAGGCCCATTTTTGTCTATATTAGTAGTGATTAAGTTGGCCCAGTACCTTTTGGACTGTCAGACCTCGTTTGAACTAACTAACATCATGATCTGGGGAAAGTAAGCCCACCGCAAAGTAGTTGTTACTGAGTTTGACACTTTTTATCAGAAACACAGATCAGTGATTGTCCACTTTAAGCTGAGACCAAATACAACCATCTCAAATCAATGACAATTAAGTAACTGAGTAAATCCTGCAAGCATCATGGACGGTGCAAAAGTTTCCACGAGTCACTTATGATGTGCCTTGTGCAGTTAGCCTCAATGTCACGAACTGTAATCTTTTCAACTAATTAATTAACATGCAACTGTTTCATAATGAGTATTGTTTTTTTTAAATAAACCGGGTATTTAAAAAAACGAAAACGTAGAGGTTTTTATTAGTGTCACACGAGTGTTTTAATACCCAGGTATTTGCAGTGTCATACACTACTTTATCTACTTTCATTAAAAAACCTACTTATTATAAGAACTACATTAAAAGACTAAGAAATTGTTTTGTTCGCTCCGCATATGCGATCCATTATTGGTACTTTGAATTTGCCCTGTAAATATTGGTAATAAAATTGTTTCATTATTTTGTTCGAGAAAAAGTGTTTTACTATGATTATAGTTCGATACTGTGTTGAGAGACGATATTTTATGAGGTATTTTATGTACTTTCACGCAAGTTTCATAATCTGCTATTATTCCACATAAACCTACATGGGCACTTATAAAACGTCAGCAGCTAGGTGCACGGTTCCAATTGGTCGTTTCCTATGGAGAAGAGCCGGCAAGAAATTGGCTTTTATAATAGTTTCAAATTACAGTGTTAATAAGTGACATATTTAAGCCATTATCGTACCTAAAGCTCGTGCTGATGCTTATACGCTAGAGGTCATATTAGAAGCACATTTATGCAAATCATGTAGTGCCTCCACGCATTGAGATGCCCTATGAGATGGGTTGCACGCAACGAGTGACCCCTATGACCTGTTTCAATCAATTTTGATACGGCCCTGAACGGTATGAATCTTTGATCCCTTTTAAGTTATTAAAGTCCCTTTTAAAACGCGTTTTTTTACATGTGTGTATGAATGATTTGTGGTCATTTTGCCAATGTAAAAGACAGTAAATCCAGAGTTATTTCCCAGAGTATGTATGTCTGTTTGGTACATTTTCACGGCCAAATTAGAAAGTCGCCGGTTTATTTTTCATTCCGAAGGGTCGAAAACGAAGCTTTGGCGTTTATAGCTGCCTGAAAGTCAAAGTCAAAGTCAAAAGTCAAAGCATTTATTTCAATTAGGCACTTAAAAGGCACTTTTGAACGTCAATATTTACATATAGAATTGATTCTAGACGCCGATTCCAAAATGTTGAAGCCTGGTTTATACGAAGCGACTTTACTAGTTGCCTATAGTTCTTTTCTCTTTCCTCTTGTTAACGAAGCTTGGACGAACGATGTGGCTTCATCACAAAGAATATAGTGGTTATATAGTCTAGGCTTCATCATAGTCAGCCTGTAATGTCCTGGCTGCCAGGACACATGCTTCCTTCCTCAGTGAGAAGGAGTGGGCCGTAATCCACCACGCAGCCCCAGTTCTGGTTGATAGGTGTCGCATGTCTTTGAGTTTTTTTGTTCTAGGACATGCCGGTTTCCTCACGATGTTTAGTACTACGAAAATCGATTTCCAAATTCGAATAGCAATATTAAATTGGCCTATCTATAGTCTACCTATAGTCAGACAATCTGCAAAATTAAATGGCACACGAAATTGCCAGCTAAACTCTAATAAATTAATTAGAACCCCATGATTGATTAGTTCTCCAATCAGTTAATAATAACTAATAGTTAATAATTGCAACACCTCGCTTTCCACCCTATGAATGCTCATAATAATAATAATTTTCTGACGTAAATTTATTCATCGCTATAAATTTTGTGGCGTTTATGCGTTTGGTTTTGAGCTTCATTTTCAACTTGCGTTGCGGTAATGTTTAAATTATTATGTTGCTGCGTTATGTGCAGCAGCATAGAGTTTTAATGCTGACTAGCCACTACCTGAGACTTCATTCGCGTTGAAGTCAACCTACCATAGAATATGTACCTACATTCACCAATAGTTTGGCTTGCTATAATTTAATAATTTTTTTAAATCGGATTTATACACATACACCCCACGATTTTTTCCCCGAAGGTTTGGGCAGAGGTATACCTACACCGACATTTCGCCAGTTATGGTTATGTCCTATGTACCAAGGGTGAGCCTATTGCCATCAACCGGGCACAAAATCAGACACCAGGTTCGACGGCTCGACTCGACTCAGTCTCAGGGTACAGCCGCGTTTAGGGGCAGCTTTCGTTATGCGGCTTCTAAAGTATGGAATAACCTGCCACCACCGATAAGAGTAATCAAGACAATAGACGCTTTTAGACGACGCTTAAGGCAGTACCTCATAGAAGCGCAACGTAAGCTGGATATGGTCACACTAAATGTCTCAATCATATGATTTATGTTCGCACCTACCTACCTATCTGGATACCCACTTGAGCATGTGTAAGTGTTTCTGTCGGTGAAAATTGCACGAATTTGTAAACGGCTGTGTTACACGGTACGGCTTCTCACGCTCGTCTTGGCTGCCTGGCTATGTCCTCAGTATCTTCGGCCTGGAGGTTATTTGTTGCGATCCCAGCGACATTGCTGCGTCCCAGTCGCAAACGGGTGGCCTGTAGAAAACAAGGCAAACACATTCAATTACACGTTTATCTCCAACTTACGCATTGCTAAACCACGTTTGCTTTTCAACGTACCTAATGTGCCTGGCCTACTTGCACACGACTGAGACGTACGATGTCGTGATGGCACCATTTCACCTTTCATCCTTCACCAAGACATGTGGCAAGGGCAAACCTCGTGCAGTTTGTGATTAGTTATCCCCACAGAGAAGCATGACTGCGGACAGAGGAAACGGACAATTAAATTAAAAGGGGTACGTGCCTCCACATAATAAAGAATACGGCACGACATTTTTCTGCAAATTATACCTACTTTCAAAATTGACTATAGCGCTAACCATAAGCCTGAGCCATCGGCTTATTGAGTCAATCTTAATGCAAACCATAGCTAAGAAAACTTAAAACACAAAAGTTGCAAACTGTCCGTAAATAGTCCGTCGCGGTCGACGGCTTGCAGCGCATTGTGCGATGAAGTGCATGGATTAATAAAATATAAAATGTGTTTGGATCGTGGAAGTGTCGTCGCATTGTTTAGAACTGGTTTTTTTTTTATGTAACTCCTTTCAAAGCATTCCTATCTTTGTTTACATATTAGCCAAGTTCTATCATGCATCTGTCTCAATTATTTATTTACCGGCCTATTTGTTTTTTTTTTTTTTTTTGTGTTTTACATATTGCAATTTTATTAATTATCACACTGTAATATTGATCTTTTACAATATTTAACACAAATAAGTTTATTTTTTTTATTTTATTTTTTATTTTAGTTACTACACTCAATTACTAACAAACTGCATATTTATATAAATATCAAAATGTCTCACCATATAAGTACTACTCGTTACTATTTTTATTTATTTAATCTGACACAAATGTATTTTATTTATGTATGCTTAGACACGTCACGTTGCAGTATTGGATAAAGCTGATTTACATCGGTTACCTCACACGTTTTTTTTTTTTTTTTTTTCTGTGGGTAATCATCAAATGACTTCTCCTGCTGAGTACAGCAGGAGGGCGTGTCAGACTTTTACTGACTAAAACCCACCCGTGTTCCCTCAGTAGCCCGTATGCCAGGGGCCGTGGTACCTCTTTCGAACAAACCCGCACCCCTGGCAGGCATCGGCCCTTGCGGACCCCACCAGTGGTTGCTGACATCTTTGACGGCGCGCGTGAGGAACACAACGCGCCGTCCCGTCTACCACTTTTCGGCCGCAGAGGATAGGGAGAGCGGCTGACGCTATACCGACACTCCTCTTCCCCTGCGGCCCCACCGCGTCCGCCATCAAACGGTGGCGGCCCCGTCCAGGCCACGGAAGGGAAGAGCGCTGCTCAGAAGCACCGGCACTCCTCCTCTACCGCAGCCCGTAACCCTCAGCCGCGATGCCTCCCATTCGACATCGCGGCCCACCTCAGTTGCGGTGCACCTTACCGCAACCTACTTTTTGGCCGCTACGTCAATGGCTTGAAGGCAAAAGCCCTGACGAGCGGCCCCACCGCTGGGTTCCTCTTGGCTTCACCGTGGATGGGAGACCACGGTTACTAAGCCCCCCCGTAACGACAATGCGGGAACCCACTCGGGGGGGTTACCTCACACGTCAGGTCCAGTTGAAAACCAGCGTCAGGCACTAGTTGTCTGGCATTTATGCTAAACTGGGCCTTTTTAGCGCAGTCGTGAGGCACACTTTTACGCACTTTACACTTTTTGTTAGTTATTATCTTTATTATTTTTAACCCCCGACGCAAAAACGACGGGGTGTTATAAGTTTGACGTGTCTGTGTGTGTGTGTCTGTCTGAGGCAACGTAGCTCCCGAACGGATGAACCGATTTTGATTTAGTTTTTTTTTTGTTACTACGGTGGCCGGAAATCGGCCTGGGATTCCCGACGCCCAGGGCGTCTCCGTATCCTGCGGCGGCTGGGGTCGCGAGGGCGCATATGCTGCCTCTCCCTCACGTGCGCCGCCTCCCTCTTCGCGAGCATCACTGCTTCGCTGAAGGAGGTGACGGCTCCCCATGCCCTCTCGCTCCGTACCATGGCCTGGACCAGGGCCGGACGCGAGAGATCGCCGCCACCGATCGCCTCCACGAGGACACGGCGGTGCTCCGCCCAAGCAGGGCAGAAAACTGTTGCATATTGAGGTTAATATTACATGAGGTTTTTAATACCTAGTTATGTGCTGTTTGTTACACTACTTTATCTACTCTCATACATTAGGATTGAACCTACTAATGTTTTGTAATGTTTTAAAATGGCGCGCTCAGCATTTGGGTTCCATTAGAAAAATGTTGATGGAAAGTCTTTTTTTGGTGATATTAACTTCTTAGATTTGCCCTGTTTCGTACTGGTAAAAAAATGTTATAGAATAACTGTAAGGGATTTGCACTGAAACACCTTGATAGTTAACACTTTTGTTTATTGAGCCGCGCACTATGGAATACTAACGTTTACAATTTTAGATTTTCTAAAGTAGTTTTTTACTATGGAACAAGTAGCAGGTGTTCTCACTAAAAAGTTAGGTTTCTAAACCAATCATAATCAAGAGGGACTGGGACTTTGTAGCCAGATAGGTGCCTAATTTCCGACAACTATGAACCTGCTCCCTGGGGCCTAAGTCTACTAATTTATAAACGTCACAATGGTCTCTCAATGGTAAGTTTTTGACAGATTTGCCATACAAAAACTGTCAAAAACACACCATTGAGAGACCATTGTAACGTTTATAAATTAGTAGACTTAGGCCCCAGATCGGTACCTTTCCTTTTCGTCAGGTTTCGACTTGTTCGTAGGCGATACAATCATTGGCGTATGTATGTGTGGCGTACCTGTTTTATGGGTGATACCATTATTACCAAATAAGTACCTATGGGAGTGCTACCTACGTGTCTATTGATTGGTTTATAGTTATTTGGCTACTTTATCTGTATTAATCAAATTTATAAACTATGGGAGATCAAAACTAGCCCTATGCTAAGAAATATAACAAATACCTACTTATACTCATCTATTTGAAAATAGTTATTATTGTTAAATCGAACGTTTAATTGTAAATCAAGTCTTCTTGTAGGTAGTCGCCAACAATAACCGTTAAGATATGATTACTTATAGTTTTACATTTGTTTTGAAAATTATAATTTGAAGTTTAATAATTTGAATTTTATTTTTTCGCACGGGGCTTAGCGTCCTCGCTACGCTCGCACTAATATCACGCCGTGCAGTAAAGGACTGCTTAAGGCACACGTATCGTAACGTACTAGTATTGATGCACCTGACTGTACTTCAGGTAAAGTTCTGTAATAATTTGACAATAAGTCTGATGCAGATATCTAAGTTCTGAAAGTTACTTCACTATTTTGGATGTGAATGCTGCTATGAGTTGAATGACTTCAAAACTTTCAAAGTTTGTCTTTGATAAATTTTTTAACGAGATATCTAGTCAACTATTATTAACATTTCGTTTGCCAACATTGAAACCAATGATTTTATCACCTTTTTACACTTATAATATCATTGATTGAAACGACAATCTTATAGCAAGGGAATCTTTAAGATATTGCGCCTATAGATAAAATTGCCTTTAAAATATTTTCGCAATTAAAAGATTTCATTTAAAAAGATTTCTGCTATCCTGAACAGAAACGATACTGGAGAGAATTTGCTTTCGAACAAAGAAGAAAAAACAAGAAACTAGGGGGAGCTAACAGTGATTTCCAAGGTAATAACACAATTTAAAAAGCTAATAGTTTTTAAATATTAAAGAAGGAGATACAAGAAAACAACAAACTACGTTTTTTAAGAATTAAAAAAAGGCTTTCGAAGAAACTTTACGTCAGAAGGAACACAATAACAGGTCAGATTACAGTTGTAACCAAACATTTTCACGAAAACAGACGGCGCGCACTCGGACTGCGCCTACTTATGTTTGCTTCTCTTCCCCTTATGTCTAATTATTTTCCCGGTTATTAATTACTATCGATTCTTAGATCCTCATCATCATTTCAGCCGAAAGACGTCCACTGCTGGACATAGACCTCCCCCAAAAAGGGGTTTTGCCATAATCGCTACGCTTGACAGGCGGGTTGGCGACCGCAGTATGGTGGTAAAATGCATACAGAACGCTGCTGCCCATTCTCTAGTAAGTCCCTTATTCTTAGATCATCATGTTTCAAAGCAGAATATATTGCGCCAACTCGGCCTTGTATAGAAAAACACTGAAAATAAATCACTTCAAACCTAAAATCAAATTTAAATAATCACCACTTAGATAGTTGAAAACTATCAAACTAGTAACCTCCCATACCCTCACACTCCACTGCATACGTAGTCGTAAAACAGTGGCACTCAATAATTTAACCCCCACAGTCTATGCAGGCTGCATCCTCTGAATAAATATTGATTTGTCACAAACTACGCCGGGCTGAGGTGCGCCCGGAACTGACTGATTCAAGTTTGTGATGTTAGAGTATGAATGTGAGGATATAGCGAAATCTGAGGTAGATATATTATTGTCTGCCTTGGCATGAGTTAATTTTGTCTAGCTTCTCATAGGTGGTATGCTATACAAACTTCCAAACATCAAGTTAGTTAGGAAGGTTGTAGCTGAGGGCTCATTGTTCAAAGTAGGTAACTATATCTTAACTCATGACTAATAAAACCAAAAATAAATATCCATTTTATTTCTTAAGTGAATCAAAGAATATAGTGACCCTGTGCTATTGGCCCCGTCTTAAGAATTGTCGGTCGTGAGTTTGAACCAAGGCACTTTACTTCCAGGATTTCATTGCATCACGTCTGCTCTGAAAACGGTGAAGAAAAACAGAGTAAGGAAACCGGCATGTCCGAAGACATATGGTATCTGCAAACCCGTACTGGGCCCGAGTTGAGGATTATGGCCCACTCCATCTCACCGAGAGGAAGCCTGTGTCACAGCAGTGGGAATATTACAGGCAAATTGTGAAGTGAATCAATATTTGCCTAAATCATATTAAATATCGAGCTTTATTATGATGAGCATGGCAGATGAACTAAGCTTGAGAAAGGATTATTCCATACTCTAAAAAATATTTGCCAGTCAGCAAGGTGTTCAGCGAGGCTGAACGTCCAGAGGATCAATCTACAAATAATCATTATGTAAGAACCTCTACACGCTCTATAGCCGTTTCGTACTTCACCGTCACACCTAAGAGGATAGCACTTAAGGAAGGTCGGGGTTGTTATTGCGAGCAGGTTATACATCCTTGCTTCCATGCCCCAGATTGGTTCAATTCGCATGCTCATTTTGAAGACGAATATTGAACGACTTGGTTGAATAGACGATCTATCATTTTACCTTTTTGTCGACAATGTTGGGTTTAGAATTTTGGTTTTAAATTGAGGCTATTATCGAACATTTTGACCAAGTACGAAAAACGAATAAGGAGTTTAAAAGAGTAGGGGAAAACCAAAGAAACGAATACGTTTATTTGGGGTAAACATGACGCAGAAAAAGAACACAAACACAAAAAAAGAACAATTTAGGTGAAAATATGCATCACAAAAATCAATGATAGGCGATATGTCTATGATGGACTTTGTGAATGATGGTATGGCTAGAAAGGGGTTGACTACTGAGGTGACAACTAATGGAGGAGTAAGGAAGAAAAAACATAATGCGGCGACTTCAAATTAATTGAGATAAGGGCAGGAGACTAATCACGCAGGAGTGTTGGCTGACCAACAGCCAGAAGTCCTGGTTGACACTGATACATTAGAGAAGCATGGCACAAAAAGGAAGAGGCCTTTAATCAGCAGTGGTTAGAATAAGGCTGCCAAAGATGATTATGAAAAACCCACATAAACCCCATGCGGAAAAAACAATACAAAAAAGAACATGTGTTTGTAACCGACTTCATTTCACTGACTTGGACTGCCCAACCAAATAAATCGAAAATGAAAGAGTAACAGGAAAACCCTGTGAGGAAAAGGAATTGCCTTCCTCTCGTAAATTATATCATTTCCGATTAACGACACGGTCCCAATTTATCATCTCTTATGGAAAATCATAGATAACAAATTGGAATCATGAACCTAAATGTGGCATATTTCTGTTTTTGTATTTATAGTTTCATACAAAATGCTGTTTGTTTTATATTTTAACCGACGAATAAAAGAAGACAGGATTAATGTAATCACGCATTACTTGTTACGATAAATCCCATTAAGGAAATCTTTTTTTAGTTGCATATGGTTAACCTCGAAGTTGATCCCATTTGAAAATGAAAGAAAAGATAAGATATATAAGAAAAATATATATATTCGTCGGATATGGTAGTTACAAAGTTGGAAAAGTATAAATACGTTCAGGACACATCCGCCGCTGGAAGCGGCATACGAATATTTACAATTAGTAATTACACATGGTTGTAAACTCAGGTTGTAAAGCCTAACTTTAAAACTATTTTTACTTTAGTACACGATACAAAACACTTAAAGCTGTGTATAAGGACACATTTATACAATATAAAATAAAATAAAACATAACAATAACAACTTTCGTATTAATTTAAAAAAATCTAATATCTATGAATACCTACTTATATTCAAATATATATTTTAATGTATAAAAAATATTTTGGAGAAGCCAAGTTTTCAGTTGTTTTTTGAAGAAATGTAATTACAAAATTGGTCAAGCATTTGCCAAAAAACAATGTCAAAAGCGGTTCATTGATTTTACACGTGAATATAGTTCTGTTGAAAGTTGGCACACATAATTATATAGGTCTGATAACACTACCAGAACCTTAGTTGACCAAAACATTAATGATTTTACCTTATTTCGTCGGTTTATTTATTGCAAAAAAGTTTTAATTTTTAAATATATGAGATAGGGAGAGAATCGATTAAGTACTTAATATTATGTGCACCAAAAATAATTATATACGAGTACTTAACCACAGTTTAAAAAAAAATACATAGAGTCACACAATGGGCGGTCTTATCAAAACACGAAACGATCTTTAAAATACAACCTTTGGATTTGAACGGATTAATGGAGAAAGGGAGACAAGAGATGTAGTGTAGGTAGACAGTGCTTGTCCAAAAAATGTATAAGGGCCTGCCTTATTAAAAATCAGTGTACTAGTTCTAACCTTTTTTGGACTTAACCTAAAACCTCCAGGGCAATCATATTACGTCACTTATCCAAATAGCAGATTGTCCCCGGGCTGTCATAACACGAAGTCCGAGAGCCGATAGTTATTGAATAAATATCGATTTGTTTTAGCTGACGTGCAAACGAGTCGGGACAAAATGTAACCTACAGCTGACTAGGTTTTATTATAAGGGAATTCGGGGCAAAGGTGAAGAGAAATGCATAGTTTGGTAGGTTTTTTTATATATTTTAAATTAAAAAGTTTTAAGTCAGCACATATAAGAAAGAAAATTTGGAAAGATCGTAAGTCTTCGCAGTGTTCCATTTTAGAAGCACAAGGACGTAAGATCATATTCTGGCATCTGGCACATTCATAAGAAACTGTCAGAATCTTCACGACGTTAATGTTCTCCCATCTTTTGTCGGATTTGTTTTAGTTTAATCATGTATTTAGGTAGGTACCTGCATTTATTTATTATTTATAGTTTATAATAGGTATAAGTATATCTTTATATTGAAATACATTTTTGATTACTAAATTTTTGGTAATTGTACCTACCACTATTTGTGTCTACATCAACCAAAGGTGGACTGGTAGAAATTACCTGTGGCATTAGGTACACATGTACATTTCTGTACCCTAAAGTATTAAACACATTAGGGGAACCTAGTCGCTGGCTCGAACTCACTGGTGAGCCTGGCTAAAAATCACGCTGTCTCACCAGGCTTCGCGTCCGACAGAGATAGTATCAGTGATAAACAGTTAGACGTTAGTCTACACGCACAACATTATTGAGTGAGATGTAGGATCATCTATAGTAAAACAGGAGATAAGTCCTGCGGAAGATCGGGTTTTATGAAAAAACCGCGGCATAAATCAATGACCAATAAAGTTTATTGAACTTATCGATAATTGAACTTTGTCGGTACCGACTTGGTTTTGGAGATTTTACACTTCTACCTAAACACGCCCAAAGTTAGGTTAAATTGGCAAGAAAAACGAATCTTTGTTGGCTCATAACTTTTTCATGGTTTTTTTTTATTTTAGTTTTCTGTTTCCGTACCGACAATATTAATAATGAGACAAAACCATACCATGTTTAAGTTTTGATGTACATTGTCAAACAGTGGAGTAAAACCCTACCGAAGTTTGTATGGAAAAAATGTGGACTTGTTTCACCTTAATATGAAAATGTGTCTCATCAATGAATTCGAATGAATCTACACTAATAAATAAAGATGAAGTTATATGATTTGGTGGTTTGTTTTACTACCAGTCGTTATTACTCGTACCAGTCGGATTTGCAATAATATTTTTACATTTGATAGCCAATTTCTTGAAGAGGGCTACTTCATACCATGTCAAAACCTGTACGAGCCAAGCAAAAACAAAAAAGTCTGATAGCGTGGGCAGCAGTATAAGAAATTTTCGGTTAAGTTGCGGTAAAATTAAATTTAGATTTAAAATTCCGAAATTCCGAAATTGTCAACACCTGAATTAGCAAAGAGTTTTTAGTCTAAGATGATTGTAGGTGAATGCATGTTTATAATATTTGGTGGTTTTATTACTCGTATTTCCAGCTGCAAACAGTCTGATGGTAATTTAAATTTGTAGTAGCCGTTTATATTTCTTTGATTGCCTTTTAATGCCACAGAGCCGATTGTTGACAACCATCGACACACAGCGCAGACCAGAACCATCACGAATTCAATCGAATCTGATCGAAAGTAAACAACGGAATTAAAACCTCGTTTGTTTTGGGCACAACTGTTGTGGTGCATTGTATTTTGAACCTTTACAATAGTAAGATAAAGTCATGAATTCATTAATGAATTAGCTGAAATATTTTAATGCATTGTCGAGTATGATTTGGTGGTTGATTGGTAAAGTATGGTATAACCAGATTAATAGTTAATGAATAAATTAATAATCTTTGATAGTCGTTACGGGTACTCAGAAGCCCGAAAGTCTGGTTACCAGATTTAACAAGGGCTATCGTATTACCCAGCAGCTGGGTTGTCGAGGTCAGATAGGTATTCGCTCTATGTTAAATACTTATATTCAGCTGCATTCGGTTAGATTGGAAGCTGACCCCAATATAGTTAGGGAAAATACTAGGCAGATTGAAATATCAAAACGTCTTTGTGCCATCCAACAAAAATGTATAACAAGCGAACTTGTCGTACCATTATACTCACTACGCCAGTACGCCAAATAAAATCGAAATGGGAGCAAAGCAAAACGACAAAAAGTTTCACTCGTGCCATTTTAGTTACCCCCTCGACACGCTAAAGATTGCAGTGAAATTTCCGAGTCGAGGTTCGAACGCGGGACTTCCCGAGGGCATTCTGCGGAAACAGATTAGGCACATAATTGACGTGTGCATAGTCTGACACGACCTGAAAAGTTGTGGAGGGGTGGAGGGGAGTAACTATATATGTTTGCGTTGGAGGGTATTTCTATTTTGAAGTGGATTTAAATAGATTGTAGGTTTGATAGGGTTAATGACCGGAGTTATGTGTATACCTTAGGGCTTGGACACATGTCTACGGTGCGGCGCCAGCCGCCGTGCTGCGGCGCGGCGCTGGTGCCGGGGGACGGCGCGGCGTCGTGCCGCGGCACGGTGCCGTGTACGGTGCACCGCGGGCATGCTTCATATTTCCTCTCAAATTGACCTCAAACACGATATTATCAAAGAAAATATTGGGTGTATCCATATCTTTCTGTAATGAACCATGATGGAGGTCATTTTGAGAGGAAATGTGAAGCGTACCCGCGGTGCACCGTAAACGGCACCGTGCCACGGCATTACGCCGCGCCGTCCCCCGGCAGCGGCGCCGCACCGACACACGGCGGCCGGTGCCGCACTGTAGACATGTGTCCACGCCCTTACATCGAAGGTGATCAATAGCCTGGCCAATCCTTTGATTAGTAGTTCTGCTTTATTTTATGTTAATTTTAGTGATTGGTTGTTCTACGTTTAAGTGGACCATTGTGCGTGAGCCATGACGGCCGTCGGTGGTTATTCCAGCCAGCCCACCTCCCTCCAGAAGTTTGCTATATCTCCTGGTCTGTTTAGAACATCCGTGTAAGATCTGGGTGCCCCGAGGGTTTCTATCCTAATCTGGGCTACGCCTGTGCATTCGAAAAGCACATGCGCGACGGTTTCCTCAGCTTCCATGCATGCCCTGCACAGGGGGCTGTCCGTTATGCCTATTGTGTAGAAGTGTTTGTTTAGCGGGCAGTGTCCCGTGATGGTCCCAGTCACCAGACGCAGATTCTTTCTGTCCAGGCGTAACAGACGTCTGGTCAGCCTGCCATTCAAAGATGGCATTGCTTCCCTAGACTGCCTGCAGCCTAGGGAAGCAATGCTAGTGATTGGTTGTGTAATTAAAAAAGTTGACTTAAAATTAAAATACATTTCTAAATCACCGACTTCCGAACTTAGTTATTAAGGTAAGTAACCTCCTTCGTTTTTTCGTCGGTTCAAAAACAGACTTCGTCGTCTGAATTTGTTTCGCCATTTCTTCTCAGCGGTGGTCAGATAGTAAATGTTGACCCAATCTAGCTTTTATTTAAATTCATCATAGGAAATGCCGATCCCAATCAGCTTTTTTTTATTGAATTCGTTATTCTCAAAATAATTTCAGCCCGCAATCATCAACAGTTTTGTTTCTGAATATTGTAAACTTTAAACCATCAACTTAAAACCTTATTTCGTTTTCCTCAATCGCATGTAAGCAAGTTTCGGCCGACTAAGATATACAAGTATTGGAAAGTATATCATCTGCCTTCTTCCAATTATGTTGGGATCGGCTTCCAGTCCAATCGAATGCAGCTGATTCAGTACTTTACATGAAGCGACTGCCTATCTGACCTCCACAACCCAGATACTACGTAATACGATACCCCTTGGTAAGACTGGTTGTCGGACTTTCGGGCATCTGACGATCCGTAACGACTGCCCAAGATCCACGAATTACAGCCGGGACCAACTGCTAAAAGTGCTTTTTGAGACACGGAGGGGTCTTGATACGTAAAGATGGTCACCGAAAAGTAAAAGAATTAAAGAGTCACATTGAAAACTACGTGCTGGTTTTTTTTAATCCACAGCCTGATACTCATCCAACTTGTAAACTCCTGATCAACCACACTATAAAAGTCGGTCTACCTCAGAAACTAGAACACAGACCTCATCGTTAAAAGAACTCAAAAATGTTATTAAAACCCAGCACCCTGGCTCGGCGCCAGCTCCAGAGCAATGCAGAGGCACATAGTGCAAATATTGGTTATTTTCCAACGCATGGGTACAGTTAGCGAAAAAAACTTTTAATTAATATTTAGTTTGGAGCGAAGTTTCAGGTTGTAGGTGTTTCGAAAATATGTGGTTGATTGTTAATTAGCAAAGTTTTGATCGAAAAAATGTGATTTTCTGTTAAAGAGTGATTTTTTTAAATTTTTTTTTTTTTTTGCTGTCTTCGTTGGAGGCAGGTGGTTGATATTGGTTTGAAATACAGTCAATCTGTCAAGCCCTTTCCCAATTATGATTGGGTCAGCTTCTAGTCTAACTGGATGCAGCTGAATGGCCTTTCACAAACCAGTTGTTGTATAACACGATATCTTTGGTAAGACTGGTTATCAGAGTTTTGTGATCTATTAATATTAAATGAAAAAAAAAGCAGGACTATCGGTGAACGTGTTTTACGAGGCACGGTTTCGATACAAAATAGATGGTCACCCATCACCGGATTGACCGAAGAAAACGTTGCTTAACCTTCGATGGATCTGTGCGGCAATTATTATTTTGCTACGAGTCTCCCGGCCATTTTATTTTTTAACCATTTATGTACAAACCATATAAAAAGACAAGAAGTAGAACATAAAAATAGGTACAGAGGTGATGCTTATTTCTAAAGAAATCTCTTCCAGCATACCTGCGATAGAAGAAAAGATAAAGAGATGTAACAACGTGTGAGGCTAAAAGGGAAAATGAACTACATTTAAAACCAAAGCAAAAAATTCACTAAATTAATTAAACAAATAATAATATACATACTGGGATCATACATACTTACATACACCTAAAATAAATATCACTAAAATTTTTATAATAATAATGTGAATAAAATAATACACACAACTATGACGATGTGGACAGATAAAAACTTTCACTCTTCTTATAAAAGCTGCAACAATTTGGCAGTCCCTAATGTCGGGCGGAAGTGCATTCCAAAACCTCACCGCGTGCACTGTGAAGGAGTAGGAGTAGAAGTCAGTGGAGTGGGGAGGGGACCTAAGGTGGTTTCGAAGATGCGACCTGCAAGGCGCATCTGAAGGACGGGCGTAGGAAAAACGGTCCCGCAGATAGGAACGGCTTTTAGGATTGTGGAGAAGGTTGAACAGAAAACACAGTATTCGAGAGTTCCTGTGAAGGCGAATGGGGAGCCATTTGAATCTCTTGCGAAAGTTGGAAACATGATCATACTTCTTAAGGTAAAAAAAAAAAAAACGAATATAGATGTTCTGTAAACTCTCAAGTTTATTTAAAAGCTCTTCGTTGGCTTCCAACTAACAGGCATCGGCGTAGTCTATGATGGGCTGAATGAGAGTTTGAGCAAGAGGCAAGAGAGATAATGGTGTTCAAGGGCAAGAAGCCAGGAGGCATTTCAGTGAATGGAACGTGTAGTCCACTTTGCGACTGACTTGAGCGACGTGGGCAGACCACAATAAGTAGAAATCCATCGTCACCCCTAGGTTTTTAACCGTACGTGCGTATTCAATCTGAACTCCATTCAGACAGAGTGGAGTCAGCGACGCAACATCGTAAATATTACACAGTTCATCAAGTTTTATAACATCAAGGAACCTCTTAGCACCGATTTGATGATCACTGGAACATTTTCGGTTTTAAAGGATGTTTTGTTTTTGCCAGCTGTTACCACTGTGACATTTCGTGTTAAATTGGAATGTAAATTAATAACATCTTATACCCAATTAATTAATAAAAAAACAATTTAATAACTTAAATAAATCATAATTGATTATAACTTTGCCAAAGAGCGATGGAACGCAACATTTTGTGTGTAAAAAGACACGACAAAATTTGAAACACCTCGCTGTGTTACAAAACGGGTAAAAACCAAGGCAAGATGGGTGCCAGACCCAAATAGGATTGGTTGGGTCCCATCAGCAGCATGCGGGATGACCTGGACTGGGTGGGGCGAGGGCTAGTTCGATGTGGGCCAGGAAAAGAGTTCTTGGAACGACTTGACAGAGGCCTTTGCTCATAGAGGCCAAACAAAAAAAAAATGAACTACAAACTAAAATGTGCCTTCGAATGGATAGTTGGTAGACAAATCATAGTACCTCTTCAATGTAGCAATGGAGGAGGAGCTAAAAATATCATCGGTACAAACACTTTGTTCCTAAAATCAGCTGAATTTGTAGTTTCCGGAGGTATACAAGCGTTTCCACTTTCGACATCTATTTTCAAAGTTCCCCAAATAAAAGAGATGGCTAAACACTTTGCAGATTTCCAGTTTCAGCGCTCGTTTGAGCCTCTCGCAATCCTCTGCTGAACATAAATTCTTTCTGTGACTTCTAAGTAAATCAGATTAGCAGTATTATTAAGGTTCATTTCGTGCCATGTTATTTTCCAGAACACGCCCAACTCTTCAATCGAAAGATAAAAATAAAAATAATTGTGAAACTTGAAACCCCTCTTCAAAACTTCGGAATATACGAAAAAAAATCATCCATCCACGCTGAAAGCGATCTTGCGTGCCGCTAACGCTATATAATTTCGTCAAATCAAAATGTTTTTTTCGAACAAAATAACGCTGTATACGGAATATTGCTCGCACACCCTACGCCGACAGCCATAACACTTAAAACGTATCGCAGGATAATGTTCGCGGTAGATTGCTCGGTGTCAATCTAATATTTATGTCGGTAGCGTTATTTACACAGCAACGGATATTGCCGTGTCCAGGGAATCGTCTTGGCAGATCTGATCATATTACTGGAGCCGTAAACGGGTTAGGGACGGGATTATGAAGAAGTGATACAATTTATTTTTATTGTGGGGACATATAAATTGGTACGTTTTTTGGTACGTGATATTTAAATTAAATTGGCTGTTTACTGGTATATTGTTAGGCTTTCCCAAAGCTCTTGAGTGAGTGTTTTGAATAATAATGTTTTGATCATACCTACTGGTTTTGTTTTTATTTTCTGAAACGAATACCGATTTTATGTAGGTACTGATTTTTTATTTATTTAAAGTTTTTCATGTTCATCTTAGTATGCTAGGAATATATTATTAAGATCTTGTAAAAGGTACTGACGAATATTGATTTACTTTAGTGAGCTTTTAAGTATATATCACGTGTTCTTTCTCCGAAGAATAGTATAGGTACCAACATTTCATCAGTTATGTTTAATTCCTATGTAATAGGGGGCGAGCCTATTGCCATCAACCGGGCACGAATCCAAACTCCGGGCAGCTAATGACATATTCGAGAAAAAAAAATCCATTAACACTTTGCCGTATGGGAATAGAACCCTGGACCTCATGCTAGTGATTTCCTTTAATTAAAGCGAAAGCAAGCAATCGCTTCATACACAACAGAACGAGTAAATTGACATAATTTTCCACATAAGACCCAGCATTGGACAAACTATCAGATAAACTTCATTACTCGATTGATCTCCATCCTTTGCACGCAGATTAATTTTATTCGTAAACAATGCGACATCGACCAACAATGGTAATTTATTTCATCACAAAACTCTTTCCAGTTTATATAAAATCTGTGATTGCTAGCAATCTCGGCGCGATTATTAAGCGGACAGGGATAAATATTAAATGGTTCGATCTCGCATTATGCGGTCACTGTCAGCTTCCGGCACATTTGGTTTGATTTGGACTTTACTGATTTACGTGAAGCTTACTACGTTGTGGGCGGATAAAATTGTCCCTGATTTTGGTACTTGGGAGATTTTTGAAGGTAATTTAAGGTGACTGGTAATTAGTGACCGACATTTAAACACATGATTGTGCTCATCATTATGAACAACTTTTACTATGGAACGAAACCTAATTCGTGTTTGGCCCCATAGTAAAAGTTGTTCATAATGATGAGTACAATCATGTGTTTAAATGTCGGTCACTAATTACCAGTCACCCTATATATTTAGCCTCTATGAGTGGTAATGCGAAATGTACGTCCTGCAGATTCTGGGAAGTTAGCTCCACTACCAATTCTGACCAATTATTTTAACTGGTATGAGCTTAAATACGTGAATGCACTAAGGTAGTTCGTAAAATTAGAATGATCTTACTTTTTTGCAATTTACCGTTGTGAATCATATTTTGTTATTAATCCATATCTAATTTTATAAATGCAAGAATAACTCTATTAGTCTGTATCCTTTTGACAACATAACGGGTGAACGACTTTAACCCGGGTTAAACAAGACATAATTTTTATCTTTATGGTACACACAGCGTCAGTATGTGTTAACCCCTCAACTTTTAAAATGTTACACCGCTACAACATTGAATTCGAAATGAATAATCTAAAGAATACTTCAAAAAGAGTTCATTGTTTCGGCTTGGGTTCGAACCATCGCATAACCGAACTTCGTCATACTCATACGTTTGACGAACTAGCCAGCGAGCCCGTATGAATTGCAGTCACTTAGGTCTCTGTCTAATCGATAGACTATGTTATTTGAGGGTATCCGTTAATTTAACTTACTTACTTTTTCTTTATAAAATTAATCCCTACCCTCAATTTATATCGACAACGTTTAGTGTATTACGTTCACTTAAAACGTCTGCATGCAGAGACAACATGACAGATCACGTGACATTCAGTTAGTTTATGTCAATCTAAAATATTTCTAGCGCTTCCTATTTTATCGTTTGCGGACGTCACTTGTCTAGGGACTCGTTTGTGTCAGTTATCACAAAATATGTATAATAAGTTAAGTATCAAATTATCAAATAAAATCTTTGAAAAACACTATCCAATTTAACAAAAAAAAAAATATATTCATGAATAAACAAAAATAGTTTTGCTGCCTCAATCTTACATAACATCGACCCCCAATCCCAATTCCAGCCTGATTCGCTTTTACAGCATCTCTTATCCCGCGGACACAAGTTACACACTCAAGCGACACGCGTCTTGTGACATCGACTGCAATGAAAACAAATGAACGAAATTGTTTGGGCCACGCCACGAATGACCGCAACGCGTTTGGCGGAGCGACGTATGAACATGTGGTATGGACTGTAATTTGGAAATATTGTAAACGCCAAATATATGTAAAAGAGTAACCGTTTATTCTCGAGAGCAGTGGCGGCCCAGTGGTATCGGCTTCAACTTACAAGCTGCGGGCTTAGCATGACGCTTTGTATTTCTACGAAGAATAGACAGTGTTTTTTCAATACAAAGTGATATTTCGTTCCTACATTTTTGTTATCGCACCGTAGATATCCTTCTACAATCTGTCATTTAGTCTTTCGTTTCTTACGATATTTCTCTAGGTCCTTTTATATGTAGACTATTTCAGAAGAGTATTTCTTCCCAAACTGTCAAAATCACACTGACAACAAAACTTTCTACTCGACGGCCACAAAGTATATACGATTATCTACAAAATCATGATTCGTTTAGAACGCATAACTGTGATAATGAATGGAAAAACATAGGTATCTTATCCTATTGTACATAATTTATTTAATAGTGTTGTCTATTCTTCCGTCGACAAGTCGGTGCTCGTGCTAAGCCTGCTGTAGTTCGTGAGTTCGAACTCAGTAAGGTACTTTATCACTTTACTCTTGTATCGGATTTCATCACCACTGCTCTCAAACGGTGAGGTCGTGAGGAAATCGGCATGTCAATTTGAAGATATAAAGACATCCACCAACCTGCACTGGGCCCGCGTGGTGGATTATGGCCCACTGCCTCTCACATAGGAGGCCTATGTCCCAGCAGTGGGAATATTATAGGCTGATTATGCATATTATGTAAAAGTTCGTTTCTTGCCGGCTCTTCTCCATAGGAAAAGACTAATTGGAACCGTGCATCTAGCTTATAACGTCACATAAGTGATGGGGAAATGTGAAAAAAAAACAATTGTCATTTGACGCTAGTCGCGTCACTTGACCCCGTAACCTCGGCCTTAGCGGACCACATTTTATTGTTCAGTTGATGGACCGATGATCCGTTTCGAGGTTTACCGCTAATATGGTCCGTTACGGAGATCCGTCATTTCCTTTTATAGTTTTGGTGAAATAATTCAAGTTACTTTTTTATCTATTAGGGGAGAATGAAAATATGTTGTACGCCTCGGTTGGCTCCTTGTGATAAAGATGGGGATATTATAAATTGCATATCAAATAAATAATCGCCTATCAATACATACTCATCATTTATATTCTTTTTTACATCAAATAACTTACTTCACTACAAATAAACTAAATGTTTAACAAAACTCAAACTGCAGATAATTCGAAATTATACATCAATATGACATTACTTTTTTCCTCATAATGCAATACAATTAAATTTATTTTTCTACAAAAATACTACATACATAGCATAAATACTGACTGCACAGCAAACTTTCCATATTTCATAGCAAAATAACTATCCCAGCGCATATTAACCAGTAAGTACAACAAAACCTGTTCATCATATTTGTCTTAGTTTTCAAGAAGCCATGCTCGGCAAATTTAATGATTATTACGACAAAAAAATCCTGTCACGTTGCATTATTTCTAAAAGCAGAACAAATTAACTGAAAAAGGTTCGCGGCTTCGCGCGCCTAAGATAGAGATAGCGCTAGGTCGTGTCGTCGGGAGTTAGAAAAAATATAAACGATAGAACGCTAATATGAAATGGAGTTTTTGATAGGTTAGGTTAGGTTTTTTTTTTTGTTTGGGCAGGAGTCTTACCGGCTAAAACCCACTCCTGCCTTGCCAGTTACCGTATTTGAATATCGAAGATTAAATACCTACTGTTAAAATATCGATGTTCAAAACATCGAAAATGGAAATTTCGAACGACCATAAAACCGAAAATTAAAATAACGAAAGTTTATAGTATCGAATGGTTAAATATCCTACGTCCAATATATCTAAAATCTAAATATCTACAATAGTTACATCGAAAGATCCAAATATCGAAATACAGAATATCGAATGTCCTAAATATCGAAGTACCTACAAACTATCTAACGTCCTAAAAATCGATGGGTATATGTATTATTTGAACATCGAAAATTAATATACCTACGTGTAAAAATGGGTTAATTTTCAACATTTAATACATTGATTAATTCACCCTAAAAATACGTACAAGTTAAAATATCGAACCAATTTTGATTAAGTAGTATGAGTGGAAAAAGGTTGCTTCTGCAACGTCTCCGGCGCTACGGGAAGTTCAACCCCTTCGCCCTTGCGTAACAAAGGATAGGCACCCATGTTCACCTCCGCAGCTTCGGCTTGCTGTCTATGCTTTGTTACAGCGGGCGGGAGTTGCTCTCCCTTCGCGCCTCCGGATTTTTATATACACTCTAGGGGTAACAGCCAAAAGACTACGTAAATTCGGGGTGCCCCAATTCGGTTTTGGAACAATTTCGACCTATTTTATCCATGAAAATCAGTGTCTAGTGTACATGCAGCTCCTGAAAAAACTCATCCCCTACAACGGCGACATCTGTTATAGGATTATATACTACAATGTTTACGTGAGCGCCATCTCTGTGACATCAATGAAGTTAGTGTTCTGTAGTTAGAGAAAACGATTCCACAAGTAAGCGTGCAAGATACCCATTCAACAATACTTGTTTGCATTATCAATACAAAATTGTCACCAGAGACACCTCACCCCCTTGAAATATAAAAAAGGAAAAGAAGGCTTTTAAAGGATGATATACTACGATGTTTACGTGCGCGCCATCTCTGTGACATCAATGAAGTTATTGTTTTATAGATAATGACATCGATTCCACAAGTAAGCGTGCAAGATTCCCATTTAACAACCTGTTTACGTTAACAATACAAAATTGTCATACGCTAACCAACATCAGCATATTCAGCTCTGGTTTCCACCAGGGCTGCCTAAATATGTTGATGTTGGGCGATAGCGGGGTGTTGCGGGTTGAGAGAAGTAGGTTCTATAAGGCGGTCTTAAGGAATGAAGGAGATTCATTTAAATACGGAGGTAGTATTATTTATTATTCTTAGGGTATTAATAACTTATGGCTGATTTTTTAATAGTCAGATAATTTTTACCTGAGGTATAAATATTGCGGCTTGACAACTTTTGCATAGAAAATATGTCAAACTGTCAGATTTATTCTTCAGATACCTGAAAGTTATCTGACTATTTAAAAAATCAGACCTTAGATTACCTTACAAATAGTATAATATTATCCTATATGTTTATCTAGGTTATAAACGATACAATTGTTACTTAATTTAGTTTTGATAATTTCACAAGAGAACCAACATGTTACGTTTGAAACAAACAGAACAACAATTTACATCTCTCAAGATTTTTCAAAACTGTTTACAAAAAACTATTAACACTAAAAACTTAATTTTAACTTGTGCGGTCAAACCTATGCTAATAACGAAGTGGGTGTGGGTAACCTTCACTTTCTATAACTTCTTCTAATCTTGATTTCATTCCATTAACCATATTAAAACAAATGTCACTTAGTCAAATTAATTCCCAAGTTCTCATGACCTCTTCGTCAATTTTTTTTCTAGTTCTGACTTTACTTGAGTCCCAATTAAGCACCATTTGACCCCACAAATTTTCCATCGAGTTTAAGTCAGGGCTTTTAGATGGCCAATCAATCAAAGTTATGTCTCTTTGTGTTGAAAACTACTCCATAACCTGTCTTGACCGATGCACCGAACTGTTATCTTGAATAAAATAAATAGGTCCATCAGGGTAAACATTGCGCACTGTTGGAATCATCACGTCTCAAATAACGTTCGCCATTCATTCGAGCGCCGACTTCAACAAGGTCTCCAGGAGACCAGGACCCGTCGAAGAGATCCATCCCCAATATCCTGAAAACACATAAAAGTATTATTAAAAAGTCAATGTCACCTATATAAAAAGATAATGTCATTGTCTTCTCATGTCATGCAGTAGAGAACTACAACGTAAAATACCTATATAATTAGAAAGAAATTAGTAAAATACCTATATATAAATTATATAGGTATTAAAGTCAGTCATTGTAAAATGGACTCCGCTAAAACTCTTTTATGCTTTTTTTACATTTACTATCCTGTAAAGATTCATAATAATAATTATAACTAACAATAACATGTTATAATAGTCACAGCGCTAATGAGTCTTATTATGAATTTAGCAAATACATAATCAAGTTATTTATACTTAATCAAGTGAGTAGGTTAATGATAACTATTGCTTACTCAGCGATAAACCTGTCACTAGTCCTCAAAGGTAAGACATTTTGAGAGTTGTAGCGTTCGCCTGGTCTTCTCCACAGTATTGACGGTTGGATTTATTTGTATAAGCAATCAGACGTGGCCCTTGGGGGTTACACTTCACTTCACCAGTTTCTTGATACCGTCGCACCCATAAACGAACTGTGTTTCTCTATGAGCAAGTAAATTAAAAAGTTAGATTTCTAATGCAAAAAAAAAAATGAAAATCTAAACGGATTTTATTATAGATAACACTTACATCGACATTTAATTCTCGAGCAATACTCTTTAAACTTTGATTTTGTTCCCAAAGGACGATAATTGACCTTTAAAAAGTTACTCAATCGAGGCATGATAATTTCTTTTAAGTCATTATTCGAACAGCACAAGCCGACGAGTAATTATGATGGTGGACGTCATGTTTTACTTAACAAAATTATAAGTTTACCCTCAATCTTCTTCATTATCTATTTTATAAATACGACACAGCCAACATGAATGATGGATGATTTATGAATAGATGGATACATTTGATTATTATTTTAAATGGTTGAATGGCGCAACGGTATAACAACGTGGCTCGTGAGACGTAGTGTCCGAGTTCGATTCTTTACTCCTGCTTAAAGTTTTTATTAAATTTTCAAATTCTGTTGTGAACTAATTCCAGAAACTTGTAAAAAAATATATTTGTGAAACATGTTTGGAAATATAAAAATATCAATAGGTAGGATAAGATGGATATTTACCTAGCGGCTAGTGGCATGAGCGCCATCTGTATTTTTTTTCTGCCATCTTAGCAGTTTCATTAATGTCACAGAGATGGCGCTCACGTAAACATGTAGTATATCATCCTATAATAGATGTCGCCACTGTAGGGGATGAGTTTTCTCAGCAGCTGCATGTACAAGCATAGGTCAATCTTGAAGGTATTATTTAGGTCTTTAAATTAAAATATTTTCTTGAAAGTCAATATGTTGTGCTACTAAAGTTAGTGACAGAAATGTATTGCTGCAAAACCGACTCCACGTAGTCTAGTCTGCCCTACCCCTAGAGTGTAATTTAGAATCGCGTAGGCGCGGAGGGGCGAGGCTGCCGGAGCCCTGCAACGCCGGAGCCGTGACAGAAACCATGCTTGCTTGCATTTTGCATGATTGCTGCATGCTTGTTTGCTAGATGGTAATCAGTTACTAGGTGGGTTACAAAAAAAAATAGATAAATGATAGATATTATGAACTTAGATGTATTAAATGTTGATATTTTGAACTTAGGCATAATGTCATTCGATATTTTGAATCATTCGAAATTTTAATCACTCGGCATTTCAATCTTCGACGTTTTAAGTGTAGGTATAACAATTTTCGACATTTTGATATAATTGATATTAAAATTTTCGATGTTTTAAACATTGGTGTTTTAAGCGTAGGTATTTTAATCTTCGATATTCAAATACGTACCCCTGACATTATCAGAGCCTTTTTTATTAAGTTTTGTTGTGATAAGCTTTTTCTTTTCACTAATATTGAGGGGAATTGGAGAGGTTAGGTTAGGTTAGGTTTAATTCAATAAATTACAATTTTGTATCTAATTTTTTTTTTTTTTTTTGCTGATCTCATTATGTGGTAATTAATAAATAATAAGACGACTGTGACTAATAAAATGCTGTTTTATTTAGAAAAACTGCTGTAAATAATATAAAAATAGAAGCTATATTTAAAAGAAAAAGAGTTAACATGTATAATGTGCATTAAGATTATTAGCTGTGCATTGATGAAAACGCTTTTGCTTTAGGAAAAATCGCTGTACGCTGCGAAAATAAATTGTAGTGTGGTTAGTGATATTTTGAGTTGAATATTTTGCTGTGCAATCAGTAATTTTGATGGGAATTCGGAATCTTATAGCATAGAAAAAGGAAATTTTTTGCGTTTAAATACTACCCATAAAGATCGGAATGTGGAGTTTTTCTTCACACATCACTTAACATCACATCACGACTATATTTCTGCAAACAGGCATGGAAACACGAAATACATCAACTTTGCAGTTTCTAAACCGCATGTACCTACTAAATTCATGGTAACGAGATGCGCGTCGATTTCCTGCCACCTTGTAGATCAAACATATTTTATCTTCTATATAAATAAAAAGAAAAGTCCTGACTGACTCATCAACGCCCAGCCCAAACCCTTGGACCTAGAAAGCTGAAATTTTGCACAGAGATTCCCTTTATAATGTAGACAAGGATAAGGCAGGATGTTTCGACATTCAACCCTTAAGGTACTTAAATAGGGGATGAAAGTTCTGCGCGGGCGGAGCCACTGCCAAAAGCTAGTCAGTTATGTTTAAGTCCCATGTAATAGGGAATAAGCCCATTGATTGGTTTTTCATAGTACTTTTGAGAAAAAGCGCTTTTTTCCCTGCGTGGAACTTTCATTTGGTTCTAATTTTTATCTTTCACCACCAAGATTATACAGTGGTTACCGTAAGTAACTACGTACCTACTAGAGGGGCTGACAGACCTTTTTGCATTGCACATCGTATGCAGCAGTTCTTTTAATTCACCTAGAATGTATTTTTACACCGTACCGCATGCTTCCAAAAAACTAAAGTCACGACCGAACTCCACGAAAACAAAATATCACACGTTTCCTAAAAATAAAATGGAGACAGGGGTTACTTTTTGTTTAAGTGTTCTGCTCCCACAAAACAATACCCGGGGCATTTCTATTTATATTTGTAAACGTTGCAAACTTTTCCCCGGGAATGACTGTGAATTTCAACTATTGTGGGTATTTCTGACAACTTTTGGACGTTTTTCGCACCAGACTGACTGCGGCGGACATACCCTAAGGATGGGACGGATATATTTTGTGTATTTGTGTGTGCTTGTGTGTCTAATTTAAGGTGTGAACGTTTCTAGGTAGTGAATGACATGAACAACAGTAAGTGGCGTATTTCAGTGGTCTCTTATGCAATAAGGGTGGAGTACCTACCTGCTACTTATAATTATGTGAATAGTGATATGTAATCTGCTTTTACTAATACTCATGGGAAAAGACATTCCATCACCACTGCTCTCAAGACGGTGAAGGAAAGTGCATGTGACATCCAGCAACCCTTACTGGGCCCGTGTGGTAGATTATGGCCCACTCGATTTCACAAGAGGAGGCCTGCGTCCCAGCAGAGGGAACATTATAGGCTGATTATGATAGTGGGAGAAGATGTAAGTTCATCATCATTACAGCCTATGTCACTGCTGGACATAGGCCTTCCCCAAACGGAGGGGTTTACCATGGTCGCCACGCTTGGCAGGCGGGTTGGCGATCGCAGAAACTGTACTTCTATAAAACTTATTAAACCTTTGCACGCACACAAACTATGTACTTATCCCTCTTACATAACTCTTTCAAATCCAACATGGCGGTGTCAGCTCCAAGCACATACGTTTATTCGTTAACATTCACAGAATTTCAGTCCATATTTCAGGAATTTTCCAGAGCTTGAAAATATACAAAGAATATTCTCCTATTTCAGTTAAAAATCTTGTTTTGAACGGAATTGTGTTGTATTCGAGAAGTACGTGCCAATATAGTTATGGAGATTTTTCAGTGCTATTGTTCCAAAGTTACATTGGTTGCTTTTAAACTAGAAATAGTTTGAAATGCGGGCTCAAGTTATAGTGGTTATTGACAATATTGTTCGATTTATGTAGATCCCTCCAGTCGTCGAGATGTTTTTCCTTGAGAGTTCAGTTTTCATTGGATTTAAATTGTTGTATAGGTAACTGTTGAATAAACGATTCTTTCTTGTTGTAACAATTTAATGATGGAATCAATAGTTGATATTGGACAGATTTAATTGGTGCCCGCGGTTAAAGGGGAACTTCGGATATTAATAGTATCCGTCCAAAAATCCTAGTATCCCTCCTTCCATGGCTCGCTGGGCGGATTTTGGACCAATCCGACTGTCAGAGTCCTCGTTTCGGCACGACCTTAAGAGTATGTACTTTAGCATAATTTGAGCTTAGGTTTTCTCAGACCTTCCTACCTAATCGCGTGTTAATTCGTTTCTTCAGATTATCAGAGAGACAATTCCCATATTTTTAAGCACGTTTGTATCTCTACTTTCAGTCACATTTTGTCAAAAATACCTCTAATTTCTTTACAATTTAGAAAAGTTTTTAATATCATGATTGTTGCTGAAATGGGGCTGCGACTAGATTTTGGACGTTTTCAATAAAAGGAATAGGGATCCTGTTTTCACGGCTTTCTTATAAACTGTGACTCCAATCAATGAACTCAGCCTATCGCGGTCCACTGCTGGACAAAGGCCTTTCCAAACCATCGGTCAATCTAGCAGGTGGCTTCCCACACTACGTTTGCCTGTACGCGAACTGTACTCCAGAACTCGTCTTCTCCACTGGCTATCGGTCGGATTCTAAATCCGGAAACATGGCTCAAATAAAGTAACACCGACTAAAATACAACACAAAGCAGACACATATATGCAAAATCTTCCTAATCAGCCTGAAAAATAACATCATATCAATCTTCATCACAGGTATCGAAGTAATCCGTATAGAAACATGAAATATGTGTGCCTACCCTCCGCGAGACCACCTTAATGATATGTACTGCCTAATAAATCTGCCGGCTGACACCGATGAATATTAATGAGCTCGTACCATCAGCAAAAAGATTACAACACGATTATTTAGCTATTTATAGAATAATGTTTTTGTTTTCTTTAAGGATGAGCGTGGGTCTAAGCAAAAACATTTTTTTTTTTTCTTAAAATATATTTACGAAAAAAACAAATGTCTTCAAATTAAAATCTGTCTATGTTAAGGATATCTAAAAGATCGCCAAAACAAAATGTAATTGTACAGTCGGGGAAATTAAATTGTTTATTAAACTGCAACATCATGATCTTTTATCGTGTTATAGCCATTTCATCTAGCTGTCAAAAAATTACATAGATATACGGATTTTTTTTTTGATAGTCAATTTTGTAAACAATTACTGAAGGCCCCGAAGGGTAAGGCACAAGTGCTAGTCACTCATGTGCAAGTGCACTGATATTTTTCAGAATTTTGAATGTGGTAACCATTCAAATAATAAAAAAAATTATATCATTTCTATGTCGTGTTCGATTTGATAAAACCGACCTTTTGTACGAAAATAAATTGCATATCTATACCAATAATATAAAGAGGAAAGATTTGTTTGTTTGTTCTCTGCTCCGAAACTAATGAACCGAATTGAAAAATTATTTCACTGTTAGGAAGCTACACTTTCCCCAGGTGACATAGGCTATATTTTATCACCGTATTCCCACGGGAACGGGAACTACGTGGGTGAAACCAAGGGCGCTGCTAGTTCTTAATAAAAATGAATGTGCTTCCATTGACCTCTAAAAGAGAAATTATAACGGAGTCCTTTGAAAAAAATATGGTAACGAAAGAACAGCAAATCTATTCTCTAAAAATCTAACCGCAAAACTTAAGTATGCTGTCAATAGTGTCCTTAGCTTCAGATGGAATGACAGATCACTTCATACTCACTTCACCCAAGTTTTCACGGTGACATTTTTACGGAATACCTTTGCAGAGTTTTGACGATTTTTCTTTTGTATACGGGCAACGAATCGCATTGCAACAAACATCGCCCCCAAACAGCGTCGTTGTTAAGGAAAATAATGAACATGACATATAACGCGTAATAAGGTGTTTGATAAATGGTAATATTATTTTAGGCTTCGGTGGGCGGTTGAGCGGTAAATAAGTTGTGAATATCCTACCAAATATATTGCAAATATCCGGCAATTTATTTGTGGAGTATTTGGCGTCGTAGGGACAAGTGTGTGTGGTATTATTATGGGAAACACGCTTTAGCTAGCGGCTCAATCTCGCGCTTGGATATCCGAAAATATCCAACGTGAATACACTACCGAGATAAAAAGTATCGTATGTGTAAATCCAGGGCAAAAACTATAATTCTGTGTGTCAATTTGCCAATTATGTTTAAGCTTTTAAAAAACAATGAAACATTCTTTTTAATTAAGTACTTACTTACAATCATTTGTTCTCTCAAGCGAATTATGTAACAAGTTAAAGTCTTTCGGCAAAAAAAACAGCTTACTTACTTTAAAATTCTGAAACTTACGAATCCATATTTTAGCATAATATTCCATAAAGTGAGAAAATTGATCTGAGTAGAGAAGAATTTTTAAAGATGTAGACTCAGCATTACAGTGAGACGATTTCATTTAAAATAACTGAAACGGCTAAAAGGAGATTTCTACGACGTTACTTGAGATTTCGAGCGACTTAACTTCTATATTTCTGGACAAAAATATCTTGGTCAGCAATAGACATAACCATATTTAAAGTTTGCCTGCCTCGTTGGTCTGGTGGTCGCAAGCGCTACTGCTCAACATGCGATCCCGAGTTCGATTCCTAGGTCTGACAAAGTGTTATTGGATGTTTTTATCTTGAATTTCTGGAGTCTGGATTTCTGCCTGGAGATTAAATTTAAGCTAGACATTATGTTTACAGTCAACCTCGTACCTACGTCCGGTCGGCTGCAGGCAATACCGATGAGTTCAATGTGGCTGTAGCCTTGCACCAGGGATCGGCTTTAAGTCCTTACCTCTTCCTGTTGATCATGGACGCTCTGACGTCGGACATACAGGAGGAGGCACCCTGGTGTATGCTGTTTGCCGATGACATTGTTCTTGTCGGTGAACATGTGTCCGAGATCCAGAGCAGATTGGAGAATTGGCAACAGAAGCTGGAGAATGTTGGCTTGAAAATCAGCAGAACCAAAACTGAATATATGTTCTGCGATTTCGGCGGTCTCTCCAGCTCTGGACCCATAGCGCTTGATGGCGTGCTTCTCCCAGTCTGCTCCGACTTTCGGTATCTCGGTTCACTCGTGCAAAGCGATGGCGAAGTAGATCGGACGGTTAAGCACAGAATTAACACCGGATGGATGAAATGGCGGCAGGTCACGGGAACCATCTGCGACTCCCATATTCCCCTTAAACTTAAGGGGAAGATATATAAAACCATGGTAAGACCTGCCGTCTTGTATGGGTCAGAATGTTGGGCCACAAAAGAGATGAATGAAAGGCAATTGCATGTAGCCGAGATGAGAATGTTAAGAGGAATGTGTGGTGTTACACGAATGGATAGAATAAAAAATGAGTACATAAGAGGAAGCCTGAAAGTGGCACTGATAAATGAAAAGTTGTGTGGAAATCGGTTGTCATGGTATGGGCATGTGATACGGAGGAATGAGGAAAATGTCGTGAGGAAAGTTTTGAGTATGAATGTCGATGGCTATAAGAGTAGGGGAAGACCAAAAAAACGATGGATGGACTGTGTGAATGATGATATGGTTAGAAAGGGTGTGACTACGGAGATGACGACTAATAGAGAAGTGTGGAAGAAAAAGACATGTTGCGCCGACCACAAATAAATTGGGATAAGGGCAGGAGAATGATGATTATGTTTAAAAAGCAAGTAATAGCCCCGACACAAACAAAAACTTTAAAAAGTAAAAAATAATAATTGCGTTTTAAGTTGTAGTTTATATTTTGATCAAGGTATTGTCAAGTGGGGGACAGTCAACGAAAACGTCAAATAGAGGAAGTCTAGCGTTTGGGTCGGGGTTTTTTTTTAATTTAATTTTTTTATGTGGAGCGACTGCCTATCTGGCCTCCACAACGCATTTACTGAGTAATACGATACCCTTGGTAAGACTGATTGTCAGACTTTCTGGCTTTAAACGACCTGTTACGACTGTCAAAGATCCATGAAAGAGAGCCGAGACCAACGGTTTCACATGCTTTACTGGGCACGGTGGTCTTGATATATAAAGATCCATCCACGGATCTGATTGGGTTGATACCCGCGCCACAAACTTAATGCAGAGACAGTGTTAAAATAAAATCTCGCCTATTTTGCCAACGCTACTCCTAAAACTGTTCCCATTTTAGATATTTCAGCTATCGTTGGTAACTCTGTAATGATAGTGTTACCGTGTGACGGCGCGTCGCATTCTGCTAAAATATGGTGCGCCCGGGTGAAACATACTGCACCGAGTTATTATACGCGAACTACTTTGTTCCAGAATGGACCTAATGGGAGTTTATATGTAACGTTAATTTTTAATCCGGCGTTCTATGATATAAGGCTTACATATTATTTCGCTCTCAAAAAACTGTTTTTTTTTTTATTTGTATACCCACGAAAAATTTTTACGATACCCCTTGCGTAAAAAAATCGTGGGGTCTAGAATGATATGCTGAATTCTTGGTTACAGTTTGCGCACTGGTTAAAAACTTATCCTGTATACGGGAAACAATAATTATACACATATATACCATTTCAGATTGATGGTTTTAAACCAAGACAGACGTTTTACTTTGTACCAATAATTTCATCAACACTGCTCTCAAAACGGCGAAGGTAACAAAACATCGTGAGAAAACCGACCCACTCTCTCTCACAGAGAGGAGACATGTATCCCAGCAGTGGGGACAATATAGACTAATTAAGCTGGAGCAAATAATAAAGATGTTTATTATCTATACAAATAATTAAAATTGAAATGTCTCTTTGTAATTTCAAATAAAAGCTTCTTACTAAACATATGAAAGTTTATACGCTACTTAGAACAAAAACGCATTTTAAAATTATGTGTTTCTCTGACTGTTCCGACTCCAAAACGGTTGGACTGATTTTTGTTTTTGTCCCGTTTGCACGTTCCCGTGGAATACATTCCAACAAGCACGCGGGCGAAGCCGCGGCTACAACCAGTTTATAATAAAACTTCCTCCCGCCTAACAGAAAAAAAAACAAAGCTTATTTATAAATATCCTCATGAGAAAATTTCCATTAGATCTTTTATCCTAACAATATTCATTCAAAGGGAAACTGTGAGTAAGGTAAAACCTTTCCTCTCTGAGTCCTCAAACAAAGCACAAACAAATATTACCGACATACCGAGAAAGAAAGAAAAATTATTTATTGGACTTGCACAGGAATGTCACAAACTTACCACAGTACAATACGATAATTAAACACATGAACGTTTTGGAGGACCGACTTATGTATTTTGACGTTCCAAAAGTGCTGATTCTCAGCCTAATATGAATAAATGACTTTTGATTTTGATTTTGAAAGACCTTCGTTCGTCTTCGTATCTCGACGTTTGCAACTCGGTCTCTATTATAGCCTGATGCCAAACATAGCACGCTCTATGGCTCTCTGTCAAGCTCTCTACCTGTGTGTATAGGTTGAGAGGCTGTGTAGCCTCCTGCGTGTGCAATCACGTCTTAGCACCGTACGTCATGGTGGGCAGAACACATATGAACGAAACGAGTATACCTATACTACACCCATATTTCGCCGGTTATGTTTAACTACCATTTAATGGGACAAAAATGGCACAAAAAGGGACAAGCCTATTGCCATCAACCGGGCAAAAATCTAGAGTCCGGCTACTACTGAGAAATTCCACACGGACAAATCCAGTCGAACCCAGGTCTTCATTCTCAACGGTAGCGCTTGCGACCACTAGACAAACGTGGCAGTTACCAATGGTAAAAATGGTTGTGACAAACTATTTGTCAAAGAAGAATTAATGCAGTGATAATAGGTATGGGAGGACAGTGCTGGCCTGTCAATAAGTACCAGGTACTTAGAGGAATGAAAATACAGAATAGAAAATCGTCTACAAATCTAAAGTCTGTAAAGCTCACAACGTTCTCTCATTCACAACATGTAAAAGAATCTACTTACCATAAAATGAACCTATTTGAACTAAGTGACATGATTTCCATGACAATCACTAATAAATACTATATTTTACATACCTAGCCATACCTACCCCTCTTTGCCTCGAAAAGCACGTCATTCCGTTAGTCCTGGCTGTCATTCGTGGATCTTTGTTAGTCGTTACGGGTAATCAGAAGCCTGAAAGTCTGGCTACAAGTGTTAGCAAGGGGTATTGTATTACCCAGTAACTGGGTTGTGGAGGTCATATGGGTAGTCGCACCATCTAAAATACTTGTACTCAGCTGCATCCGATTACACTGGAAGCCGACGGCAACATAGTTGGAAAAAGACTAGATGGTGATGTTGATGTCTAAGTCTCCATTCCATTTAATAGGGGGCGAACCTATTACCATCAATTAGGCACCTATCAACCTCCGGGCTGCTACTAAGAAATTCTAGTTTCAAAAACTCAATAACACTATGCCCGATCAAGAAATTGAACCCACGACCTCATACTCAGCGTCTCTGACGCTTGCGACCACTGGGCCAACTAAGTAATCATTGTCCAAAAATAGATTGTGAGTAAGAATCAACCTCTCCCTCTCCGATTTCTTAAACAAAACACAAACGAACCTTAACCTACACAGAAGGGAGGCTCCCATAAACATTTGTTCATAAATCGTTTCAATTACATAGCCCGTCGACCCACCGAACTCAATTGTCTGGGAAGGTCACTCGGAATTATCAATATCTTTGGATCGGAACGCGAAGGGAAAAATCTGCAGTCAGCAACTGGCACGTGATGTACATATCTGAAGATGTGGAGCGTTTAGATGAGCTAGTAACTTGGGCTAGTGGGTACGATAATCAAGTAGAAAAAACAGAGACACAATGCAAAATTTGAGAGTTGTAACTTGAAGTTAAGCATCTTAATTTGGTAGAGATGAGAAGTTCAATAAAGAAAAGGAAAAGAAAGAAAGAAAATACATTTATTTATTTAGACTAAAAGGCACACAATAAAAAACAGCAGATAAAAAAAAAAAGCGATGTAAAGAATTAGCAGGAAAGCGTGTCTCACGGCTGCACCAAAAATGCCCAGTTCAGCAAAAATGCCAGGCAACTAGTGCCTGATGCTGTTTTTCAACTAGATTTGAAGTGTGAGGTGACGGATGTAAATCAGCTTCTGCAACGTGATTTGTGAATGCACATTTTAACAAAATAAATGTGTGTCAAACAAAAGTAGTTGGGAATATGATTGAATTCAATTGGATAACAAAACAAACAAAGGCTATTTACATATACAACAGCTATTTCAATTTTCTTGCCGTACGGTAATGTGGTGGTGGTATTAATGTGTTAGGAAGGCATCATTAGTTGAAGATACTTAGGTCAGATCAGTATTGAGTACATAAGGGGAAGTTCGAAAGTGACACCGATGGCTGAAAAGTTGTGTGGAAATCGGTTGTCATGGTATCGGCATGTGATACGGAAGAATGTGGAAAAGTCGTGTAGAATGAGAGTATGAATGTCGATGGCTATAAGTGTAAGGGAAGACCAAAGAAACGATGGACTACGGAGATGACGACTAATATAGAAGAGAGAAGTGTGGAAGGAAATGACATGTTGCACCGACCACAAATATTTTGGGATGAGGGTTGAAGAATGATGATAATGGTGATAGCATAGGTCAGATCGGATAGTTAAGTGACTTGAACGAGTAAGAAGAAGAGCCGTTGTCAATACTGCAGATATTATCTTGTTAGGTAAGCGTGAGTAAGTAGGTAACTGAGTTACGTTACTAGTTAGGTAGCGAGTTTGTTGAACTAATAATAACGATATCCTGGAACAATTTAGCAAAATATCGCCAAAACGCTGATAAGGAGCGTTTAAATTGGCAAGTTACTGGCTCAAGTAGATAGCATTGTCAAATAACTGAAGAGAAAAACACTTGGCCTAGTTGCTGGAACAGAAAATGCCGAGAAGGCTGCTAGTAAAGAAATTGCATACATACAAATGACCGTTTCTATGAATCTTATTATTTAAGGTAATGGCGAAGGATGTGCTCACAGTAGGTACAGTCAGCCTCAAATTAATGTATATACATCACCAAAAATTCATAAAAATACCTGCAATGTCTGTTCCATAATATTGTATCAAGGTGCCACAAATCATCATCATAGGCCTACGGCAGTCCACTGCTGGACATAGGCCTCTCCAATCACATAGATTGCTACATTCAGCTTGTTTCTTGGCAACTCTCATCTTGCTGCTACCAGCCACCCTGCGAAGATCGTCGGTCAACCTAGCCTGAGGCGTCCTACCTTACGTTTGTCGATTTGTGATCTCTACCTATGAACAAGTCTATCCCAACGGTCAACGGTTTTACGGCTAATATGGCTGGCCCGTTGCCATTGCAGCTTGCTTATTCTGTGAGCTATTTCGACATCGTTGGTTCTCTGCTTGATCACCTTTTTCCGGATTCTATCCCTCAGAGAGACTCCAAGCGTAGTTCGTTCCATAGCTCAATTAGCAACCTTGCATTTATGGACCGATTACCGTGTGTATCCAGGTTTTGACTCCGTAGGTCATAACAGCACGCCCGCATCGATTGAAGACTTTAGTCTTTAGGTTCTGCGGAAATAATAATTACACATTACTTAATTGTAGCTACACACTCACTGACACTGTATTAGGGAATACAAATCGAATGAATTCTTGTCAAATTACGGTCTTCTTATAACCAATTATTAACTTTCCCAATATATGAAATTTCTAGAATCATCTAAAAAAAAACTCAGTAACGTAGTTTACGACCCCTATTTACACAGCTCATTGGCTATGTGGTTGAAAGTCAACCGAAAATGTGTGCATTTTTTTTTTTTTTTTTTTTTTTGACTTAACAGTTTCGTTAGAACACGGATCGTACTATCTAGATAAGGCTAGAATATCGGTTAGCTAGATAATAAGCTACTACACAGGACATTAGTCAACTAAATTAATCAATCATGATGTTTAAGAAGAAAAGAAACAATAGCATTTATATGGCAACAGATCGTGGAACACAAAATACAGATACAAAAAAGGACAATATTATGTTAACAACAATTTCGTGTGCTAGCTCTCAGGGATACCCTAAAAGGTCAAATCAATAGTCTTTTATTCATACCAGGCAGAGAATCAACACTTTTCGAACGTAAAAATAACATAAAAAACCCAAAACTCCCGGTTTTCACCACTTCCTAGTGCTTTAGTTGGTATTTAAGGACGAGTGACGGCAGTGTTTGTCACTGGGTAAAAAGCAACAATTTTATTTAAACTAGCAATAATTGTAGGTTAGTACCAAAAAAAAATTGCAGAATTCATACGCTTCAAAACGAAACACTGCAATATATAATTTAACAAATGGTATGCCAACTTTCGAAGCTCTTCAAAGCCACAACCGACAACTTGCTCTAATGCAGTGTTTGTTTTAGAAACTTAGTAACTAGAACCCAGTAGCTAGTCAGCTAGAACGCAGCTCACCATCTTGGCACGTCCGTAGCATCACGTACCAGTACTTACCCCGGATATAATTATTCGTTGAGCCCGGATCTGCGGCCGCACCGCGCTTATATTCAATTTTACAGCTACTATAAATTGTTATATGATTTGTGGAGTATCAGACTCTTGATTTCTAAATCGAACTGTTTGGAAATATAGAGGTTGTTTGTCAAAAAGCTTCCGGGGACGTCTGCCCTGACAATCCAAATACACTATAACTTTTGAAAAACACATGTGAGATACTGTAAGCTTTGTTACAGTTTTTCAGCATGTTCAAACCTTAATTTGAACGTCATACAGTGTTTTTTAGCTTGCCATATCTTGCAAAATATACATTGAATGAAAAAAATTGTTGCTCAGGGGTACTAAACACACTTAAAGAAACTGATTTGGCGTTCTTAAGCTAAAACACTGTAAGTTGAGTTACAGTCTTTTGGATTGGCACGGCAGACGTGGTATTGGGTGACTCTTCTACATAAGACTATGCTCACAGACGTAATAACATCAAAGTGGGATTTTATCGTGCTCTGGATTTTTTACTCTTGGCATTGAGCCGTGGGTTGAAAATCCAACAGAATGTATCCCCGTGCGTCGAAAAAATACACTATTCGAAATTAAACCCTCGGCGCTAACCGGCGCGTTCGAAATCCTGTCGTGATATTTTTACGAGCGCGCGAACGTAGACTAAGAGTTCCTATCCTCCTTTTCCTGTAGCCTTCCTAGATTGACGTGTTTCAGCAAAGAAATTGACACAATCATTAATGAAATTTTTCTATACTGTTTTTCTTTGTTATTGTCTATAGAGGCGGTAGAACGTGTCGTACGCAGTGGTAGTCCAGTTGCAACGACTTAGGTCTTAGGTTAGAACACAGACTTAGGTGATTTACTTTTGCAATATATTTCATCATCACTGCTCTTAAAACGGTGCAGGAAAATACCGTGAGAAAACTAGTATGTTGTAGAACCAAAACCTCGAAGACATTATTTGTGACATCTACCAACCCACACTGGGCCCGCACAGTGAATTACGGCTCACAGAGAGCAGGCCTGTAGTCCAGTTGTGGAAATATTATAGGCTGATTACTTATATTAACACTTGTCTAATGAAAAGTGGGTAACGCCCTTTAAAATATCCTGAACAAATAATTATAATGTTGTCACCAAGCAAAGGTAATGTCGCCCGCAACTTTGAATGATCCCTAAACTTGTTGTAAGCCAATAGAAGCCATTTATAGAGAGACGTTAGCCAATTCTACGCCAAATTAGATTACATAACTATATTAGCAAGTGTGTAAAACTAATTAACACGCTCTTTTGATGTAACGCTCTTGATTAATAGTGAAATTGTAGTCGTGTACTTACATGTAAAGCTAATTGCACACGTGTAACTAATCACTATGTTTAGTCGCTTTGTGACTGGTAATGCGTGCTATCCTTATAATCTGTCAACGCCCTTATGACATTGGCATTAGAATACATCTTTTTGGGATAGATCGTCGTCTGCTTAGCGTTTTCCCAAATATGTTTGGGTTGGCTTCCAGTCTTACCAGATGCAGCTGAATACTAATATTTTACATGGAGCGATTGCCTATAGGACCTCAACAACCAAGTTACTGGGTAACATGATACTCCTTGGTAAGACTAATTGTCAGTCTTTCGGGCTTCTGACGACCTGTAATTATACTGACAAAGATGCACGAAATACCCGAAAAAAAAAACAATGTTAAGTATTTTTTTATATAAAATAATATATATGATAGACAACTTCCAGCCAGTCCGTATGTTGGATAGATAGATTCTGAGCTACAGCACCCTATTTTCATTGTAATGCACTCCCAATAGCAATTGTGTACATTTCGACAGTTTACCAACATCGTGTAATGCACCTCGCGGGCCCAGTGCGGGTTGGTGGATGTCACAAATGTCTATGAATTTTTGGGTGGTGGACATGCCGTTTTTAGAGCAATGGTGATGAAATAATTCACACAAAGTAAGATGCCTATCACTGGGACACTGACAGTCGGGCTGGTCCACAAATTTAAGGTCGCTCAGCGCGCTATGGAGTGGGCTATGCTCGGAGTTTCTTTGAAGGATAAAATCAGGAACGAAATTATCCGGAAAAGAACCGGAGTTACCGACATAGCTTATAGAGTGAGCAAGCTGAAGTGGCAGTGGGCTGGCCATGTTTGTCGAAGGACCGATGGACGGTGGAGCAGACGAGTCCTGGAGTGGAGACCGCGTCTCGGCAAACGTAGTGTGGGACGCTCCCCAGCTAGATGGACCGACGACCTTAAAAAGGTGGCTGGGACAGACTGGATGCGGAAGGCGGAGGATAGAGTATTGTGGCGCAGCTTGGGAGAGGCCTATGTCCAGCAGTGGACTGCGATAGGCTGAGTTGATTTGAGTTGAAGATGCCTATCTAGAGTCATACAATTTGTAAGTCGCGGCCGTTACGACTGCTCTGCTACTCCTATAGAGAACTAGATTAATATTTATAACAACACAAAAGTAAATAACTGTATTATAGCTATGAGCCTCTTTGATGGTGACATTTACAACGGACGATCATTAAAGTAAGCTAAAGAAATTAATTTAAAACGAGCCGGATTGAAAAGTTGCGAAGCACTGCTGTAACAATTTGCACGTCGCTCTCTGAATATTAATCAGGTTTTAATACGCGAAGCAACGTTTTATGGTACTTTGGGTGTTTTTGTATGGTGTTTGGAAGATTTGGGGGACTTTGTTGATTCTCTTGAGTAATAGCTAAACAACTTAAAACAGTCTGTGTTTAACAGTCTTTTCGTATGGAAAAGACTGATAAATAATGTTGCTTGAAGGCCAGAAAAAGGACGTTCAAGTAATTGGGAAGCCTATAGTCATAGTGGACGGCTAGACCAGACCCTGCATCCTAACCATCGGCTGCGTGAATGTGCGCTCGTAGCATTCATGTTATGTCAATTTTAATTCGGAAGTGACTCTGTTGACGCGAAGATACGTTCGGGTATGCCGAATAAAATGAACGCGACAGTCATGTCTGTTCGCGCAACGATCGCTTTGATTAGGATGCAGTCAGAAGTTATTTACGGAAATGGCATGGTTCTGTTATTACAAAAATAAAAGATATATTTTATACTAGCAGCGCCCCGTGGTGTTACCCGCGTAGTTCCCGTTGCCGTGGGAATACGGGGATAAAATATAGCCTATGTTACCCGGGGATAGTGTAGCTACCCAAAAGTGAAATAATTTTTCAAATCGGGTCAGTCGTTTCGGAGCCTATTAAATGCAAACAAACAAACAATCAAATCTTTCCTCTTTATTATTAATATAGATTATATTATATAAGTTTAGAAAAAAGTTAACGTTACTTCTGATAGTTTAAACTTTATCCCAAATCGACGAAGATATGATGACCAATTGATAGAACTAGTGGTCGAAATTAAACCATAATTCATGGAAAACATAATGTATTTCAGCCTGTAGGGTATGTGTACGTAGTAGATACGCACGCTCCGTTCTATAACGACAATCGCTCTTATCTTCTTAGCGTGTCAATAGCAATCTAAATACAGTTGGCTATGAGCTTGGCACTTTCAGCAGCGTCCATCAACTGTAGCGTACAGACAACAGGACACGCTGGACAAGATATTAAATGCCTCATTGCTCGTGGGACAGCACCACATTTACACTCCAAAGCGTAGTCATCCGTGAATCTCCACCTTAGCACATTCTCTTTACTTCGGCCTACTTGAGTCCGGAGTCTACTTAAAGACTTCCAGTTCCAGACATCGTTCTTATGATCCAGAAAAGGACAAAAGTGAATCCCATACTTCCAACAGCTGTTCGTTTGTACATTTTTCATTCCACGACTTTTCTGTCCTACTTCTGATAACAAACAAGCATAATGGGCCATTGTGTGTTATCTGTGGTGTGTCAATTCATTGTCCATGTCACTGGTGTGTGCGTGACGTATGTGCGAGTCTGGCGTCACACTCTGGCCATTTTGAATGTACAATGAGTGGCGGATATCAGTTTGGCTGGAAGGTTCGTGATTACTATAGCTAGTTGGCCGCTGATGACGTGGTTTTGGGGTTTGTTAATCCATTCCTGAAGAGCTAGGGAGCGAGTTCAAAGCCTGAAGGGATAATTTCTGTTCTTTCTACTTGAGTGTAGTTTTTAATCGTTTTTTTTTGGTATATTGTTATGTGCTTGCTGACTTAAGGGAAATAATTTAATTGAAAGTTTAATTTAGCTTATGACTAAGTTATTACAGTCGCACGGGTCGATTGATCAAGTTAAGCTACGCTTGCTGCGGTTGGTTGGTGGATGCGTTTCCATCTTTATATACTAAGACCCTTCGATGCCTCGAAAAGCACCTTAATAAGCCTTCAAATATATTAGTATAGGTTTTTTGGTTTCGGAAAGACTGACTAGCATGTCAGGCTTTGCACGTAAACACAAGCGTGGAATAAACGAAAAACTTATTTTATTAAATAGAGATCACTACAAAGGTGATTCATTGTTCAGCCCGGTACGGTATAGGGAGCCTCCGAGATCCACCTGATCATGCCAGGGGTGCGGGTTGTTCGAAAGAGATACCGCCGCCCCTGACACACAGGCTACTGAGGGAACACGGGTGGGTTTTAGTCAGTAAAAGTCTGACACGCGCTGCACTTTTCTATAAAAGAGTTATTTTTTGTATATTTGATTGTCCTGATGAATGCAACTTCCTATTATTAATATTTATTTTATACCTACATCAGTAACAACAGATGCGTATGAAAACAAAATGACCGAATTGAATATGTTACTCTCGATAAAACGGTCTACTTTGGGAGCTGATGAAATTATTTCCAGCATTTTGCGGATTTTAATGGATTTCAACATGCGTGCCAAACCGCAGCGCAAACATGTTAAAGGTTTTACATCAATTGACTGGCACTTTATCGAAAATATTTGTACAAATTATTTTAAAATCATTTGCAGTGGAATATTTTGTTAAGCTTCTATATTTAGGGTTTTTTTTGGAGTTTGGGAAGTCATCAAATGACTTCTCCCGCTCCGGGTAGAGAGCAGGAGGGCGTGTCAGACCTTTACTGACTAAAACCCACCCGTGTTGCCTCAGTTGCCTGTGTGCCAGGGGCGACGGTGTCTCTTTCGAACAACTTGCACCCCTGGCAGGCATTGGCCCTTGCGGACCCCACCAGTGGTTGCTGACATCTTAAACGGCGTGCGTGAAACACAACGCGCCGTACCGCCTACCACTTTTCGGCCGCAGGGGATAGGAGAGCGGCCAACGATATACCGACACTCCTCTTCCCCTGCGGCCCCACAGCGTCCGCCATCAAGCGGTGGCGGCCCCGTCCAGGTCACGAAAGGGAATAGCGCTGCTCAGAAGCACCGGCACTCCTCCTCTGCCGCAGCCCGTAACCCCCAGCCGCAATGCCTCCCATTCGACATCGCGGCCCACCTCAGTTGCGGTGCACCTCACCGCAACCTACTTTTTGGCCGCTACGTCATCGGCTTGAAGGCAAAAGCCCTGACGAGCGGCCCACCTTTGGGTTCCTCTTGGCTTCACCGTGGTTGGGAGACCACGGTTATTGAACCTCCCCACAACGACAATGCAGGAACCCACTCGGGGGGGGATTTTAAGGGGTTGGTCAATTACAGATTTTAGAATAAACTTAATGGAAATGTGGCTGAGTGCTTCGTTGGTCTAGTGGCCGCAAGTGTTACTGCTGACAATGAGGTCCTGAGATCGATTCCCGGATCAAGCAAAGTGTTGGGTTTTCCCATCTGGAATTTCTCAGTACCAGCCCGGAGTGTGGATTTGTGCCCAATTGAGGGCAATTGGTTCTCTATTACATGAGACTTGTGTACTATAAGAGTGTACTTCTGCCTAACCCTTCAGGGAATACAGGCGTGATGTTATGGTAATTTATATGTAAAAAGTGGCTAACATAGACTGGATGTGGAAGGTTTCCGGCTTCTGTTGCGCAACTTGAGAGAACGCTTTGCCTAGCAGTTGACTTTTATAGACTGAGCTAATTGATGTCCTCACACGTTCTAGTAAAGGGCAATACCATTCAATTTTTTTTTTTTTTTTTGTGGAGGATTGAAAATCGTCAAATGACTTCTTCCGCTCCGGGTGGAGCAGGAAGGCGTGCCAGACTTTTACTGACTAAAACTCACCCGTGTTCCCTCAGTTGCCTGTGTGTCAGGGGCGATGGTGTCTCTTTCGAACAACCCGCACCCCTGGCAGGCATCATCCCGCAACGACAATGCGGGAACCTACTCGGGGGGGATTCAATTTTGGGTTGGTTTCAAGATAAGCCAAATTTCAAAGTTGGTTTCAAGTCATTGTCGTGCTTTTCGCGTCTACATAAATCTCAAATTCATTCATTCACTCGCTCTCTGACAGACAATGCATAGCATAAACCACTGGGTTTATAAATACGATTTTTTGCGCAAGAGTTACTTAATCAAGGAAAGTGAGCAGTCTTCTTCTTCTTCGTGTTGCTGGCACGATAGTTATTAATTTTGGCCCAAAACTTCGCCACTTTCACGGCTTTATCGGTGACAGTACAGAGGTTATATTGGCTGCATGGCTTGGGACATACAGTGCAAGAAAAGAGGTAGAGCATAGTTTGTGACACAACTCCACGTCCACATCCTGCCGCCGTTTCGTCGAGGTAGCCCCACTTTACGAGGTACGACTTACACCTTCCCACTTGGGTTTGGAGATCGTTCAGGAACTTCCAGACCACGGAAGGGTACACTGCCGTGGTCTACTGGGTAAACCTAGCAGCAAGATGCTCGTTTGGTGGTAAATAGTGAGTTGGTGGGGGAAAGTTATTCTGTCATCCTATATGGAAGGATTTTTGAAAATTCATCTATTTACCAATGAGTAATCCCATCGCGCACACGGCTTGTGTACTAATAAATTTGCTTTACAATATTTCAATACACCGATAAATTACTAAAGTAGGTAATGAAGGAATGAAATATTTGCAGTTTCATTTAGTTTTTAACTGAAAACGGAAAATAGGAGCAAATTAACATAAAGTCTGTGTTTGAACTATAAACTATTGTGGCTTTTATACGACTGTTGCGGGGTTAAAGCTGAAACTACATTTCGTATATCTCTTAGTTTTGAATGAACTGAGCTAGTTCAGCAGTATGTGTCGATTTTAATACGGTTACGAATTTTACAATTAAATTCAACGTTATTTGAAAGAGTTGGAATAAAAAAATTATAGAGCCAGAAAATAATAAATAGTAATAATAAATCTAGTAAAATATTATTGAGACATGTCACAGTGAGGAGGGGTCGCGGCAGACCTGCGGCACGAGTTGGATAGGTTCTGTCAAAACTGGAAGGAGGACACGTGAAATTGCGAAAGATGGAAAGAGTAGAGGGAGGCTCTGCCCAAGAGTGAGACAGCGTAAGCTAGTAAAAAAAAAAACAGTAAAAAAACGCCTGTCGAAGCGTGCCAATTCTTGTAAGGTATTCATACATTGATAATATAATGGGCCGGGTACTTTGCTCCCAGAACAGATGGCCGATGGGGCCGAAAGGTTCTGGACTGGCGAACGCACTGGACGTAGCGTTGGAAGGCCTCCCACAAGACGGATCGATAACCTGGTGAAGACAGAATCCGCTAGATGCGAGAAGCGCAGAAAACGTCAAACTGGCAGTCCAGCAATGAACATCTTTCGGCTGAAATTATTATGATATGAGTATATTTAATGCTTGAAGTAGGTATAGTACCTAATCTAAATTCTATCAATAATATGTAGGTAGGTAACGGAAAATATAAAATTAACAACCTTGTTTGTTCCACCAACCCATTCACTGACGCGAGATAATAACCTCCATAATTTCCTTCCTATTTAAGATGCCAACATCCTTTTCCAATCCACGTATCGCTTTCATCTCCCTAATTACGTTCCTAATCAAGGCCCTATCGATCTGAAACCCCATACACACGTAAAGTCGGGTAAGATTAACGGGCAAACATTATCCTTCTTACACAGAGCTCATAACCGGATTACAGCATTTCCGTCTGGTATAAACCAGTATAAACCGGAATGTACCGGTTTGAACCGCCTTCTGATGGAGACGGAGAGATGCAGAAGCTTCATTCATTAGCAACGTTGCAGATAGGAATTTTGTTCGGTCTTTAAGGGTCAACTCTATGACCAAGTATACCTATGCTATCGTTTTTTCACTCCTTCTAAGCGATATGTAAAATGGATGTCTCGAAAGACGTAGTTCATCTCACATCTCATCTCACCTCTATCATTTATTAGTCTCAGTCAAACCCTTCTTCTGAATGTGGGCGCAGTATGGATACCTTGGTGACACACTGTCCAACTGTAGAAGACAATTTGGGATATAGTATTTAAATAGATTCTTTTGATGTGATAGTTTTAACCTTTATGTTTTGTTTTTACCTGTATGTTGTGTAATCTCTAGAAAAGAAGACATAAATAAAAATAAATTTATTTAGATCACACTAAGAAACTATAAACTTAGCAGTTTAAGTTATATTTTAATTACATATTAGCTAATAGGCTAGATTGTAATGTGAATAATCTATTGTAATATTTTATAAAGGAAAAAAAGGATCACACTAAAAGGCGCACAACAAAAAAAAAACTTTAATAACTAGTTCTTGCCCGTAACTTCGTATGCGATCCAGAATGAAAAGTAGCCGACCTCCTTCTCAAGACATAGTCTACCTACGTGCCAAATAACATCCAAAACCGTTAAGCTGTTTTAGTGAGAACGCGTAACAAACAAACGTACAAAAAATAAAAATAATCTATGAACAGTACTACTTAAAATTTAATACATTGAGCTCGGTAAAAAAAAATGGGTTTATGTTTTACTTCTTACGCGACTGCTGCAAACCCCAAAAGAAGGGTGGGTATTAAATCATACTGATTTCATCTTTAACCTTCTGTCACTAGCTGTGTCACGTCTCAAGCCAGCTGCAAGCGGTTATATCGGGATTGTCTCCGCTAATGAGAGCCGTAATTACGACAACGTAGTACTGGGATGTGCGTGAGAATAATTGGCACTGGATGGGATGTTGTCATTGTGGGGTAGCTGAAGATATTTTAGCTACAATATTGTTTGTGGCTGCAAAATGCCAGCTTCATCCGTGCCTGTGGGTTTTTCTCAAAGCAACTATATGATATCAATCAATCTGCCTAATCAGCCAAACGGTATACAAACTGGTTTGATCGCATACGAAAAGACGAGTCGTTAGTGCACGTATAAAACCTACTAAGATTTCTAACTTATCTGCCAATGACAGTGGTATGCTTCCTAATAATGTAAAGAGATTGAGATTCTTTATTACACAATCTTTAAAATATTCAAGTTAATTCCTACCTGAATACCGTCCTTACAAACAATGGTCTAAAAGAATCAATCATTTATTTTTACTTGAAAAACATACTTCAACTAGAATATTATTTTTAAGTAACATAGAACCCACATTTGGCATGATGGATGGCAAGGGGTGCAGAAATGATTACACATAAAGGAATCGTAAGAAAGATGTATCACTTTGATAATGGAGATGGACACACAGCCCGTATGGCTGGGAAGTTTTATGTGACACCAGCTTTTGGCAGCGGCTTCATTCGCATGGAGGTCGAAAAGTAACGTACTACCGGGATAAAGTATCCTATATGATAATTCAAATTACGAACTACATGTGTGCCACATTTCATCCAAATCCGTTCAGCCGTGATAGTACTTAGTTGCGGAAAAACGGCACAACACACACCCAAACATAAAAACTTTCATATTTATAATATAAATTAGCATTAGAGTCACAGATAGACGAAGATGTTGTCTCTCTTTCTCTCTTGAAATCCTTCCCAAGTTCTTATAAAAAAAAAAACCGACTTCTAAAAAACACTAGAAAGTGAAAAATAACTTTAATTTCGGAAGTCTTAGGTTACTTTGGACATGTATTTTATTAATCTTGAAAAGTTTTTTATGTTCACTTTTTAGCTATACTACCCCACATCAACTCGAAATTTCATCATCCTTGGGGTCAAAACAATGCATATTTATGCTATAGCAGCAATCTCGATTAATTTGCTGTCATTTTTCGAAGAGTTGCGTTGTCTATCTCCGAAACGCATCATCCGATCTATATGAAATTTAAATGGGGCCACCATTTAAACAAATGTCTCAATAGCTCTAGAAAATATATGAAAAACATTGTTTTATCCTACAAAATTTGAGGGTTGCCTGGTTGCCATAGATTTCCCTGGAATCCCATCATCAGATCCTGACTTGGTGCCAATGGGACCACCTCAGGAGTATATTCTTCCAAATAAAAAAATAATTTTAAGAATCGGTCTACAAATGGGGGAGAAATCGATGAACATAAATTAAAAAAGAAAAACATACAGTGGAACAAATAAGCTCCTCCTTTCTTGGAAGTCAGTTAAAGATCACTCAATCATGATGTTGGGGTTTCTTTCCAGCATTAGGCTAGTAGGAAGCCGACCCCAACATCGGAAGCAGCTAAATACCAGTATATTAATTACATGGAGCAACTGCCTATCCGACCTCCACATCCCTGTTCCTGGGTAGCACGATACCCCTTGGTAAGACTGGTTGTCAGATTTTCGGGCTTCTGATTACCCGTAATAACAGTCTAAATCTACGAATGACAGCCAGGGCCACGGCGTAACGTGCTTTCCGAGCCTCGGAGAGGTCTCAATACGTCTTTGAAGCTGTCTTGTCAAGCACAATTTACTAAAGATGTAGAACTTTTAGGGCCGTGTGTCGTAACACAGATTCTATTCTTGATAACGCCATACATCATCCCTCACTAATAATAGGTACTGTTGGCGTTAATATTAGCTGATCTACTGTTAACGTGTCTACAAGATTTAATACTTGGGATCGGCAGACAGGTAGTCCGAATGCTGAAGGGGATAACTATATTATTAATTTAATATGAGCATATTGGAATGGAGGATCTTGGGGGAGGCCTATGTCGAGCAGTGGACGTCTTTCGGCTGAAATAATGATGATGATGATGATGATATTAGAATGTCCCATGACGAAAGTAGGTAGACCACTGGGGGACCAGTTACAACGACGTCGTGGGTTCGAACCCAGGCGGGCACTTTACTTGATTTAATCATTGCTGCAAAACGGTGAAGGAAAAGATTGTGAGGAAACCAGCATATTCTAGAGCCAAAAAAAATCTATTTTTGAAGTGACAGTTCACTCAGTCTGCGGCGTAGCGAGGAAGATTTCTTACGTCACAGCCAAAAGCCATCAGGCGTGCGTCTTCAAATATTGCCGAGGCCCTACAGAAGCGCGGCTATCACATCTAGGGACGTCATCAAAAATACCCAGAAAAACTTGAAGCTCCAAAATAATTTTATTTCGATTCTACTTCGTAGGTTGTTCAAGCATTCAAAATGTCTAATAGCAATTTATTATTAGACTAGCTATTATACAACAAGATATTATATCTAGGACAGAATATTAATATTGAAAAGATGAGACCCTCGATAAATTATAGTTGAAAATCGCGAGCTAAATAATATTACAACTCCTTTCAGGAAAATTATACGAATTTCAATTTCTGGGGTAGCTTCTTCTATTATTATTAAAAATATAAAAAATATTAAGAGTGACATTTAGCGCGCAATTTGTCAGTTTTTCTAGAGTGGCGACAGGTTAATAAAACAATGAATTGTCCCAAAAGCCCATGGGATTTTCTATCGGAAAAATGAAGAAATTCCGTAGGTACAATCTTCTCCTATTTAACCCCCTTTTAGGGGATGATTTTTCAAAAATCCTACTTTATTGCTCACACTATATAATATTCCTCACACGGAGAGGAGGCCTGTGTCCCAGCAGTGAGAACGTTTTGGCTGAGATGTATGGATATATGTATAATATCACGCCATTTTTCCCCGATAGGTCTGGCAGAGTTTTCCAATAATACACCCACTTTCTGCATATTATGTTTAAGTCCCATGTAATTTTCGGCTAAGTTTATTGCAATCAACGGGGCATAAATGTAAACAAAGTGCTCACCTTTGATTAAGGAAATCTTGTGGAAAAATCATGCTTCTAGACCTTGCGGTTAAGTCTGTACCTACGTTGTGATGGATTTATGATTTTTTGAAGTCTGAAGATCATAAGAGAAATTCTCCAATTTTTTTTTTAAAGCATCTCTAATTTATACACGTTTTTGACATCGGTTAGAGCTGAGTAGATATGCGAGTTGAATTTGAATGTTTCTAAGTACGATAGTAAAATTAGCCTTGGCAGTCACATCAACATAAACTGAAAAAAATAACAAACGACAATCAAACGTAACTTATAATTGAAAAGACAAAGATGCAAAAACATGACAGTATACCAATAAAGAAAATCAACAAGAGAAAGTCACTTAAATAACGACACAACAAAATAAAACAAAAGAAGACTACTTCTTCAAGACAGAAACTGCTGCAGGCTTAGCACGAGCACCGATTTGTCGACGGAAGAATAGACATGACTATTAACTAAATGATGTACAATAGGAAAAGATGGTTATGTTTTTCTATTAATTATCACAGTTATGCGTTCTAAACGAATCATGATTTTGTAGATAATCGTATAAACTTTATGGCCGTCGATTAGAAAGTTTGTTGTCAGTGTGATTTGGACAGTTTGGGAAGAAATATTCTTCTGAAATAGTCTACATTTAAAGGGACCTAGACCACGATTGTTAGAAACGAAAGACAAAATGACAGATTGTAGAAGGCTATCTACGGTGTGATGCTAAAAATGGAGGAACGAAACGTCACTTTGTATTGAGAAAGCACTGTCTATTCTTCGTAGAAATGGGAAGCGTCATGCTGAGCATGCTGTAGGCATCTACTTCCTAAGTGTAGGTCGCCATGAGATATTCTCCAGTCCGTTCAACTGCCTCTTCATATTCTGTTTATCAGACCACTTGGAGTCTAGGTAACTGTCATCTTCATCCTGTTCCAGCTTCTTCCATTCCTCTTGCTTCCTGTAAGCGTGCAAGGTCAGCTGCTTGCGGTCTTCCTCAGACATGATGGGTTCACGACCTGGAGCGCCTTCAGAGTTGGAGCAAAGTTTCACTGTCACTTTCGTCTTGTTGTTTTTGCCTGAAATTTTTAAAACAGCGATGAGTCATTAAGATGTCCTAACATTTCACTATAATAATTTCCGCAGAAAGATGTCCACTGTTGGACATAGGCGTCGCCCAAATTGGGGGGGTTTGCCATAATCGCCACGCTTGTCAGGCGGTTTGGCGATCGCAGTATGTCGGGAAAATGCATAGAGAACGCTGCTGCCCATTCTTTGGTAAGTCCCTTAGTCGCCTTTTACGACACCCTCGGAAAGAAAAGGGATGGTGCTATACTTCACATCCCGCACCACACGGACAAGCATAATAATACTAGTGATCGCCCTGTATTCGAAATTCGACCATAATTCAAGTATAACTTAAATTAATTTCTAATGCATTTATTTTATAAGAGTATCAGCATTCTGCACTCCTCCATAAAATCTTTAACTGTGCCAAATTTCAAACTCCTCCGTCTGCGTGATTTTCGTAAAAAGGGGTACAAAGTTTTGCTTGACGTATTAATTTATAAATTAATCTAATATTTATTCAGTACCAATCCTTCGCAAAATTTTTGATTAACGACTAAAATTTAGCGTTCCAATTCACCTAAATCTACAATGTCAGTTTGTTAGGGTCGTTAGTCTGGATGTGTATATTAGGTCAATTTAGATACTGACTACATACAATCAAAAGGCTGGCACAGTCTGCTATAATATTTATCAAATTATATGAGTACCTGTACATGACAGTAGTAAACTGTTTTTGACTGACAACGGAGGAGGAAGAGGATCATGATAAAACAAGAAAAACATTAGTGAAAGAATAGTTTTAGTTTCTCAGGGTCTCTAAAACTAAAACGCCATCATATTTAGTAAGAAACCAACGAGATTTCCGTGATTTCTAAATCAAAATGCCTACAATTTTATTATAAACTAGCTTTTAACCACGGTTTCGCCTCTGTGTTTGTAGGAAATTGTTCCACAGGAACGTGCTACTGGAACAAAACGTAGACTCCTTAAAACTTCAACTATCTGCCAATGAAAACCCGGCAAAATCGGTCCAGTCATTTTGAAAAATTAGCCGTAACAAACAGATGGACAGACAGCCAATTTTGGTATACATTGTATTTTTCTTAAAAGCACCACATAACACATACACGAACTTTCATATGCACTAACTAAACACCTGGTATTTAGACATTACAAACAGACAATGATTGTTGTGTGTATTTACAAAGACTGGCCGTTACACGTACTACCGGGATAAAAAGGAATTCTGTATCTTCATCTGTGTGTCAAACATCTAAATCTAGATTGAAACGGCAGTACACAGACAAACGGTGTTACTTTCGCAAAGTAAGCATAGTAAGCACAACAATTGTTTAAAGATAACCTACCCAAATGGTCACTCAGCTTATTCCCGTTCAGAAACTTCTTCCCACAAGCCCACAGACAGGCTAGAGTCGGATCAATAACTTCCGTAGAAGCTTGGGTTCCCGACAGGTCCTCCACATTGTCTAGCTCCATTCGCACAGGGTCGTGAGGTGGAAGACCTGCGGGGAATACGATCTTGGTCGCTCCTCGAAGCTCGTCTAGAGCTCTGGCTACGTCTTTCTGGGTAAGGCATTTGCGGAGATCCACCTGAAAGAGAAAGAAGTATTTGATTGAATGGATTAACCCCAGTGTTTTTCTTTTTTTTTTTAAATAAATACATAGTACCAGCATTTTCCCACAAGCCAACATAAGCCTATAATATTCCCACTACTAGGACACAGGAGAGAGGCCATGTAGGTTCTGTTCTACATACTACAGCACTTTATAAAAAGGGCGAGCGTTATTGTGAAGGGCGGGCGTTTTTGGGGGACTGTCTTATGTAATTTTGACGTTCAAAAAGTGCTGACTCTCTGCCTAGTTTGAATAAATTACTTTTGATTTTGATTTTATACATTTAGGTAAACGCCAATAACCTAGGCTTCATAGGACACAACAGAGTCCTTGTCTGGGTGTGTGCTTTTAACGATTTGCTAATTAACCATGGTGCCCCAGTTGTACCGGCCTCAACTTACGAGCTGTAAGGTCTGATTTCGTATCCAGGCAGGCACTTTATCTTGTGTTTTTAATTTCATCACCACTGCTCTCAAAACGGTGATGGGAAACATTGTGTGTAAACCGGTATATCCAAGAACAAAAAAATTTAAGACATCTGACATCCAACCTGGACTGGGCCCGCGTGGTGGACTATAGCCCACTCCCTCTCACTTGGAGGAGGCCTGTGTCCTAGCAGTGGGAAGATTGCTGGCTGATTATTGCTAAACGAACCGTTCATAAACGGTGATGGTTTCACCAATATTGCTCAACTCAATGTACAGTATCGGAGGTGGAGGACACTTAAAATCGTTAAACAGGTATACTCACATGTTTCTTACTAATAAACTCTTTAGCATCTTCAGCTGCCTTCTTAATAATCTCCTGCATGTTGGGAGGGGGGGCGAGACCACATCGACGTCCCATGTCGTCCTTCACAAACACGTGACCTGGCGGGGCACAGCGCTTGGCCCACGGGTCTTCCAGTTTTAACTCCTTTATCTGTAAATGTTGATATATTTTGATGATAGCTAGCAGAGCTATAGAAAACTTGGTCGTAGATTTAAGACATCCAGAACTTATATCAGCATCTGCTAAGAGGTTGATCTTTAAACCCCACATCAAACCATTTAATCTTCTTATGACTTGTGCTTGTGCTATTTTTTTTTTCAGTGAAACTTTTTCCAATGCTGTTCAAAATACTACTTGCCAAATAGTCTTGTATGTGTCATCATCATCATCATCATTTCAACCGAAAGACGTCCCCTGCTGGATATAGGCCTCCCCCAGGCTCCTCCACTTCGACCGGTCTTGTGCTTCCCACATCCAGCGGATACCCGCGGCCTTCACAAGGTCATTGGTCCACCTTGTAGGAGACCTTCCCACTCTACGTCTTCCGGTACACGGTCACCACTCCAGAACCTTTCGGCCCCATCGGCCATCTGTTCTGCGAGCAATGTGCCCTGCCCACTGCCACTTAAGTTTGGAAATTCTTCGGGCTATGTCGGTTGCCTTGGTTCTCCTGCGGATCTCTTCATTTCTCATTCGATCGCGTAGGGAAACTCCGAGCAACCCTCTCCATTGCCCTTTGGGTGACTTTCAAGCCTTCCGATAAGGCCCATTGTGAGTGCTATGCACTTGTATGTGTGCTGTGCCAAAATGTTAACTAGACCTTCGTTTCCCAGCGTGACTAAAAAATCTTTTCATCCTCCTTCATCATTATTAAATATCTTAAACAAAGCTCAACTAACCTGTTCATCATTCAAACCCTGCATCTCAAGTGGTAAGAAGGTCCCATGTTTCTGCAGCTCATCCATTTCATAACACAACCTGGTCACCTTCAGTCTCCCATTGAAGATCGCCGTGATATCCTTGACGACATCGTCTACCTCCTTATCCACATCTGTCTCATACAGGAACTGGTTCTCATCGCCTCTTTTCACGAGGAAAATTACCATTTTAAGGGCGAAAGGCAATTGCAAAGAGTAGGTATGGAAACGGTCACAATGCGTCGAAAATGTTTGATGTTTATTGAACTAACAGACGTTGCTATGGCGTTACTATGGGAGCGGTTGTTATGGAAATAATACGGTAGGGTCTAATTAGTTGTTGATGTACGAATTTTCTCGATTGAGTAGATACTGAAAAAATAATCGAATTTGTATGAAAATTGTTTTCAATTAATGGCTAAGAAATTCGCGTTTAGTTTCTCTTTATAGTTTATTGATTCTGGGAGCTCATTTTTATGTCGTAAATAAAATCAGTTTTTTTTTTTTAAATTTTGGGCTATGACGATTAATTATATTATTGGCATATTATAATGGGTAGAAATTAATGTATTGAGTTATGTAGCAAAAATATTTGACTTTGACTTTAATTAGGACTGTGTCAGATCTAGGAGTAGTAGAAAAACAGTTTAAGCAAAATTTTTTATGTAGGGATTTAAGTCATTAATAGAAAGAAAAAGAAAGAAAGAAAAAGTAAATATTGTGACTCGCCCAGGAAGATCACATCGTAAAATAAACACACTTTAGTACAAAAAATATAAAAAAGGAACAAAATTGGAAGTAAAAAAAAAAAAACAGAAAGTCATGCACGAGGCCAAATGGCTCCTACCTCAGCATAATGCTGCGACATTTAAAAAGTGTCGCAGCGCTGGTATTCTGATAGATAGATTCTGTTAATACGCAATTTCAAAGTAAGTATTCAAACCCACTTAAAACAAACATTAACAATACCATCTCAACAACAATCTTCGTAAGTTATTAAAATCAACACTCAAATCAAAATAATTACAACATTTCTACAAATAATACAATTGATTGAATAATTGGTACCTACAATTAATTGGATCGACGCTTCCCGAGTTTGTGCGTAGCATTGCTCTCGTGAATACAATAGGCGCTTTTGTTCTACCGCTGTTTCTGAGTTACTCTCGTAGGTGGTTCAGTAGACTGTGGTTATGTTTTGTGTTTTTATTTGTAATTAGTGTTTTATGGCTTTGACTTGAAAGTAATTATTGTGATTTTAGATTTTGCATACCAAGGGGAGGTGAGAGCAGTGGTGGTCAAATAGCAACGGCCGCGACTTACGAGTTGTAGGTCGTGAGTTCGAACCCAGCCAGGCGCTTTACTTTGTGTAAATAATTCACCACTGCTCCAAAACGGTGAAGGAAAACATCGTGAGGAAACCGGCATGTCCTAGAACCAAAAATTCGAAGACATGTGACATCTACCAACCCTGGATTACGGCCCAATCCTTGTCACCGAGAGGAGGCCTGTATCCCAGCAGTGGGAACGTTATAGGCTAATGATGATACCAAGGGAGATCGCATAACCCAGTAACTGGGTTGTGGAGGTCCAATAGGCAGTCGTTCCATGTAAAATCCTGGTATTTAGCTACATCCAGTTTAACTGAAAGCCGACCTCAAATTTGTTGGGAAAAGACTAGACAGATGATATTAAGTATTATTGTTATTGACAGAATGAAAGTGATTCGAATTTTTTGAAGTCCTAAAATATACTGTGTGCGCGCGCACAGTCATGAATATTGTAAATTAATTAGGAAAAGGTCCATGTTTTTCTCTCATTGTCAATAGTTTCCTTTTTTTTAAAATTGTATTTCAATGTTTAAAATATTGTTTTTTTTTGTAATTATTTGTAAAAGAAAGAAAAAAAAATACATTCTAATTGTTTTTTTATTTATTTTTTGTCATGTTTGTTTTATTATTATAATTATCTTTATTTTTTTAGACTGGGCTTATGGTTTTGTGTTTTTTTTTTCTCAAGGTAGTATGTTCATTGTATTTTTTTTTGTTGCTTGCTTTGTTCTTTTTTTTCTTTACTTTTTGTGTTGTCATTAACACTGTGTCTATGTTTTACGGGAGGACACTGGCTCCTGCAACACAGTTATATAACTAGCGCAGGAGCCAGGGAAATCTACAACTTGTGTGCATTCTTGGTTGCAAATAAATATATTTTGTATTTTTTTGTATTTGTATATATTTTACAAAGTTCAAAGAACATAATTTTCAAATATATTGCCACAAACACCACGTTTGACAAACAAAGCCATTTTTTGGGCAAATATATCTTTAATCACTTTTTACGACCTCTACAGGACCCAAGCTCCAAGCGTATTCAACGTCTACCACGCATAAAACAAATACCGGCCGAAAAAAATCATAAAATATAAAAATAAACAAAAAAAAAAAAAGTGGCCGGCGCGCGGCGCGGGCCGAGCGGGTCAGTTAACCTAATGTAGCGAAAATGGTCACTGGGTCGGAAAATGCCGACCCGGCCTGATAAAACATCTAACTATAATTAAATTTTTCGTATTTTTGCCGTGATACATGGAGAGTAGGTAGTCATGAAATATGTAATATAAAAATATATTCTATTTAAATAAAAAGAAAAGTCCTGACTGACTGACTGACACATCAACGCCCAGACCAAACCCTTGCACCTAGATAGTTCAAATTTTGCAAAGAGGTTCCCTTTATAATGTAGACAAGGAATAAGGAAGGATTTTTCGAAATTCAACCCCTAAGGGAGTTTAATAGGGGCTGAAAGTTCTGCGCGGGTGAAGCCGCTGGCAAAAGCATTGTTAGATCTTATCATGGATTTTCAATTCAATTCAATGTTTAGTCTGGTTTCTAGGTAAGAGTGTTCGTCTATTTTTGTTCGACCTCTGTTATTATTTATTCACTACTAGCTGACCCGACAGACGTTGTCCTGTCTTAACCATGAATATTGAACTCGCATAGTATTAGAAAAGTTTATATGGTCGTTAAGTTTTCTTAAATTTTCGAATGTTAAGCTGCGTCCCCACTACGAGCCGCGCGGCCCTGTTAGGCCGCGCGGCTCAAGCCTCGCTCGCGTCCACACTGCGTCCACACTCATGAGACACGGCCGCGCGGCTCGGCCTCACGGAGCCGCGCGGCCCTGGTGGGGACGCGGCTTTACGCGCAACTCTTTTAATTGTTTCCTTCATAAGAGCCTTCTTCTGACAATAACAAACACAACAAAAAAGAATTAGCAAAATTGGTCCAGCCGTTCACGTGTGATTCCGTGACCAAGAGAAATAGGGATTCATTTCAAACTTATGCACTTCAACAACTAGTTCATCGATTTATCCGCGCTGCTATTATTACATGGCCCCTCGGAACTACCTCTTCGGAGAACATTAATGTGATATTATTCTTTGTCAACCACCACTAAAAGATGTACCCAAAGTTGTATCCCACAGCCAATAACTTGCATACGTGCACACAATCCCTAAACACAACTCCGCTATAGATAACAGAACACAAATCACTCTGTTTATCGAGATGTCCCAATTCGAATAGATAATCGATTGTATCGAATATCCTGCACGAGCGATTGAACCGAGTTGCATCGGAACATCGATATAATTCCCGTTTCATCGGCTGCCTGAGCAAACATGCTGAGGGCTGTGCATGTTTTTCTTGTATTACGGAAATAGTATTGAGAAGTGGGGGAAATAGAACAGTTATTGGAGAATACGACGATCTTTGAAATTTTTATGGACAAGTTTTCTGTTTTTTCCTTGTAAAATACTATTTACTGGTGTAGATTGTGACAAAGTTAGTGTCCTAATATCTCACAAATAATGTATTTCTGTTTTATTTTTGATATTCTTTTTTCGTCTTGTACCCAAAAAGTGTTTAAAAGGGTTTCAAACCATTCGGTTTTAAACCGAATTTTTTTTGTAATACGATTTATAACCACATGAAAAAGTTGAATGGTTTAAAAGGTTTTTTTTTAATATATGTTGCACTGAGGCTTCAAACAAAGTGATCTAGACCACACTTAGCCCCTGATTTAGGGCTTCATATATTAATTGTGTAGTACTAAAACTAGTAAATGTATTCAACTAGCCTTTTTTACTTAATTTTCAAGTTTCAATACGTACTTAATCAATGTACGGCCCACGTAGTCGTGGTTTTAAAACGTTTGGAACGAACGGATTAGAGACTAATCATTTTGGTTTAAACCGGTTTATTTACAACTACAATTATGATGCACAAAAAAAAAACCAGTAGGTACATAAAATATCCCAAACTGTCACATTTTCCCAATGCAACATAAAGCTTGACGTGCAGGCCTCTGTACTACTGAAAATCAAACTTTAATATTTATCTAGGTATCTACCTCCAGGTACAACTAGTTACAACCAACCCTAAACAGAAACTGTCAGATTCATCTGCATAAAGTTTTTTATGATCATGAAAGTGGACCATGAAACAGGGTCAGCAGTGTTGCACGGCCTGGCCATTTAGTGCAGGTTTCCAACAAGCGAGTGATTTAGTGGGTGCAAAAGCGCGCTCGTTACATTGTGTTTTTGAGCAAAAAGAGCCTCTGAGGTTGCGAATGTTGTAACAGTTGTGGCCGGGTTTTTGTAGTGGAACTAAGGTTTTTGTGTACGTTTTTGAGAATTGGGGCATAATTTGTTGATAATTCTTGTCATAATTCATGATTTTTTTTAAATTTAAATAAGTATCCTTTTTAAAAGCTTTTAGTTCAATTGTAAAACAACAAAGAGCCTGGATAGTTTGGCTATGTACACAGACTGGCAGCTATATTGAACATTGCGCAAACTGTAACCATGAATGCAGCACAAGATTCCAGATCACTAGCGTAGATTTTTTTTTGTTATAACAGTTATGAAAAGAAAACAGCAGTTTCATACATAAGTGCAATACCTACGCGATCTTTATATATGGAACAGCAAATTATTATTTTGTAACGGAGGAAAACGTTCAACAATGGGAATGTTCGGGGTTTTTTTTTTGGGTGGGAAATCATCAAATGACTTCTCCCGCTCTAGGTGGAGCAGGAGGGCGTGTCAGACTTTTACTGGCTAAAACCCACCCGTGTTCCCTTAGTTGCCTGTATGCCAGGGGCGGCGGTATCTCTTTCGAACGAACCCGCACTCCTGGTGGGGTGAGTTTAAGATAAACTAAGATTAAGGATAATTGAAATAGCTATATTTCAGTGATACTTGATAAATGTGATAACGATTAAAACGAATGAGGTGAATGAGATGACATTGAGCCGCGCACGAAATGCTGTCCGAAAACGTACTGACTATTTTACTTAGGTAATTAATACATAAATATTCAAGGCATAGAGCGCAGTTTTGCGACTACGCTGACATGTTTATTATTGTTCGGTGATTGACCTGAACAGGGAAGTTCAGGGCAAGCACTGTATCAATGTCCCTGCGACCTGGATAGGTAGTTTTTAACAACACCTTTACATCATGGTCATAAAAACTCATATCTATGGTAATGATAAATTAAATAATTGACACAATTATTTTCCAAGCCGTGGAGAAAAAATAAACCACATTTTTAGAAAACCGTAATCTATATATTTTGAAAACAAAGGGTACCTCTTTCCAATTTAAGTGGTCAGTCGTTCTGTATCGGACGTAAAAAAATAGCACCATCCCATTTCTCCTCGTGGGTGTCGTAGAAGTAAATAAGGGACTTACCATAGAATGCGCAGCAGCGTTCTCTATGCATTTTACTACCGTACTGCGATCGCCAACACGCCTGCCAAGCGTGGTGATTATGGCGAAACCCCCCTTGAGGGAGGCCTGTCTAGCAGTGGACATCTTTTGGCTGAAATGATGAAGTAGTCAAAAGTAGCCAGTTCGTTTTCGTTCGTTTTTTTTGTCAACCTACATGGTCTTCGCATGATCTGACCAAGATTATGGCTGGAATTTAAAAGAGACCCTTTAGTTTGTTGGCATTTCTTCTCAGAGTAGTCAAATAGAAAACGCCAACCTCATTTAGTTTTTAAAATGGAATCCGTATTAAAGTTTTCATACAAACCTTCTAACAGAAATAAAATAATTGTCTCTTTGTTCCAGATACCGCAAATAATATGCGGGCACCGACACGGACACGACATCTCCACTGAAGACCCGGAGATCATTGAGCAGCACCACGACAACGCCACACACCATGGAAAGGTCAGTTTGAGACACCATAGCATAGTCAGTCCTGTTTTCTGTGAGAGGAAGTGGGCCATAATCACCCATGCGGCCCAAATGCGGGTTGGTAGATGTATTCGAATTTTTACTCTAAGACATGCCAGTTACCTCACAGTAAGTTATTGTCCATGGGTTTGCGAGCAATGGTGATGAAATAATTTACACAAAGTAAAGCGCCTGTCGGACCACACACCTCGTAAATTGTTACCACAGGGTCATCACTTCTCTGAGACTCACCATTAGAATGTGAATTTTCTATTTTAGTGGATAATGCGTGTGGCGAACGGTTGGGAGTTCGATCCTCAACCATCGTCGTGTTACTGCGTAGATCGCCTTGAGGACACGGTGGAGTATACGGTGGAGGTCTGCTTGGCTTGGGTGGACCACCACCGTGTCTTTGTGGAGGCGATCTTCTGCGGCGATCTCTCGCGTCCGGCCCTGGTCCAGGCCACGGTACAGAGCGAGAGTGCATGGATAGCCGTCACCTCCTTCTGCCAAGCAGTAATGCTCGTGAAGAGAGAGGTGGCGCCCGTGAGGGAGAGGCAGTATATGCGCCCTCACGGCCCTAGTTGCCGCCCGGCTACCGTAGGGGCGGACTTGTAGATGGCGAGTAATGGGTAGCTCGCTGTCCGGTAAGGACCAAGCCCGGGTCGACGGCGCGTCGTGTTCCACGCGCGCCTCAAAGAGATGTCAGCACCAACTGGTGGGGTCTGCAAGGGTCGATGCCTGCCAGGGGTGCGGGTTGTTCGAAAGAGATACCGTGGCCTCTTGCACGTAGGCAACTGTAGGAACACGGGTGGAATTTAGTCAGTAAAAGTCTGATACGCCCTCCTGCTCCATTCAGAGCAGGCGAAGTTATTTGATAATTTCCCACCCTCAAAAAAGAACCGTTGTTGTCTTTTCGTCAATCGACAAACATTTGTTTTACTTAAAGATGGTAGCATCTGTGTAAGCTATTTACCTACATTATCATAATTTTTCTACCTTTTCCCAATTATGTTAGCGTCGGCTTCCAGCCCTACCTGATTGCAGCTGAATACCAGTATTTTACATGGAGCGAATGCCTATCTGACCTCCACAACCCTAGTTATTGGGTGATACGGTACGTCTTGGTAACACTGGTTGACTGATTTTCGAGCTTCTGACGACCCGTCAATATTTTCAAAGATCTACGAATCACAGCCGGGACCAACGGCTTAACGTGCTTTCCGAGGCTCGGAGTGGTCTCGGTATGTAAAAATGGGACCAACCGCGGCATCGCTCGATCCGTTTTGCTATTTATTAATAAGCTCCAAGAGAAGGGAAGGGTATCTTTCCTTCCTCCACCTCTTACAAGTGTTCCTCTTCTCCTATTTACCTACTTAGAAAATTCTTAAAGAATACTTAAATTTGTCATCTTAGAGGTAGCTAGTTCTAAAGCTCGTCTGGGAAAGTTCTTCTATACCCATTTCTGCCACCTAACAGCATTGTTGTGTTTCGGTTTGAAGTAAGTACAGTATACTAGTGAAATAACAGGTGTAGAAGATGCTTTAACAGTGTATGCAAGGTTCGCACAGTATACGAGTACATGTGTGTTTGAAAACTGCATTATGCTGTTCTTTGGTGTTTTGGGGGGGTCCTGGCTATGTAACAACTGTCGCATGGGTCTGTTGCACAGGTTTAGCTTCGCTAGCCACAGTTGGTTCGGGAACAGGTGACCATTTTTAACCGACTAAAAAACGGAGGAGGTTCTCAAGTCGACGCGTATTTATTTTTAAATTTTTGTGATGTATGACTACGTATAACTTTTTTCAGAGTAGACCGATTTTGACAATTCTTTTTTTTATTGGAAAGAGTATACCCAGAAGTTGGTCCCATATACATTTTGAAACAAAAAAACTAACCCTAAGGGTAGGAAAAGCGGGGATGATTGATTTTATTACTCACAGATTTTAATACTGAGTTGTTTATTACAAAAAATAAGCATGTGGTAATGAGTAGATTATAGCCACAAAAAATTATAAAATTAAATATGATAATAGATATGTATTTTAATTTTATGTCACCGCCTTCCGAACTTCGTTATTAAGGTTAAACAAAAAAGGTTTATTATTTTTTGCTTTTCAGTTTTTTCGGCGGTTTAATTTTTTACATACTAATACCGCTCCGTACCTCGAAAACACGTTAAGCCGTTGGTCCTGGCTGTCATTCGTGAATCTTTGGCTGTTGCTAGGAGTTGTTAGAACCCCGAGAGTCTGACACCCAGTCTTACCAAGGGGTATCGTATTACCCAGTTACTAGGTTGTGGAAGTTATATAGACAGTCGCTCTTTGTAAAATATCCAACCGCATCTGGTTACACTGGAAGACGACTCCATCATAGTTGAGGAAAGGTTATCCAGATGAATCTTTGATTATCCGTTTTCAAATACCACGTTCCGCTCGGAAAGCGTTCTTCTTTTGAAAATCGCGACTCATTTATAATCGAACTCGACAAAAAACAGATTGTTTTCAAATATGGAAAACTGACTTTTTTTCAAAGAATAAATCGTTCATTTCGAGCCCGTCAGCGAGGCGTTAATAAAACACATCGATGCCCGGACGCCCCAATCAAAACACTTTCAAAGCCGGTTCAAATTAAAACTAGACAGAACATGTTAGCGCTCAGCATTTTTTGCTAAGCTTAGACCAATGAATACAAATTGTTTTGTGCATATTTTAGAATGAAGGATAAAAAATGTTTTCATCATCATTTCAGCCGAAAGACGTCCACTACTTGACATAGACCTCCCCCAAGCATCGCCATTTCGACCGGTACTATGCTTCTCGTATCCAACGGATACCCGCGGCCTTCACAAGGTTATCGGGTCCACCTTGTGGGAGGCCTTCCTACTCTACGTCTTCCGGTACGCAGTCACCAGTCCAGAACCTTTCGGCCCCATCTGCATGTGTTCTGCGAGCAATGCCCTGCCCACTGCCACTTAAGTATATAATATAATAATGGGCTGAGGATGTTGTTGGGGTTGCCTCGGTTTTGCAGTGCATCGAGTATGTTTGCGGAAGCGCGAGTAGATGACTTTCACGCCATCATGCGCAAACGGTGTGCTTCGATGCTACGGCGATTCAGGGGTAGCCCTAATAATATTTTAGTTACACTGCCGGACAAGGTTGATGGACCTTTTATCAGGCTCTGGGCTGGCAGACATGTGCGTGCACATGTACATGTAGCCAATTAATGTTTAGGTGTCTTATTTTTAATTTATTGAGATTAATTAGGCAATTCTTTAAAAAAAAATGCATAAGCATAATTAGATTTACTTACATCACACTTTATAGGGTCATTATCATCATCATTATCTTGCCGAATCCCGATTTATTTGTGGTCGGCGCAACATATTTTTTCTTCTGCGTACTCTTTCCATTGAGAGAGAGCAGTGGTGGCCAAGGAGAGCAGTGGTGGCCAAGTGGTAACGGCCGTGACTTACAAGTTGTAGGTCGTGAGTTCGAACCCAGACAGGCGCTTTACTTTGTGTAAATTATTTCATCACCACTGCTCTCAAAACGGTGAAGGAAAAAGTCGTGAGGAAACCGGCATGTCCTAGAACCAAAAATTCGAAGACATGTGACATTTACCAACCCGTACTCGGCCCGCGTGTTGGATTACGGCCCAATCCCTCTCACCGAGAGGAGGCCTGTGTCCCAGTAGTGGGAACATTATAGGCTGATGATGATGATGACTCTTTCCATTCCCGACGACGCTACAACCCTCCTCCAAGAGAAGAGTAGCAAGTCTACTAGCACGATCTGAAAGCACAAAAACGGACCGCCGTCCTTCCGTCTTCGCCGCCGAAGCACGCTGCGGTGTCCCAATCCATGTCTGCTCCGGCTTTTGCTAAAGCTAGCCCACGCCGCTGAGCCTGTAGTTTTAATTTCGTCCCTAAATAATTCTCCTCCAGCCCGTCCCATACTGCGCCCCCCTAGCAACGCCCTAAGCTGAGGCCTGAACCCCACAGGGGTGCCCATGGTGTGTAATCACTTAGTTTTGAACTTTTTTAGGCCCTGGCTGGAGGCGTTAATTTAATGAAGCCACCACAAAGGTTGGTTGAGCAGCCGACAACCACATAGGTTGCCATGTGAAATGCCATTCTCAGAAATTATATCTTCCTTACTTCATAGGTTAAAGAGGATTAAATGGAAGTATATCCTCATAACAAATACACGTCACCGAAAAATACAAACTGACATGAGATTAACATCATTAGGAAATTCAAAGGCACACGCCCACAAATCAGACAGAGAATAAATACTATGAGAATTAAAATATGCATAAAAAATATGACCCGTTCGTCGAAAAAGATCACAAATACGAAATCCTCTAAATATTAGATCCGAAACAAATGTACACCGAATTTAATTATCGAGATACAACGAGTGTTTGTAAAAGAGCAGGGTTAAAAATGGAAGTATGGGGTGGCAGCTGACAAATTGAAGTTGTACACCCGAGGGTTGAAATTTGCATACACGACAGTATTGTATTGATGTTTGAGCTGTAGGCGAATAGCGATTTGATTTTTGGTAATGTTACAAGGGAATCAGAGGTTAAAGTAGCAAAAGGCGCCATGTAAAATCTGTATATTTCAGCTGCTTTATCTAGCAAGTCAATTCCACCTACAGTCCTCCAGACTGAATTTTGGCCATTGAGGTCAGCGGAGCCTAGCCATGGACACGGGAGATATTATAGTAGATGATCTAGTCCACCGTATCATCTATGCAGGAGACGGAGACGCCCTGGGCGTCGGGAATCCCAGGCCGATTTCCGGCCACCGTGGGCATGAGCTTACGGACGGCGAGTAATGGGTTACTCACTGTCCGGTAAGGACCAAGCCCAAGTCGACGGCGCGTTCTTTTCCACGCGCGCCTCAAAGAGATGTCAGCACAAACCGATTGGGCACGCCACGATTGCGGCGGTAAGTCCCCTCTTTGAGGAGTGGTTTGAGAGGCGGCATGGCGTCCTCACCTTCCGCCTGACGCAGGTCCTCACCGGACACGGTTGTTTCGGGAGGTTCCTGTTTCGGATAGGGCGGGAGGAAACGCCCGGGTGTTTCCACTGCGAAGATCGCCCTGAGGACACGGTGGAGCACACGGTGGCGGTCTGCCCTGCTTGGGCGGAGCACCGCCGTGTCCTCGTGGAGGCGATCGGCGGCGGCGATCTCTCGCGTCCGGCCCTGGTCCAGGCCATGGTACGGAGCGAGAGGGCATGGGGAGCCGTCACCTCCTTCAGCGAAGCAGTGATGCTCGCGAAGAGGGAGGCGGCGCACGTGAGGGAGAGGCAGCATATGCGCCCTCGCGACCCCAGCCGCCGCAGGATACGGAGACGCCCTGGGCGTCGGGAATCCCAGGCCGATTTCCGGCCACCGTAGGCGTGGGCTTGCGGACGGCGAGTAATGGGTAGCTCGCTGTCCGGTAAGGACCAAGCCCAAGTCGACGGCGCGTTGTGTTCCACGCGCGCCTCAAAGAGATGTCAGCACAAAAAGTGATGGGACCCGCAAGGGTCGATGCCTGCCAGGGGTGCGGGTTTGTTCGAAAGAGACACCACAGCCCCTGGCTTAAGGGCTACTGAAGGAACACGGGTGGGTTTTAGTCAGTAAAAGTCTGACACGCCCTCCTGCTCCACCCAGAGCGGGAGAAGTTATTTGATGATTTCCCACCCAAAAAAAAAAAAAAAAAGCACAAACCGATGGGGGCCGCAGGGCCGATACCTGCCAGGGGTGCGGGTTCGTTCGAAAGAGATACCGCAGCCCCTGGCATACGGGCTACTGAGGAAACACGGGTGGGTTTTAGTCAGTAAAAGTCTGACACGCCCTCCTGCTCCACGCAGAGCGAGAAGTTATTTGATGATTTGCCACCCAAAAAAAAAACCGTACCATCTATTTCTGCTACAATATCAAAAATAAACTTATATTCCAGAAACAGTTTTATAAAACAGTTCTTGTCTTGGTCAGGTACTGACATAATATTATGGATGTCTTCAATTATAACCTAGGATACTTCTTTAATGTAGAGTTGTTTTCTTACATGCAAGTGATCTCACGGGCAACGGCTAGTCCAAATCCAAATCCGCTTTAATCTCATCATTTACACTCCACCATCCCTTTGACGGCTACGTTTCGATTGTAAATTTCAGCGCAAACCGGTTGTTGTTATTGCCGTCTTGTTGGCTAGCGCTCCTAGTGCCGTGCCACTAAATGTGCCGTCAGTACCGTCACTTAGTGCTAGTATATTGGCAGGGAGATTGTTCGCCGTCGGCGGGACTATACTCGTTTGCTTGCCGACCCTTGCCTGAGCTATGTTGGGTTGAGGGCTAGGCTAACCGAAGAGGCTGAATGGTATTTTATATGGTTGGCAATTGTTTTTTGTTGAATTTATTTTGTTATTGGGATTGAAACTCTAGGGCCATGTGGTTCGAGTGCCCATTTAGTTTTTCGAGACATTTCCAAGCGATTGGTCGACTCTTCACGTGACCAAAAGGCTGGCCTATTTTTCGGCCAAAGAATCAGCATTGCCATACAACGTGGCAATGCTGCCAGCCTTTTGGGCACTTTTCCCATTGACAACGATGCGGACGTATTTTTTGATGCCTTATGATTATTTTCTTTTTCTATACCTGTACATATTATAATTTACTTTTGTTGTTTGCAAGCGTTGTTTTACTGTAGGGCCAGATATCTTTCGTTTACATTGACACTGTGTTTTTAAAGTGTGAAAGTGAATTTGTCTTTGTATTGTTTTTAAATGATTCGATTCTTGTTCATGTTTTAAGATGTTTTGTTTTGTTTTGTAATTTGCAAGCAACTTTTTTTATCCGGCTTAAATAAAGAATGCTGTGGGCTACAATAACATAAAAAAATTATATAAAATATTTAGAAGTATATGTATAGTTTTTACGCTTAGAGTATTGGAAAAATATTTTAAAGTATGTTACTGGATTCAAATCAAATCAAATTCTTTTATTTCATATAAACTTGCATAGGCACTTATGAAATGTCAGAAGCTAGGTGCACGGTTTCAAATTGTCGCTTCCTATGGAGAAGAGCCGACAAAACTCCACGTGTACTTTTTTTTAAATACTCGTAATTGGCTATAACAATGTTTTCAAATTACAGTGATAATAGGTATGGGAGGACAGTGCAGGCCTGTCAATAAGTACCACGTACTTAGAGGAATGAAAATACAGAATAGAAAATCGTCTATAAATCTACAGTCTGTAAGGCCCACAACATTCTCTCAATCACAATATGTAAAATAATCAACATAAATAAAATGAACCTATTTAAACAAAGTGACCTGATTTCCATGACGATCACTAAAAATTTCGATATTAAAATTGATGTATACTGTCAAAAAATGACGAGAATATGTCAGCATTGTAAAAATAAAAAGAATAAAAAATACGTGTGGCACTCGGGGACTGTCGCGGTAAAGCTATTGCATAGCATTTTTATCAACTCATGCAATTATAATTATTTATTTAGTTTTTATTTATGCAGTTTTTTTTCTTTGATATTAATTCAAGTTTTTTCTTTGATATTAATTCAAGTTACACTTTTTGAGCGTGGTGACCGATAAGAAAACAAATTTTATTTTATCGTACAGTCATACCATAATTATACATAAAAATGGCCGCCATAAAAATCATAAAATATTTGCGGTGACTTTTCGTGTGCGTATTTTGTATGAAATGGCTAAAATACTGCTAAAACGGTAAGAGAACTCATAAACTATCCATAAATATACGATGTTGTGTATGAAAATTCAGATAAAGCAGTCAAAATTGCAATTTTAACATGTCATTCCTCCGTTGCTATGCAACAGTCAGACCTGTTGCTAAGGGCCGAATTACGAGGGTGTTAGGTTATTTTCGTTACGGAATTTCTGGATTAGGTTAGGTCCCTTAGTCTGACCGTTCTTTGCCTCCTTTTGAACGGTCTGCCTCTCTTTCTTTACCTATTTGGTTCTAGCCTATAAATTGGGCCTGCTCATCTCCATTTTAGTTTCAGTAAGTGCTTAAGGGGTAAATCGATTGCAATCTTTCGTACATATTAACAACGTAAGCAGAATAAAATCAGAGTTGAATTTTGTGACCTGGTTTTGACATACGCTTAATTCGAAATCAATTTATTTTTTTCTACTGGAGAGAATACGAGGTTTCTGAATTAATCTTATTATATTTTAACCTGTACAAAAGCAATCTACCTATGTTCTGAAATGAAACAAGAACGTCTACACAATAAAATGAATATAAAGAGTAATACGAAGCTATAAAATCCTCGGAAGGCGCACAATAGAAATAATGGGCTGAGTATGATATACACCGCGTTCGCAGCACGAGTATAATAATCGTAACGCGCGGATTAAACATTTATGTACGGAAGTTTGTAGACGAGCGACTAAATAGTCGAAGGTGACATGCGACTGAATGTCAAAAGATTAGCAGCACCGATGAATGAGTACAAATTTTACTGTGAAAACTAAAACCCGACTAGTGAAAAATCATGGTCTAAAAAGTATGAAAAAAATCTCATTTGAAAATCATGCTCGTAGTATTCAGTAATTGAGTTGTGGAGGTCAGAGGTCATAGGCAGTAGCTCCATGTAAAAACTGATATACAACTGTATTCGGTTATACAGGAAGTCGACCCCAACACAGTTGGTACAAGGCTAGGCAGATGACCTGTTGTGAAAATGTGAAAATTTTCTCAATTTGTGACAGTTATGCTGTATTGTAGTTATACATGGTGGCAGGGGCTTTGACGCACAACTTGTTTCCATAAATTTAGTACATAATTCTGGAGCCTTTTTAATAAAACTGACGGGCAACAAACGATAGCCAAAATTCTGAAAATTCTAGTTGAAGTTTCTAATATTTTGACCAATATGTCGCATTGTCAGTTATACCACATAGACCCAGGAACCTTCGTGTAAGCGTGTGGCCAGACCTGGCAAATGCGCCGCTGGTGAGCTGCTTGCGAACTGTGCGCGTGTTGCTCGCGTGCGATGCGGCGCGTGGACGGCGCAGGGTCTGCGTACGAACATGAAATGCACGCGCACAGTTCGCAAGCGGTTCGCGAGCGACGCATCTATGTAATTTTTATGGTTGTGTACCTAACTGAGAACCAAGGAAGTGGTTGTGAAACTAAACACTTTTGGTACACTAGAATCAGTAATAAGATATTGAACAAATTTCTGCGCTAAAATATCGCAAGTCTACATCTCTTCATCATACGCTTCCCATGTCTGGGTGGAATTACATCGCCATTTTGTCTGCATGGCAGCACCACCACAAAAGACACGCGAGCAACAAAAAAAAGTAGCAAATGAGGAGTTATTGTCGATTGCTCGTTATTTTCCAATATAAAATGACAGTAGCATCGTAGCGTCGTAGCAAGCCTAGCGTTACGCCGTAGCGCGTAGGTGCTACGGAGCTACGAGTAACAGAATTATGTTTTATTCAAATTATGAAATTAGAGGTGGCGAGATGACCTAGATGCGTATTGCAAGGATTAGGTCGAGATGGCTCTAGATAAGAATCCCTGGAAAGATTTGAGATGTCCTTTGCTCAGCAGTGGGACAGAATAAACGAATTAAAAAAAAACTGTTAGTTGAAGATGTAAAAACAGTGCATCGGTTTTAGTTGAAATTATTAAAAAAAATCTTAGTAACCCAAGTCATTGATAATCAGCCTATAAGTTCCAACTGCACAGGCCTCCTCTCTTTGGGAAGGAGTGTGCCGGGTGCGCTGGGCCGGAGTAGTAGATCATGGCCGACTGTCTCTGACAGAGAAGAGGCCTGTGTCCCAGCAGTGGGAACTTAGTAGTCTGATAACCAGTTAAACATTTTAATGACTAGCTTTCTGACCTTTTTATTAGTTCTATCTTTATCCACTAAATGTATCGTGACCTGACCTGACCTTTTCCAACTATAAATTCCTGATGCTTAAAACAATTTCCACCTACTCACCAGCGGGTGTTAACCTAGAACGGCAGTTTATAACGCCATCACGTTCTACACTCACTTATACTTAACTGTATTCTGTCTCGATGTGCATTACAAGGATAACTTCGATGTCAAAAGCTTTTGGAATGACTTTGTTGCTACAGTTATGTGACGTATTAGCTTTTGCTATACCCGCTGCATTATCTACTCATAGGTCGGAAAATATCACATGGGAACGTACTACTGAGATTTAAAGTACCCGATGTGTTAATCTAAGATATAAACTATTTAGAATCAGCACATCAAGAAACGATAGTCAAAATAACATAAGAAAGTCCACTAAAACGCTCGTCCTTCACCACTTCCTAGTGCTTTAGCTGGGAAGAAAAAGTGGCGCAATACTAGCAACACAGCTGTCTCTTAAGCTAGAAAAACTTGATTCTTTATAAAGTACGCAATGATAAAAAATATTCATAACATTAAATTCAATTTTTTGACACAAGGCAGTAGCACGCAACAACATCAGCAATAACAGTGAGGAAATAGTGACAACATCCTAGATTTCACTTCTGAAAACATAGCTGATTAAATACATAGGTAACCCTTCTTTCCAACTCACCGATAAAAATATATTCAACGCCTTTAAAAAAATCCAACATTATATCCATAAAAATAACCTATCGAAAAATTTCACAGATCCGAAAATCCAGGCGAAACAATTACTTATTCTTGACAGGCACATGCAAAAACATCACGCGCTCGCAAATCTCTTCCTCATGCGCTTACGGAATCACAAATATGGCGGAGGGAAACATTCCGAGAACGGTTGTATTGCTTCTGAACATTAGAACGATCTGCAATTGTTTCGTGATGTTTGGAGATGACGGGTAGAATGATTGGGTGAAGAGGTTGAAGTTTAAGAACAGTGTTTTTTGTGTTCACAGTGACCTTTATTCTCGTTGCTATAAGGTTGCTGATAGAGGTAAAATTACAGTGAAGGACTATTTATAGTTACGCATTGTGTCGAGTTAAACTGTGCTTATCGCTGTTTGATGGCGTATTGGACTCCGTTATTCACATACAATTTTACCTGGTGTATATTAGTCTTTTCCCTTCACGTTTTCATGGTGGTTTACAGTTTTGGTGCTGTCAAAACGGTGTCCTTCACCGGTTTCCTTCACGATTGTTCTAGAACAAACAAAAATCGAAGACTCCCTCTTACCAAGAGGATTCTGTCCCAGTATTGGGAATATTATAACCTGATTGTGTGTGCGTGTGTAGTGTCTTAAAAAATCTACTCAAGTACATAAAATAAACATTTCGTTTCGAACAAAGCCAATTTGAGCGTCCGTATCAGAAATTATCAACACGAAGTACTAAGTATATTGTATGCCTAAAAATACGAATTATTCTTATATATAAAGAAATGTGATATGTAAAAAATTCTCCCAAATTACTCGCTCTGTTGGCCTCGTTTGCGATTCAATCAAAACATAACATTATGTACGTGTAAGTAGCTTACCGTATAATGTTGGCGAGTGAGTCTGTCATACAGAGGCTGTATAACTTTATGACGATGACATGCCGGGCACGTCGCCGCAGCGCCTGGTTTTATAATGATGTTATTTTGAGATTGTAGTAGGTGGAGAATCGATCATGGAAATCATGTCATTATGTTTAAAGAGGTTCATTTTATTTATGTAGATTATTTTACATATTGTGAATGAGAGAACGTTGTAAACTGTAGATTTGTAGACGATTTTCTATTCTGTATTCGTTTAAGTACCTGGTACTTGTTGATAGGCCTGCACTGTCCTCCCATACATTTTATCTCTAATTTGGAAACATTGTTAAAGCCAATTATTTTTAAAAGAGTAACCGTGGAGTTTCTTGCCGGCTCTTCTCCATAGGTAACAACAATTTGGAACCGTCCACCTAGCTTCTGACGTTTCATAAGTGCCCATGCAGGTTTATATGAAATAAAATATTTTGATATGAAAGGTTCGCAGGTTATTGTAGTACAAAATGGTTGATAATGTTTTGACAATGGGCAAAATTATATTTGAAACTAGCTTTTTTTTATTTATTAATCAAGAACAACATACATGGTTGTTTGAACGGTGATACTAGACGTTAGTCTATAACTTGGGGATCAAACTTGAAATACCTATATATTTTTTGCCAGCAGTTACGGCCTCGTGAAGCTCTGACTGTATCCTAAGGAAACGTACTACCGGGTTAAAAGTATCCTGTGCATATTAACGCACAGGATACTTTTAACCCGTTAGTTAAAAGTATCCTGTGCGTATTGACGCACAGGATACTTTTAACCCGTTAGTACGTGGTACGTGGATTGCCACGTTATTAACTATCTGTGTGCCATATTTCATCCAAATCCATTCGGCCGTTTTGCGTCATTGAGTAAAAAAGATAAAAAAACTTACACATTCAATATATTAGTAAGGTTGTTTGATTTGATGGAGCAAATTGTTATAATCACTTGACATTATCTTTCCATTTCTTCCCGTGGGTGTTGTAGAAGGCGACTGATGCCCGGTTTCTGAGCTACTCGTATCGGTAGTTTATCTATTCATTAGCGCTATTGGTTCGATAACTTGCGAAAGTGCGTTTCTGAACACCGCAATGTAAGATAAACTCCGTTTAAAGTCAGTTTAACTTAACTGACCAATATTGGCCGTTTATCGGTTCCATAACTATTTGACGTTTCATTTCATAGCCAGAATATTTAAAAATTGAGTTATAGGTACTTACTTATAACATGTATTAAATGGCCAGTAAAAGCTTAACATTAAAATCTAAAAACAATGAGTTTTAGTAGAATGAATACAAGCAGCTCCAAATCAGACTATCATTATATTGCTTTTTAATACATCAGTAGTTATCCAGAAACTGAATACGTAGGAGAAATCCTTACGGATGAGGAAATTTAAATTGAGATAATATATAAGAACATTATGTTCAGACCTGCTCTAGCTCCCAGTATGTATCGCAAATGTCCATTGTCAGTTTTTTTTACAAAAGAATGAATAAAGCACAAACGATTGGAAAGACAAGTAGACTTTTAACTAAAATAATAAAATTAGGAACGTTTCTTTGAAATAGAAGGAGACAATGATGTCGACATCACATTGTGACAACATCTGCGTACAAAAACGAATTTTAAAGCCGATATCCTCAACAGACCCATCTAGCGCCAACTAAAGAACTAGTTATGGGTTGCATAGTTATTGAATGGATGGTTGTGGATTTAGAAACCCAATGACAGTTAATCGACGTTTATCTTATACACATCTTAATTGAATCAATAGTTATTGGAAGTTTAACTGGGAACTTCAGAAACCGGGCATGAGGGACTTACTAGAGAATGGGCAGCAGCGTTTCCGACATACTGCGATCGTCAACCCGCCTGCCAAGCGTGGCGATTATGGCAAAACCCCCGTTTTGGTCCAGCAGTGGACGTCTTTCGGCTAAAATGATGATGGTGATGATGATGACTATTCGCTTGGTAGAACATTAATTAAGAACCTCTAGTAGGTACCAGTATCCACATTTCGCCAGATATGTTTGTTTGAGCTGACACAGAAAAAATCCTGATGTAAAATTTCAATGACACTTCGAATTGAACCCAGAAATCAGGAATGATTCACGTCATTAGCTTGAGTTGTAACATTACTATAACAATAGTACATTATCTGGATGTGTACTAGTAGAGACAGCAAGCTAAACCCATTTTTGCAGTTAACTTTTATTTCCACAAATACGACCACAAAGCTATAAAAATCCTTCAATGGATAAATTGGTTTTCTATGTTCCTAAAGCTTAGTATGGCTGCAGACTGATGCAGAAGGGTTTAACACAATCCTGGCGAGCCGTGTCAATACTGCCAGTGTCAACTGGGAACCGTCACTTTTATCGAATTTTCCGATTGAAGTAATCCGGCCAAATTATGAAAACATACAGCTGTGGAGAGTGTTACAAAACGTCGCGGCTGTTTCAGGTTACAAATTGTTGGATGCTTAAATTTAAGGCAATTTTTTTGCTCGACTGTGATGGAATCTAAATGGAGGGTAATGTCTCCTGTGATGGAATCTAAATGGAGGGTAATGTCTCCTGTGATACAGATTTTTTTAAACTAGTACAGAATACAGATGATCTTTTGTACTAATGTTTAGTACTGTATTGTATTGCATAGTTTCTGTTGCATCAATAACTGGTGGAAAAATAATAAAATTTTGAAGCTAAATTGTTTTGTGTTACTCGATAATACATAACTACACCATTCAGTGGTGGAATTACGATCCCACCACTGAATTCACGAATATCATAAGTAGCCTGTACAGTAAATCCACAGATAGAAATCACTTTTAGGGAGGTGCTTTCTAAAAACAAACGGTTACAATCAATGACGTAATATAAATATACGAGTCATACACGAACATTAGAGCACTCAAGACTGCGTAAACCTTGAATGTAGCTACCTACTAGTACATACAACCGTACAGTGCACGAAGAAAAGGAAAGACCCATACTGATTACTGTTAATAGAAAAAGATAAATATATAAATTTACGCTGCGTCACTGATGGTACGTGTCACACACGACAGACAATTACCTTGCATTTACCTTTCCAATATTGAGCGCCGGCCGCGCATCTAAAGATAATATAGGTACTCGTATCATTGGTTTACGAAGGGTTTTATACAGCGCATAAAAACATTTTAGACGTTTATTTTTTTATTTTATGTTTATTTTCTTCATAATCATAATAATCTTTATTCAAAAATAAGAGACAACCATACAGAGTAACTTCAATTTTGTTCAGGTTGTTCGGTTTAATAGTTTTTAGTTAAAACTATTATTTACCGCTGGCAAAATGCGGATGTACCTACTACAGGTACACCACTGCTTAGGATTAATGGCGTGATAATCTTTGCCGCTTAGTTTAGTCGTTTTATGTTTACTGGTTAGGCTTACTTTCGTTTGCTTTGATCGTTTTTAAAGACATCGTCACCATAACTTAGCCCAAAAACATTCACTGTTGAACTTAAAATAATGCTAACAAATTAAACGAACTCAAGCGTCTGCCGGTACACTATCCTCCCGTATGTTTCCACTCATGAGCATCGTACTGTCACATCGCATGCAATTATCGTCGACTGTACCGTGACAGCCGATCACTCCGCTTCTGTTGTTGGCTGTACACCGAATCTCCTCACTGTGAATGTAAATAATAGGTAATGTGAATAATGAAGGATTTATTTTACATGTTATTACTGTATTATGTAGGCGTTTGTTTGTTTTTTTTTGCTTATGCTTGGAAATCATTTTCATTGCTAAATAATAGCAGCCACTTGGTTTGATCTAAGGTTAAGCTACGCTTGCCGCGGTCGGTTCATGGATGGGTGATGAGATGGTCATCCATTTGTATGATGATGATGATGTGTAATGGATATTACATATCCAAATCCCCCCGTGCTTCGGGAAGCACGTTAAGTAGTTGGTTCCGACTTACGTTCGTATGTTTTTTGAACCTAAAAGTGTGACAACCAGTCAGACTTTTTGGCTTGACCGCACATATGATGTTCAAGTCGTAGTGCGGTTTGGTTTACCAAAACTGTTTTTTTTTTTACGTAGTGACAATCTGGCCCTATACTTACTTACACAATTGAACTCATAACACATTTCATAGTCTCTAAAAGGGCCAAAAGAATCTGGTAGTTTTCTCCTTTCCTTCAATAACTAGATATTCAATCTTCTCCAGGATCGCGGTGGCTGGTCGCAGTGGAGCGAATGGTCGCTGTGTTCACGAACGTGTGACGGAGGTGTGTCGCGACAGCTTCGCACTTGCTCGTCGCCTGCAGGCTGCAGAGGCGAGCCAGTGCGATACAAGATCTGTAACATGCAGGTGAGCTTCTGTTACCCTAGTACTTTAGAGCGACTTGTTCATACGACCAGATACAAACTCGTAGTCGTACTCAGATGAGGAGCTATTGCTCCAGAAAATCAAAATACGTATACGCCCTCAGCAAGCTTAGCACGAGCACCGATTTGTCGACGGAAGAATAGACATGACTATTAACTAAATGATAGGAGAAAATAGCTATGTTTTTCTATTAATTATCACAGTTATGCGTTCTAAACGAATCTAGTTTTGTAGATAAACGTATCTACTTTGTGGACGTCGAAAAAGTTTGTGGTCAGTGTGATTTTGACATTTTGTAAAGAAATATTCTTCAGAAATAGTCTACATTTATAAGGACCTAGACAAAGATCGTTAGAAACGAAAAATAAAATGACAGATTGTAGGAGGATATCTACGGTGCGCTGTCAGAAATGGAGAAATGAAATGTCTATTCTATTCTATTTTTTATTATGGCAAGCAAAGCCGATGTCGACTAATCTGCCAATGTTTAAAGTGAATTGGAAAAGCATGTGTGCGTTACATAAAAAAAAGACTGTGGATCTTTGATGAAATTTCAATTCTTGGTTCTCCACCGAGAGTTGAAAATCGAGTGCACAATAAAATCCCACCGCGATTAAATTATTTTAAGATAAAGTAGAAACAGAAGTTTGTGAAACACGCAGAGGGATGCCTATTCCTGCAGTGCAAGCTAAATATAGATAGTTATAAATAGGTGCACATCCCTTAAAATATAATTTTATTGTATAATTTTTTTTTAATTAATTTTTTTATTAAAGGGTTATAACCATCTTTTTTTTTAATTTTTAGAGTTTTTGTTTGGGTCGGGGTATTTTATTTTTATTTTTTTGTTAAATCTGCGCAGCGTTGCGTATTGTTCCCACAGTGAAGTTTGTTATTAATTTATTCTCATTTCTCGTTCTGATCACGAATCGATTCATTGAGACCTTTTCAATGAGCCCAAACACGATACTTCTGCTGTTTGTTGGTGAGTAACTTGGGTATCTTAAATTCCAGGTGTTGCTCCAGCATCAGATCAAGGTTACTTTGTTCGTCTAATATCATTGAAGTAATAGAATATGTACCAAATTTCGAGTTGATCAGACCCGTGGAAGATGCTCAAATCCCTTCATCAACGAGAAAAGAGCTGATAATCTTCAAATGGCTGAACCGATTTTGATGAAACATGTCTAAGAACACTTCCGACTAATTCAACTTTCAAACAAAAAAAAAATCAAAATCGGTTCATCCGTTCAGGAGCTGCGTTGCCTCAGACAGACACACACACACCGGACACGTCAAACTTATAACACCCCGTCGTTTTTACGTCGGGGTTTAAAACTACCACAACCACAACTATATTATTAAAGTCGGCTGGAGTTTTAATCCTTGCAGAAGGTATAAAACCGGGTCTGTGACAGTTTTGTGGCCCAACTTGGGAGAGGCCAATTTTCAGCAGTGGTTTACGAGATGCCGAGTTCATTGATTGTTAACCAGATAGAGCTGGGTATTAATTCGTCTACGCAGTTATAACCAACACAGAAAAGCAGGACCAAAATTCAAATTACCAGATCAACGTCACAATATTTCTCAAGCACTTTCATTCCCAATACCAACAATAATTTCTTCCACCAACATAACAGCAACAAACAACTCGATATCGTAGCGTGCAATCAAAGTGTCGCATTCGACTCTTGATAATTACGTCCGTACACTGGCGGCCGAAATAAATGGGGCGTTAACTTAATGAAACTGTTTAACTCGCCGTTCCGTTCGTTTGTGGCGCGCTTAAATGATTAGTGAGTGTGTGGAGGGATTAAGGTTTTCATGTGTAGTTTTTGGGATTTTTCGGTTGATTAAATTGATTATAAGTATACTAATGATTTAAATATAGGCTAAATACTTAGCTGACTTTTAACAGAATGATTGAGGAATATTTGAATTAAATGTCTTGTCTTAGATTACTTGTTACGTATTCTTAATAATTATTATGTCTATTAGTCAATTCTTAATTATACTACTCGCTTGATGTTACAATAATACTGATTAAAAAAGAATTTTTTGTTACGGTTTCACGTTAAAACGGCTGAACGGATTTTCATGAAATGTAGCACATGGGGAGGCCATGATCTGGAGAAGCATATAAGCTTCTTTTTATTCTGGCCGCAGAGAAAGTCGCGGATAACAGCTTGTTATTCAAAAATTATGATACGATTCATAAGAATAAAATATCAGTCATTGGTTTTCTATTAATGCATATTAGGTAATGTTTAAACAGTAAAAATGGTTTGATGTGGTACCTACTTGCGTAAGCCATTTAATGAATCCTAATCCATGAAATTACTTGATTAAGTTAAAGTTATATTGTTGTTTGTTTTAAAGTTGTACTAGAACAACAATTTAAGTACATGAAACACGCACAGTTCTACTGTCATAACTCTGTAGATCTACAATAAGTGAAAACATGTCCACTTTTACACTAAAACAAAAGAAAAGATTACGAATACGTCGCTCCTATAATTCACACTACCTCACACACATACAAAATTCACAAAAACAATAGTGTGCCGGGCACATTGTCCCCATGTGTACGATTCGGGCGATACATTGTCGGTACATTTACGTTGTTTATTAAATAAATGCAGGACGCATGCTTGCGAATAAAATGGATTTCAACTGTTGTTTTGTTCAAGGAGAATTATGCTTGGTTCCTTTTATGATGGATGGATAATTTCAGTTACCACATTTCATAACCCCACGACTGTAATCCCTGAAGCATTATGCAGAGGTACAACAATAGTACCTTAACCCATAAGTCCCATGTAATAGGGGTGAGCCTTTTACCATCAACCGGGCTTCAAATCCTCCCCCCCCCCACCCCTTCAAATATTTGGAGTCGGCATAACATGTCTTTTTTTTGCTCCGTCATTTGTTGTCATCTCGGTATTCATCCCCCTTCTGGTCATACCATCTTTCACACAGTCCATCCATCGTAGTGAATTATCGATATGCTGTATTCGGTATTCCCCAGAACGAATGTACACAGGACAGGATAAATAAAAAGTCTTAGCCAATTTCTATCAATGACAAAAAATCGACATACATTATTTATATTGAAAAATATTTTCAAATCCCACTGCTAGGCTCACAGGCCTCCTCTTGATGAGCGAGATTGGGCCGTAATACACCATGCGGGCCCATTCCTGGTTGATACATGTTACATGTCTTTAAATTTTTGGTTCTAGGACATGCCGGTTTCCTCATTATGTTTTCCTTCACCGTTTTGAAAGCAGTACCTAATGATGAAATAATTTACACAAAGTCACTGTCTGGGTTCGAAAATACGACTTGTAAGTCATGATCTTTACCACTGGGTCACCACTGCTCTTCATAAGCCGTGTGCTCGGTGGCATTTCCATCGGAAAAAATTTCATATTGCCGCACAAACTTTCATCCCTTATTTAAGGAAGGATTTTTGAAAAATGTATCCCTTGAAGGGGTCAAGGGATACATTTTTCGAAAATCCTTCCTTAATACTGATCATTGTTCTTGTTGTGAGAACTCTTGTGGAAAATTTCATTGTTCGAGATCCAGTGGTTTAGGCTGTGCGTCTGCCAGTGAACGAATTAATTTTTAGATTTTAATTCATTATGATATGTTTTTATAGACATTTAACTTACTTACGTTTTCCTTATAAAATTATATCCATGTTTGATGGATACGTTCACTTAAAACGTCTTTATGCAGAAACGAGATGACAGTTCACGTGACATTTAATTAGTTTATGTCAATCTAAAATATTTCTAGCGCTTCCTATTTCGTCGTTTGAGTTACAAGTATGTCACTTGTCTGAGGACCCGTTTGTGTCAATTGGCAAAATATGTTTAGTAAGTAAATGATCAAATGAAATTTTAAAATATTAATCTGTGTTGTAAGTAATTTAAATTAAAAGTTTTGTCAAATAAAAGCAATACTATATATTATGAAATGATTATGAAAGTTGTTAATTATTTTAATTTCTATAAATATTACTAAAACAAAATGGAAAATTACTTTATTAAAAAAAAAAAAAACATTTCGTCTAACATTTGAACCTTCAATCTTATGAATGGCGAGCGGTCTTGAAACCTCCGGTCTAATTAGACGTTGAATAACAGTCCGTAAATGTTAAGGATATTCAGTAAAACAATACAATAATTTTAATAAAATTTTCTTGAAAATACAAAAAGTAACTTGGGCCTCGCACGGATCTGAACGCACATCTCATTTGGAGAGGTAACCACTTAAAGGAGCTGTGTGTACCGTGAATATAGTAGATTACCTACTAACAGAACAGTTTCAAACAACTTGCAAGTCTAAACATAAAATGATAAATCAACACACTTAAAACTATCGTCAAACTATAACCATGAAGCGATCGCTCCTATCGAGGCTAAGTCAAAGTATTATCCAATTAAAAACTCTCAAGTATCAATTTATTTTGAGCTTCATAACGATAACGTAATCAGGAACTATTTCAAACGGTAACTTTTCAATATGATGCCGTATTGAAAGCATTATTCTCAATGGGCGAGCATGCGAAGGAACTTTGGTTTCAACTTGATTAATAGAATGACTTAGCGAAGAGCTTGTTACACCAAAGTGTACTTTAGTTGATGTTTGATACGGTCTGACAGCGGCCGTGTATGTATATATTGTGAAATGGTTGGTTTTGCACTTTCACTCAATCTCTGTGGTTCTTTCCTCAAAAAACTATTTCAGATACTAGTCCACATGGTTTTCACAAGATCTGACCAAGATTATGTCTGGACTTTAAAAGAGACTGTGACCTTTGAGTTTGTTTCGACCTTTTACTCAGAGTAGTCAGATAGGAAACGCCAATCTCATCTAGTTTTAAAAATATGATTGACGTGTAAACGTGTTTCTATAAACCTGCTATCAAAAATGAAATCATTAGGTTCGAGCTGTAAAGTTCGTTATGCTGCCATGCATACTGTGTGTCAGGAACATGGACGCACAAACTTAAACCATGAATTCAGCACATGATTCTAGATACCTGAGCTTATACATTATTTGTATCGAGAACCAAGGTAACCGACACAACCCCAAGGATTGCCAAACTTAAGTGGTAGTGGGCAGGGCACATTGCTCGTAAAACAGATGGCTGATGGGGCCGAAAAGTTCTGGATTGCCGACCGCGTACCGGAAGCCGTAAAGTTGGAAGGCCTCCCATAAGGTGGACCGATGACCTTGTGAGGGCCGCAGGAGTCCGGAAGTGGATGCGGGAAGCATAGAACCGGTCGAAGTGGCGGAGCTTAGGGGAGGCCTATGTCTAGCAGTGGACGTCTTTCGGCTGAAATGATGATGGTGATGGTGATACGTTATTTGTTGTATTTGTAAAAAGAAATCTGCGCTTTCATAGAAATATGCAATAAGTATCTCCACGGTCAAAATGTATGGAAGAGCTATTTCTTTTAAAAACTAACGCTTTACTCACTCCACATAGTAGACTGTCTGCAGATCAAAATAGAGAAAATAAAACACAACCAGAGATTCAGAATCATGTACTGATTCCATGTTGGTTGTGCATAGATGGCCCTGCTGTAAACTCAAACAACCTGTTCAAGACAGCCTTTTACGACTTATTAGTTTTGCGTCTATGTGACGGTGCATTGTCGCCTAGAGGCTCGAGAGCGTTCAGGCCGCGCGGGCTGGCATCGTCGTATTTCTAGCTCAATATTAATCAAAGTACTATCTATTATTTTTCAGCGAAGCATTAGATCGTTGGCATTTATAATTATTTTTAACATTTACTCTTAAAAACTAACATTTTTCGTAATGAGTACAACAAATAGAATATTATTACCAATTTGTCGATTTTTCTAAGTAACTAGCTGTCTTGACTATGGATATTACGCAACTTTCTTACTTTTTTCTTCATAAGAACCTTTTCTTGAAAATAACAGAAACAACAAAAAAAAATTAGCAAAATTGGACCAGCCGTTCACGTGTGATGCCATGATCAAGGGAAAAAGGGATTCATTACATAAATTAATTATATAATTATTATATAATTACATAAATAGATTTAAGATATACCAGTGTAAATACTAAATACCAAGAATCTAGTGCTTGGCTGAAAAAAATAGTACTTTGATTAAGAGTTGAAAACATCTGTGTATGAGATCATACTGCAAAGTTCGGCAAGCAAAATTATAAAAGCAAAAAAAAAAAAATATTGTTATGTAAAAATAAATAAAAAAATACACTGATGTTTTCAACTCTTAATCAAAGTACTAGTGCCCAAAGGGTTTCCGTACTATTCTGGGTGACGCCTGCGCATTCGAAGAGCACAGCCTCCATGCTAGCCTATCTTCCACACCTTTTTCTTTCATCTTCCGTTCTTAGCCACTGAATAATAAATCACCAACCAGAAAGAAACTACATAAACACAATCACATAGATCCAATCCTGACACTGTCTGAGTCGGTCGCGGATCACCCGGCTGTAACCGTCCAACTTCGCTACAAGATCAGCTAACTTGTTACCAGTTGTCTTATTGTCGCACATTGTTCACGACGAGTTTCCGAGAGTCATCTTCTAATGTTTGTTTGTGTACGAGTACTGTTCCAAAGATAGATCGTCAGTTGTTTTTAATGTCATACACTTGTTATAAGATCACCCATTTTGTGTGTTGTGTGTTTTAATTAGATTCTAAAATGCTAATAAACCACAAAAAAAAAACAACATTTTATTTAATCCATTACTGCCATTGAAATTTACATTTTCATATTTCGAGCGTAATTTGACGAAAACGCTGGTCGCGGTGGACGCCATATTGGTCCGTGGGTATGACGTCAGTTTGCTGTGTATACTATTTCATGGTGTTCAAAAACAGACTAAAAAAACTGATATCTTTGAATTTAATTTTAATTTTGTTATTTCATGATCTAAAACTAATATTGGCGAGCCTATTGCCATCATCGAGCATAAATCCATACTCCGGGCTATTACTGAGAAATTCAGGATGAAAAAACCCAAAAACACTGCCCGACCTGGGAATCGAACCCTGATGCTTACCTACTGGTGAGCGCTACAGCGCTTGCAACCACTAGAACATCGAGCAGACGAAAGATTATAGAATTTTTATTTTTCAAATGATCTTTTTTAGGGAAGAAACTGAACACCTCTAAAAGGCCACAAATTCCCATTTAATCAAGAAATATTAAAACAAATGCCAGACCGCGTTTCTATGTAGCTGAAAATAAAATTAGATTAGAGGGTAGACCCCTTTTATCAAAATTAGCGCCATCAGAAGCTCGTTAGCACTATTGTTTATTACACGGCAGACAATGGAACATTGTTTTATCATTACATAAATGTTAATCTTGATAAACTAGGAATAAGATGGATAATAATGTGACAACAAAGGTCAGGTGCGTAGTACTCGTAACCGGCGTGCGTATATGACCAGTGGCCCTAGTGTGAGTTTCATTTAACTATCTCGCGTCTCTCCCTCCTCCCCGAGTGGGTTCCCGCATTGTCTTTGCGGGGGAGCTCAGTGACTGTGGTCTCCCAGCCACGGTGAAGCGAAGAGGAACCCAAAGTTGGGACCGCTCGTCAGGGCTTTTCCCTTCAAGCCGATGACGTAGCGGCCATAAAGTAGGTTGCGGTGAGGTGCACCGCAACTGAGGTGGGCTGCGATGTCGAATGGGAGGCATCGCGGCTGAGGGTTACGGGCTACGGCAGTGGAGGAGTGCCGGTGCTTCTGAGCAGCGCTCTTGCCTTTCGTGGCCTGTACGGGGCCGCCACCCTTTGATGGCGGTCTCGGTGGGGCCGCAAGGGAAGAGAAGTGTCAGCATAGCGTTGGCCGCTCTCCCTATCTCCTGCGGCCGAAAACTGGTAGGCGGAGATGTCAGCAACAGCTGGTGGGGTCCGCAAGGGCCAATGCCTGCCAGGGGTGCGGATTGTTCGAAAGAGACACCGTCTGCCAGGGGCGACGGTGTCACAGGCAACTGGGGAACACGGGTGGGTTTTAGTCAGTAAAAGTCTGACACGCCTTCCTGCTCTCTACCCAGAGCGGGAGAAGTTATTTGACGATTTACAACGTTCCAAAAAAAAAAAACACAATTCGATCTAACGCATCAAGCGCGTTAAGCGCTTCAATTAGCCCTGGATTGGTGAAGAACCAATCGGAGCGCTGAACGCGGTCGATGCGTTAGACCGAAAGGGTTGAAAGAAACTCATACTAGGCCCACTGATTTATGAACGTAAACGAGCCAAAAGGAGTATGTAAGGATCGTAGCAGGTTTCTGCCTACCACCATGGGAAGGTCTGAGTTTATACATGCATGTCGTATATACGAGTATTAGATGGTATTTTAACATTTTGAATGATAAATAGCTTTTAAAATCCCCACGCCAGGTCACCTGTGTATTTGATGATCTTATGGCTGTCAGTGGCCGGAGTTCACGCAGCTGAATTTTGGTTCAAAGATATTTGAACTCTTCTGAAAAGATTAAGAATAAAAATGACTCTGAAGAGGTCTACTTATTCTCTGGTAGGTAGACCTCTTTGGAGGACCACTAGCGTGTATGGAACACGCACGTTTTTCGATTAATACGTTTAAACAAAACACTGTCGACGAATTCAAGATACCACTATGCTATATATATTTTGTAACAAGTCCCAATGTCGTCACCATTCAAACTTACTATCAATATAACAACACAGCACATGTATTTTGGATAACGATCGTGCCATTATGTGCAGGCTACCAACAAAAACTGTAATCAACTTTTATGTTACAGATAAATTTTAATACCAACGACACTACATTTGCAAATTTAAATTTACAAAGTTGCTACAGTCACTGAGGATATAAGATAAATGTAGGGAATAAATTGCTCTGAAATCGCCAACATGCAGAGACCAAACGTGCTGAAATAATACTCGTTCTTTCTGTATACGTGAACGGATATTTGTGCTGCATTGGGACAGTTCCGAGCTGATAACATACATATAAAGCCTGTTTTCTCCGAAGGGATGCAGAGATGTACGCACAGTACATGAATATCTCGCCAGTTATGTCTAGCTAAGTTTCAAGTAATAGAGAGCGAAACTATTGCCATCAGAGTGGAGTGGTGGCGTAGTGGAAACGACCGCGACTTACGAGTTGTAGGTCGTAGGGTCGAAATCAGACAGGCGCCTTTCTTTGTGTAAATGATTTCGTCACCACTGCTCTCAAAAATGGTGAAGAAAAACATGGTGAGAAAATCGACTTGTCCTAGAACCAAAAGTTCGAAGACATGTGACATATACCAATCCGCAATTGGCCCGCGTGGCGAATTATCGCCCACTCCCTATCACAGAGAGGAGGCCTGTGTCCCAGCAGTGGGAACATTATAGACTGATTTAGTATTATGTACGACAGTTTCGGGCTGATAACAACATACGCATGACATCAAATCAAAATATTTTATTTCACATAAACCTGCATGGGCACTTATGAAACGTCAGAAGCTAGGTGCACGGTTCCAAATTGTCGCTTCCTATCGAGAAGAGCTGGCAAGAAACTCCACGGTTACTCTTTGAAAAATAATTGGCGTTAACAATGTTTTCAAATTACAGTGATAATAGGTATGGGAGGACAGTGCAGGCCTGTCAATAAGTACCAGGTACTTAGACAAATGAAAATACAGAATGGAAAATCGTTTACAAATCTAGTTTGTAAGGCCTACAACGTTCTCTCATTCACAATAAAAATAATATACATCAACAAAATTAATCTATTTAAACCAACTGACATGATTTCCATGACAATCGCTAAAAGAAAACATCACGCTTGTACTCCCCAAAGGGTTGAACAGAGATGTGCGTATAGTGCATTCACATATCGACAGTTAAGTCTAAGTCCCAAGTAATAAGGAGTGAACATACGAGTATTGCCATTAATCGAGCACAAATTCAGACTCAGTTCAGGCACCTATTGTTATTCTGTTGGTAACTGCTACTGCCTTCAGCTTTAAGGATCGTGATGAAGGCCGACTTTGACGTTTTCTTTCTTCAATCCTTCCATGGACTGTGTTCATTCCCTATTCAATTTATGTATAATCAACCAGCATCTTCCCTGGACTTTTTTCAAGTACAATTTCTTTTTGTACATACTACGACACTTTTGAAATCGGATCAGTAGTTCCGAAGATTATCCTTACATACAACCTCACAAATTTTACCCCTATATACTCGTAATAATATATGAGTATAGATATAAACGTAGTAATTATAAGGTCCCCAATAAGCTGAAGTGTATTTGTCCAAATATCTTCTAACGCCATTGACTACAATCTAATTGAAGGTGACCTTTGCGAAAGCTCAATAACATTCACAAAGTCTTTACAAAGTTTCGAACAGTACCAATATGCATAATACATTTTATTACAATAAATTCTATTCGCCTAACAAGATAAAAAGAACCAACAAAGCTAAAACTCAGACATACAAAATTATCTCAAAAAAAGAACGTCGAAAAGCGACCAATCAGATTTAAAAAACGTCGGGAGTCAATAAAACCGTAGCGAGCAACTCATTATCATTCTATACGCGCGCCTCCCCTTCCATCCCCTCCAAAGAAGAGCCGATTAAGTTCGTGAGTGGTTCGGACTACAATATCCTTTTCAGTGAATGCAAATTACGCTGCGGTGTGAGTGGCAGCCTCTTCAATGGGATTTAGGCTTTTAAAGCTTTTTGAGTTTTTTGAATTGTGGCGGGAAATATTGATGGTGTTTCGCGAATCGAGGATGAAACGTGATTCAAGGTTTAGCTGTGAACAATGGTTGAACAATGATTTTACTGTTGAATAAAATATTGAATTTCATGATATAAACTTTTGCCAGCGGCTTCGCCCGCGAGCTGGTCGAAAATTATCCCACGGGAACGTACTACCGGAATAAAGAGTATTCTACGTGTTAATCCAGATTATAAACTATCTGTGTGACAAATTTCATCCAAACCATTCAGCCGTTTCAAAAATGTTAACATCCAAACATACAAACTTTCACATTTACAATAATAGTAGGATTACTAGGACGATATTATTTCTGCAAATAAATCTGTAATAAATAATAGTTTAAAAAAACTAAAAAACACGCTTTTTATAGAAAACCCGAACTAAAAAATTGAAAATAAATTTTAATAAATTTAAATTAAGAATAGTGTTAAAAATTTCAATAAATGTAAATTAATAATAGCGTGAATAAAAAAAAATATTTCAAAAAAAGTGTGGGGTGCATGGTGTCAATAGTTATAAATATTTTATTGACAGATATGAGTAGAGTGATTATCATTTTGATAATATCTTAAAAAGCACCCCACGTTTTTTTTTTCTTTTTTATTCACATTATTATTAATTTATATTTATTGAAATTTTTAATACTATTCTTAATTTAAATTTATTGAAATTTATTTTCTATTTTTTAGTTCGGGTTTTCTATAAAAAGCGTGTTTTTTACTTTTTTTTAACTATTATTTATTTTCTTCTTTTTAATAAAATAATAATAATAAACGAACGAATAACTACCGGAGACATATTATGAAGGACGGGACGGTGGACGTGTGTCGGGCATGTCACCGTCTGGGTGAGTCCATCAGACATATTATCTCTGGTTGTTCTCGTCTGGCTAACGGCGAATACTTGCACAGGCATAACCAAGTAGCCAGGATTATTCATCAGCAACTTGCTTTGCAATATAAACTTGTGGATTCTGAAGTACCGTATTACAAGTATGCGCCCGACCCAGTTCTTGAAAATGACCATGTCACGTTGTACTGGGACCGATCTATCATTACTGACAGGACAATTGTAGCCAATAAGCCTGATATAGTGGTGATAGATCGGTTAGCGCGCCGCACAATTATAGTCGATGTTACCATTCCACATGACGGGAACCTCGTGAAAGCTGAGAAAGAAAAACAAATTAAATATCTTGACTTAGCACACGAGGTTGTTGACATGTGGAATGTGGACTCGGTTGTAATTGTGCCGATAGTCGTATCAGCCAATGGACTGATGGCCGAAAGCCTTGTTTTATAAAAATATTTAAAAATGTAATAAAATAAGTACTAAAATGAATAAATAAATAATAATTTTATTTTTTATATTTTTAAATGTTTTTTTTAATGATTTTTGTAAAAATATTTAAAAATGTACTAAATAAGTATAAAAAATAAAATGAAAGAATAATAAAAGGAATAATAATAAAAATCTTTATTGCAGACCGCATGATCCATAAAAAAAAAGAAAAAAATTTAGATTTTTTTTTTTATAAAAGCGTGATTTTTTAGTTTTTTTAAACTATTATTTGTTTTGTAGAATTAAATTTCTCCTTAGTATTCGAAAATTTGTCAATATTAGAGAAATCGGCTAAAGATAATTATTATTGGAAATTAAAATTAACATCAAGTCCTGTCTTATCGACTGTAGAGAAAAATTATATAAAATTAAAATTAATTTTCTTACCTTATCGACATAAATTAACAAAAATCATATTTTGCAAATTGAAAAATGGACTAATTTATCAAATTAGAGTATTGTCATCGGTCCTCGATAAATCTACAAAGTTTGAACGAAATCTGGCCGTTTAAAGTGGGTCAAAATCGCGCCCAAAGAAGTCGGTTACAAACATACATACAGGTGAAGCTAATAAAAAGCGTGTAAAAACACTTTTACACGTCAATCATATTTTTAAAACGAAAGACTGAAACAAACTCTGAGGTGACAGTCTCTTTTAAATAAATAAGTAAATAATAAATAAACTTTTATTTTTCGAATCACTTCCATATTTGTTAGTAACAATGTAAACTTACACACTAGTGTTAGTAACATTAAATCACACACACTAAGGAAGAAGCTGCGTGAGGCACGCCGATCCTGGGGCTGTCTACTTGACTGCGTGAAGTCGTATCCACCGCCCCAAGATCGGCGAGTCCCACCTATCAGCCAACGTTGTAAGGATGGTATTGGGGCTGCCGCGAACGCGGCGTAGCAGAGAAGCGCATCTCTTGGCCATGATGCGCTTTTAAAGTCCAGACATAATCTTGATTTGGACCAGGTTAATGGTGTCTTAAATATGGTCGTTTGAGGAAAGAACCACACAGATCGAGTGGACCTGTCCAATCATTGCGTTGCCTATTTCAGGTAATCTATGCAGTTCAAACTCAAACTCAAAGCATTTATTTCAATTAAACCATTTACAGGCACTTTTGAAATGTCAAAAAGTTGATCTGGTGGAAAGTTGAAGCTAGTTGCCCATTCCAAAACGTAGATTTCAATGGAGAAGAACGGGCAAGAAACTCCACGGACACTCTTTTAAACCAAGTTGGATATTACAAAATCTTGGGAACATTATTCTTGTTGCTTCTGTATGTGAGAACAATGTAATTTTTTTTAATAAACAATTGTAATTAAAAGATAAAATATAAGCTCTGGAAGTTAGGAGATGACCAGTCTCAACCGACAGCGCCCGTTCACGAACATGACGCGTGGACCAGACCCGTCCAGCTCAAACATTTTGTAGGGAACCGAATGATCCAGTTGATTTGGTTACTAAATTAAATGCATAATGAGCATATAATGTGACTGATTGATGGGTCACAAGTTTTCTTTCTTCGAAAGGGAGTCAGCTGTAATGGACCACGCGGGCCCCGTGCATGTTAGTGGATGCCACATCACATCATGTCTTCGAGTTTTTGGTTCTAAAGCATACCGTATTTTCCTCACAAAATTTAAAGACCTTACGATTTGAGAGCAATGGAGATAAAATCATTTACACAAAGTAAAGTTGCCTGCTTGGGTTTGAAACTAAAACCTATTTATTTATTTAACCATTTATGTACACACTTTATTTAAATAGACAAGAAGATTAGAACAGAAAAATAGGTACAGAGGTGATGCTAATTTCTAAAGAAATCTCTTCCAGCATACCTGCGTTAGGAGAAAATATAAAGAGATGTAGACAACGTGTGTAAGACATACAACTCATAAGCCACGGCCATCACTACTGGGCCACTACTGCTCCAGTTTTTCAGTTCAAACTCAAATTGTTCCAAATATCCTTGAAAATTCAATCATTGAGACAACATTCCTTTTTAATTAAATATCACGAAACAAAAGCTCGTAAGACGTGGGTATAAATTCTGATGGCAAGGCATTGCCTTTGATGTTTCGTTTGTGCTGGTTAGGCGCTTTGTCATAAGGAAGTTACCCTAATGGCGGATATATCCGAAAATCTGAAAAATAATTGTGTGTTATTTTTACATGTTTATCTAGTGAAGACTTGCCGAGGTTGGTGCGTAGATGGGTGACTATCGTTAAATACCTAATACGTTAAGCCTGCTTAGCCCGAATGTCATTTGTGGATCTTTGGCAGTCGTTACGGGTAGACAGGGGTTCATTGTACACTTAGTGCATTCTATACCAGTTTTATCCTACAGCGACTGTATACCGGACCTCCACAACCCAGTAATTGAGCAATACGATACCAATTGGTAAGACTGGTTGTCAAACTTACCGGATTCTGACAACCCGTAAAAGCTGGCTAAGATCCACTAATGACAGCCGAGATCAACGCCTAAATGTGCTTTCCAAAGCACGGAGAGGTCTTGGTATGTAAATATGGCAACCCATCTACGGACAAACCGCGGCAAGCGTAGCTTAACCTGATCGATAAAACCGTGCTGCTGTTATTACTTAACCACAAACCCCATAGTAATTTAAACCTTATTTAAAATATGTTCGAACCTAGATAACGAATTGAGGTGTCACGTTTGGCAGCCGCACCCGGCGGCCACATAATTCTAAGCGTATTTTATCGAAATTATTCTGAAATACGTTGCCTACGCCGAAATGAGAAAAACTTACTTTGTGCATAACAAATCGTTTATTAAAATTCTTTCAGTAGATTGAGAGGGATTTCAATTTTCATTATAATACATGAATTTGTTTTTGAGACGTTGTAATTTAAAATATTAGGTCTTTACCTATGAAATTGCCGTTCTGCAGTACTGGCCATTTCAAATCAAAATAATTTTTGTTTGGCTAAGAATTCTAATTTCAAATTAATTTTATTTTAAAAACATGAATTTTTTTTTCTAAAAGTAGTCATTTCTTTATTGATTAGTGTTACATTTTCATCGCATTTCAATCTTTTTCGTCATCATGGATACGTTAAAAATTCGAGTAATTATGGAATATGAGTACCGTCGTGGCAGCAACGCGGCACAAGCGGCACGCAACATCAACGACGTTTACGGAGCTAACACTACAAACCAACGCACCACCTGTTATTGGTTTGCTCGCTTCCGTTCTGGAAATTTCGACCTGAAAAATGAACCTCGCGGTCGTCCGAAGACTTTGGTCGACAATGACGAATTAAAGGCGATTGTGGAAGCTGATGATACACAATCTACGGCTGAATTAGCAGCAGCTTTCGACGTTAGCGTCAAAACAATATTGGTCCATTTGCGTCAAATTGGCAAGGTAAAAAAGCTTGACAAATGGGTGCCCCACGAACTCAATAATCGCCAGCGCGAAGTACGCGTCGAGACGTGCCTTGCACTGCTCAACAGACACACAAATGAAGGAATTTTGAACCGCATTGTTACCTGCGATGAAAAATGGATTCTGTTTGATAACCGTAAGCGCTCAGCAAGTTGGTTGGATCCTGGTTCAGCACCTAAACAATGCCCTAAACGAAAACTTACCCCTAGAAAAGTGATGGTCACTGTTTGGTGGTCTAGCGCCGGTGTGATTCATCACAGCTTCTTACCAAACGGGGTGAGCATTACTGCAGATGTGTACTGTGAAGAACTGAACACAATGATGGAGAAGCTGGCGCATCTCCAACCAGCATTGGTCAATCGCTCGTCTCCGCTGCTCCTGCACGACAACGCGCGACCTCATACTGCACAGCAGACGGTCTCCAAGTTGCAAGAACTGGGGTTGGAAGCTCTCCGTCATCCGCCCTACTCACCAGACCTTGCGCCTACAGACTACTACTTTTTCCAGAATTTGGATAACTTCTTGGCGGGAAAAAAATTTAATACCCGAGAGGCAGTACAAAATGCCTTTGAAGAATTTGTTGCCTCCCGTCCAGCTGATTTCTTTAAGAAGGGCATCAATAAACTGCCACTGCGATGGCAAAGATGCATTGATTGCATGGGTGATTACTTCGATTAATACAAATAAAAAATTCATGAAAAAAATTCGTTTAAATTTTTTCATACAAAACGGCAATTTCATAGGTAAAGACCTATTATCAACTTCTACGTTATACTATTTTTTTACTGTTATTTAATTTGAACTGAGTGTTTTTAATGCTTAATATGATACAAATCTGCTCAACAAAAGAACAGTAATATTTACGTGTATTTTAAAATTCCATAATTAAAATTTGTTCTGTGCTTAAAATAATTATAACATAAATTGGAAAAAAAAACCGAAGATATCCGCAAATATCCGAACAAGATTCCAGCTCTACGCCGTGGCACCCCCGCCTTGAAGTCCGATAGTGTACGTGTTCAAGATTTCATATACGATAGGAAACGAAACGGATTTCTTTCAGAAACCTAATTCCATTGTAATGACTAGGTACTGTTCAATAAATCTAATACCTACGTTTATTCATTTGTTACGTTTAACCTTGGGTATAGTTAATCATGTGTTAGGGGTGCTACACAATTATTCGGGTCGGCATGTGTCGGCACAGCCGGGCGGTAATAGGTTGGTCTGAGAGGAGTGGTGGCGTGTGGAAACGAACGACACTTAAGGGCGCTATCACATTTTTGCTTGAATTTGAACGTTTTACTCGATTTTTGATGAGTGACTATGGTTTAGATATAGCCAAAAATTCAAAACAAAAATATGTTCTAGAAAATTTCATTATTGGTCTAGGGACTGTTCTAAACAAATATTTTAATTTGTTTACATAAGTCAGTAAAATTCTTGTCTCGGCAAATGATGTTTCATAAAATTGTACTTTAGGGCATCTTTAGATGCTTTATTACATGGAACATATAATAGTTTAGTAATTTATAAAAATGTCCATGGTAGGACTATACCTTGTTCTTTGGAATGTTAAAATAATTTTTTTATGTTTCATGCAAAAAACCGTACCCCGTAACTGTAAAACATAGAATGTATGATCATTTTTCGACTGAAATTATATATTCTATCTGTATATGTTTAATAGAAATTCAAACATAAAGTATTTTATAACTAAGGTTATTAAGTCAGCTTGCTAGAAAAAAAAAAGTTTAATAAAACTAAAACTAGTAATATGTTTAAGTAATTGTTGAATGCAACGCTGTAAATCGATAATAAAACTCGGGACACGCGGGGTTTAGCTTATAGTCCGCGCTGGTTTGTTCCTGGGCGTCCAACGCATAGCGGTTAGCATATGTGCGTAGCGTACTTCACTAGACACACACCCGCGATCGGCTGCCACGTGCCGTATAATTTTCCTAAAATTGAGCACTTCGATTTGTAATAGTCCTCTTAAGAGTAGTAAGGTCGTGGGTTCCAACCCTGACAGGCGCTTACCTTTTTATAAATTATTTAATCACCACTGCTTTCAAAATGGTGAAGGAAAACATCGTGAGAAAATCGGTATGTTCTTAAACCAAAATTTCGACAGTATTTATGTGACATTTGCTAACACGAACTGGTCCGCGTGGTCGATTACGGGCCACTCCCTTTCATAGAAGCGGCCTGTGTCCCAACTTTATAGGGTGATAATTGTTGTTTGAGAGGTAAAATCAAAAATATGTAGAACTAGCTTCCGCCCGTGGCTTCGCCCGCGTGGAAGTCGGAAATTATCCCGCTTGAACGTACTACCGGGATAAAAAGTATCCAACGTGGTTTCGAGTTAATCAGAGAGCACGTTAAAATTCTTCCATACAAACTTTGAGACCCCCCAATCCCCATTTAGGGGGTCGTTTAGAAAAACAATAAATAACCAACTTTATAATTTACTTAGATAAGTATTTGTGCCAAGTTTCAAGTTTATTAACTCAAGGAATAAGATTTTTAATACAAACAAAATCCCCCTTTTCACTCCTTAAAGGTCGAATTTCCAAAAACCCCTCCTTAGTGCTCCCCTACATTATAAAAGGAAGCCGTGTGCAAAATTTCACGTTCCTAGTCCTAGTAGTTTCGTCTGTGCGTTGATTGATCAGTCAGTCAGTTTCTCCTTTTATACATAGATTAGCTTTTGCCAGCGGCTTTACCCGCGCGGATCTTTCATCCCCTAATTAACTCCCTTGGAAAAATTCAACCCGAATTTCGAAAAATCCTTCCTTATTCCTTGTCTACCTTATAAAGGGGATCTCTATGCAAAATTTCAGCTTACTAGGTCCAAGGGTTTGGGCTGAGCGTTGATGAGTCAGTCAGGATTTTTAATATAGATTTATGTTCGGAAGAAACCTCAAACAAAATCAATCAATCCAAAAAAAAAAATCTACTAAAAATACTGCCGAATAGAAAGTCCGATCAAGTGTACAACACCCTTTATAATTGACTTAGTACCTAAAGTACAATGTGTATTGTTAGAACCTCAATACAATTATGTTTGTAATAGGAACTATAATTGCTTTAAGAACTAGAATAATTAGTACCTACTTGTAGTAAAATTACTTTGTGGCGTGTGACCTTTATGAGGGCAGAACGGGGTAAGGTTATGCCCTACTTGCATTAAAAAAAACCGAAAACCGAAACTATTGGATGCCGAATAACTTGCCCTATCTAGAAGAGCAAGATCCACACGTACCGTCACGAGCATAAATTCCTTACAGTTATGCAAAATTCAGAAACGTACCTTTCTCTTTAAAAAAAAAAGATTAAACTTTAGAAAATCTTAGCTTTAGCTATCAATACTTCAGCAGATAATTCCTTGTGACTTTACTTTTACCATCAGTCCCTCATATACGGTGTATTCCTACTTTTGTTGGAAGTTGAACGTATTGTCCCTTCGAACTGTATGGATTAGAACTAATTTTTATGTTTGCTTAGACGAGCATACTCGTAAATACCTTACATTTCTCACTTCGTTTTGCATTGATAGTTTTATGGTGTTACGAACATGGGATTGTTGAAGTCGTGCTAACTTTTACTATTTATTTAATTAAATGTCTGTCTGGATGTATGTTTCGGATTGGCGTTAACGGCTGAACTGATTTTAAGTAGGCACACAAATAGCTTAGAACCTTGATTAACATATAGGTTTTAATCACGGGCGAATTGGCGGTCAAAAGTTCTTCAAAGTTCGTTATTTCAGGAGGAAAATGCTTTTGAATTTTGTGCCGGGGTTTTTTCCGGGTCGGCGGCGCGTTGTGTTCCACACGCACCTCAAAGAAATGTCAGCACCAACTGGTGGAGTCCGCAAGGGCCAATTCCTGCCAGGGGTGCGGGGTTATTCGAAACAGATACCGTGGCCCCTGGCACATAGGCAACTGAAGGAACACGTGTGGGTTTTAGTCAGTAAAGTCTGACACGCCCTCCTGCTCCACGTAGAACGGGAGAAGTTTTTGATGATTTCCCACCCTCAAAAAAAACCTCCATAGACAAGGGAGGATCCTCCGATCAGAAGGGTGTTGGGTCTGGTGGGCAAACTGCCTGACGATTGATTTCCGGACGTTGTGTATATGGTAATTGTACGGTAAACTCTGCTTGCGCGATGCAGCATTTTGCGTGACGTCAGTGTGATGCATAGTTCACACGTCGCGATGTAGATGGCGCCACATGACTATGCCTGGTCTCCTGATTTATGTCAGTCTGTCTTATCTCATTGCTTCATTGCGTAAACAATTATGTGTGAAAAAATTAAATTAAAACTTCCTCCCACAGCCATGCCGCGGCAACATATCCCTACTAGAAGAAGACATCTGGCGCGAGCAACAGTGTAGCGCGCACGACGACACCCCCTATGGGGGTGAGCTGTTCCACTGGCGCGCGCACAGAGATGACGCCGAGCCGTGTGCGCTGACCTGCCGGGGCATGCCGCAGCACTCGGGGCAGAGTCCCGAACCGGTATGTATGATTTTATTATTTAAAGGAGCGCAGTAAAGGCGGGTGAAAAGACAAAACTTTACGCCGTTTAGTCGAAATATATCCGCATCTACTTTAAAAAGTGACTGACCCTATCATGAGCAATATATTCATTAGATTAGCTATATTATAATGCGAATTTGTAGGTTTTTTTTTTTTAAACTATCATAAATAAAATATCCCGAAAAGTAACCCAACTTTTGTATATTCGCCCAATTTGTCAAGCAGCAAGGTTGGTAACATTTCCAAGGAAGAGAGACCAACTGATGTTTAGTATTATTTAGCAAATAGACAAATGTGTTTGATTGGAACAGTACATACTTTTTACTTAAACATTTTATAAAACAAAGATTTTCTTTAAAAATTGCCAGTACGTAATATACCATATTGTTTGAAAAAGTAAGTAATACCCCATATTTTAGCAGTGAAGACAGCAAAAAGAAACTATCAATAATTATGAGCTTTAAGATTTAGATCCTAAAAAATGTTAGTCATTTAAAAAATGGATGTCTCACATTCGGTCTTACAAAAAGTTCCAGCCGTTGCTGACCACAGCGAATGAAAAACTTAATAAAACCTTTCAATATTTTTAAGAATAAAAATAAAGAAGAAAAAATGGCATCTTATAGGTTTTGTGCTAATTCCGGACAGCAATTTTACATTTCAGGTCATAAATAATTCTACCTCCTGGGAATATTTTGTTAAGTCTTCCATAATACTACTTAATTTGAAAAAGAGAATGACCAAAATGGAGAATTAACCTCCATGGGCTCAAAAAATAGTTTTAGACATTGCATTGAATTTTAGGAAAGCAATTCTAAAATAGAAACTTAAAACTACCAGAACCTTCTCTATCCAGTTGAGAAACTTAAATACATAATGCAAAGCTGAAAGCAACTTTAAAATGCCAGACAAGTATTAAAGGAAAGTTCTAAAATAAAGTTTGTGACTCTCAGAGGAAATTGTAACTAGATTTAGGGGCTATCTTAGTATTCAAAGAAGAAATGACCTCTAGATCCATAGGAGGTTCGAAGATTTGGCAAAATGTTTCAGCTGCAATTATAGTATAAGTAATTACAATCTAGTAATGAACGAATTCACACTCATTAATCAAGGTACTTAGCACAATAGGACACTTATTTTTTCTCGGGGGGGGGGGACCATAAAGGTAAGCGCACACTTATTAGAACCAAAAGTAGCGAAGGAGCCGAAAGAATAGAATTTGAGAATTACACTATTACATAACTTGCGTAACGTAATGTGTTATATCGCTGCCCAAACTTTTAGGTTTAACAAGGTGTGATGTTATGTGTGTTGTGTGAAATCTATGAAACATCACACACTTATCCGCGTCAAATCGGACGAATCGCCGTAAGAATTCGGAGGGTTTTCTTTAATTTTTCACGCGTAATTTTCAACGCTTAGCGCTGAGAGATCAAAATCGAAATTTGTTTTTTCGACGGGCTGGGATGTTCTCTAGGCGACTTTCTAATTGTGATAGACAGTAGCGTTATCATTTCTATCAACGCCTACTGGAATCACCAATCCATCTGATAAGTTTGGTGATTAAGATAATTCCAAAGAAAACCTCACTTTAATAAATAGCACACGTGACAAAACAGCTTGACATCTCCGATACGGGCAATCTTCCATGTCCTGTTTGTGGAATACTATGCTAACGAAGCTAAGGAGCTATTATAATTCCTGGTGTGACTGAATAGTAATTTAACTGGAGTTTCTTGCCCGTTCTTCTCTATAGAGAGACTTTCAACTTTCTGTCTATCTGAGCAACTCTTTGACAATTTAAAGTGCCTGTAAACTGTTTAATTGAAATAAATGCTTCAAGTTTGAGTTTGAATGACTCACCAATGTGTCTTGGCTACTAAACTACTTAGTTACCGATGCCGTTTTGATATATTTCATATTAAATAGATATTGGATGTTTTACAATTCTATCAAGAATAAAATGACAACATGCCAAAGGGGAATGGAGCGTAGTATGCTCAACATAAAAACACGGAATAGAGTTTGTCACTCAAATATTCAATATACATCCAAAAGCAATCGAAGTCCTTACACACGCACTCAAACTTAAGTGGGCAGGCCCTATTGGAAGACTGTATGACAATAGCTGGGCCATAATTATGACTTCTTGGATAGGACTGGTTGGAAAACGTAAACGAGGAAGACCACACACTCGCCGGGAGGACGAGATCGTGCGTATAGATGATCTCACTGGATGTACGTAACGAAAGACAGAGAAAGCTGCATTCTCTGCAAAAGGCCTTTACCTCAGGTTATCAAATAATAGGTCTTTACCTATGAAATTGCCGTTTTGTATGAAAAAATTTAAACGAATTTTTTTCATGAATTTTTTATTTGTATTAATCGAAGTAATCACCCATGCAATCAATGCATCTTTGCCATCGCAGTGGCAGTTTATTGATGCCCTTCTTAAAGAAATCAGCTGGACGGGAGGCAACAAATTCTTCAAAGGCATTTTGTACTGCCTCTCGGGTATTAAATTTTTTTCCCGCCAAGAAGTTATCCAAATTCTGGAAAAAGTAGTAGTCTGTAGGCGCAAGGTCTGGTGAGTAGGGCGGATGACGGAGAGCTTCCAACCCCAGTTCTTGCAACTTGGAGACCGTCTGCTGTGCAGTATGAGGTCGCGCGTTGTCGTGCAGGAGCAGCGGAGACGAGCGATTGACCAATGCTGGTTGGAGATGCGCCAGCTTCTCCATCATTGTGTTCAGTTCTTCACAGTACACATCTGCAGTAATGCTCACCCCGTTTGGTAAGAAGCTGTGATGAATCACACCGGCGCTAGACCACCAAACAGTGACCATCACTTTTCTAGGGGTAAGTTTTCGTTTAGGGCATTGTTTAGGTGCTGAACCAGGATCCAACCAACTTGCTGAGCGCTTACGGTTATCAAACAGAATCCATTTTTCATCGCAGGTAACAATGCGGTTCAAAATTCCTTCATTTGTGTGTCTGTTGAGCAGTGCAAGGCACGTCTCGACGCGTACTTCGCGCTGGCGATCATTGAGTTCGTGGGGCACCCATTTGTCAAGCTTTTTTACCTTGCCAATTTGACGCAAATGGACCAATATTGTTTTGACGCTAACGTCGAAAGCTGCTGCTAATTCAGCCGTAGATTGTGTATCATCAGCTTCCACAATCGCCTTTAATTCGTCATTGTCGACCAAAGTCTTCGGACGACCGCGAGGTTCATTTTTCAGGTCGAAATTTCCAGAACGGAAGCGAGCAAACCAATAACAGGTGGTGCGTTGGTTTGTAGTGTTAGCTCCGTAAACGTCGTTGATGTTGCGTGCCGCTTGTGCCGCGTTGCTGCCACGACGGTACTCATATTCCATAATTACTCGAATTTTTAACGTATCCATGATGACGAAAAAGATTGAAATGCGATGAAAATGTAACACTAATCAATAAAGAAATGACTACTTTTAGAAAAAAAAATCCATGTTTTTAAAATAAAATTAATTTGAAATTAGAATTCTTAGCCAAACAAAAATTATTTTGATTTGAAATGGCCAGTACTGCAGAACGGCAATTTCATAGGTAAAGACCTAATAAAAACAACAAAAAAAAAATTGATAAGTACTGGAAATTATGAACAATAAAAGGCTTTTTTAACCGACTTCAAAAAGAAGGAGATTATTATTATTATCAATTCCACATGTTTTTTTTTTTTGTATTTTGGGCTTAACTCCGTCATATATAGACGGATTTGCAAAATCATTTTTTTGTTCGAAAGGGGTTTACTTCGACATGGTCCCATTAAAATTTCATATTTAGCTGATGATGCGTTTCGGAGACAACAAACGGAACTCTTCAAAAAATTACAGCAAATCAACCGCGAATGTTGCTATCGCATTAATATGCATTGTTTTGACACCAAGAATGATGACTAATTTCAAAAAAAATACTTTAGTCTCGGAAGGCGGTGTTAAATAATTAAAATACACGTCCAAAGTCACCGACTTCCGAAATTAAAGTTATTTTGCACTGTGTAGTGTTTTTTTGAATATCGGTTGTTATTTTTATTTTTTTTAGTTTTTAATTTTATATATTGTCTTAACCGCCATGCTTAGAAGTAAATTTGTCAATCCACAGAAGAACGCTGTCCTCATTCAAGTCACACTTTACTAACTTTAAACTTCTTTTCAGACCGTCTCCCTGGATGACGAGGACCGGGTGGTGGTGGCAGTGCTCGCAGCCAGGGTGTCTGATGGCACCAGGTGTCGTCCGGGCAGCCTTGACATGTGCATCGATGGGAGGTGTCAGGTTAGTACAATACCCTGTTTGTGGAGTATAATAAAATTCTAGTTTGTTCTTAATGTGTGTGACGAAGAATATTTTCGCATTTTCTGCAGCCTGGACAATGTTTCGGTCTTTCTTTTGAATTGACCAGAGGAATTCAACTTGACTGGTCTGCAAATAATATGTTTTTTTTTTTTTTTTTGGGTGGGAAATCATCAAATAACTTCTCCCGCTCTGGGTGGAGCAGGAGGGCGTGTCAGACTTTTACTGACTAAAACCCACCCGTGTTCCTTCAGTAGCCCTTAAGCCAGGGGCTGTGGTGTCTCTTTCGAACAAACCCGCACCCCTGGCAGGCATCGACCCTTGCGGGTCCCATCACTTTTTGTGCTGACATCTCTTTGAGGCGCGCGTGGAACACAACGCGCCGTCGACTTGGGCTTGGTCCTTACCAGACAGCGAGCTACCCATTACTCGCCGTCCGCAAGCCCATGCCTACGGTGGCCGGAAATCGGCCTGGGATTCCCGACGCCCAGGGCGTCTCCGTATTCTAAATAATATGGTTTTAGGTATGTTTTTCGTGTGAAACCCGCTGGTGATAAAGCAGACAAAAACATCACTTTTAATTAACATGTAGGTATTATTGATTACTAATCTCTACATAGTTTAAAACAAATCCGCTTTTCGTGTATGTACGCTTAGATATTTTAATCTACGCAACGGATGTTAATGCGGATTTCATCAATGGACAGAGTGATTTAAGAGGGAGGTTTGTACGTATCATACATCGACCCCCACGTGAATACAGCCACAAAATACAGATGCTGTTTAGGTAACTACCTAGTATATATTGCACTAGCTGACCCGTGCCCACTTCGTTGGGCGGTAATCAATTTTATATCGCTCAATAGATTACGACGCGGTCGCGGTTCCATACCTGTCGTATTACCTCTTTAACCATTCGTCCAAATTATATACAGGGTGTAAGGGACAGCCCTCCGCAGACTGATGGGGTGAATTCATTTTATCATACTTAGATGACCGGTACAAGAATTTATTTCAGGAACGTTATGGGAATCCAATAAACCTGATTTGTTTTATTTCCGCACACGCAATGTATCGCTACCAAGGCAAAACGCACGCAGCGTGCCTTCGCCGGCGAGAGTTCGATGAACTCTGTAGTTATGCAGAAAGTGAACAGCTGATTTTAAGCGTCGTTCGTTACGAGTATTTCAACATCCATTACTGCTTTTCTGATTTTAGCTGTATTGTTTACATAAATGTAGTGCTGCTTTCAGAGAATGTAATTTTATATTGAAATTAAACTGAAAAAGCTGAAAAAACGTAAAAAAAAAAATCCTGAGAAAAATTTCGATGGAATATGATTCAAAATAAGGAGCTGAATGCACCCTGTCAGTTTGTGGAGGGCTGTCCCTCACACCCTGTATACAGTAAAGGGAAACGTTTTAAAAACTGGAGACAACAAATTTACTTATTTTAATAAAAAAACCTAATTGTTGATAATATGACCAATAAACATAACCTAACAATTGAAATTAGTTTTTTAAATAAAAAACTACTTTCTGTGACTTTAATATAAAAGTTAGACATTATGCTGTCTCTAACTTTTTTGTAGGCATTATTTTGCTCTGCAAATTTTCTCTAGAACTCAATCATATATCTCTCATCGTTAAGGCAGCGTGCAGCATTCGTAAGAAACGATTTCCTTTCCACCGTTTTTTCTCCGACTTACTTTGCAAATCTGACTACCACGAAAAAGTCTATGCTTTTATCGGATTAATACATAGCCTATGACAATCATAAATAACGTGCCTTTCTATTGGTAAAATAATTTTCAAAATCGGTTTAGAAGATCCAGAGATTACCCCCTAAAACCTCAAAAACTCTCAAACTTTACCTCTTCTTATTATTTATATTATATTATTATAGTATAGTATAGATAAGCAAAATCGGCCTATAATATTCCCACTGTCGAACACAGGCCTCCTCTTTGTGGGAGCGAGTGGGCCGTAATCCACGACGCGAGCAAATGATGATGAAAGCGCCCATCTGGGTTCGATTCTACGACCTACACCTCGTAAGTCGAGGCCTAAATTTAATTGTAATGAGAGCAGAGATAATTCTCTGCTCTCATTAAAATTAAATTTTAATTCTGATTCCAATAAAAATTAAGGTACTAAAAAAAATTAAACAGCCGAAAAATTAAGCATGTAGTAATTAGTAGATTATAGCCACAAAAAATTATAAAATAAAAACTTCTTAACGAAAAAAAATTAAACCGCCGAAAAAACTGCAAAGAATAAAATAATAAACCTGCTTTGTTAACCTTAATAACTGAGCTCAGAAGGCAGTGACATAAAATTAAAATACATATCCAAAGTCACCGACTCCCGAACTTAGTTATTAAGGTTAAACAAAGCAGGTTTATTATTTTATTCTTTGCAGTTTTTTCGGCGGTTTAATTTTTTTTCGTTAAGAAGTTTTTATTTTATAATTTTTTGTGGCTATAATCTACTAATTACTACATGCTTAATTTTTGATTTAATACACGACTCAGTATTAAAATCTGTGAGTAAACAATCAATCATCCCCTGTTTTCTTACCCTTAGGGTTGGAATTTTTCTTCGAAATTTATATGGGACCAACTTCGAGGTATACCCTTTCCAATAAAAAAAGAATTATCAAAATCGGACTACTCTGGAAAAAGTTATGCGTGGTCATACATAAAAATATACATATATGCGTCGACTTGAGAACCTCCTCCGTTGTTTCGTCGATTAAAAATGGTACAAAATCAATCGACTTTCTATAATAGCACCAAGTCAATGGTTACACTGCAAGCACAATTATTAGGTATTCAGCAACATCCGGTTAGACTAGAAACCAACATGGGAAAAAGCTAGGCAGATGATAACTTAATGTATAATATCTACAACACGTTAAATATATCACAGTCTATTCAACAAAGCCTCACAAACGGACATTATCTTGAAACTCCTAGTTCGTTACCCGAAATATAAATGAAGGAAGGAGACGATGGCCGCTGAAAAGCTGTCAGAGGCCATTCTGAACAGCGAGAGTTGGGACGAACCAACATGTTCGTTCAAATAGGCCTTGATTCATACGGTAGGGTTGGACGTATTTAAGTACAAATGTTCGTCAAAATGTTTTGCTCAAATGGTCTCAACATTTATCGAAGTGATACTAAGAATAGTAGCGACGCAGCCTCAACGCAAGTATGTGTATTATACTAGCTGTTGCCTTTGCTTTTGCGTTAATTTAGAATTTGACAGTCAATTCGGATTGTACACTGGTCGTAATAATATTATATTTCAACCATGATTCGAACTGCCAGGGGTGCGGGTTTGTTCGAAAGAGATACGAAGGAACACGGGTGGGTTTTGGTCAGTAAAAATCTGACACGCCCTCCTGCTCCACCCAGAGCGGGAGAAGTTATTTGATGATTTCCCACCCAAAAAAAAAAAATACATGATTCGAAAGACACATGGCGCCATCTATTATCATTTGAACGTTATTGTTGTTTTCCTGGGAAACAGTACAATTTTTTCGAGATGAAAGTACCCTATGTCCTTTTCTGTAAACCTGACAAAGTATATGCAAAATTTCAGGATGATTGCTTCAATGTTTAAGACGCAAAAAAGGTAACAAACAAACTTAATTTCGCATTTATAATATTAAATTAGGAAAACTGACTGGAGTTACCTCTAACCCGCCTTTAAATCGTGAGTGAACACTATCTTCTGGGTACGCTCGTTCCATCATGGACCTAGTCAATCGCTTTCCTTCAGGCGTGATGGAAGTCAAGAGCAAGCCCATTGAACTAGAAATAAAATATTTAAAAATAGAATCGATAGATAGAGATATAATCCAAACACTTTATTTCTTTACAATTTCGTTGTTAGTATAACTTTTATGACGTGGTCTCTCACAATGGGCCTTATCAGAAGGTTTAAAGTCACCCAAAGGGCAATGGAAAGGGCTGTGCTCGGTGTTTCCCTGCATGATCGAATCAGGACTGAAGAGATCCGTAGGAGAACCAAGGCAATCGGCATAGCCCGAAGAATTACCAAACTTAAGTGGCAATGGGCAGGGCACATTGCTCGCAGAACAGATGGCCGATGGGGCCGAAAGGTTCTGGAGTGGCGACCGCGTACCGGAAGACGTAGAGTGGGAAGACCTCCCACAAGGTGGACCGATGACCTTGTGAAGGCCGCGGGAATCCGCTGGATGTGGGAAGCATAAGACCGGTCGAAGTGGAGGAGCCTGGGGGAGGCCTATGTCCAGCAGTGGAAGTCTTTCGGCTGAAATTATGATGACAACTTTTATTATGATTTACCAAAATTATGGTCAAAACCTGACATGCTACCTCAGTTTTTAAAGGAGAATATAAATAAGAAGCATCTAGTAATTTCAATCTACGTATGCACCTATTCTGAATCTATCCTAAGAAACAACATACTATTATAAATGCGAAAATATCTCCTTTTGTCTCTGATACCTTATTACACCTTAACGGCTGAACGGATGTTGATGAAATTTGGGACGCAGGTAGACCAAGACTTTTGTTAGACCTTTTCAACCTCAGACTAAATGCCAATGGCTTCGTCCCAGTGCAGGTTGAACATTATCTTAAGGGAAGGTCCTAACCTAATTTTCAAGTTCCATGAGGACAAAGCGACTGGCAATAATAAGCTAGTTTTCAAAATAAATTACAAGTACGCTACTTTGCCGCTGGTGCGTGTGGTGCTGGACGTAAAAAGAATAGCACCATCCCATTTCTTCCCGTGGGTGTCGTAGAAGGCGACTAAGGGACTTACTAGAGAATGGGCAGCAGCGTTCTCTATGCATTTTACCACTATACTGCGATCGCCAACCCGTCTGCAAAGCGTGACCATTATGGCAAAACCCTCCTTTTGGGGGAGACCTATGTCCAGCAGTGGACGACTTTCGGCTGAAATGATGATGATGATAATGACGCTGCTAAAAGTTATCGTGATGTTACTAATAGAGACTAATTGGTATTCAGTATTAATCAAAGCTATGAAGTTAATTTACTAGATGTCTATTAACTAGTAAATTAACTTCAGAGGGCCTATCAATCAACCGATCTGCATAGCTATTTCCCAATTATGTTGAGGTTGGCTTCCAGTCTAACCGGATGCAGCTGAATACCGGTATTTTACATGAAGCGACTGCTTCTTCTGAATTTCACAACCCAGTTTGCAGGGTAACATGATACCCTAGGTAAGACTGGTTGTCAGACTTTCGGGCTTCTGAAAACTGTCAAAGATCTTTGACACGAAGGGTTCTCAAAATGCAAAGATGGTCACCCATCCATAGACCAACCGTGGCAAGTATAGCTTTACTTGATCGATCAACCCATGTGGCTGTTTTCACACAAACACCAAAACACAACAAATTAAAATATTACTTACCAACCCTATTAATGATAGACGTGAATATGTAATGAACAGATAAATTGGGTACAGTCGCGACCAGAGTACTTATTAGTTTCAGTAATTTACAAGTCTGACTGAACTTTCTATTAGTTTTAATTGAAATAGATTTCGTTCAATAGTATTAGCTTTTAATAGTTCCTTTGCAGGGCAAATATTAGAAGAAGCATTTTCATGCAGAAAAGGCACAGGCGTTTGACTTGTAAGCAGTGTTTCTTGGGTCATATCTCTGCTATATTCAAATGACTGCACCCAAAAAATTATGACCAAACGGAAAACCTTTTGTACATATGTACATACCTACACAGTTGTAGTATCTGACAAAAAAGATAAACCAAAAAAAAAAATACATGCGCGCACCGAACCAGTAATTTTCACAAAAACACACACTTCACACACAATTATAATTAGTTAACTTCTTATTAGATTTTACATTCGTTTTGTTTCTACACGGATCAATCGGTCAGGGCCCTAATTTACCATGACCACTTAACGATTCCTTACATCGAAACCACGTCAATTCCTTAGATCACACACGACATCTGCTAATAAATATCGACATATTGTCTTGGAATATATAGAATATGACATTACGATTGTAATGTAAAGGTATGTAACCTTTACATTGGTTTCTACAAAACACGACATTGACGTAGTTTTAACGTGGTAAGAATCCGCAGGGAATCATTATAACCATAGAGAATTGGAGCCCTGTGGTCATCCTTACATACCAAGACCCCTCTGTGCCTCGGAAAGCACGTTAAGCCGTTGGTCCCGGCTGTAATTTGTGGATCTTTGACAGTCGTTACGGGTCGTCAGAAGCCGAAAGTCTGACAACCAGTCTTACCAAGGGGTATCGTATTACCCACTCAATAACTGGGTTGATAGGCAGTCGCTCTGTCGTCCGGTTAGACTGTAAGCCAACCCCAAAATAGTTGGGAAACGATTAGGCAGGTATGATGATGAGTCACATCTATATACATACCTACATAAACTCACGCCTTCTCGCCATGGGGATAGGCAGAAACTACAGAACGCCACCTACTACGATCCTTACTCACTCTTCTTGCTTCTTTTTAACCGACTTCGAAAAGGAGGTTATCAATTCGACATTAGCTGTGCTGCTGGGGAGTTTGTTGCACTATTTCTCCTTCCCAGCTAAAGCACTAGGAAGGAACGCACTAGGAAGGCGGGCGTTTTGAAGTTCAAAAAGACCTAACCCTTAGCCCAGTTTAAATAAATGACTTTTGATTTTGAACGTGTTTTTTTTTTTATTTTATGTATGTTCGGGTTATAACTCCGTCACATATTTCCAAAATATTTTTTTTTGTCGGAAAGGAGTTTACTCCGAAATGGTCCCATTTAAATTTCATAGAGATCTGATGATGCGTTTCGGAGACAGAAAACGGAACGCTTCAAAAAAAACAACAGCAAATCAACCGCGATTGCTGCTAAATCGCATAAATATTCATTGTTTTGACCCCAAGGATGATGACATATCGAATTGGTGTGGGGTAGGTACTATAACTAAAAAGTTAAAAATAAAAACTTTACCAAAAACAAAACAACCGACTTCCGGAAAAACCCAAAAATCACTTTGTAGTGCTTTTCTGGAAGTCGGTTGTTTTATTTGCTTAAATGTGGTTATACACTCACGCCAGTCTTCATAATTATAAAATTAACATGATAATGAAATCAACCACATGGATATAATAGTGCTTATTATTATTTATTAATAAGCGCTATTGTATCCATAATTGCGGATTGAAATAAATCAATTAATTCAATAGACGGCATAATAAAATCTTCCTGTTTCGGTCGGCATTAATTATTCAATGTTGGCTCATAGATTTTAACGCAATCATCGTGCATTTGTTTTGATATTCCATTGTTTGTTTTAATTATTAATATTAAATGCGTTTGTGCCAGTGGGGATGGAGCGAGGTTAATCTATCTGTACAATATGAAGCGAATCATTGATTGACTGATGATTATTTGCTGAAAAAACAAATATTAAAGCATCATGACAAAATAAACTGAAAATATTTCAATAACTCGAGATACATGTATCAGACAGTGGCCTTGATTGTAACCTACTTCAAAATAAAAGAGGAGGTGCTGAATTCAGTTGATTTATTTTATGATGTTTGTTGCATCGGAACTTACATGAGGGGCTTGTGGCTAAGTAACAATAGCTACGCGGGTCGATCGTTCAGGTTAAGCTACGCTTGCCGCGGTTGGTCCGTGGATGGGTGACCATCTTTACGTACCAAGACCCCTCCGTGCCTCGGAAAGCACGTTAAGCCGTTGGTTCCGGCTGTCATTTGTGGATCTTTGACAGTCGTTACGGGTCGTCAGAAGCCCGAAAGTCTGACAACCAGTCTTACCAAGGGGTATCGTATTACCCAGTAACTGGATTGTGGAGGTCAGATAGGCAGTCGCTCCACGTAAAATACTGGTATTCAGCTGCATCCGGATAGACTGGAAGCTGACCCCAACATAGTTGGGAAAAGGCTAGGCAGATGATGATGATGATGTAACATCGGAACTCCGTCATTTATATACCGATTTGAAAAATCTACTAAATACTAACAATATAGAACCAGCGGCAGATGTGCTACTCAAAAACAGTCTCAAATATTCCAAAAGAATATTATAAATTGTCTAAACATCAATTATCCCTTCTAGTATAGGTATTTAAGCAAGGATGTCTAAATGGTTAAATTATTAAGCTATCAAGATTTTTGACAATTTGCTCGAAGCAGAGGAATATTAATGCCCCGTTGGTCTAGTGATCGCAAGCGCTACTGCAGACCATGAGGTCCTGGGTTCGATTCTCAGTTGAGCAAACAATGATTGGGTTTTTCTATCTGGGATTTCCCAGTAGCAGCACCGAGTCTAGACTTGTACCCGGGTTTTGACAATAGGCTCGCCGCCTATTGCATGTTACTTGAACATAACTAGTGAAATTTCGGTGCACTGTAGGTATACATATGCCCAAGCCTTTGAGAAATGTGGCAGGAGAGTAGGAAGGTTTTTGCCCAACAGTGGGACGTTAAATATAGGGCCAGGTGGAAGTAAAGTAAGTGGACTGTATTTTATAAAGGTTTATTAGGTGGTTCACAATTATAGCAGAATCAAAGGGATTGTCCGAGCGTGTTCGTGTCGAACGTTGCAATATCGCGAAGTTGTCTCGGTCCCCGCCCCGTGTTGCGCCGCTTGATGACGACGTCGTAGTGTGTTCGTTGGATTTGTATGTATGTGTGTGAACATCCAGGGGTGCGGGTTGTTCGAAAGAGATACCGAAGCCTGTGGCAAATAGGCAACTGAAGGAACACGGGTGAGTTTTAGTCAGTAAAATTCTGACACGTCCTCCCGCTTTACCCAGAACGGGAGAAGTTATTTGAAGATTTCCCACCCTCAAAAAAAAACCCTCTAAATTTATCTAATACCACTAAATGACTATTTCCTTGTCTAAAAATCAACCAAAGGGCAATGGAGAGGCTATGCTTGGAGTTTCCCTCCGTGATCGAATCAGGAATGAACAGATCCGCAGGAAAACCAAGGTTACCAACATAGCCTGAAAAATTGCAAAATTTAAGTGGCATTGGGCAGGAAACATTGCTCGCAGAACATATGGCCGATGGGGCCGAAAGGTTCTGGAGTAGCGACCGCATACCGGAAGACGTAGAGTTAGAAGGCCTCCTACAAGGTGGACCGATGACTATATGAAGGCCACAGGAAACCGTTGAATGCGGGAAGCACAGAACCGGTCGAAGTGGAGGAGCTTGGGGGAGGCCTATGCTTAGCAGTGGACGTCTTTCAGCTGAAATGATGATGATGAATGACTATTTCATGAAAACCTTTAATCAATATACAATCTGTGACTGACCTGCTAATAGCAAAAATCTCAACAAAAAAAAAATTGTAGCAAACCAATCACAATCGCGTCCGATGCGAGCGACCCGCAGTCACGTGCCGCCACGATCCACCGGGGACTAAATGCTGTCTCTTTCCCTCGCCGGACCGTTGCGTCTAAACGCCCATGGCACTGCGCATTAGTCCGCTGCCCGCACTCTACTGCGTAGACGCTTATTTTAACCCGTGATGATGATGATGGTGGGACTCCCTTTTCCGCACGTAGACTCCCATTCGGTCCGTTGTGCGTGATGATACTGGCTAACAAAGCCAGCCTAGCTCCGCCCAAAAGCACAGAAGCTTCCTGGGAGCTTCACAGGCTTCGCGGAGCGACCTCACTGTTCTGAGGATTTCTTCTCGTTGAGAAGCCACGGCCTCGCATTCCAGGATGACGTGGGCAGCTGATTCCTCGGCGTCAAGGCAGCCCCTGCAAAGCGGGCTGTCTGTGGCGCCTATGTTAAAAAGGTGTTTGTTAAAGGGGTTATGGCCCGTAATTGTGCCTATTATTATTGTTAACCCGTGTTAAGTCGCCGCGTGTCTACGCCCGCCGTGCCGCCATTGTTGTTACGCGAAAGATAGCATTTAGGGTTTTCGTTCCCAATGTTTGTATTTGTGTTAACTTTTGTGTATATTCCAAATAAACTTTAAAACTGAAAGTTGGTTTCCGTTCCATTAGATAACCTCCCTCATATAATGAATTTCATGGGTTACCCTTGTGTTTCTTTCTTAGTTAAATTGGCATCACACTATTCTGTAACAAACTCTATAACCACATCATATATTACATTCGTCTGATTGCCTGTAGCTACAAACTCCCAATCTATCACCTGGTGTAACCTTAGGATATATGGTATCCGGCAATAATTGGGTTGTCGAGGTCAGGCCACAGTCAGGCGCTACTCTCATCGTGTGAAATGGTTTTCAACCGCATCCTGGTTAGGCTGTGACCAGTTACATTGTGCTGTGGTAAAAGTCTATTTTTAAGTTTTATTAAATGCAAAATCATGTTGACACATTCCGAAAATCAAGAGAATATATTATAAGGAGATATTTTGCGGATAGTCTCTCATCATCTACTTGTTGTTGCAATCAAAATGTCTGAAGATAAGCGTTTTTAAATTTCACTCAGATTGTATAATTCGTCATTATACATACGGCACCGTCGGTCGCCGCCGTTATGCTTAACTGCCTAACGAAAAATGCCTAGGTATCGTATTTAAGTCCTGCAAACGCAATTGATGATTCTATCGCTATGTACCTAATGCCTAGGTATACATACTCAGCCTATAACGCGTTCCCACTGCTGGGACACAGGCCTCCTCTCAGTGAGAGGGAGTGGGCCGTAATCCACCACGCGGGCCCAGTGCGGGTTGGTAGATGTCACATGTTTTCGATTTTTTTGGTTCTAGGACATGCCGGTTTCCTCACGATGTTTTCCTTCACCGTTTGAGAGCAGTGGTGATGAAATTATTTACACAAAGTAATGCGCCTGGCTGGGTTCGAACGCACGACCTACAACTCGTAAGTCGCAGCCGTTACCATTGGGCCAGCACTGCTCTCCTAGCCTAGGTATACAGTGATAGAATACAACTCTTTCTATTTTCTACCACCTGAGGCGCTACTAAACAAAGCAACAAAAATGGCATAATAATGCGTTTCCGAAAAAAAGCATTTAAACTTAACATTTCTTTGTTTAGTTTACTGCTTAGTTTTTACTGCCGAACTTGGTAATGATCATGGTCATTTAAGACTCTAGACGAAATGGATACGATCTGAAGCGTCATCAATTTGCTTTAGGCATTATACATCACGACGACATTGCGAAAGCAAAATGACGAATCATACAATCTGCCTGCGAATTATACTTATTTTTAACCTACTTCAAAGAAAGGTGTTTCTTTTCATGAAAGTGTTTTCCTTATACCATTTTTTCCATGATTACCGGGCCGATTTATGTAATTCTTTTTCATTTGGTAGAAAATGCTTGCACGGTGGCCCCATGTCAATTGTATAAACTTTACTTACTGTATGCACACCTTTGGCTGATTTAAAGATATCAAAAGAAACATTGTGAAAATCAATGGAGGAAATGGCCTAAAATCGCAAACACACTGTGAAGGAGCTTGATTGTCAAATCAAATCAAATCAAATCAAATGTTTATTTGCAAGAAATACATTGTTTAACAGGTGAGATCTTATAACCTAAGTGAAATTGTATTCTGCCTGCAAGCAAGCGTGCAAATATTTAGTATACATCACAATTTTTATTCCTATTTAACTTTTAATTTTATATCGTTCATTTAATTATAATTTTATTACACTAACTTTATGTCCCATATAATCCTTAATACTATAAAAACAACACTTAAGAAGCCATTCTGTCAATTTTGTCTTAAACACATTACCCTGTAATAATTTTATGTCATTTGGTAAGTTATTATAAACTAAAACACACATATTATACACATTTTTCTTATACATATCTTATCATAACAAGCTTCCTTCAAGGGGAGCGTTTGTTCCTCCTATTCTACCTAGCCACTTAAAATTCCAAAGCAAGGTAGCAAAACCAAGAAACCCAATTCATTACTGAAAGAGCGAGAGAGAGATATATAGAAATCATGCTTCCAAACCAAAGTTCCTTTACATTTCTCCATTTTCCACCAGAACTTACAATAATCAAGAAATTGCTTCAGCAATAATATTTCAAGATTGATATTACTCCAATATTACGCGGTTGCCTCGACTAGACCGCGCATATATTAATATTTCAACAGAATTACACGTTTCATGTGTCTGGGCTGACACAGTATATTACATATCCAGTAGACCAGTTCCGGCAATTCCGCGAAATATGAACGTGTCTAGGTTCTGTTCTCCGGTAGTTTTGAATTTTATTCATATTTTTTTTTACATCGGAAACAATAATAAACACACACAGAGACTTTAGTTGTTACTGACGTTAACAACACACCACAGTCAGTCAACTGTCAAAGAATGACTGTTGTAATTTGGATATACGTACATAATTAACACTAGAAAGACCATGGCCGTCAATTTGACCGCACGGCGATTTTATTCTCAAATATTTTACAAACTATGTTTTTGTTTCTTTTCATATTTCATGACTTTTCCTAATTTGCTATTGTTAGGCTAAATGTATATAAAAAAATATTAAACTATGTGTTATTTATGAGATTCCTTTACAAATACCTACTAAGACCGCACACCGTCAATGTGACGGCATACCAAGGCAGCGATAAGAATAGTAAACAACGTTCTGCTCGCACAGCTAATGACAAATTTGCGATGATTTCGGATATATCGAACCAATTTATAGATAATTGTCAAATATGTTACATTCCTGGAGAAAATTTGACAGGCGATGAGCAGTTATTTCCATCAAAAACTCGCTGTCCGTTTTTACAATATATTGCAAACAAACCTGATAAATTTGGTATAAAGTTTTGGCTGCTTGTGGAAGTACCTATGTGGAGGATTTCCGTATCTTGGAAAAGACGACAACCGTTCAAACGATATTCCACTACCCGAATATGTAGTTTTGAAACTGGTACAACCCTGAAGTACCGCCGTTTTGTAGAAGTATTCGTACTACAAGATATGAAACTTTTATAATGAAAATCGAGACCGATACAACCCTTACTGTCTATCAAGGAAAACCAGGAAATATTGTTATTATTTTGAGTACTCTGCACCCCAACGTGAGTATAGGTACTGATCAAAAAAAGCTACCTGAGACAATTTAATTTTATAATGGAACAAAATTTGGTGTCGACATCATCGATCAAATGGCACGCAAGTACACCGTACGATCTGGAAGTTGGAGGTGGCCTATTCACGTTCTTAACAATATACTTGATTTAGCAGCTATAAACTCTTGGATTCTGTACCAAAAAGTCACAAGAATAAAAAAAAAATCGACATGATTTTATCCTTCAACTACTGAGCGATCTACGTGCAGAGTATGTGAAAAAAAATCTACTTCAACTGCAACTCAAAGACAAGAAACTAATTGTGAAACAAGTGAACGATGCACTACTAACAATAAGAGGTGGCAATGCCAAATCAATAGTAATTAAAAAAAAAAAAAAACGTGTGAAAACTGCACTATCTGTAAAAAAGCTGTCTGTGGAAAATGTTTAAAAGATTTAAAAAAAACTATTACATGTTACAAATGATACTCAGTTTAAGTGCTCATTTTTTTTATTATTAATAAAATAATAAATTGATATAATTTTTATTACGTTGTACGCAATTATTTTATAAATATTCTGTCTGAATCTTTAGTACCGTCAAATTGACCGCTGCGGTCTTTGAAGGTATAGTATGAAGCCCGGCCCTTCTAGTGTTAATTTCCTTTACTTTTATTTTTTTAATTATTTATTTAGTTAGGGACTTTTCTAACCGCAATGCTTAGGACAGTCCCTTCGTACCCTAAATATAGAATGCTATCGAGTCATCACCATTGGGCTGGAACAGAATTTTGGAAGACTACTTTTTGTCGGTCGGAAATATTTAATTTATTACCAGTACACCGAGCGAAAAGACGTTTTCATGTCAATTTTTTTACTTTAACTCATTTGGTGTTAGAATACAAACTGGGACTACTGCAAATTTGTACCCTGTGGTACAGACGTGTCATCTCAAAAACGTCCCGTGAATACGGCGCGGTTCTAAGTGCGGCTTAACATAAGATGGGAAACTGAAATGTGGCTTTATACGAACGCGAAGAGGAAATCTTTGATTATTTAACATTACATGTCATTATAGGTGTGTGTAGAACCGCAGCTGTTTATAAACCGTTTATGAACCTAAAATGCAACAAACGGAAAAAAAAACGAATTTTTTGTTTTAAGTCGGTACCATATTATGTTAACATAATTATGTATTAATTAAAAAGCTGTTATTTTGACATTACAAAAATACACTTAAATGTCAATTATTTTAACTTAGATATGAATTTAAATGTAACTAATTTAACTTAAAAAGTGGTAGCCGACGACAAAGGGCTAAGAAAAGCGTGATATTTTTATCAAAAGCTCGCGTGCTCATACCGTACCTTAACAGTGTTTACCGCAAAGCGCCGATAAACAATAAACACGCTTCTTTTAACACGTCGCCTGGCATTCGGAGCGTGACAACGTTGAGTACAGTCGTTGAAAGTGGTTCGTATACAGGAATAAAATAAAAATACTGAAGTACGCAGGCAATAATAATTATTGTTATAGGTACGTTTTTGAAGCTCTTGATAAACGCTGACATACGAAACGTGACAACTTGAAATGGTTCACAGATTGATCAGCAGGCTTAGCACGAGCACCGATTTGTCGACGGAAGAATAGACATAACTATTAAATAAATTATGTACTATAGGATAAGATAGCTATGTTTTTTCTGTTCATTATCACAGTTATGCGTTATAAACGAATCATGATTTTGTAGATAATCGTATATACTTTGTGGCCGTCGAGTAGAAAGTTTTGTTGTCAGTGTGATTTTGACAGTTAAGGGAAGAAATATTCTTCTGAAATAGTCTACATTTATAAGGACCTAGACAAATATCTTAAGAAACGAAAGACTAAATTACAGATTGTAGAAGGATATCTACGGTGCGTTAACAAAAATGTAGGAACGAAATGTCACTTTTTATTGAATAAGCACTGTATATTCTTCGTAGAAATAAAAGGCGTCATGCTAAACCCGCAGAAAACGCAACAGAGACAAAGAGAGATGTATATTTCAATGGAAGAAGTGCAAAATTCACAGCAGTGAGCAGTACTTAAAGCTCTGAGCCAGTTTTTAAACCGAATTCAAAAAGGAGGTTATCAATTCAATTGATTGTACCTTGATAACTCCTTTATATATAGACGGATTTGCAAATTTTTTTTTCGTTCGAAAGAAGTTAATTCAAAAATAATTCCGCTTAAATTTCATATAGATCTGATGATACATTTCAGATACAGACAACGGAACTCCTCAAAAAATGACAGCAAGTCAACCGCGATTGCTGCTATCGCATAAATTTGCATTGTTTTGATTTGATTGACTTTGAGAATACCCCAAGGATGATGAATTCGTTTGTAGTACGTTCTATAACTAAAATGTGAAAAAGACAAAACTTTTTCCATAGATTTAACAACAGATTTCCGAAAAACACTACAGAGTGATAATTTTTGTTATTAGAAATAACAAAAAATATTTTTGTTATTAGAAATAACAAAAATTATAACTTTAATTCGATTTGGGTAAAGTTCTATAAACAAAAATGACAACTTAGCATGACTTAGTTGTCAGTTTTGAAACAAGAACTGCATGCACTTCTATACATATGGGTTCTTAATTCAAAGCCTGGCGTGGTGATATAAACCTGCACCCTAATTGCGTAACTCATGATTCATCATATTCTATCCGTTTTGAAACAAATTGTTAAACTATTGCTTCTTAAAATGTAGTATATGTAAATGTAGTATATAGTTCGAAAAATGTTTCTGTTCAACAACGTAAATAATGCAATGAATACTGTTGAACTGTCAAATTGAAACCGATTATGAATCGTAAGTTACGCAATTAGGGTGGAGATCTAAATACAAAACAAGGTTTTAAAAGTGTATTTGCCTATAACAAGATTTTGAACATACTACGAAACAGTCAGACTGTGAGTCTGTTCTGTTTATGTGTTTTGTTTTTGTTTTCATTTTTTTATTTCTGCGTTACTTTAATAACGTTAATGACTTCCAACTGTATAGAATCAAGTTCTTCTAACTTAACAGATAGCTGTGCTGCTGGAGAGTTTAACGCGCCAATTATTCTTCTCAGCTAAAGCATTAGAAAGTGATGAATGGCGGACGTTTTGGGGACTATCTTATGTAATTTTGACGGTCAAAAAATGTTGACTCTCAGCCTAGTTTGAATATACGACATTTGATTTGATTTTTTTGAAGAATGATGTCCAAGACTACACTGATAGTAATATTTTTAGGTACTTTCCAACCTACCTCTTTGGTCGACTGTACTTGTCTGAGTGTTCGGATTACCCACACACTCATCTATCTGAATAACCATCGAGTAGGAACAAATACAGTGATGATACATACACATATTTCTTTGGAACGTGTGAAGTGCTCCGGGGCAAATGTGTCTTGTGCATTGCGTAGTTCCAATTTGTTTTCTGTCAGTGGAGTTTTGTTGAAGCTCACTGAGTGCTCATGCTATTTTACTGCTTTCAACCTGATTATAATAATGGTATCATGAATTCTTAAGATTCTCCTTCAACCATGAATCTATACTAATTCCCTAATATTCCCATACTTTATCCTAACTCCTTACTTTTCCCTGCTAATATTATAAATGCGAAAATAACTCTGTCTGTCTGTCTGTCTGATACGCTTTTACGCTTAAACCGCTGAGCCGATCGTCATTAAATTTGACAGAGATATAAGCCTGGGATATGGAGAAGGACATAGGCGTTTTTACGCGATAACCGACAACCACGCGGGCGTAGCCGCGGGAAAAAACTAGTATCAAAATAAATAGATATTTCTAAAATTCATTTAAAAATAGAAAAAAGGGAAATAGATGTGTTATTGTATTGTTGTTTACTTTGTAAAACGTAATTTGCTTGGAAAAAAGGCTTTCGTATTTTATCTTATTAATCATGAATTCGTTCCTACTTTTGTATTCAACGATCATGGCAGATGGTACCTCATTTAACATGTCCCATCTAACATATAAGTAGGTAAGTATAATGGATAAGTCATTATCACCGCGACACGTGCCTTTAATTTTTATGCTAATTTTACATACATAACACATGCTTTCTTCAAAAGGGGATATGTAGAAACTATAAAACGCCACCGGTTACTGTCCTTACAGACTCCTTTTTGTGTCATTCACGTGCATACATCTGGTCATACACGCACGCTGGTTGCAAATACTACGCACCTGTCCTTTCCAAAGAATATCACCAATAAGGTCACTAAAATTATGTTCTACTAGGTCATATTACCCAGTAACTGGGTTGTGGAGGTCAGGTAGGCAGTCGCTTCATGTAAAATACTGGTATTGAGATGCATCCGGTTAAACTGGACGCCGGCACCAACATAGTTGATGATAATGTTCTCATAGGCGGCGTTCCCGTCGTTATCACTCACATCTGCCTTTGAAATACCTGTTGTTAGTCGACCTTCATTCATCCTTTCAACATGAGCACACCATCTAAGGATACTCTTCTCAATTTTCGTCACTGCATCTTCTATATTAGTTTTATTTATTTATAGCCTTTATTTAACAATCTTCACATTTTATTTTTACTTAATCTATTTTATTATTAATTATTTATATTTAAACATTTGACACCGGTAACAGAAGATTGTCTTGCTTTGCAGCATAGGCCTCAACTAGAGCTTTCCACTGTATGCGGTTCTGCGCTCATCCAATTAGTACCCGCTTTTCTCATAACATCATCCTCCCATCTGCGACGTTGTCTCCCTTTCTTCCTTTTGTGTTGTCTTGGACACCACTCTGTAACATTCTTAGACAATTTTTCCTTTTCACCCCAAACCATTTGCACGGCCCACCTCCACAAGCTTCTTAATACAGTAAGTTACATCAAGTAATTTAGTTTCTTATAGTATCTAGTTTTATTCTGTCTTTAATTTTAATTTTAAGTACGGTCCGTTCTATGCTGTGTTGGCATGTTTATAGTTTTCGTATATTAAGGTTGGTTAGGCTCCATTTTTGGCATCCATACGTCAGAACAGGTAAAATATACGCATCAATTATTTAGAGTTAGACCTTACCCCCAAGAGCTCATACTAGTTTTACTGCGTAATAAATATAAATTGCATCACATAAAATATCGTGTAGTCAAACATGCTTAGGTTTCCTAAGAAAGCGGTGAATGGTCACACAATAACGGCTATCCAAATAACCTTGAACCAACTTATCCACCTTTAAACTTTCAAATCTGTAATCTCTAGCACTAGTGAAAATTACAGATTTTCATGAGGGTCGTAATAATAAAATGGACCGCTTTTCTAAGAAGCTTTAGTAATGGATAGCAGGACGTCTTCTCTCTATGTATGTATAAGTTGCATCATATTTGTGTAAGTGGTGATAGTAAGACACCGTACATCTCTTAGCTAAAAGTACGAGTCCTTATTATCGAGACACGTTCCTTCTCTATATTTGTCATAAATATAAGTTGCATCATATTAGTATAAGGAGTAATAAATAGCTGATCGTCGTGCATATCTAAGTTAAAAGTATAAGTCGAAATTATTGCGACACGTGCGTTCTCTGTATGCATCATAAGTGTGAGTAGGAAGGACGTCGTGCATCTCTTAGTTAAAAGTGTAAGTCGTTATCAGAGGCAGGCATGTCTAGCTTTCAGTGTGGTGCGCTGTGTGGCGAATATTTAATTACTACTCTGAGGTTTGGCGTGAGACAGGATCGGAAGCGGGTTTAGTGGAAAATCTATTTTAGTAATTATTATATTTTGCAAGTAGATGCTGTAATGTATTTTTTTTTTCTCAGCTATGTAAACAAGGTCTTTAAGGCTGCCCTCTCAAAAAATGGTTGAAAACAGCATGCAGATGAAACCACTTTACGTCGGCATTTACAAAGTTTTGAAAGAAATAGTTAGTAATCTACATAATATGAATAATAAGAAAAAAAACACCAAATCACCTCCAAATCGTTGAGATGAAACCATTTTACTCCTTCATTTGTTAACAAAAGAGAAAAAAAAAATGTCTACTGCTTTGCAATACAAAGAAAAATGATTTGATTTTGTTACTTTTTACAAATATGCATTATTTTTTCTTTCTTTCTGCTAATAGTGTCAATCTTTAACATTTGTTAGAATGACAGCTCTCTTCAAGCTCACGTCACCTAAGTCTTCATGGTATGAATTTCACAAAATAGGTATGCTGGTAAAGTTATCAATATCATTGATCTCGACATCTTCCACTTTGTGCCACCGCCGGTTATAACACCACAGTGCAGTAATTCAGTTAGTTATGGTTTGCTGGCGGACACGAGAATAAATAGGCTGTTTTTGTGTGAAAACAATGCTAAAATACCCTGTTGAAACAACAAATTGGGTTTGCCACACATTATAATGTTGTTGTGACAGTTTAAAATGTTTGTATGAGGTAAATCAGTCCGGGCTTAATTATTAAGTTATGAGTTTGCTTTTCAGTACCCTCGTTGCTTTATGAAATAGGTAACTAATTTTAATTTGTTTTGAGTTATATTTCCCGACAATGTAGACTTTTGAATGCTAGGCTGTCGGCTCAATGTGAGTCGGACGTAAAGGCAGGGAAATGAATTGTTAAAATGAAGAATGATTTTATTTCTGTAAGTAGGTTTATACAAACACTTTTAGAAGTAAATCATATATATTTTAAACTAGGTAAGGTCGGAGTTTTCTATCTGACCACTCTAAAAAGAAACGCCGAAACAAACTCAGAGGCCACAGTTTCTTTTAATGTTCAGACATAATCTTGGTCAAATCATGTTTAGAACATGTAGATTGGTGTGTGAAATGGTCTTTTGAGGAGTGAACCACACAGAGTTTTGTGTATTTGAGTGGACCTGTCCTTTGCTGCAGCTCAACTCGGAACATGAGGAGTTTAAAAATTCGATAACAATACCAAAGAAAGGAAATTTTGGGTAGGCCGCATAAACTACTCAAACCAGACAATGATTATAACTGAGATAAAAAAAAAAAAACAATCAATCACAGACAGTTTTTAACCGACTTCAAAAAGAAGGAGGTTATCAATTCGACATGTTTATCTATTAACTGATGACCAACTTAAATTGTCCGTATTTTTTTTTTTGTGAATGGCATCTCGCAGTTGACCTTGAGAGGCCGTGACTGCTCAACCGGACTTTCCTGTGAAGGCATTTTTAGTAAAACTAAAAGCCTCCTGCCAGGGCATAAAACCTACTTAAACTAAAGCGACTGCACGCTGAGGGCACTGTGGGGTACGGACCTCGGCTCAGGGCGTCACTGGCGAGGGGGGGGGGGGGACAGGCTGGATCAAAATATTTTAATCATTATTATCAATCGGGGAATTTAACTCTACTGGCTCAGCTGCGGCGCGGGCTGGCTGGCACATCAACGAGCAAGGGACCGTCGGGGTCAAATTTCAAGTGTAATTCTTTTACAGTTGTATTAAGAAGCTTTAATCCTGCAAATTGAGGTAGTATGAACATTTGATAAACAATTTTCCTGACTGTTTATTTAAATATCGTCGCTCGTTGAGGCTATTTTAACATTATTAATGCCCCAACGGATTCTAAAGTTATAAAAGCTCAATCTAAATATGAAACTAGATTATAACCCGTAGAAATGTAGGTTTAACTCAATTCTAAATAGCTGCTTGCCCAAAGGACCTGAGCCAGGAAAACTTTTTAACACGATTTCCAATTTGTGTTCATATCCCGGTTTATATAATTTTCTGAATTCGTGTTTAGGTTACAGACATATTTACCTATTTAATACTAGCTTTTGCCAGCGGTTTTGTTCGCGTAGAGGTCGGAAATTATTCCACGGGACTGTACTACCGGGATAAAAAGTATCATATGTGTTAATCCAGAGTATAAACTATCTGTGTGTCAAATTTCATCCAAATCCATTGGGCCATTTTTGCGTGATTGAGTAACAAACATCGATTTAGTATTTCCTGATCCAGGTAGGCCAAAGGAAGAAAAACCTGTCCCGTTGGAGATTCATAAATGACTCCGCAGTACCACATTAGCACTCCAAGTGTTAATTTGGTACTGTTCTACAAAAGACGGGACACTTAATATCATGTCCTATGTGTCCTGTCAGCTCCCCACATACTCGAACTGAATGAATCGAAATTTAAATCTTGTATAAAACGCACACTATGCAGCCATGCTAATTATAAGTTGGGGGATTACATCGCTGACAAAAATGCTTGGCTAAACGCTGCTTGTCCTGCTCCACAAGGTAGCTTAAACTAAATTGAATAACATTGAAAACATTGTTGGAGCTGCTGAAGACTGTAAAAGCTAGATATCTTTGCATTGTATAAATTCAAATTTTTGTATTGTATAATTGCATAGCATATGTGTGAGCACTATGTTCCTACTATAATGCAAACATTTACAGGGTACGTCTTTCATTGACTTGAATGTGCCCTGGTAGCTGAGAGTATGTTATGCTCACTCAAATGTCTCGCTGGTGGTGGCGTGTGTGTTGGATCATTAAGTTCCCTTCAAAATGGTTGAGCTGAATGGTGCTGATGCATACGTCATGTCCGTGAACGGGCGCCGCCAGTAGGGACTGGTCATCTCTTAGCTCCCACGGCTTATTTTAATTGTTATTTTATTTTAATTACGGACGCTTTTAATGTGCAATTTTTACATCGTTCTCACATTGATAATTTCAACATAATGATGTAATCAACTTTTTGTAACAAAATCTTGATTTTAAAAGAGTGTCCATGGAGTTTCTTGCCCGTTCTTCTCCATAGGTACCTACGCTTTGGAATGGGCAACTAGCTTCATCTTTCTAACTCACCGACCTTGACAATTCAAAAGTGCCTGTAATTGGTTTATTTGAAATAAATGCTTTCAGTTTGAGTTTGAGCTGCACGTTACGTAAACTGTTGGACGCTAGTGATGGCGCCAAACATGTGGCCAAATTCTAAGCCGATTTGATTTAGATTGCTATGGACACGCTAAGAAGAACAGTATTTATTCCATTTGTTGATCACATTTAATGTATCATCTTAATATTGGCTTTAAAACGTCTAACAATCAAAACAATAATCATGGCCGCAAGTGCTTATTTAACCAACAGATAAACTTATGATCCCATCATATCCATTAGACCCAAAAAATATCACCCTACATAAGCCTTTTTGAAACACCCTTTTTCGTATTAGCCGGAAACCTGAATCAAAATAAAAGGGTCACCGTCTAATAATGCAATAAAACAAAACCTAAGTTTGTTTGCGAAGGTCGGGACCGGACAGATTTGAATATTGAGGACGATCCGGAAAAGTGTTGATATAAGTATTGACACGGGACCCGAGGGCCAAAAGGTTTACCTATCGTTGAGAATTTACACCGATATGTAACAACATTATATGAATCGAGACATATTCCAAATTTAAAAACCAAAATGGAGTTAGGTACCCGTAGGTACACTTGCAGTTTTTTATATAATAATATTTATGTTAATTATTTGTTGTGTAATTTTTATATGAAATTACATAAAAATTAAACTTTAAAATAAAAATAAAAAATTGTATCAAAAATGATAATTAAATTACAATTATGAATACTGATATGACTAATTTAACAAGGGACCTCCAAAGTGGGGATGAGATCCTATCAGTCACAAAGATTTGCATTGCGTCTGCCACAAACAGCCGCGCGATTCTAGGCGACGCTGGTCTAGGTCCGTCCGTGGATGGGTGACCATCAAGACCCCTCCGCGCCTTGGAAAGCACATTAAAGGATTCATTTTTCAATTTTATCTGTAAATTCAACTGGGTATACAATCTTTAAATTGTTACCAAAAATTCAAAAAATTATTAATGATGTCTTTAGTCATTTCAAATTCATCACTATATTCAATTCAGAACAGTACTAAAGTACAAAACATATTTTTTAAATTACAATCATGACGGACTCTGATAAACTTTGAGCTACAGAAACATTTGACAAAGAAAAATCTAGGTACAAACCTATACAATTTCAGTCGTCCAATTTCTCATCTTTTATTTACTTCAACAAAACAAGAATATTCTTCTCAGGAACCTCTCGAGTCCTCTCCATGATAATTGTAATTAATTTTATTGTTTGTACAGTTACCAGGTTTGTTCTTATTGAGGTAATTTATTTGACTTGCTAAATAACCTCTGTGTAGATAGATTAGTATCAAAATTGTAAATATTTCACCAGACTTAAGTGGATTTTGCAGTAATTCTTGATCATTTTGGAAGGAGTTATTTTGCGTAGCGGAAACAGGTTTTAGATGTTTTTGGAATGAAATAACTTTGGCATGTATCTCTACTAATTCCTATGATGCTTTCCCAAATGTATGATTGAATACACTAATAAAATGAATGCTCCTCTTTTTGTAAACCTAAAATAATTTATATTTTGGGGTCGTAAAATACTAAATTGCCAGTTTCTGCGACCAATTTGGATATAGCTCTCCCCGCCGCTGACGCAGCATCGCCTTGCTCGCTCGGCTCGCGCGCTGTTGGCCCCAGTACTAACCGAAACCCGTCTGGTCGGGGTACCCTAATTTAGTTACTGCGACCAACTGTGAAAAAACTCAAGAAAGTTTAAAAGAATCTCATTCATTTAAAAAAAAAACGTAAGTCATTAGAAAGTCAAGCTAAATTAAGCTTTTAGAGGATGAATTAAATATTTCACGTAAACTCTGACGGGCTTTAGAGGTCGTGTCCCTCTTAAATTTCCAGATACCAACCAGGTAAGCATTTAAAGTTTCACGGAATCTCTCATTTTATTGCATTCCATGTTCATGGATTCCTAACAATAACAAAGATAAGAATACTATCACAAAATCAACAGTTAAACACAAAAGAAAAGAATCTCTGCCTAGTCTTCAATTTTAATCCCACCAACACTTTCACATTAAACCCTACGGTGTGATAACCATCCTCACTACCTTATTTTAACACCTTCAAAACTAACCTCCCATTTCATTTTATACCTTATTCATAATGCAATAGGGGCGTCAAATTGTAAAATTCAATTTGTAGATCTCACCTGAAAATCTAAGTAGATTGTAATGTATTAGTTATCAAGTTTCCTGACTTCTGCCCTTCGTATATTTTGGCTACTTTTGCTGGCTTCCTATTGGACTATCAATAAGGTATCGTTTTGCCTTTATTCCGTATATTTCGGATTTTAGTTGAAGACGAATCGACTTTATTCTGAAATATGAATAAATAACCCCTTTATACGGCTTTGTGCTGGAGTTTTATGGACTTCCTGTTTTACATACAGGTGTATCGGATTTTAGCCTCTTTATTTTTAGAAATATGAAACGTATGTGATGGAATAATGGGGGCGCATTGTGCATTCAAATACCACAGTTCCCGTACACGTCCCCTCCCGGCATTTCCAATCATATCAGCCTTGTAAATACCGTTTGTTAGCCGCCCTTCATTCATTTTCTCAATATGATCAAACCATCCAAGATACTCTTTTCAATGTTTGTCACCAATCTTCTTTAATACTACACCGTTGTCTTATCACAATATGATTCCTCAGCATATCATTCATGGTCATACCACACTTACTTCAAGGAACGCATTTCTAAAGAATTTATTCTAATTTCATGTTTCTTTCACCACACCCAAAGTTCACTTTCATTCATAAACGTAGACCCCAGCACATCATTGTAAACCGCCGTTGTGCCTTTTCGAAGATCAACTGGTTGGTCAGAATTGCATGTACAGCACCGTTTACTTGATTTCCTGTGTTTACTCTCCTTTCCATACGTTTATAAATTTTTCCATCCCTTGTAAACAGACTCCCCAAATATGCGAACTCTCTTGCTTGCTCCACACTCTTATCATTTATTTTCACATCACACACTGATACGATATCTTCTGTTTGTAACACCTCGTGGTGTTTCTTTGTCTTGTGCACATTTATATTCATCCCTATCATTTTATATTCGTCATCCATTACAGTCACCATGTCTTGCAACTTTTCTGCTGACGATGTAAGTAGAACTTGATCATCTGCGTAGAGAAGGAATTTGACAGGCAACTCATTAATTGTCAATCCACGTTTGTACCAATAGGAGCCAAAACATAATAAGTATTAAAATATGACACAATCGAAGTATGAAAATTGATACTTTAAACACAGTTTATTTCAAACGGTACAATTTATCTTGAGAATAACTTTGATGTTTCAGAGATTGACTTTCACTTTTGAAAGTTTAATTTGTACAGAGATGTCCCTCAGTGAATATTTTAAAGCTGATGTCTTCTAAATGTAAGCTGAAATGTTTAAGTGTGATTCTGAGTTCAGTGATTGCTGATTTGCGATTACAAGCAACTCTTCAATGAGTTGGTAATATGTATATAGTTAACCTGCGGAGCCTTTGGCCAATTATGTTGGGGTCGGGATTACCGAACGCAGATGAATACCAGTATTTTAAGTGGAGAACTGCCTCCCTGACCTCCACAACTTAGTTACTGGGTAACATAATACCTCTGGTTAGACTTTTGTGCCTCAGACTACCTGTTATGACTATCATCGATCCATGAGTGACAGCCGAAATCAACGGCTTAACGTGTAACGGATGGTCACTCATCAGCGAACCGACCTCGCCAAGTGTAGCCCTATTTAATGTGACATCTCCAAAATAAAAAACAATGGAATGTCACGAAAAAAGTTTTGAGCTTGAATGTGGATGGCTATAACCTATTGACCACATTACTGGGCCCAACAAATTTGATAATTTACCGTAGACTCGACCCCCCCGAGTGGGTTCCCGCATTGTCGTTGCGGGGGGGCTTAGTAACCGTGGTCTCCCACCCACGGTGAAGCCAAGAGGAACCCAACGGTGGGGCCGCTCGTCAGGGTTTTTGCCTTCAAGCCATTGACGTAGCGGCCAAAAAGTAGGTTGCGGTGAGGTGCACCGCAACTGAGGTGGGCCGCGATGTCGAATGGGAGGCATCGCGGTTGAGGGTTACGGGCTGCGGTAGAGGAGGAGTGCCGGTGCTTCTGAGCAGCGCTCTTCCCTTCCGTGGCCTGGACGGGGCCGCCACCGTTTGATGGTGGATGCGGTGGGGCCGCAGGGGAAGAGGAGTGTCGGTATAGCGTCAGCCGCTCTCCCTATCCCCTGCGGCCGAAAAGTGGTAGACGGGACGGCGCGTTGTGTTCCTCACGCGCGCCGTCAAAGATGTCAGCAACCACTTGTAGGGTCCGCAAGGGCCGATGCCTGCCAGGGGTGCGGGTTTGTTCGAAAGAGATACCACGGCCCCTGGCATACGGGCTACTGAGGGAACACGGGTGGGTTTTAGTCAGTAAAAGTCTGACACGCCCTCCTGCTCTACTCAGCAGGAGAAGTCATTTGATGATCTCCCACCCAAAAAAAAAAAAAAAAAAAAAAAAAAAAAAAAAAAAAAAAAAAAAAAAAAAAAAAAAACCGTAGACTCGGGAATAAATACTTAGCCGAAACGCTATTTCATATGGCACTCGCAACATTTACGAAGAATAAAAACCTTTTAAATATTGAAATAGAAATGAACGGTTTTCCAGTTACAGTTTTCTGTGCCAAATAGTGAATATTAGCGAACGAAGCGCGCGAACATTTTGACGCCTTTCAGTTTCAGCTATTCAAAGATACCCGCTGAAAGATTCCTGTTTCGGACACACAGATCTTTAGGTCTCAAAACAATTCATGGAATCCTCCATCATCATTTATTAAATTACATTTATTGATTCAATACCAATTCACATTGCATTCGTATGTAGTCCAGCACCCTAATTGCATAACGTACTTTTAATTTAGAAGCCAAAGGTCTTAAAGGAAATCCATTGCTTTATAGGTTTGAAAAAAATTTTCTGCTTAACAACATAAATTTTAGGACTTTGCTAAACAAAGGAAAGGAAAGAACAATTTTACGGTAGCATGAAATTTAATACAAAATACATATATGTAGCTCTTGCATTGATATGATAGTTCATACTAACAGGGTGTGAATTTCCATGGCACTTATCGTCCATATGAGTTGCCTAATTCGTGGAATCTATTGAATACTGTATGCTTTATGAAAGTCGCTAAAACGGTCCAATCGACACATTGAATGACATAACATCAAATTGCTCTTCATCAAACACATTTGATATATTTGTTCAAATCATTTATTTTTGCAAACAGGGGTAATTGGTTACGTCAATTAATTAAATATTGAATGTTTATTCGTTTCGTTGTTGTAACAAAAGTTCTTTTATCGAAATCTGGTGTCTGACTTCATCACGTGGATGTTTTTAAGCAAGTTTATTGCATTGATCTGACACGTTGCATTATTCTTTTTAGACTTCTAATACACTGAATTCATCACAGTCATTACCATTGATAGCCTTATTCCAGCCCTGCTGAGTTCAGGCTTCTACCCTTTTGTACTAAGCATCCCTGGTCTGTGCTAGTACCATCTCGGTCTTCCCCGTGAGCTTCTGTAGGTCATCCACCCATCTGTATATTGGTTTTCCAACGCTCCTGCTATCGTATCTCGCAACCATACCGTCAGGCCTCTGCTCCAGCTGCCAGCACCACGTCAAGCCAAGTGTCTTTAGTCATACGTATTAAATTGTTGTCCTACGTCGTACTACTTACTGAGTGACGGACTGGATACACTGGTTTTAATAGCCTATATCCTGACACTGCAAAATACAATGACCTTATTATCAGCCGCATGAAATTCAACCCTTATTCACGTTTAGAATCTACACAAACAAATTCAAAATAATGCCCAAAGCAATCACTGTGAGTATCTAAAAGTATCCCTTACCGAAATCCGCCGAACTTCCCAGCAATATCTACCAACATTTCACCACTTACTTCATTCGTGGAACCTCTCAAACTGATTTTATAAATGGTCTCTACCGCAGTTTTGATTTTCTATATTGAAAAGGAGTGAAGTGCTCTTTTGTTTGTAAACAAATGCCTAAAAGGCTACAAGCATTGCTTTTGGCAATAATTAATTATCTGTGATTCGATTATGGAGTATGGTCTATCAATTAGTTGGTTTAAACTTACTTGGAGGCTTTAGGCAATTGTTTTACGTTCGTTGTTTGAATTCAATGATTTATTGGAAGCTTTTGGAGATCAAGAGTATGCTAAACGGGTAAGCAGAAGCCTGAAATTCTGACAACCAACCTTCCAATAGGTATAGTATTACCCAGAAACCGGGTTCTAGAGGTCGGATAGGCAGCTGTTCCATGTAAAATACCAGTATTTAGGTGAATCCGGTTAGACTGGAAGTCGACCCCAAAGCTAGGCAGATTGAGAAGAATTTGTGCAGATGAGGGCAATAGAATAACATCAAAGTACTAAACTAACGCTAAACAAGTCGACAAATCAACGTCGACATACATAACCACAATATTGGACTTAATTTCAATTATATCGTCAGATATATAACAGTTGATAAAAATATTAAACAAGCTCTTATACTATCAGAAATGCTAAATACAGCATAATTTACCCCAAAATACCATCTACACGATTCCAATTCTCCAAGTGCCAGATACAAGCTCGGCAATGTTTTGTCAAACCAGAATGGTAATTATAATCAAATTCACCAGTAACTGTTACTACTCTTAGACGGCTGTATGCTAATTCATCTCCGGCGTCTGATTGTACCGAATTTGCTACATATTTTTGCCTAATCAACTCATCTGCGAAACACTTGCGACTTGATTTAGACTTTTTATATAGTGGGGCTTGTGGATAAGCAACCTACGCTTACCACGGTTGGTCTGTAGATGGGTGATCATTTTTACATACCGAGACCCCTCCGTGCTTCGGAAAGTACGTTAAGCTGTTGGTTTCGGCTGTCATTCGTGGATCTTTGACAGTCGTTACGGGTAGACAGAAGCGCGAAAGTTTGACAGCCAGTCCTACCTACGGGTATCGACTGGGTAGTGGAGGTCGGATTGGCAGTCGCTGCATGTAAAATGCTTGTATTCAACTTCATCCGGTTATACTGGAAACCAACCCCAAAATAGATAAGGAAAGGCTAAGCAGATGATAGACTGGTCATTGTTCTTTCACTAATGTTTCTGCTTAGGAACACAAACTATAAAATTATGTATGGTTTTCGTCATTGAAATATGCTGAAGATCACGATAGATATTGATTCAAGACTTTAACGGACTCTTATTTCAGTTTTTAGGGTTCCGTACCTCTAAAGGAAAAAACGGAACCCTTATAAGATCACTTTGTTGTCCGTCCGTCCGTCCGTCCGTCTGTCAAGACCGTTTTTCTCAGGAACGCGTGGAGGTATCAAACTGAAATTTCTATATGATACTTAGTTCTACTGTCCCTGGAAGCTGTAGAAAAATCAACCTTCTAAGTCAACGCAATCAAAAGATACAGCCATTTAGGCCGCAAAATTCCGCAAATTTTCGAAACTCGCACGGGAATCAAAACCTACAGGGTACTTCCCGTGAACTTAGAATCTTGAAATTTTGTACGAAGTCACGTCTTATAGTACAGATATAGGAAAAATTACGAAAACCGAAAATTTTTAGTTTCGTCATATAAAAACAAATATTTTTGACAATTTTGAACTTTTACTTATATACCCACAGGTTTGTACGGAACCCTCGGTGCGCGAGTCCAACTCGCACTTGACCGGTTTTTTTAAAATAAATTACGCGAATAAATTTTACATGGGGCAGTAATCGCTGTCGCCATGCTAAAACGCGATAGTGTTGTTTTGGTAGATCTGAAAATGCATTCTTTGCTTTAGTTTTAAAATTACCATCTTTTTCATTTTCTTCTTCTAGTTTAGAATTTTCTTGTTACACATCACGTTTTATTTTAAAGTATCTTCTTCCTGCGTCTTGCGTTTGTTTGGAAATCGTAAGACACCACAATAATAATATAGTAATAGCCACATTTAGTAAAACTTCACTTAATACTACGTTTGTAGTATTGTTCTCAGTAGCCAATACAAGGCTGACACCAGTCCTGCCTCGCTTGCAGCTTTTTTACAAGAATTAGAAATCATGCATGGTAATATAGGTAGGTACCTCAGTACTCCTAACTAAAAATCTAAACGTCGTTCCTTCCATTCTTCGAATGCAACTCATCCCACCCTAGATGCAGCATAAATTCACATTTACCATCCCTCTTCCCTACATTTTAAAGAAACAAACATTCAGCGAGATACAACAAACTTTCACGGAGCATAAACCATCGCCATTATTGCACACTAAACAAGAATTTATAATTCCAATAACAATATTGCTTCCACGTTTCATACCTAGGCGATGAAAGAACAGAGTAGATAGATACGGAAGGTCAACACCATACAACGAGTGAGAGCAGGCGCATGCACATAGACGCGTACGTGCGGATATCTCAAACAAATGCCAGTCGCGAGTGTGCTTGCACTCGCTTAACGCAAATGCGTGTCTATGGGTACGTGAGTTTTTCTTCGTTTTATGCAAAATCCTACCTGAAACCGGTTACTATGACATTTTAACCGCGATAAAAGCATGTGTTAATCCATGGTACTAACTATCTGTGTGCCAAATGTCATACAAATCCGCTCGGTCGTTTCTGCGTGATTGAGTGACATAAATCCAAACATCATAACATCCAAATATACAAACTTTCACATTTATAATATTAGGAGGATAGAGATAGTAGAATTAGTAGGATATAATGTCGCAGTACCATGAAATAGGAGTCTTTTGTCTTTTCTGTTTTTCTTTTTCTTTAAATATTATATTGGGTTTCTATCATTTTATGACCGTGTTTTGTTTAGTTTGTGATATTGAGAGTCCAAATAAATACTTTTTCTTAATTACTTTCTCTAAGCAGGCTTTCTGTATACATCTATTCTGTGTCCAGGTCTCCGGTAAAGAACAATGCTTCACAAGCATTTTTTGTTGAAAATAAATATCGATTGAAATGTTTTATTTTTTCTTTTCTCATCAAGCTGAAGTGCAAATAAAAGAAAACTTTAATATATTCTCGTCTTACTGCACTTGTATTGAAAGTTGGACTAAAATAATGGAAGGTAGGTATTTCTTTTCCTTTAACAATCAGTGTTCCTCGTTGAGTTTTTATTTTAAAGTTGAGTGTATAGAAGAGTTTTGTATCGTTAGCGAATTCGCTTTCTTGTAGGATGAGTTTCCTAGTTTTAGTAGTTTTGTTGTTACAGTTTTCCTGAATGCCTAAATTGGCTCTTGTATGTTATGAGGTTTTAGGTACTTTCTTCACGAAAATAATCATGGTTTTTTAATCGAAGCTCTAATAATTCCCATTTTGCGCTCCTAAAAATATTATTGAACTTTTCTAATACGTCTCTTTTTCTGAACGTCAAATAATTCCTGTTTTGGGTCTCTAAAATTATAAAAAAGTCAACTGCAACCAACTTGGACAGGGACTTAGCGCTTGCCAGCGGCTGCTACGACAGAGCTCGTTTCGCTCGCTCGGCTCGCGCACGAACCGTTATTGTTCTAACCTAACCCATGTGATTGGCGTTGATAATTTAGTTTAGTTATTGCAACCTATTGTGGGAAAAGGCCAAAAGAGTCCAATTTAAAATTGTGCATCTATGAAACCAAAAAAATTAAAAAAAAAACCCCTTTCTAAATTAAAGATAGCAATTTTAATTCTCAATCTTACGATTATATTTTTGTGTTGCTCACGATAAAGTGAATCTTTGCAAGCGACTCTAAAACTAGATTTTCCTTGCACAATGTTGTCAGAATTCACTTGGACGCAGTGGTCTGACCGTGTGATGGCAATCTCTTAGCCATCTCTTGAAATAAAGGAGCTCGCTCAGAAACATATACAAGAAGCCACGCTAAGAAAATAGGTCACATAGTTATGTTATAATAATAATACTGGCTATTAATTATCACACCGAGATAACCAGACGACATTGACACATAAACACATACCACGGAGAGTAGTTTGAAGTGGCGCGGGTAAAGAGTTCCTGGTGCACCGGGTTGGACTTTGCCCAGCATAATCAGCCTATTATGGTTGCACTGCCGCCGGGATACAGAGAATGGCCAGTATTCACAACGCAGGCCCAGTGCGATTTGGTAGTTGTCACATGTCCGGACTTTTGGTTTTAAGACATATCGGTTTCCTCACTATGTTTTTCTTCACCATTTTGAGAGCAGTGGTGATGAAACAATGTACTCAAAATAAAGTGAATGATCGAAACTACCTAGGATCGAACGTACTATCTACAACTCGTAAGTCGTGGACGTTACCACTGAGTTAAAATTTGCTCTCGCCCTCGCCTTCTTGCCCAGCATAATCAGCCTATAATGTTCCCACTGCTGGGACGCAGGCCTCCTCTCTGTGAGAGCTTCCTCTCTAACAAACTAAACAAAATGAAATGAACATTGATTCTCAAGCTTGCTTGCTGCATGTTGACAATATTTGACCATCATACAGATTGCAACTTAGTGATATTCCAAACGTAGTACAAAATTAAATAGAAAAAGACACAGGGACCCACTAACAGCCATATTGCTTACATCACACAATAACAGCACAGGCTACTTTTACGTTTGTTTTTAATACCCAGAAATACAAAGCTGTTGTACATGATTGGCAAAACGAAATATTAGCAGTGTATACGAGCTTAACATTCCGGGCCGCAAAGTTTTAATTTTAAAAACGGGAGCAAACGTCGTGCCTAGGACAAAGGCGTACCGAGGCCCCGCGCTACTCGATGTGACGCAAGCAACGGGAGGTAGCGGTGAAGATAACATTATTATAGTTAGATCTTTATGTATTGTTTTCTCAGTTCGTGCAAGGTATGATTGGGTTTTTCGTCAAGATATATTAGTAGTCCGGATATGGGCCCGGTTGATGTGAACAGGCTTGGCCCATATTACATGGGACTTAAACATAACTGGGGAAAAGGTGCACCTTTGCCTAAGCCTTTTGGGATTAGAAGCGTGATGTTACGATAGAGGAGTTCTCGCTAGTGAAATGAAAAATCTTGGTAGAAATTATAGTACCTGCCGATTACCACTATATGTTTTCCTCTTACATTCTTCCCCGTCAGTCGTCACACTATAATTCACTCCCTTTTTCTTCATTCATGCCTGATTTTAGAAAATTTAACACAAACTTCAATACAACAAAACGTAATTATTGAACTCTATTAACACGTGTTCCAATCCCTACATTTGCTTTCGTACATTAACATTGTATCGATGCTTCGTTTGATGGTATGTCTGCTATCTCAGTTAGCCAACAGTCAGCTAAGTCTAAGTATGTTTATTTTGCGTATGCTTTGCACACAGTATTTTTTTATTTATTCTGGTGATATTGGTTCAATGTTTTGTTTGTAATTTGCTGGGCCTTGGAGAGCACGCTAAGCCGTCCCGGCTGTCATACGTGGATCTTTGACTGTCGTTACGGGTCATCAGAAACCCTGACAATCAGTCTTACAAAGGGGCATTGTATTACCTAATAACTGGACTATGGAGGTCAGATAGGCAATTGCTCTATGTATAATACTGGTATTTAGCTACATCCGGTTTGACTGGAAGCCAACCTCACCATAGTTGTGACCCTGGGCGTCGGGAATCCCAGGCCGATTTCCGGCCACCGTAGGCGTGGGCTTGCGGACGGCGAGTAATGGGTAGCTCGCTGTCCGGTAAGGACCAAGCCCAAGTCGACGGCGCGTTGTGTTCCACGCGCGCCTCAAAGAGATGTCAGCACAAAAAGTGATGGGACCCGCAAGGGTCGATGCCTGCCAGGGGTGCGGGTTTGTTCGAAAGAGACACCACAGCCCCTGGCTTAAGGGCTACTGAAGGAACACGGGTGGGTTTTAGTCAGTAAAAGTCTGACACGCCCTCCTGCTCCACCCAGAGCGGGAGAAGTTATTTGATGATTTCCCACCCAAAAAAAAAAAAAAAAAAAAAAAACCATAGTTGTGAGAAGGCTAGGCAAATGTCGCTTATTCTCCTCATTTGATGCTTTCTCTCTCCGTTGCACGGCCTGTATGGTCTCTTTGTATGTAGTAATCAACATGTATACCTCACTTTATTAAATAAATACCATCGCTTCCGTCTCAACCTTGGACCGAAACAGGAGCCTTATTATTTCGCGTCCCCATTCCCTGATGATGTCAGGTCTCATCCGCCATTGTGTCACGAGGTTTCAATACACTGTAGTTTTTTCTGTTTTGTTTCGCTCTGAAAGGATGCCGAGTTCAGAATGTTTTGCCCAAAATTCGTAAATAAAGTGTTCGAGAAGTCAATGAGGGAAAGTCAATGAAGAGACTCTGCAATTGACAATGGATTGAGTTTAGATCTGAAAATATCGTATTCTTAAAGAAGGCATTGATTTCGGCAGTTTTTGTTCATTATTTCTTTCATTGACCGGTTCAAGAAGCGTAGTTTTAACTTGATATGTCTTTTAGTCATGATCTTATGTAATTTTGACGTTTCAAAAAGTGCTGACTCTCAGCCTAGTTTGAATAAATGACTTTTTATTTTGGTAGGTAACATAATCTTATTAATCGCTACAAACAAATCGTATTCCAGATACTGCTAAGTACAACTATGCCCCCGATAGATATATATCTTGGTGTGAACAGTCTTCCTAAATCTCTATTAATCTCAAGAATTGTTCTCTTTCCAATGAATCAGTTATTGATCACGTACCTATATTTGGCTCACTCAAACCAAGAGAACTTGCGGGCGGCGAAGGGCGAGCGTTTTTTGGGGGGCTGTCTTTTGTAATTCTTAACGTTCAAAAAGTGCTGACACCAGCCTTGTTTGAATAAATTACTTTTGATTTTGATTTTATAATTTGTAAATATACTGTAGCAGCACATCCGAACTACGGATCAGAGGTCACTTAAAATGCTGCATCGCGCAAGCAGAGTTTAACGCGAAATTAGTATATTATATTCGAAGTCCCGATATCAATCGTCGAACAGTTGCCCACCAGACACAAAACCCGTTGTGTCGGAGGATCTTCTAGGAGAGAGTGAACAGTACACCCTGTTCCTCATGCCTCTATATTACCACCTACAACAATTCTTCTGTAATGAAATTACCAAAATCAACTAATTCATCTTCCCTGTACTTGTTTATCCCAGCACGAACAAAAAGCGATCTATGCACATTTATAGTACATCTGATCTTAAGTCAACTGTAAGAAAGTCTCGTTGGCGCAGCTCCAGCTCACAATCACGACTTAGTTTATGGCTCCAGTGTTATCCTTGAACATCTTTTTGTTATTCCGGCAGAGGAAAATATACTGATGCTGTAAGAGGATATATCTTGTGTGTGGATAGCTTAATATTAATACATTAACCAGTCAAGTCATTTATTTTCTCTTCACCAACAATGTCATAACTATAGGGACACTAGTTAGTGAGAGACTAGTGTCTGCACTAGGAATACCTGTAGAGCATATCACCAGGGTCACACCATTCGGTGTGTAAACATTATCAGTTAATAAGTAAATGTGAAGGCATGGGGCATAACATTAGAATCAATAATAGGATAATATAGGCGCGTACATATATATAGTACGATTTTGCTTTAATAAAAAATGAATAAAATAACGATTCAGACATGAGACCTTTAAAAAAAAAAAAATGAACAGTCTATTTAATAAAATCACTTTCAGCAATGTTTTCGGTTCGTTGCACCACTCGAAAGCATTCCACGAATCATGAACATAACAAAAAAATAACATGAAAGTAAATCAAAAAGTATAAGAGCTTGAATATAGACTTTTTTGCACAAATTCTGTATTCATAGCTCAGAACGACCTAGACAGAAAAATCACCAACTTTCTAAGTCAAGTACCAACTTTCTACCAAGTTTTTATGGAAAGGTCTTACTTAGATGTTAGACCATATCGATGAAAAAAATGCTTTTGACTTATCAACGATTTTTCGCCAAAACTTTGAATACTACCTCGAATGGTCCAAGTTTCCATGGAAGCCATTTTGCTAAATCCCCAAATTCTTTCGATGTTGAAGGACGAAGTATTTTTGAGGCGAAACCACTCAAAAAGTGATACAACTGTGATTCGGAACTCGTCGTCTCTTGAACGTATTTTGCATAATTTCATATATTATTTAAGTGGAAACTTCTGGAGTAGAATTTACATAATCCCGTGCGGTACGTTACGAATACTTATTTGCGAAGTTTTGCGTCGGCTTGATTGGTCAATGGCTTTATGCTAAGTTCGTGTTCTTCGGCGCTGAAGGCGAAGTTTGCAGTTTTAGATGTGTGTGTTTCTTGAAGTTTGATAAGGTCAACTTTTAGCAGAATTACTGCTCCATATACCTCGTGATCTTGATTGGTCTATATTTTGCTAGAATTCCTTTAGTATTGATACTAGGAATTGAACTAAGAACGAAGAACTAGATATTGGAAACAATCCGTGGATGAGTTTGTGGAGACACACAGACTACATTTCGAGACCCTCCATGAGTCAGAAAGCACGCAAGCCATGGACCTGCATAGCCCTTCGGGTAAATAAGGGTATATTTTATGTTTGTTATGAAACTTAATATTTTGTTTGGGTAACAGTTTTGAGACTGAACATCATTTAAGAAATAAAATTTTGGGGTACAGATACGTAGCGATATCATCATCATCATCAGCCTATAATGTTCCCACTGCTGGGACACAGGCCTCCTCTCGGTGAGAGGGATTGGGCCATAATCCACCACGCGGGCCCAGTGCGGGTTGGTAGATGTCACATGTCTTCGAATTTTTGGGACATGCCGGTTTCCTCACGATGTTTTCCTTCACCGTTTTGAGAGCAGTGGTGATGAAATAATTTACACAAAGTAAAGCGCCTGGCTGGGTTCAAACTCACGACCTACAACTCGTAAGTCGCGGCCGTTACCACTTGGCCACCACTGCTGAGTGAATGAGTTTAGCCGTATTTAACCAGTAGGCGTGCAAAAGTTATAAAATTACAAAGTAATCATGGCTTTTTCATTCGCAAGAACAAACTCCTAAAACAAATCACGCATCCATTAAATAAATTCTTAACTCCATTCTACTTTGCCTACGACAAAAACACGAGAACCCTCGACCGATTAATAAAACATGAGCATCAAACTGCCCATCTTTGGACACTCCATTCCACACTCCAATATATCTCAACCAGGACTAACAAATAAAAGTATCAAATCCCCAATATTTTTTAAGCTCAATAACAGCCATATGTCATCTCTTTCTAACACAACGGAATCAAGCACACCAGAAAAGGATAGCATCAGTCTACTTTATTATGATAATCGGAAAATTCGCCGAGACTGTACGAATACGATCCCCGAATTCAGAGGTCTGAATAAACGATGAGACACCCAGGAGGTACATATCTATGTAATTTATTGCCCAGAATGTGGTTCAAACTGATTTTCTGGATTTATTCTGAATGTGTGTAAGGGCGGTAGAGATTTGTACCTGCTTTGAGAATGAGTAAGAGTCAAAAGCTTACAAGCGGTATCTGTATTCCCGATTGTATTGGCATTATGCTTTTTTTTTACATTTTTAATTTCTGTGCTTGAGTTAAGTTTTCATTTGTTTTTTTTTTTTTTTTAGTATATTGGCATGGCTAGCTGACTAATGACAAATTATTTAATCAATGTTCCTGCCTACCTATGTATAAAATCAAGTATACATATAAATAAACAGCCAGCTGTGTTGCTGGGAAGTTAGTTGCACCACTTCTTCCCAGCTAAAGCACTAGGAAGTGGTGAAGGGTGGGCGTTTTTGCGGGACTGTTCTTATGTAGTTTTGACGTTTGAAAAATGCTGATTCGCAGCCCAATTTTAATAAATTACTTTTTGTTTTGATTTTATTATCTGATGAGTGTACAAAAAAAGGACGATCTTTTTAATTTAAAATGATAATTTTTGGAAGTGATAATTAATTATTTTCAGCTTTCTTTCAACGTGTTTGGAACGCACCTATTAACGCGCATTGCTAAATGATTAGCTAGCTCAATTAAATTATACAACGTTAACGTAAGAACATTGTGTGGATATCAGATAACATGGTGTGGGCATGTGTGCGGAGGAATAAGGAAAATGTCGTCTGGATTTTTTTAAGAATGAATGTGGATAGCTAGCTATACAAGTAGGTGAAGACCAAAAAATCGATGGATGGACTGTTTCAAAGATGATATGGCTAGAAGGGAAGTGACTACCGAGATTATGATTAATAGAGAAGTATACGAAAAATACACGTTGCGTCGGCCCCAAATTAATTGGGCTAAAGGCAAGCGAATGATGATAAGGACGTACGCCCATTCAAGATGGCAACTTACTTTTCTAAAGACTATCAATACCTAGAATTTTATTCATAATCATAATCATCATTTATTGCATTCAATGTAGTGTACAAGATGTTACAATAATATTTGTGTTCAAGGGTGTTCGGTGAAAGAAAAAAAACACTGTAACACGTCTTTACTCAAAGGATATTTATTTCTACTAAACTTACAATTACGATAGTGAAATGAGTGGACTGTATGAACGTTGTTTGAATGTGTGTAAGTTATGCGTGTGTGTGTGTGTGAAAGGTAACTACTATGATGTATCTTAATCTATTTAGACATACCGCCCACCAAAGGACGCAGTACTTTAATATACATATAAACATTTGTGTATAACAAATACAAAATCTGTATCCCAAATAAAGTGTAGGTACATTGTGTACTTATGTCTAATTATGTAAATGGAAAATACTAGTAAATATCGAACTGGCTACCCCTATAAAAGAAAAAACCGCCTACCGTGACACAAGATGACAACTCAATGAAAAATTATATATTATGTGCGAAAGTTTTATACACCTAACGATACAAAGCAAATACTAAGTATTCCAAATGTTTGAATAATATATGATAAACTAACCGGTGGGGGTGGGTGACATAATTCTAAACAATAAAAAGAAACTTAAATTCACACAATTATGAGTTTTAAAAAAAACAGAACATGGTTAACCTTGTAACAATAGAACTTAGAATTTTGTAAACTTAATTTCTACTTATTTTTATTTATCAGGTTATAAAACTACTTAATAATTGATAAATAAGTACATAGGATATGACTTATGACATCATGGATTAGCAAACAATACAATAGCAAGTAAACAATAAATTCACTTAGGTAAAATACATAATTTACTAATGGGACGTTTGAATTCGCCATTCTTGCATTTCACAGATACAACCCTTGCAATATTGTCTGGCCCTAAGTATTTTTTGATAATTTTTCCTAAAATCCATTTAGCAGGCGGGATATTATCATCTCTTAATATAACTACATCACCAATTTCAGGCTCAGATTTTTGAGTGTTCCATTTATATCGTTGGTTAAGGTTAACCAAATACTCCCTATACCATCGCTTCCAAAAGTTATTAACCATTTTTTGTGTCAATCTCCATCTATCCAGACCTACCACATTATGATTTGAATTGTCTTCATCGGGAATACTTATCAATGGCTCACCTATAAGAAAATGACCTGGTGTTAAAGCTTGAAGTTCGTTAGGATCATCACTCATAACTGTAATTGGTCGGGAATTGAGACAAGCCTCGATCTGGGCTAAAACAGTAGACAACTCCTCATAGGTAAGTGTGCTATTCCCAATTACCTTATATAAATGGGTTTTAACACTACGTACACCGGCCTCCCAGAGACCTCCGAAATTTGGTGCGTGTGGAGGTATGAAATGCCACGTTGTGCGCTCTAAACACAATAATTCTTCAATTTCACGCGGCACACTTGATTTAGCTCGATCAAACACTTTGTTGGCACCAACAAAGTTAGTGCCATTGTCACTAAATAAGTCTTGACAGTGACCTCGACGTGCTGTGAAACGCTTGAACGCTGCAATGAACGCCCTTGACGACAGATCAGTTACCACTTCCAAATGGATGGCTCGAGTAACCAGGCAAATAAATAAAAAAATATATCCCTTGTAGGATTTTGCTCCTCTACCAGAAGAAAATCTCACACTAATAGGCCCTAAGTAATCACAACCAGATGATTTAAAAGGTCGGGTTGGTTTCAACCTATGTTCCGGAATTTGACCCATAACTTGATTGCTTTTTGACTTGGAATGTCTCAAGCACTTAACACACGCTCTGTAGTGACTTTTAACGATCTCCTTTGCTCGCAATATCCAATATTTAGTTTTTAAATAGCACAACATAGCTTGTGGTCCATCGTGGAGGGTTTTGATATGAGCATCACTAATTATGAGCTTGGTAAGATGACTCTTAGCAGGCATAACTATAGGATGCTTTGTATCATATATGACTTCTGACTCATCAATACGACCGCCAACTCTTAATATTCCGTTTTCATCAAAAATGGGATAAAGAGTGCGGAGCCTACTTTTTTTGGGGACGAACTTTTTCATTCTTAACTGCTTTATTTCCTCACTAAAATGCTCTTCTTGAACCTGTTTGATGCATATAACTAAACTCATATTCAGCTCTGTCGGTGTAATTACGTTTGAATATAATTTTCGTTTCTCTTTTGGTAATCTTAAATTCTGTAAAACTCTTCTCCAATATGATATGGCCTTCAAAGTTTTAGACAGAGATGAAAACATAGTCCAAAAAAAAACATCCTTCAAAGCAGGTAAAACAGTTAAAGATGTATATCTTTCTTCTTCATGAGTATCCTCGATATTCTTATTAGAGTTCCCTAACTCTGTAGTGGATTGTGAAAGCCAAGAAGGTCCTGACCACCATAGGGAATGTTCAGGTAAATCTTGTGTAGCTATGCCTCTTGAAACACAATCAGCTGGATTCGAATCAGTTTTAACATGCCTCCATTGTTCATAGGCTAAAATATTGAGAATTTCAGACACACGATTGCTCACAAAAGTAGTCCAGCGGCTTGACCCTCCTCTCAGCCAGGCTAGAACTATTGTAGAATCGGACCACGCGTACCAGTTTTCCTTTGGTATGTTCATTATTTGTGCTACCTCAAATATTAACTTTGCTGCTAGAACTGCACCGCACAACTCCAGTCTTGGGATAGATATCTCCTTCTCTATAGGGGCAACTTTGCTTTTTGCTGATACCAAACTCACACAGATTTAGTTGTCATTATTGATAACACGAATGTATATAGCAGCACCATACGCTAATTTGGAAGCATCAGCAAATGCATGTAATTCGATCTTCGACCCTGGACTGAAACGATACCATCGTGATATGTTTATTTTTTGTAAATGTGTTAAACTTGTTCTAAATTGTAACCATCCAGTTGTTAAATCTGTAGTCAGTACATCATCCCAATCAAGCTTCGACTTCCATAATTTTTGGATGAATATTTTTGCTGTGATTATCACGGGGGCAATCCATCCTAACGGGTCATACAGCCGGGCCACGTCCGATAATACTTGCCGTTTGGTAATAGGTTGTTTTAAGTCTGGTAAGTCAAGTGTGTACTGAAAACAATCCATAGTTCTATGCCATTTCAAGCCAAGTACCTTCATGATAGTAGTTAGTTTTAATTTTAATGAATCATTGCTACTGTTGTTGTCCTCTCCTATGTGTGTCAATAACTCTTGATTATTACTACTCCACTTTTGAAGTTCGAAACCACCACAGTTCATCAACTTGTTCATCTCACTATATATATGTATGGCCTCTGGTAGTGTGTCACAACCGGTCAAAAGGTCATCCATGTAATAGTCCCTCTTAGATATTGTTGACGCTGTCGGAAGTTTTGAATGTTCTTCATCAGCTAACCTTTGAAGGGTTTTTACTGCCAAATATGGAGCACACGCAGTGCCAAAGGTCACTCGCAATAATTTAAAATGTCTTAAAGGCTCGTCTGTTTGTGGTCTCCATACAATTCTTTGGAAGTCTGTATCCTCCGAACTAACCTTCACCATTCTGAACATCTTGATAATATCTGCCACGATGCAGATCTTATGGTTTCTCCATCGCATAAGGATGTGTCTCAAATCCTGTTGTAACTTGGGACCCACCATAAGATTATCATTAAGTGAAAAGTTGTTAAGACCTTTACATGAACCATCGAAAACTACTCGGACTTTAGTAGTTTCCTTATCCTCTCTAACTACAGCATGGTGTGGAAGATAAATCGCCTTGGGATTATCTATGTCTTCCTTTTCTATTGGTGCCATGTGATTCATAGTAAGATATTCTTGCAAAACCTTGTGGTATTCTTTTTTTAAAGTAGGATTTCTTTGCAGTCTCTTCTCTAAAAACTCATATCTTTTTTTAGCTATAACTACTGAATTTCCATATTGACACTCTGGGTCTTCTTTGTCAAAAGGTAGCTTAACAATAAATCTCCCTTCTTCATCTCGTATAGTATTCCTGTCATAAAATTCTTCACATCGTTGTTCTGTATCTGTCATCCTTTTCTGTATCAAGTTGGGCTCATTTTCAATTTCCCAGAATTTCTTAAGTAGCTCTTCTCCACTTAAGTGTAAATGCATGGTGATTATTCTATTGGCAGCAGAAGTTGATTTTTGTGACACCCTCCCTGATAATACCCAACCTAAGGAAGTGTTTTGTGCCAATATTTTATTGTGACGTACAATACCATCCAATAAAATCTCACTGTAAACTTCTGCTCCAAGAAGAATATCTATTTTACTAGGTGTAGCGTAACCTGGATCAGCTAGTGGTATTTTATCTAAATGTAACCAATCAGGTGTGTGTAACTCGGTGGAAGGAAGTAATGACGTAACAGATCGCAAAACATATGCATTTACTTGAATTGACACCTCAGGGTCATGACGTGACACCACTCGGAGAGAAACCATGTGCTTTTTTTTTTCGTATGGCCGCCGCCACCAATACCGGACACCGTACCACTAATATGTTTACGAGAAAGTCCAAGTAATTGAACAACAGACTCACTAATAAAAGACGCTTGCGAGCCTTGATCCAACAATCCTCTCAACTGTAGTTTGTAACCGTGATTATTGTGGGCCCAAACCAACACAGTAGCTAACAAAACTCGACTCGGTTCTGATCCTCTACTCGAAAAATTTGTTGAAATGGTACTTACGGTTTTGTCTGACTCACTCTGCACAGAAACGTCCTCACTCTTGCTGCTCACCTCCTTTTCAAAATGTAATAATGAATGATGCCTCCTGCCACATCGCTTACAACTCGCTGAATTACGACATTTCACAACTGGATGAGACGGAGAGAAACAATTAAAACACAAGTTATTTTTTTGTATATAATCTTGCCTATCTTTGACACTTAGTTGACTAAATTCCTTGCAATGGTATAAATAGTGTTCCCCTTTACACTTATTACATTTGGTAGTTACGTTAGAATTACTCTTATTATTATTATCGGTAGACCCATGAAAACACTTTGACTTTGTATTATTATTGGTACGTACCTTATTAGTGTCTATCATCTCCAAGGACCTAAATTTTGACTCTAAAAACTCTGATAATTGAGTCCATGTTGGTAATTCGTCGCTAAGTGTACCAAACTGATATTCCCACTGCTTAACGGATTCAGGATCTAATTTAGAAACCACTAAATAAATAACAAACACATCATTAATTTGCTCAGTACTCATTCCCATATTACGTAAAGATTGTAAACAAGTTGCAGTTGTATCTAATAATTGTCTAATCGCACTTGCAGATTCACTCGTAAGGGATTTTTGCGTAAACAATAATCTCATAAGTGCATTACAATTATAACGCTTATTATCGTAACGTTTCAGTAACTGTTTCCAAGCTTCTTCGTAATTGTCATTAGTTGTAGAAAAATTACGTAACAAACATTCCGGTTCACCTGACACGTTGTTTTTAAGATAGTGCAATTTTTGCACCGATGTTAAATTATTATTGGTATGAACAAGTGAATGAAACATGTCATAGAAAGTTTGCCACTCCACATATTTGCCAGTAAACGTAGGTAACTGCATACGCGGTAACTGAACCTCGCACTCACTAACCACGTGTCCAGCACTTGATTTCAGATTTTCGGAAGTGGTTCCACTCGGTGACGCAAGATAGGGCTGCAGGGCTTCCTTCAGTGAAGTCTTGTATGACACATATGCTTCCTCGAACTCCTCATACATATCCTCAGTAAAATATGTATCCTGCTTGTCCTTTTGGGTCGCCTTGCCTGTGATAGCTTTGTGTCCATCTTTGAAAGCTGTCCATAACTGCTCCAAATTGTCCAATCTGGTTTCCATATAAGGTTTTTTGATCCGATCTTTGGGTGTCTTTCTGTAGTTTTTCTCCGCTTTCTTCAAGTTCTCCAGTATTTCTTTTTGATAGGCTAGAAGCGCCTCCGTTGTGCACGTAGTGTATATGACGTTGAAACTCCAAATCCCAAACAAAATAGATATAGATTTTGAATGATTATTTTGCTAATGACTTCATAATATAACTCTCGATGCTAGCAAAAATAATCCGCTCAGGAATGCCTTTGTTCTCACGGCGACGACAATCGCCCGATGTGACTCGATATATCCGTCTCGATATGGACCATATATTCAAGGGTTTAAGGTCTATATCTATTTGTTCGGTGAAAGAAAAAAAACACTGTAACACGTCTTTACTCAAAGGATATTTATTTCTACTAAACTTACAATTACGATAGTGAAATGAGTGGACTGTATGAACGTTGTTTGAATGTGTGTAAGTTATGCGTGTGTGTGTGTGTGTGAAAGGTAACTACTATGAGGTATCTTAATCTATTTAGACAATTTGTTTCATACATTGACCCTGTTAGGGCACAGCAATATCTACATGTGTTTTGGCATGCTACAGTACATAATAAATGTAAATGAAATGAAAGAAACCCACAGTGCAGAAAGACAATAATATTTTTTTTTAACATAATGATATAGTATTGGTAAACAGTTATTTGGTCATAATTTCCATTAATAGTTAAAATAAGTTAGACAATTAAAAATAATCAAATAATTATAACTATAATCATAAAATAACATAGGCAATGTCAACTAGAATAATACTAGTAAGTCAACAATATTCAGTGATGTATATAATAAGGATTTGAATGTCAAAATTTATCGATCGTTATCGTCCAAGAATTCCCTTAAAAATAATAATAATAATTTGGTTCTGCCTAGCCCTGAATCCTCTAAGCACATTGCTGGAGGATTCAGGTATAGGCTATCGGCTGAGGAGAGGTGGTCAGGTTATATCCCACCTCCTCTACATGGATGACCTTAAACTCTTTGCCCCCAACAATTTGCAACTGATGGAGCTACTGAAAGTAACTGAAACCTTCAGTAGCGCCATCAGGATGGAATTTGGTGTGGACAAACGTGCGGTCATGCATGTAAAGCGAGGGGAGATTATGGAATCCGTGGGAACCCAACTCTCGAATTCCATAAACCTTCGAACCCTCTCCGCAGCCGAAACCTATAAGTATTTGGGTATGTCGGAAGCGTTGGGCATCAATGTCACTGACATGAAGCAATCGTTGAAGGAGCGCTTCTTTGGCCGCCTGAAGAAAGTATTTAATAGTCTTTTATCAGGCGGAAACAAGGTGCGCGCCTTCAACGGTTGGGTCATGCCGGTTTTGATGTACTCTTTCGGCATACTCAAATGGACTCAGACCGAACTCGACGCCCTGGATAGGAGGGTCCGTACGCTGCTGACTGCATATCGAATGCACCACCCACGGTCATCGGTAATGAGACTGTATATCCCGCGAAAATATGGAGGTCGAGGGTTCTTAAATGCTAAGACTCTCCACAATCGCGAGATATGCAGTCTCAGGGATTATTTCCTAGAAACCGACGTGGGTATGCATCGAGATGTAGTTGGGGTGGATAAGGGCCTCACCCCGCTCTCCTTGGCTAAAGAGAACTGGCGCAAGCCTGTAGTGCTTGACACTAAGGATCGCATGGAGGTATGGCAGAGTAAGGAGCTCCACGGACGCTTTTTTCGGGCCCTACATGGACCCGATGTAGAACAACTAGCGTCCGTAGCCTGGCTGCGTTTCGGTGACCTCTTTGGGGAACCGAAGGTTTTGTCTGTGCAATTATGGACGAAGTTATCATGACGAACAACTACCGGAGATTTATTGTGAAAGATGGTACGGTTGACATCTGTCGGGCATGCCACCGTCCGGGAGAATCAATCCGACACATAATCTCCGGTTGTTCTCGTCTAGCTAACGAGGAGTACTTGCATAGACACAACCTTGTAGCCAGGATTATCCACCAGCAACTTGCTCTGAAATACGGCCTTGTGGAATCAGAAGTGCCGTACTACAGGTATGTGCCCGACCCAGTTCTCGAAAATGGACATGTCACACTGTACTGGGATCGATCCATCATCACTGACAGGACTATTGTTGCCAATAAGCCTGATATAGTGGTGGTGGATCGACTAGAGCGGCGTACAATGATCGTTGATATAACGGTCCCGCATGACGGGAACCTCGTGAAAGCCGAGAAAGATAAACAAATCAAGTATCTTGACTTGGCTCACGAGGTTGTCGACATGTGGGATGTGGACTCAGCGATCATTGTACCGATAGTCGTTTCAGCCAATGGCTTGATAGCCAAGAGCCTCGACCAACATCTGAGGAGGCTCTCGTTGGGCAGCTGGGTCAAGGGCTTGATCCAGAAAGCGGTACTCCTGGATACGGCTCGCATCGTTAGGAGGTTCCTCTCTCTGGAGCCCTGACCGCCGGTAGCTTGGACCTTGTTCCCGATACCGGTGGGCTACTATTTTTTATATTTTTAAATGTTTTTATATTTTTATAATAATATTTAAAAATGTAATTTATATGTATGTTTAACGGAATAAAGGAAATAATAATCATAAAGCTTAATGTCAAACCAGAATAATAGTATTAAGTCAAAAATTGTGAATGATATATTTATATTATGAATTTTAATGTCAAAATTTAATTATCATTATCGTCAAAGAATTCCTTTAGAGTGTAGTATGATTTTAGTGTAAGGTGTCTTTGAAGGCTGGTTTTGAATTTATTTTCGTACTCTATGTCTTTAATTGAGTTTGGAAGCTTATTATATATTTTTACGCACATGGCTAAAGGTCCTGAATGGAGCATACCTAATGTGGAGCTTGGTAGGGCTAATTCATTCTTTTAGTAAACTTCATCACATACTTTTACTGTTTTTGTTCAATATTCTAACTTAATATATACACATGTAAGTCTTGGGGGCCTGGTGACCTGTAACACAGGTATTTTATGCCTTTTTCGGGCACCAGTCTCTCACAAATGTTAAACCTATTTTTAGATTAAGCTCTTTCTGTCCACAACAACATTTGTGATGAGAAATTAAACAAATTTTATGTTATGTTAAATCCTGATGGTTTTAACAGTTACAGCAGTTATTAGATTTAACAAAACTACCTTCCCTAAATTTAAATAATATACAGGGAGTAAAAAATCGTGCAGGAAAACATCGTGAGGAAACCGGCATGTCATAGAACCAAAAATTCGAAGACATGTGACATCTACCAACCCGCACTGGGCCCGCGTGGTGGATTATGGCCCAGTCCCGCTCACCGAGAGCAGGCCTGTGTCCCGCTCACCGAGAGCAGGCCTGTGTCCCAGCAGTGGGAACATTATAGGCTGATGATGACGATGACAGAGAGTAAGGCAAACACTTCCGAAAGCGAATACAGGTGATAGGGGTAGTGATTTATCAGTACCCTCAATTTTCTTTTTACAATTTTTGTCTATTTTTTTAGCATTTTTGCACACCATGCTGTGAGAACAGTTAAATGAACCATTAATTGAGATTAAATACATTTAAAAACGACCCCAAGTCCAGGCGGCGACTTTAGGTTTAGGCATCCTTTGTATAGCGCCGCCAAAATAAAATAAGTAGAAACAATACAGAAGCGCACAACGTTTTAAATTGATGCAAAATAACCAATTTAAGGCGAAAGATTATTGGTATCCGTTTGCATTTAGGTTGTATATAATATAACCTACGTTCTGGCTTCGGACGCGTTCCCCTTACACCCTGTTAGGAATATAAGTGTAACCAAAACCCGAAGTGCGATACACTATCAATCTGAAGGTGATTTTTTAAAGAATTTTGCTAATCCATTGATTGATTCATGTGTTCGAAAATTTTGTATGCTCAACAGCGTTATTACGCAATGTTGCTGAACTGTCAAAACGAAAGCGGCTAAGTTTGTCACGCAATTACCCCTCTGCTTTGCGGTAACAAACGGTCGCAAAAATTATTCAATAAATTTAATTATTCCAAATAGGTACCGAATGCCCGTCAGGTATTACACTATCGCTTTACAAAACGCCTGACTGTGCGAGCAATTACCTACCTTATTACAAACGCAATATAAGTCACTGCATCTGCATAATAATGTGTGTTTATTGCTCAGTTAGTGTAAAATGAAAATAAACTGTAATAGCTAGCAATAAGGCTGCATTTCATAATTATGTAAAGTCGTATATGACTATGGAAATTGCTCTCTGCGTGACAGATCGCTATGCGTATATCCTTTTGGAATATTCATTGAGGGTGAGAGATGATGTTGACGCTACGATATGTAAAAAAAATGTTCCTTGTCGTCCATTCATTTGGTTCTTGAATACTAAAGACCCTCTTCTCGTTCTGATTACGAAGATTTTGAAACGTATCTGGGTAATTCTCACGAAATTCCGAAATTCTTGTCCTTCAAGTTTTATCAAAAATCTAACAAACATATAACGGTTACCAATATTTTATTGTAATTTTCTTTTATCCCATTAAATATACATATAAATTACATTTTTAAATATTATTATAAAAATATAAAAACATTTAAAAATATAAAAAATAGTAGCCCACCGGTATCGGGAACAAGGTCCAAGCTACCGGCGGTCAGGGCTCCAGAGAGAGGAACCTCCTAACGATGCGAGCCGTGTCCAGGAGTACCGCTTTCTGGATCAAGCCCTTGACCCAGCTGCCCAACGAGAGCCTCCTCAGATGTTGGTCGAGGCTCTTGGCTATCAAGCCATTGGCTGAAACGACTATCGGTACAATGATCGCTGAGTCCACATCCCACATGTCGACAACCTCGCGAGCCAAGTCAAGATACTTGATTTGTTTATCTTTCTCGGCTTTCACGAGGTTCCCGTCATGCGGGACCGTTATATCAACGATCATTGTACGCCGCTCTAGTCGATCCACCACCACTATATCAGGCTTATTGGCAACAATAGTCCTGTCAGTGATGATGGATCGATCCCAGTACAGTGTGACATGTCCATTTTCGAGAACTGGGTCGGGCACATACCTGTAGTACGGCACTTCCGATTCCACAAGGCTGTATTTTAGAGCAAGTTGCTGGTGGATAATCCTGGCTACAAGGTTGTGTCTATGCAAGTACTCCTCGTTAGCTAGACGAGAACAACCGGAGATTATGTGTCTGATTGATTCTCCCGGACGGTGGCATGCCCGACAGATGTCAACCGTACCATCTTTCACAATAAATCTCCGGTAGTTGTTCGTCAAGATAACTTCGTCCATAATTGCACAGACAAAACCTTCGGTTTCCCCAAAGAGGTCACCGAAACGCAGCCAGGCTACGGACGCTAGTTGATCTACATCGGGTCCATGTAGGGCCCGAAAAAAGCGTCCGTGGAGCTCCTTACTCTGCCATACCTCCATGCGATCCTTAGTGTCAAGCACTACAGGCCTGCGCCAGTTCTCTTTTGCCAAGGAGAGCGGGGTGAGGCCCTTATCCACCGCAACTACATCTCGATGCATCCCCACGTCGGTTTCTAGGAAATAATCCCTGAGACTGCATATCTCGCGATTGTGGAGAGTCTTAGCATTTAAAAAGCCTCGACCTCCACATTTTCGCGGGATATACAGTCTCATTACCGATGACCGTGGGTGGTGCATTCGATATGCAGTCAGCAGCGTACGGACCCTCCTATCCAGGGCGTCGAGTTCGGTCTGAGTCCATTTGAGTATGCCGAAAGAGTACATCAAAACCGGCATGACCCAACCGTTGAAGGCGCGTACCTTGTTTCCACCTGATAAAAGACTATTAAATACTTTTTTCAGGCGGTCAAAGAAGCGCTCCCTCAACGATTGCTTCATGTCAGTAACATTGATGCCCAACGCTTCCGACATACCCAAATACTTATAAGTTTCGGCTGCGGAGAGGGCTCGAAGGTTTATGGAATCCGAGAGTTGGGTTCCCACGGATTCCACAATCTCCCCTCGCTTTACATGCATGACCGCACATTTGTCCACACCAAATTCCATCCTGATGGCGCTACTGAAGGTTTCAGTTACTTTCAGTAGCTCCATCAGTTGCAAGTTGTTGGGGGCAAAGAGTTTTAGGTCATCCATGTAGAGGAGGTGGGATATAACCTGACCACCTCTCCTCAGCCGATAGCCTATACCTGAATCCTCCAGCAGTGTGCTTAGAGGATTCAGGGCTAGGCAGAACCAAAGCGGACTCAAACTGTCGCCCTGAAATATACCTCGCTCGATCCTTATCGGCTCGCTATTCCTCTGGATGTTTCGACATCCTGGATATCGAAGGACCGTCCTCCATTGCCTCATACATGACATCAGGAAGGTGCGCAGAGTTGTATCTACTTTATACAATTCTAGCACCCTCATGAGCCATGTATGTGGCACTGAGTCATAGGCCTTCTTGTAATCTATCCAACATGTCGAAAGATCCTTTCGGGAACGGCGAACCTGTTGGCTAATGGCCATATCAATGAGGAGCAGCTCCTTAGTACCGCGGGACCCGTTCCGACATCCATTTTGAGAGACAGACATGATGGAGTTATTCTCTATATGATTGTAAATTTTAGCTCTCAAAATGGATGTAAGAACTTTATAGACCGTCGGTAAACACGTGATCGGCCTATAATTTTTGGGTTCCGCGGTACTACCTGATTTATGGAGCAGGTGGGTAACTCCTGTTGTCAGGAACTGGGGTAGCGAACCAGACTCCAAAGCATCCTGATACTGAGCTGCCAAGCGAGCGTGCGATCTCATGAACCATTTGATCCAGAAGTTGTGCAGCCCGTCCGGCCCTGGAGACTTCCAGTTGGGCAGTGGACGGACTGCACGAGCTACGTCTTGGGGGCAGATGGTAATAGCCCCCATTTCTGGTATGGGATTGCAGGCTCGCTCGACTTCTCGAGCCCAATCACCTTCGGTGTGACTGACAGGCACCGACCAGATATTGCGCCAAAAAGAGCACATGGCGTCATCATCCGGTAGGCGCGTATCAGCCACACCTTGGTCCGGTCGCTCCCAAGCCCTATAGACCCACCTTTCATCACTCTGGAAGGTGCGGTTCTGAGTGTATCGGTCTACTCGCCGCTTATACCTACGAATGCGGTTTGCCCATGCATACACTTTCTGCTTCAGGAAGTCTATGCGCTCTGTGACACGGGACATATAATCTTGAGGGCTGGTATCAGTCCCTGAGAATGCCCGCCTCACAAAGCGCATCACTCTAGGGCGAGTGTTGCCCTCCCTGAAGCAGATTAGTTCGCCGATGAGGGCTCTGGCCCCACCAATACGACGTTCAATCCTGCACTGCCAAGCTGGTACGGCTGGTTTCGGTCGCGTAGCTCTAGAGTCATTTGCGAATTTGACATGAGCTACACGACATGCCGCCACAGCCGCGCAGTACAGAATCGAATGAGTATCGGTGAGGTCTTCGCAGTCATCAAAATAATTTGACAACTGCGAATCCAAAGCCGCCACCAGCGCCCTATTCTTGTTATGCATGGGCAAACGAGGTAAACGTGGCCTAAGCTCGGGCGACATGAACCGATATTCTCGAATCGCACCCTCCAAAGCACTCCTCAATTCGTCACTGCACTGGGTACTTACGTTTGTAGCCCTGTCAACACTCCCCTCGTCAGCTCGACTTGTGTTAAACTGTGGTGGTACCATAACAGCCTGTAACGGGGGGACGATGACATTGCTACTCCGCATTTCAGTTCGTAGGCGATCAAGTACAGTGTCATCCAACATATGATTACGTTGAATGACCCGCACCTGATCCGACAGTCGTTGTGCCGAAACGTTGACAGCTGGCTCAAGCACCTGAAAAAGAGAGAGCATCCGAACACGGTACGCGGTCAGATTGTTTCCTCCTTCTGTAGCCCCATAGTATGAGCGCATGACGTTTTCATTGATGGATCTCGTCCATCTCATGCGCTGCACACTTCCGCCGGGAGCTGGGACCTTATCAGAGGCCGGTGGGCCTCGAGGTCCTAAGCCGTCCGGCGGCCGGCGTCCTCCCCGTTGGCGAGCAGGTGGTGGCGTCGTTGGCGGGGAGAAATACTCGTCGCTCGAGCTCGACGCAACTACCGCGGCCGGTGTCATCACAGCGCCCGCAGTGGGGCTGGGTACCGGCGGCGGCGAGGCGGAGCTGAGCGACGAGTCCGGAGGTGGTGGGCGTGCTTTTCTTGCGGCTGATCTTGTCAACATTTCATTAACATATTTTCATGATTTCCAATTTTTATTTGCTTGATATTTTATCGGAGGTGACATGACAGATGTCACCTCCAATTCGGTAATTTTAAATTATTGTGTTTTTGCATTTTCGGTTTTTCTGGTCTATTAATTAATTGATTTCCAATTATTCTTCCGATTTTATATTTGTTTTATCATGGAATCACTTTTATTATGGGTCGAATTTATTATTAAATGTTAAAATTTGCAAATATGAAAAACGAGACGTCTTGTTGACTTAGTGTTGCCAGTATTTTTTTTATTGTAATCTTTATTACTGTGGCTAAAAGATTCGCTTATCATTATGGCACCAAATGTGTGAATAAAAAAAATACATCTACAATAATATGTCTAAAATCATTCCCTCACTATGTCCCAAGCTCCAATTTCAAAACTTTTAAATCATCAAACAACCAAAAACATCTTATAAAAGTCTTGGAAATGTGACCGATTGATTAAAAATACAATAAATTAATAAAAAATACCTTAAAATGGTTCATAAAGTAATACATGCATTTAAAAAAAGAAAATATACACGTGTCTCTTAAAAATAATTCATTCCCTCACATTTAACTGACACTCGATTTATGAACACATCTTTAATCAAATATGAACGTTTCCATTCGTTTTAGAAAGTTGGTATTACTGTCAATTTAAGAGTATGGCGAAATTAACGTGAGCGTGTTGAGTTTGTGTTGCAAAAATATTATTATTTTTATTTTTGTTAAATTACATTTTTGATCGTCATTCCCTCACGACCTAAAAAACAAAACGTAAATATACTAAACCATTATAAAATGCATAGAGAAGTAGGTGGTTGGGAGTAATAAACCTAAACAAAACAACTTTAAAAAAAGTAAGGTTATGTCTCGAGCTTTTTTTGATTATTCTTTATTTCGTCATTCCCTCACCATCATTCCCTCATATAAATTTGTAGTGAGGGAATGATGGTTTATGAGGGAATGATTTTTGACTGGGTTAGCTTGCTTTTTTGATTGCTTGCTTTAACTAACTCCTGAATTATTGCTGCGATCTTGTTGTAGGATCAAATTATACCAAGAAAAAAGAAGGTATGCGAAGCAGAAGCAAAATTAAAAAAGAAAGAATATGATAGGAAGCGTAGGGAGAACATTAAATCCGAGCCTGTAAGTCTTGAAATACTTTCTGAACAAGAAAGACTTAAATACGGAAGAAAAAAAGAAACATCAAGACCAAGGCTAAGTCATCGTAAATTTGAGTTCACTCAAAGAAATTTTGTTGGCTAGATGTTCTTCAATAATGCTCTTTGAAGTTACCACTGCTAACATCGCAGAGATAGAAGACTTAGTCAAACAGTCACACACCGTCCTGCATTCTATGGAACCTAAAAGTTCGCCAGTTTGTCTTTACTGGTGATCTCCTGGAGTCAAGAAGCCTTTCATACACTGAATGTGTAAGAAAATGTGAACATTTTCACATGGGGTATTAATCTTCTTAAAATCGCAAAAAAAAGCAAAGTGCAGTGTAGTCCAAACACGAACCATGTCAAAACATCATAAGCATGGTGGACATTCATCAAATGATGTTATTTGGAATGATATTTTATTCCTCTAAAGTTATTATGGTTTATCAAATGGGATGAAAAAGTTATTCAGGGGAAATACTATCAGTTTCTGAAGAAAGCGATTTGGTAAAGTGTACGAAAAGAGGAAACAAATTCTGGAGATGCCAAATAATCAAAGACGAACAGTTGTATGCTTTTTTTGGGTGGGAAATCATCAAATAACTTCTCCCGCTCTAGGGTGGAGCGGGAGGGCGTTTCAGAGTTTTACTGACTGAAACCCACCCGTGTTCCTTCAGTTGCTTGTGTGCCAGGAGCAGCGGTATCTCTTTCGAACAACCCGCACCCCTGGCAGTCATCGATCCCTGTGGACCCCATCAGTTGATGCTGACATCTCGTTGAGGCGCGCGTGGAACACAACGCGCCGTTGACTTGGCTTGGTCCTTACCGGACAGCAAGCTAACCCATTAATAGCCGTCCGCAAGGCCGCGCCTACGGTGGCCGGGAATCAGCCTGGGATTCCTGACGCCCAGGGCGTCTCCTGCGGTGACTAGGGCCGTGAGGGCGCATATACTGCCTCCCCCTAACGTGCGCCGCATGCCTCTTCGCGAGCATTACTGCTTCGCAGAAGGAGGTGACGGCTACCCTTGCACTCTCGCTCCGAACCATGGCCTGGACCATGACCGGATGCGAGAGATCGCCACCGCCGATCGCCTCCACAAGGACACGGCGGTGCTCCACCCAAATCGGGCAGCGCCTCCACCGTATGCTCCACCGTGTCCTCGGGGCGATCTTCGCAATAGAAACAAAAAGCCCGGGGCGTTACCTCCCGCCTTATCTGAAACAGGAACCTCCCGAAACAACCGTGTCCGGTGAGGACGCCGTGCCGCCTCACAAGCCACTCTTCAAAGAGGGGACTTACCACCACAATCGTGGCGTGCCCAGCACTGGGTTGCATTCTCCATGTCGCCATGAGACCCCACCGGAGGTCCGTCCGCTGTGCCGCGATTTCATTTTCACGGTAATAGTAATGTAAGAAAATAACATTTGATTACGAAATAAATAGATGATATAAAAATTAACATTATTTTGTTTCCCCAGGTTCATGAATTCATTGTAATGATCATTCCCTCACCTAAGTCGTCATTCCCTCACATTCATTTTTTTTTAAATCTTCATAATTCGCATAAAACACGTTTATTATGGGGACCACTATATAATTAAAATCCAGTAACATTAGTACTACGAAATCCATAGAAAATAAATACAAATTTATTTCAATATTATTTGTCAGTTTTTAAGGACCTAATTTCGGGATTTCATGAGAATTACCCATCTAAATCACGAATTTGAACTCATTTGTCTGTAGAAAAGAGTAAGTATAGGAGAGGGTTGATTTTTTATCAACAATATTAGGGTCTGAAAAATCTACGTATTGTTACAATCTGGAACCCACTCCGCCTCGTACGGATTTTTAGACTCGATAGAAAACTGTAAGATATTTTTACTATTCGTTTTTTTTTTTTTGGGTGGGAAATCATCAAATAACTTCTCCCGCTCTGGGTGGAGCAGGAGGGCGTGTCAGACTTTTACTGACTAAAACCCACCCGTGTTCCTTCAGTAGCCCTTAAGCCAGGGGCTGTGGTGTCTCTTTCGAACAAACCCGCACCCCTGGCAGGCATCGACCCTTGCGGGTCCCATCACTTTTTGTGCTGACATCTCTTTGAGGCGCGCGTGGAACACAACGCGCCGTCGACTTGGGCTTGGTCCTTACCGGACAGCGAGCTACCCATTACTCGCCGTCCGCAAGCTCATGCCTACGGTGGCCGGAAATCGGCCTGGGATTCCCGACGCCCAGGGCGTCTCCTTATCCTGCGGCGGCTGGGGTCGCGAGGGCGCATATGCTGCCTCTCCCTCACGTGCGCCGCCTCCCTCTTCGCGAGCATTACTGCTTCGCTGAAGGAGGTGACGGCTCCCCATGCCCTCTCGCTCCGTACCATGGCTTGGACCAGGGCCGGACGCGAGAGATCGCCGCCGCCGATCGCCTCCACGAGGACACGGCGGTGCTCCACCCAAGCTGGGCAGACGGCCACCATGTGCTCAGGGCGATCTTCGCAGTGGAAACACCCGGTACTATACGTTTGTTTAATATTTATGTGTTATACACATAAATGAACAGTGATGGCCCAGTGAGCAGTAGTGGACGAGTGGTAACGGCCGCGACTTACGAGTTGTAGGACGTGGATTCGAACCCAGGCAAGCAATATACTTTGTATAAATTAATTTCATCACCACTATTCTCAGAACCGGACATGTCTTAGAATTAAAAATTAGAAGACATGTATCATTTGAGTGTAACATGTCTTCCTTTCCAAACTTCTGTCATTACGAAACACTCCCTCACACAGTAAGGAGGCCTGTGTCCCAGCAGTGAGAACATTATAGGCTGATTATGATGATAATACTACAACTAAACCTTCTGGAATATATTCTCTAAAACATTTTAAAAGAACAACCCGGTCATACGGATGTATACACAAAAAAGCGACTTTAATTTGTAAATATTATTAGGGTGCGTAGATGAGGTGTGAATGAAAATAATTCTTCAGTACATTAGATATTGATAAAAGTTGCCGCAAACTAAGATTATCTTTTACAAAAACTGTTTCTAAATCTAACCTTTTTCTCTTGTCCTCAGCGCGTCGGCTGCGATCTCCGGGTGGGCTCAACTCGTCGTGTGGACGAGTGCGGTGTCTGCGGAGGTGATGGCTCCTCCTGCTCAAGACCTCGGTACCACTGGCTGGCAACACCGGGGTCATTATGTTCTGCCACTTGTGGAGGAGGTGAGTTTACATGTTTTTTTATTTTGTCTGTTAGTCAACCAATAGACCAACAAGTCGGTGAAGGTCGCCGATAGACTTCTGCATCGCCAGCAGCATCGAATGTTTATCATTCACATGTTATTGGCTAAACAGGGTGACTTTTAATTTGAGATATTACTTCTAGGACTTGGTAGTATGACCCATTCGCAACAATTAAGCACCAAGTTAATTCACAGGATTCGAGAAAACCCAACTTTTAAGTACCTACTTTTGAAAATTTATATTTAGATTTAGTCACTATCACTTTTATCTAAACTCGCAAGGAACGACGGATGTGCTCTAACGTCCCCAAAATTGAAACTAAGTCAACAGACTTGAAGCGTATCACATTTAAACGATCTTAGCTTACTGATCAACAATGACAAATCAATCTGGTACAACTATAGTACAAATAATCTTTGATTATTAATATAAGTGACAATTATAATTGTTTTTACCTAAGGCACCTCATCACGTATTTTATTTTCAATGAAATAACATATTCACGCTTGTATACGCCGTAGGTGTTAAAGAGATTGTGCACCTACAACCCGTACATCGTTACAGGGATGAAACTGAAAGACGACGTTTTTCAGGAAACCCATATAATTAAAACTTAAAACCAAGGGCATGCAGCAATATGAGACAAATATTAAGTCCGATAGATCAATTAAAAAAATTGGGGACGGAGTCCATAGTTACTAGTCCATCATCCTTTAATGGCATTCATTGCTATTCCATTGGGTGCGTAATAAACCTTTCAATCAATAATATTTTCTAAAATTTCATACAGTTAAAAGTTCAAGTTCGTACATGAACTTTGACGCCAGTTATCTCAGAATTCTACTATTTATCAAAGTGTACAAAGTACTAGAAAGACATCTTTTTATAAACAACTAACAGCGCTCCGCGGTTTCACCCGCGTAGTTCCCGTTCCCGTGGGAATACGGGGATAAAATATAGCCTATGTCACCCGGGGATGGTGTAGTTTCCCAACAGTGAAATAATTTTTCAAATCGGTTCTGTAGTTTCGGAGCATATTCAATGCAAACAAACAAACGTACAAACAAAACAAACAATCAAATCCTATCTCTTTATTATTAGTATAGATACTATATTACAGAGACTATATAACATATTATTGAGAGTTTAGAGGGAAGTTCTGATTAGTGTCGCTGTGCTGCTGGGGAGTTTGTTGCGCCACTTCTTCTTCCCAGCTAAAGCGCTAGGAAGTGTCGAAGGGTGGGCGTTTTTGGGGGACTGTCTTATGTATTTTGACGTTCGAAAAGTGTTGATTCTTCAGCCTAATTTGAATAAATGACTTTTGATTTTGTAGATTTTTGGGAATTATCCTAAAAATAGATAAAAATGGGTTTTCTAGAATCCCGTGAATTTTTGGCCTTGGCTTTACGGGGTTATTAATTGATGTAAATGGGTCAGTCAAAATTACAAGTCCTCTATACCAGATTTTTGTCACCTGGCTGAGTCTAAAAACGCCAAATATTTCGACGTGAATCATGTTTCGTCACGTAAGCTATAGGGACAAATCATGTGCAGAGTTTTAAAAGAAAGAGCATGAGGATATACGTTGCGGAAACGACGCCAATTCCCCCGGGAACTTATCAAAGGCATTGCACTGTAGACGCACTGCATTGGACAGGAGATCTCGGAACTTTTGTGCTGAAAAAGGTCACGTTCCACTATATTAAAAAACAAAGGTTGTATTTAGATCAAGTTTAAACCACCAGAACAGTTTTGGAATTAAGAACCCAATTGATATGTATTGGCAGTTCTTTTCATAAAACTGACAACTTACAGCCAGTTACAGAAACTAACTTTAACTTCTAAAGCCCTCATTAAATACTAATATTTCATTAACTTGTTGCAGAAAGCAACATTAAATTCGATTTTAATGGTTCTTTAATTTTAAATAATGAAGTGTCAAACGAAGCAATCTGTCACAGCAAGCACCATTAGCGCGTTAAACTTGTTTTGTGCAACATCATTAAATTAATGAAATCATTAGCGGTAATGATTTATTATGTAATATGGCATTAATGTTTGTCTCTATGCAACTACGAATTGTGCTAAGTTTTGTAAAGAACTTTATCGAAATCGAAATAGAGTTGGAAATGCAAGAACCTGGCTCAGAACTAAAGTAAGATCGCTTTGATAATATGGCAAGAGACAGTGAGTTTTCCACACGGCTAAAAATGTATAGCCAAGGAAAGGAAGAATCTTCTCTCGTATCGTCAACAATTGCAGAAGCATAGTCTTAATACATTCTACAAAATACCAGCCAATAAGAAGGGGTTGAGGCTATTTCAATAAAACACAGGACCATTTTCAATTTTAATCAAGAATATCAATTAAACTCCAACACAATCTTAGGAGGCGTCTCAACAACGAATTACATCCCGAACCAGAATTCTCACAGAGCGTTGTATCCAAATCTCTTCGATACATTAGTGAGGGCAGCATTGTTAATTGTCGGCCTCGGGGTCTGCCTGTAATTTATATCTGGAAATCCGCCATTACTCGAAGCTTACGATAAATCAGACAGCGAATTCCTTTTGTCTCCGCGCAACAGTTCCTTAAGTGGTGCGGTGTAGACGAGCGATTGTTTAGACTACTTCTTGGTGAGTCATTGCGGTTTGATCGTCTGAATAGAATTCGAGATTGGCAAGGTGGTAAGATATCGCAAAGACTAGTGTTATTACTATTATTAAAAGCCGGGTGTGTCCCACTCCAGGGCAAAAGGCCTCTCTACCCTCCTGCCAATTTCTCTGTTTAAAGCTGCTAAGGATCAGTTCTTCTTGAAGGAGTCTAGCTCATCCCGCCATCTTCGTCCTACTCCTACTAATGTTATAAATGCGAAAGTAACTCTGTCTGTCTATCACGCTTTCACGCCTAAACCGCTGAACCGATAGTCATGAAATTTGACAGAGATGTAGCCTGAAATATGGAGAAGGAATTGAATTTTTTACGCGATAAACGACATCCACGTGGGCGAAGCCACTGGCAAAAGCTAGTTCGTTATAAATTAATAATGTTCAGAAGGTTCGTAATGGAAAACTTTCCAAACGTATGAAAATGAGTAATATTATTGACAGATTGAGACTGAGATTAGTATGCAATCGATCTCAAAAATACGGCAATTGCCCCTCTTAAGTTTATCTAGAAACATAAATTTACGTGAACGTCTGAACAAATACATCACCACCTTGTTTAAACTACCAGGCCCTCTTCTGTTTTATGTGAAAACATTAAGTTTAATATGATATTAACAGAAAGTGAATCGATTTCAAACAATAGATGCCTCTATTTACACTGCTACCTCTGACAGGCAAGTTTAAAAACATAATTTCATCATTCAATTTTCCACGACTAATCGCTTATACGACAAAAAAGTCGCCCGTCTCCCCTCCCCATTACGCTAGCGAAATTCTCATCGGGCGATTCTAATTAAGAACCCTTGAAAGATGAATCTAAGATAAGTATTAACACTGCGGAATTGTGCGCCGGAGTCATTTGTTTCTGTTACCAACTGGGCTTATGTAATATCGAGGCTGGTGTACCGAAGAGTGTAGGCAGACAAGTAGGTGGTTGGCTTACAATTAATGGGTGAATAACTTAGTTCTAAGCTACCGTGCGCGATTCTCAAACGCGTTATTGATATGGAAATCTTATCTTACTATCTTACTAATATGTATTAAAACGACTGAACGTATTTGGAAGAAATTTAGCACATAGATACGTTATAACCTAGATTAACATAAAGGATTCCATTCATTAGTACGTCCTCGTGGGATATGTAGATCTACGGTCTCTTCGAGCTCTAAAAAATCAAACTTCTAAGTCAACGCAATAATTTTTTTTTGTCATATTTTATCGTTCTTCTAAAAGAAAAAGTACGAAAACGGTTTACTTGTAGTTTTATCACATACAAATTGATTTTATGCTATTACAAAACTTACATTTGCAGTTGGAGAATTTACTGTGAACTACAGTGTTAAGTAAATACTACCAGAAGAAAGATGGTATTTTTAGTTCATAAACTTATTTTCAGTGGGACGCTTGTCAGTGGCAACAAACCAGTATAAGGTGGCCTCTTATTCTATTGAAACTCCCTACTACACTAGACCAGTTGATAACTCAGTTACCACGAATGTTGGAACTGCGCATCTCGAGCTAAAGGAACACCTCTTTACGCTCTCCACTTAACAAAATTCATCCTCTAATTCACAGTCTCGGTGTTCAGCACGCCGACTATTTATTACAGAAGAAACATAATAACGCAGACCTAACCCTCCACTAGATTACCTCTTGCCCACTGACCCGAGACGGTCTTCCAGACCTTCAGACGTTTCAATTGTTAATTAGGTGTCAGTGTCGTAATGATTAATGGGGTCTGTCAGACCCCTTTGTCGGTTAAAGGGTTGAGAAACGACGGTCAAGACTAAATGAATGGTTGTGACTTTTTGGAGGGTTGGACTGGAGATAATTTTCGCGGTGTTTTGATGCCGATAAGGATTTCATTGTTAGGGTTAACGGGTACTGAAATCCAGGATTTGTAATTAATGTTAACGTGCGCTTTTATGACTAATCGAACAACAAACTTCAATTATTTTAAGGAGAGCAGTTTTAATAATTACAATAATGTATTATGTGGCACTCACTGTTCCACATATGTACGTCAGCGCCCCTTGTAAACATTCGCTGCGCGAACAGATGACATACTTCAGAAGCAAATGCGTACTAAGCGGATGCGTTTTTATTTGGGACGTTGTCGCCTGCTTAATTGGACATGGTTATATAGCTGCCTCAATAGACTGAGGCCTCCAGTCAGGGCTGATGAACTTAAAACTAGCTAACTAAAGAAGTGGTACAGGGATGCGGACCTCGGCTTAGGGCGGCTCGAAATGAAATGAACAGATGCGCCAGCGTCAGTGATATTTAAAGTGCGCGTACAGACGGCGCTATAGTCGAGCGTTTGCTAAAGTGAGATGAGTGCCCGTTCACTGTAGAATGTTAAGTTTTATTTTAATGTTTAGTGTTCTCCTTTTGGTTGGCCACATATTTTGTATGTCATAGCACAGTTATAAATTGTATGTCCAAAGTAATAATCGCTGGAGTTCTAATCCATAGATGAGCAATGGGCATAGTTAATATTTTTTAATATGTTGTAATTGGAAAACCATTTCGTAGAATAGTGTTACTGATCATTACGGACTAAATTAATCATGAAAAAAATAATATTTTTGATAAAATAAGATTGACCATAATTGGCCTTCAAATGACGTCAGCTTTGGCCGTATAGTTTTGTACCGTTGTTGCCTCAGAAAATAAAACGACGCCGTCCTATAATATAATAATTAAATTCCAAACTTCATATTATTGACAGAAATATAACAATGTTTTATTAAGGTATATTTTGGCGCTTATCTTGTAAAATGACGTATTAGCGAACCAATTTTAATTAATTGTTTATTATAGAAACAAAACTAATTAACTTCAAACAAACTTGAGCATAATTAATAAAAGAGACTTGGTACACCTCTGCCCTACCCTTCGGCAAAACAAGGCGCGATGTTTTGTTATGTTAAGTTAATAAGAGAGTGTTTTTAGAAGGCAAACCGAATAGCTACACACGTCAGTATATCTGCCTAGCCTTTTTGCCAACTATGCTGGGGTCAATTTCCAGTCTAACCGGATACATCTGAATACAGTACTGTAATAGGCTAGTCGCATACCGAATGCAACCTTTATGTGCAGTCACGAGCATTAATATGTATACACATTGCCAAATTCAAAAGCGATTTTTTCCTAAGTGTCGATTGCAACCTTGAGATAACCTAGGTATTTCATTATAGTGTGGGTTCCACAATATTATTTTCATAATAACTTAAAATTACAATCAGTACAAGAGGAGAAAATCGGTTTTAAAAGTTGATAAGCGTATACATATTAGTGCTCGTGACTGTACATACTGGCAGCCAACGAAAGGGCTTGGTCTTATTCGAACTGTCTGGAAGTTGTAGAAGGAATCCGGCAAATAATTATAAATGGGTTTTTGTTTCGGAAGAAATTACAGTGGAGCGTCGATTATCAGAACGTCGCTAAACCGAACGACCGCTTATCCGAACAGTAGCAACGCGCGGGTCAACACCCTTCGCCCCGCGCGTGCCTCACTCGGGCCTCCCGCGCTGTAGTTTTCGCGCACTTGTCGCGACTCGTTCACTTGGTAATTGTACTCGTATCGCACTTCCAAGTAACCGCTAGTCGATAAACTAAATTTTTCTACTCGATTAACTAAATATATCATAGCTGAATCAATATACATATAGGTAGTTCGATTATCCGAAAATACCGGTTTTCCGAACACCCATGTCCCAATTAGTTCGGATAATCGACGCTCTACTAAGTGATTATATCAAGTCGGTGCTGTAAAGGTCTGTACATGGAATACACGTGAAGTTTATATTTATACGCCTACAGCCTTTCATTTATTCATATTCTCGGTTACCTAGGATTCTAGAGTCCTACAGTACTTTACATCGAGCGACTGCTTTTCTGATCTCCACAACCCAGTTACTGGGTAACACGAGACCCCTTAGTAGGACTGGTTATCAGATTTTTGGGTTTCTGACTACCCGTAACGACTGTCAAAGATCGACGAATGACAGCCAGGACCAACGGCTTAACGTGCTTTCCAAGACACAGAGGGGTCTCGATATGTAATGGATGGTCACCCATCCATGCACTAACCGCAGCAAGCGTAGCTTAACCTTCGATTGACTATTATCTAGCCACAAGTCCCTCTTTAAAAAGATTAAGGTCTTCAAAGACAACACTAATAAGAACGAAATGCAGTTTATTTCTGCAGTCGACAATAGTCACAAACAGAGAAACTGAATAGATTTTTCAGAAAACAAAAACAATCTATTTTTTCAAACTACAAATCCAAGCTCTCTTTGCTCCCACCAATATACGAAACATTGCAGATAGAATACGTCCACCGTACACTTTCAATTTGATATTCAGCAGAATCTCAAGACTAAATGGATGTATTTACATATTTATGTATTCAAAAGAAGTTGTCTGGAGCTCTGGATCTTAACCGTTGATTAGCATAGACGTTATTTTATTAGGCTTTATTTATATTTAAGCTGAATGAGGCTGATTCAAGAAAATATAGAAGTTACTGTAGCTATGTGTTTCTTTGGAGGATAAAATCAGATATTAAGTTATCTCGAAAGGAACCGATAATGTTACCGACATGGCTTGCAGAGTAAGCAAACTGAAGTGGAAGTGGGCTGGTCGTGTTTGTCAAAGGACTGATGGCCGGTGGAGCGGATGACTTATGGAGTAAATCAGTATACTGAAGTGTGGAAAGCGTCCCAGCTAGATAGACCGGCGACCTACAAAAGGCGGCTAGGATAGACTGGATGCAGAAGGTGAACGATAGAGTGTTGTGTCGCAGCCTGGGAGTCGCCTATGTCCAGCAGTGGACCACGATGGCTGTATTCATTGATTGTTTATTGAAAAGACCTGATGAGCGGCTGAAATAATCAGTATGATTTCCTGTTGCTGATAGTAACTTTTTTTTTACTGGGAAACGCATGATCTTTGACACCAAAGTTAGAAAAAGTGTAATTAAAATGTTCTGTTTATATAAACTTAATTCTTACAGAAATTAGTAAATTGATAATGTACCTGGTATATACTTAAATGTATGGTGGGTTTCTGCTGGGGAGTTTGTTGCGCCACTCCTTCCCAGCTAAAGCACTAGGAAGTGGTGAAGGGCGGGCCATTTTCGAGGATTATATCATATAATTTTGACGTTCAAAATGTGCTGACTCCCAGCCTAGTTTGAATAAATTACTTTTGATGTTGATTTATCAATATTGATATCATCATGACAATCATCTGTCTAGGCTAGGCAAATGATTATTTCCAAGTAAGTCGGCTTCCAGTCTTACCAATTGCAGCTGAATATTATTATGCAGTGACTGTCTATCTCACCTCCTCAACCCAGTTATTGGATAACACGATACCCTGGGTAAGACAGATTGATATCTTTAGTACGATGAAAGAGCAAAGTGCGTTCAAAGAGAGTCTTCATCAATAGGTGGCGACGGCAATATGACCATTGGTGGTCTGTTCCCAAACAAATGAAAAGGTAAAACCTTATTTATTTATTTATTTAACCATTTGTGCACACACATATAAACAGACAAGAATAAAGGAACAGAAAAATACGTACAAAGGTAATGCTTATTTCTACAGAAATCTCTTCCAGCACACCTGCGATAGGAGAGAAGATAACAGAGATGTAGACAACGCGTGTAATAATAATAGAAGGGAAAACATAATAGCACAAATTACTAATAACATTAATAACATTTTAAAAACATCACAGCCTTCGTCCATACATAAAAACCAAAATAACCAATTTCTAGGTTACACTCAAAGGTCACAAAGTTTGCTTACGACGTTCAAATAAAACGAACATTTACGTTTTATTTTATTGGCAACAATTTATTTTTATTTTATTGGCTTCAACCTACGAATGAAAGTAGAATGTAATAATTTATACGTATTTTATTATACAACGTAATTTATGAATCTAAAGGAAAGCGATTTTAAATAATACATCACAATAAATAGCAAAAGTAAGTCTCCGAATCGTCTGTTGAAATAATCGTGGTGATTCAAATCCTTCTCAGAAACTACACCATCAATAGCTTGGAATTACTGATAGTCGATCACAAAAGTAGGCAGATGGACTTGCACATGAGAAATCCGTAGTTTTCTCCAGGCTCCTTAAGTGACGATGGCCCAGTGCTTTATCACCACTGCTCTCAAAATCGGTGAAGGAAAGAATCGTGAGGAAACCTTCATCTTCGAAAGTTCGAACCAAAAATTCGAAAGCATGTGACATCTATCAACCCGTACTGGGTCCGCGGTGGATTATGGACCACTCTCTCTCACAGAAAGGAGGCCTGTGTCCCAGCTGTGGGAAGATTATAGGCTGATTATGATATATGCTATGCTTATGCAAGTCATCATCTTCATTTCAGCCGAAAGACGTCCACTGCTGGACATAGGCCTCCCCCAAAAGGGGGGGTTTTGCCAAAATTGCCACGCTTAGCAGGCGGATTGGCGATAGCAGTATGGTGGTATAATGCATAGAGAACGCTGCTGCCCATTCTCTAGTAAGTGCCTTAGTCGCCTTCTACGACACTGACGGGAAGAAATGGGATGATGCTATTCTTTTACGTCCGGCACGACACAGAACAATGTCGTTATCTGATACTTTCTGATTCTTATACATAAGTAGGTATCTGATAGTTAAATCTGCTGCTATGATTGTTCGACATAACACGAGCCACCCAAAGTATCAAAAATCAAAAGTAATCAAACTAACAACTTACTAGATATTTTCATTCATGCGTCATCTCACTAAAATATATCCACCACCAGCTGACCCAACAGACGTTATCATGTGCGGTATTCAGCTGCATCCGGTTAGGCTAGAGACTGACCTATAGTTGGGAAAGGACTGCAGATGATTTTTTTTTTTTTTTTTTTTGCCCTTGTCCTAGGGTTCATCAATAGGATGGACCCTAATCTTATTACAATCTAGCCCTATAGATAGACTAATAAGTAATTTAATTATAACCTAAACTATTAAATTGTCTTTACTAAGAATGTGTCCAATAGCACTTTTCTTATGCAGATGCAGACTGCAGATGATGATGAATTAATCAACATTTGATGCTAAAAATAAATAAATAAAATAAAATCCATTTATTTCAGGTCCTCCCATATTATAATCACAAGTTACAAAACACGAGATAAATAGAAATTACAATCTAAAAATTTAAAAATACAATGTCATCAAATCATAAATACAATGTCAAATAAAAATAAGCAAGTCACGGTCAAATTAAAATTTTAAATTAATCGGAAATAATTACTTACCATAAAATACAAATTAAAATAAATGTTTAGGGCAAATTTTGTATAAAAATAATAACATAAAACACAGCAAATATCACATCGCTCAATTAACATGCCCTGGCTATATGCCTACTGCAACACTTCCTAATATAGGGGCAGTCCAGCAATCATCACTCAATAAGGCAGCCGACATGGGCACTGCTGAGCGCAACGATCAGTGCGTCCACGTGAAGGTTGATCAAATCAAATCAAATCAAAATATTTTTTATTTCATATAAACCTGCATGGGCACTTATGAAACGTCAGAAGCTAGGTGCACGGTTCCAAATTGTTGTTTCCTATGGAGAAGAGCCGGCAAGAAACTCCACGGTTACTCTTTTAAAAATAATTGGCTTTAACAATATTTTCAAATTACAGAGATTAAATGTATGGGAGGACAGCGCAGGCCTGTCAATAAGTACCAGGTACTTAGACGAATACAGAATAGAAAATCGTCTACAAATCTACAGTCAGTAAGGCCTACAACGTTCTCCCATTCACAATATGTAAAATAATCTACATAAATAAAATGAACCTAAATAAAATTGATGTATAATGTCAATTAATGACGAGAATATAGAACTTTGTATTTGAGAGCAGTTAATAGACTTTCACATAGTTATGCTGTTAATGAGGTACCAGGGAAGCCACATGTGCAGAAGGAATTAATGCCAAACTTCCCTGTCTTCAACGTAGTCTTTTATCTTATAATATGCTTTTTTGATAAGGACACGTTTGATGTGCGTTGAAAAGGGTTAATCACGCCGCACACCAAACTATATGGCTCCGACATAGCCCCCGCCCATCTTACGCTGTTGACCTGATGCGTATACCAATACTTAAAGATTCTCACAAGTACATGTGGTTTTATGTCCTCCAGTTTTTTCCATAGAACATCGTACGCGACCAGCAGGCTTAGCATGACGTTTTCTATTTCTACGAAGAATAGACAGTGCTTTTTCAATACAAAGTGACATTTCGTTTGTCCATTTTTGACATCGCACCGTAGTTATCCTTCTACAATCTGTCATTTTGTCTTTCGTTTCTAACGATCTTTGTCTAGGTCCATAATAGACTATTTCAGAAGAATATTTATTTCCAAACTGTCAAAATCACACTGCCAAAAAACTTTCTACTCGACGGCCACAAAGTATATACGATTATCTACAAAATCATGATTCGTTTAGAACGCATAATTGTGTGTGGTAGTCATGTCTATTCTTCCGTCGACAAATCGGTGCTCGTGCTAAGCCTGCTGATCGAAAGCCCTGGACAGGTCGAGGAAACACGCATACACGGGTGTTTTACGATCCACGTAGTATCTGACGGTATGATTAGGACACAGTATCGCACTCTCTGTAGACAGTTGGGGTCTTAATCCAAACTGATTATAAAGAAATCCTCGCCCGCTTCTTACTTTTCATTTAATTCTTGAGATCTTCTAAATTTGTTTTGGTCGCCTTGGTCAAATAATAGCAACGTTCAACGTTCTAATAAATTGACCACAGCAGTTTCCTTTTATATCCGTTTCTTAATAATGTTCAGTAATTTTGTTTTCCAAACTCGCTTAATGTGAATTTAAATACTGCAAAACCTGTACTCAATTCTTATTTTTTCTCTTTTAGGGGCCTCGAGTACTTGAACGATAATGGTATTAGGACCAATTTATTTTTCTTTTTAACTAGAATTTAGTTTCATTTTGTGGATATTTATATTTCTGTAGCTATTTTCTACGAATTCTTGGATACGTAAAAGATACTCCTGGCTTTGACTCATATTATATGTACTTAGCTCATTCTTTACTTTTTGTTCCTATTCATCATCTTACACACATCCTTCCATGTTATCTTTTGTTTGTCTCTTAATTTTCTAAAATATATCTATATGCTGTAATCTCTAATTTGATTTTCTTCCTTGCTTTCATCTTTCACACAATCTGTTTTCTTTTATATGGTTTGCCACTTTTCAGCTTTCTTCCTCACTAGCTTAATTGCTTGTTTAATTTCTATAGTCATTCGAATTCCTAGTGGAAACATAACTTCTAACATTTTATTGATTTCCTAGTAAGTACTCGTGTACCTTTTATATGTTTTCTATTTCCAATTTCCCAATCAGCCTAAAAATAAGCGTTGCCACGGAACCTTTGCCAAAACGAAGTTGCTCGAATGTTTTTCCTAATTTCATCTTCCAAATGAACGTTTCGTGTTTCGTAAATGGAAAAATAATTACGTTTTTGTACTTTTCCCCGCGGTGGCGGTGCTGCCTATCCACGGAGTTTATTGGTGGTATAGAATTACGTTTTAGGCAAATGTAGTGGTTTTTAAAGTGGTTCTTGTTTGCTTATAGAATTTTGTATTGTTTTGTTTGTGTTTATGGTGTACTCACAAAATAATATTGACGTTTTCCAGCAGTAAAGCCAGAAATTTTTATTAACATAGAAATCAGATTTATATCGGATCGGATTTATGCTTTGACAAAAATATATTCTTGTTTTTAAGTGTCCACTTAAAAGTGGAATTTAATCATTATGATAAAACCATGGTTCCATGTGGTACCGCAAATAAAGAATATCACCATTCCATTTCTTCCCGTGAGTGTCGTAAAGGCGAATAAGGGACTTACCAGAGAATCAACAGCGTTCTCTATGCATTTTACCACCATACTCCAAACGCCAACCTGCCTGCCAAGCGTAGCGATTATGGCAACCCCTCTTTAGGGGGAGGCCTATGTTCAGCAGATGACGTCTTTCAGCCGAAATGATGATGATGATGATAAAATCCAGTTTTGTTTAATTTGCTACCTCTTTATTGAGATATGTATATCATTATTTCACATTGCTACGACTCACAAAACTGATTAGATTTCTTAGAACAAACTTCATCGTATTTACCTATTATAAAATAAAATTAAGTCAACGTTATTTAACTGGGCTCCGAAATTTAATACACGACACGGCGAATTTCAACTTTGAGTTCCATTCAAGAAATAAAAGCTGTCGATCCCCGGTTTCAGAAATTTAATTTGAAGGGATACCTCGCCTTGACTCTTGAATATATTTTCATCTACTTGGACAAATATAACTTTGTACGTCCTAATTTTGTACAAAAGGGAGTATAAAATACCCTTTGAGCTGGAATTTAGGCAAAAGAGCTGAAATTTACACGGGGCCTTTCGTCAGTAACGAGCCGAAATAATATAGAAGCATAAATATGTACCGACATACCTGTGATGGAAAGTAATTTTTGGTCCATATTTTTCTGACCTCTAGGGAAATTGGGGCCGGCGAAGCAGCCTGTATTTTAATTTCAACACGATAATAATAAAATTTGACAAATAGAGAAACAAAAAGTTCTTGGAGTATCTAGAAAGAGAATCGTGTTAATGTCAAAAGATAATTTACAGGTAATTCCACAAACATCTTTTTATTTTTTGTCAAAAGTTTCTGTATTTTAGAATTCTTTGTTTCGTTGGTATATAAATATTACTCGCTATCTCACCGTTCAGGTTGTTCACTCTTCTTTCTTTGTCAAAGCGGTGTTTCTTTAGAATTCGCTCCCTCTGAACATCAGGATGGCAACCAATCGGTTATCATTAAACGTGAAGGCCCTTGAGCATATTCGGAAGAAGTTGGCAGAATCATCCCAGCGCTGCCTTGCAGGATTAATGTCTCCTCTTCCTATTTATTTTTCTCCAGACAAAGTTTATTTACTTGAAATGTATGAATGTATTAGTATTTATTCTTTTAAAGTAATCCGTCCCTTCCGTTGCACCTGCCATGTTTTGTCTCTGGATCACCCTAAGGTTGACTGGTAGAAAATGCCTGAGGCATTAAGTCTACACTTGTACAGTATTTTTTACTCGTGCATAAAGTTTTAATTAATTTTATCTAGCCTGCCGTTTGTCAACTACATTGGGATTGGCTTGGTTTCTTTCTATTTTCGAACCAGACGCAGCTGAATACCCGCTATCCCTTCACAACCTAATTCTGGACAACACGATACCCCTAGTTGTGACGTCGTAACGACTGTAAAACGTCAACGATTGATAGCCAGGACCAACGGCATAACATATCATCATGCTCTACGAGGCACGGAGAGGTCGCGGTAAAAAAAGGATGAGCACCCATTCACATACAAAACCGCGGCAAGCGTAGCTTAACGTTGAAGGACCGAACTGTGTCGCTATTATTTTGTGACGAGCCCCTACATATTAATATTAGATCGTCAAGTTTCCGTAGTCCATAAAGTCATTAGATTAGCGAGTCAAACGTTTGAGGCTCCAGGGCGTTTGACAAGCGGTCTGGGGAGTTTGCAAGTCCAAATACCAACCAAGTACCAATTAGGTGCTTCATTGGTTATAAATATAGTGGAAATAGTAGTCTAAGTCGAAATACTGATGTATTTTGACTGGAAGATTTGTTATATTGGTAAGCGTAAAAAAGTCCAAATTAAGATCATAATGAAGCAGCCATTTTATACCATTGATACTATTTCGAAGTGTGTTTGTTGATTTTGTTTCGTTTATTCATGGAGATTATATTGTATCTGAAATTACATGGTATTAAAAAGAAAATTAAATTACCTACATAAGGAAAAAAACACGTTAAATATTACAACAATGCATAATAAATACAACATGTGTAGGAATTTCGTTATACAGGATACATTTTTAATCAGTGCGCAAATTGTAACCATGAATTCAGAATATTATTCTAGACCCCCAGCGCAGAAATTTTTCAACGGTTCTACATACAAACAAAACACAAAAAATCTGGTGTTTCATAGAAAAGTACAATACCTACGCGGTCAAAAGGTATGGAACTGCTGATTTTTTTTGTATAAGTGACGAACAATTTCTACGCTGGGGGTCTAGAATGATATGCTAAATTCATGGTTACAGTTTGTGCACTGGTTAAAAAGTTATCCTGTAGATCCTCAACAGCATCCTCAGCAGCTACTTGATCTATGCTGTGCCCGACAGGGTCCATAATTGTGACTAATGTTATTTCCCTACCAACTTTATACAATATGGTATGCAATAAACAATCGAAAATTGATCATAAAGACACTTATTCAACAGGAAACTTTAAAGGTGGTTTTTAAAAGAGCTTGAGTGGATCGCTATCCACTTTTTATATCGAGAAGCAACTTATTAAATAATATAACCGATTGATTGTACTTCACAATATAATTTTAAAAAAATCTGTTTGAAAATGTTTTTATTTTTCTCTTTTTAGTTACAGTAGGTACCCACTCCACACCCATTCATCATCCTTGGGGCCAAACAATGCATATTTGTGCGATAGCAGCAATCACGGTTAATTTTCTGTCATTTTTTGAAAGACTTCCGTTGTCTGTCTCCGAAACGTATCATCAGATCTATATGAAATTTAAATGGGACTATTTCGAAATAAACCCCTCCAAAAAAAAAATTAGCAAATCGGTCTATAAATGACGGAGTTATGCCCAAATCTGCACCTAACTCCTAAATTAAAGAGTTGTATCTTCCTTTATCAGCTCAGCGTCATTAGATGATGATGACCATATGCAAATTCAAATTCAAATTCAAAGATTATATTTCAGACCATTGGATCCATATAGTGTTAGTATAAACTTAGCCTATGTTAGTAATCTCAATAAATTAAAAATAAGACACCTAAACATTAATTGGCTACATGTACATGTGCACGCACATGTCTGCCAGCCCAGAGCCTGATAAAAGGTCCATCAACCTTGTCCGCCAGTGTAACTAAAATATTATTAGGGCTACCCCTGAATCGCCGTAGCATCGAAGCACACCGTTTGCGCATAATGGCGTGAAAGTCATCTACTCGCGCTTCCGCAAACATACTCGATGCACTGCAAAACCGAGGCAGCCCCAACAACATCCTCAGCGCATTATTATGTCTCAATAGGTTTAGAAAACATATGAAAAACATTGTTAATACCTATAAGATTTGGGGGTTGCCCTCGATTTCCCTGAGATTCCATCATCAGATCCTGACTTGGTGCCAATGGGACGACCTCAGGAGTATATTCTTTCAAATAAAAAAAGATTTTTGAGAATCGGTCCACAAATGGGGGAGAAATCGAGGAACATACATTAAAAAAACATACAGTGGAACATATAACGTCCTCTTTTTTTGGAAGTCGGTTAAAAATTAGGCTGTATGTCCCATGAAAGACGGGGCGAGCTTATTGTCATCACCCGGGCACAAAGCATCTTCATCAGACCGTATTGTTTATTTTCAGCTCTTATATTGTATGTTAATACTAAATGTATCCATTGTTGCAGGCTACAAAATGTCCCTAGCAGTGTGTCGTGATCGCCTGACGGGGTCTGACGCCCCTGAACAGCTGTGTGACGCTTCCAGCAAGCCGCAGGCATCTGTTGTCAGGTGTAATACGCATCCGTGTCCTTTCAAGTAAGTGCTACACTATATTTAAACGGTTCCTGCATTTTTTTGCAAAATCACATTCATCTCTTGCAAAAACTAAGTGAATTATGATATATATTTTTAGTATAGGTAGTTTTATATCATTATTCCTCTTAACGAAAGCACCTGCCACCTAATCTCTTCACCACTTTTGTTTGACTGGTAGAGAATGCCTAGGGCATTAAGTCCGCCCTTGTAGCCTAATTGTACGCTAATAAGAATAATTTACTTTTGGCCAATTTCTCTCTCACGTTGTTGGCTTCAAATATACAAAAATATGTAGATCAATTTAACCCCAGACATAGGCCTACCTATACATATTGAATGTTCTATCATAATTCCTGTACATCACCCTGCAGATGGTACGTCGGTGAATGGTCGGCGTGCAGCGTGACATGTGGTGGTGGCGTGCGATCCCGACGCGTGCTGTGTGCGAGATCTGCCAACGTCACCAAGACTGACACTTATGAACCTGGTGAGTTTACTTTTTTATGGATTTAATCTTGCAAGACCTTCCTGTCACTTGTCTTCTATCTCTACTCTACGAAGACAAGGGGACATTTTTTTTCTTTATTCTAAATAATAACGTGAGGGTCTAAGTAATAACAGCCACACGAGTCGATCGTTCAGGTTAAACTACGCTTGCGGCGCGGTTGGTCCGTGGATGGGTGACCATCTTTACATATATAGACAAAGACACCTCCTTGCCTCAGAAAGCACCTTATACCGTTGGTCCAGGCTGTCTTTTGTCAGTCAGGGGTGCGGGTTGTTGGAAAGAGATACTGAGGCTCCTGGCACACAGGCAACTGCAGGAACACGGGTGGATTTTAGTCAGTAACAGTCTGACACCTCTGGCCCTCCTGCTCCACCCAGAGCGGGAGAAGTTTATTTATTTATTAAACACTTTCAGTATACAAATGTGCAGAGGTGGACTTAGTGCCGTAGGCATTTTCTACTAGTCAACCTTTGGGTAATGCAGACACTAGATGAGATAGATGCAATAAGTTTATAGAAATTAATAGTACATTTTATAGAATTTAAATTATTTGATTAGTTCCTACCTTTGTCTTTTGTGACCACACACCACACCACATTAGCCCGCATTGTCGATTGGTTAAGAACAAACAACCTTCTAATTAATTTACAGAAAACTACTCTCGGGGGAACTCGACGGAATAGGAGGCTGTTTTAAAGCTCAAAAAAGTGCATACGGGCAATGTGCAGACTAAAGACCACTGATAGCTGTGAACCATATTTCAAAAAACTTAAGATTCTTACTTTACCTAGCCTGATCATTTATGAGATGTCAGTCGTTGTCAAAAGTAACATGCATATGTATGAAAAATTCCGAAGTGCTAGATACAGAAATAAAGTTCAGACCGTACCCTGCAAAACTCATTTAATGGACTCCAGTGTATATTGCATGACATCTAAGATTTATAATAAATTGCCATGTTGTATTACAGATATTGACAACTCCCACATATTTAAGCGGAAGCTAAAGGAATTTCTAACTGATACTGAACTGGTATTACAGTGTGAAGGAATATCTAAAAGGGAATCCTTATGGCCAATAATGAATAGACTTATAGTTATTTATCCATTATTTACTCTGACATTTATTTAATTACCTATTGACTACTAAATACTCCTTGACATGGAAAATACGATTAAATTGATTTTCCAATTTAATAATTTTGTCATAATAATTTTTAAGTATTTTGAAAGTAATATTTTAATTTATGTGTAAATTTTGCATGCCCGTGTTAAGGCAGAGCATGGAGAACATTATAAAAACATTGTAACATCTATACCCCTACCCATGTTGGCAAAAAAATAAATTATTTGATTTGATTTGATGTGAATCTTTGACTGACGTTAAAGTTTGTCAGAAGCCCTAAAGTCTGACAACCAGTCTTACCAAGGGGTATCGTGTTACCGAGTAACTTGATTGTGTACAATACTGGTATTTAGCATATCCGCCTAGATTGAAAGCCGACCTCCACATACATTGCGAGAAGGCTAGACGCGATGAGCGGAGCGAGTAATCGCGAGATGCGAGTGCGACTTCAACTAACATAATATATTTCCGGAAGTGTCTCGACGGTGAGCCACTGCAATTAGTTCATGTGCTGAACTGACTTAGAACGGCAGCGGTATTGTACCCAAAACGTATCCGCTGAAAGATCGAAGATTTGGGGTGAACACCACCACTAGGTCAATGAGACTGTTCTTGACCCTTATCATATTGCGAAAGCCTGTTCGAGAGCAATATTGGATCACCACGTGAAATATGTGGTAACCGTTTGGCGCCTATATTTACAGAAACACTAAATAATGTTGTATTCTTAGGTGCAAATGCCGAACCCGGCTGCGTGTCTCCAGCACCGCGATCAACTCAACCGTGCAGCCAACATGACTGTCCAGTATGGGTGGCGGGACCTTGGTCTGGGGTAAGTAACATTAACTGAATTCCACATAAGCGCTCTGATTAAAACTATGTCTTACCTATGTACTTTTACAAGAGCATCATCGATTTTATTTTGAGAGCAGGAGTGGCCCAGTTCTATTGGCCCTGACTCACGAGTAGGTCGGTCGTGAGTTTGAACCCAAACAGGCACTTTCCTTTGTGTATTTCATTTCATCACCACAGCTCTCAAAACGCTGAAGGAAAACATCGTGAGGAAACCGGCATGTCCTAGACCCAAACATTCGAAGACATGTAACATCTACCAACCCGCACTGGGCCAGCGTTGGGGATTGCAGCCCAGTTCCTCTCGAAGAGAGGAGGCCTGTGTCCCAGCAGTGGGAAAATTATTGGCTAATGATATACATTTGTCATTTAATAAATCCATCCAACGTTTCCACTTTGCTCTTCCATACCATCAAGAAAGGTATAACTACACAATACATGAATCCAAAAACAAAAGAATAATCACTCTTTTTTTAGTTAGCCTAAACTGTTCCACTGCTAAGCAAAGGCCTCCCCCAAATCCATCCAGGCATCCTTTTCTAGAGTTATTTCAATCCACCTCTTGCAATACGTTTCTAGATCGTCTCGCCACCTCATCCTGGGCCGGCCTCGGTGGCGTCGTCCATCTTCAGGCACCACCATGTGGAAACTATTGCCCAGCGGCATTGCCCAGTCCCATTTCAACATTTCACTCTTATTCATAGTATATTCAAAGTACACACAAGTATAACAAATCCGATACAAAGTGTACAGTAAGCGGCTCATGTTGTCGATAAACTATTCTATTCTCACAATATGTAGTGGCAAACTTTATTGCGCTGCTGTACTTACGTAAAGTGCAGGGACATGCAATTTCTTAGGAACGTGTTACACACATTGTTGGAGATTTTGTATACATGCTAAAGTTTTGTGAGGTCACCTTGGATGTCCTTGGATTCATTTGACCTTTTGCAGTAGAAAGTAAAGATAAGGATTATAGTTTGTACATCTAAACTGAATGAAGGTACACATTTTCTAATTGTATAATTAATAATGGATTCAGCAAGCCAGTTAAGTTGCAAGAATAATAAATTACTTTAGTAAATAATACCACCGGTAGCTTTTATCCATGAAAGAAAATATTCTGTTCATTATACAACATCTGTTCTGAAATTATTCCCACTTCCCCCAATAGTAACGAAACATACATAATATCTTACATATTTTAGGACATACTTGGTAAAGATAACGATAGAGATGATGGTAAAGATTGTGTGCAGAACATTATGCAGGCTGGTAAAAAAATAACTCTGGTTGCACTCGGGCGAATTTAGCATTAGTTGTTAAATCGAATATGTGGCGATGTAGTAAAAGTGCACACGTCCTGTTGAAATAAACAGCAATAAAGAAGAAATTCAATTTCGCTTCTTATTTTCTTATGGAGCGCCTACCCCGGGTCGGTTCCGGACAGTATTAAAAAAAAACGACTTTTAATAGTTCATTCGACACAATTTTAACTTCTGAAGTTTCGTTACAGGAGCAAACCCGTCACGGACCAAACAAAAACAAAACGATTCAATCCTAGTAAAACTAAAACCCCTCAAAATCTAAAAGAAGTCCTTACCTCCAATTAAAGAAAGTTCACCCTGTCTTTTTAATTTGTCCGCACTGACGCAAAGTTTCGAAACTTAAGCAAACTTGGAGCTTGTTAGTCTAAAGTTTAGACGTGGGTATTTGAGCTAGGTAAGTTCGTGATTACAATTTTGTGTGGCTCATTAATTTGTGTGGGTACACGATATTGACTGCATAGTTTGAGTTCGCCGATGTTTGGCTTACGAAGTTGACTTTGAGTGTCAAATTTATAGTGGTTGGGTGACCACAGGAGCGTGTAGAGGTTAAGAGAGCTCAAAGATTCTAAAATGATTTAACACCCGAATAATTCTACTAATGAATTTGGTAAAATCTTTTTCTCATATAGAAATAGGTAGAACAAGTATTGAACACGCTTGCTTACTGCGTGATGGCAAACCAGAAGGGGAAGATCCATGACACGAAAAGATCTCGCCGCGTTTTTTTCATGTCCGTGAGAACGTCGTCGGCTTGAGTTTGTTTCGCCATTTAATCTTAGGGATAGTCAGATTGTATTTTTTTATTTGTATGACGTGTCCTATAATTTCTTATTTAAAGAATAAACAATTTTATCTACTTTCATATCGTTAAAGAATTACAAACTTCAAAACGAGTTTATATTGACATATTTATAAAAATAAAACCGAAATAAAAACATTTAAATAATTTACTTTTTCTCAAAATTATGTTAAAAAAAAAAAACAATACGAAACAGGGTGAAACCAAGAAGTTAATATCACCAATGAGTTTCTATAAAAAATATTTCTAATGGAACGCATATGTGGGGTGCGTCATTTTTATTATAGAATTACTAAACTATTTCTCACTCTTTTAACTTTGATCTTTTATTTAGTAGGTTCAATCCCAATGTATGAGAGTAGAAAAAGTAATATATGAAACTGGACATAACTAGGTACGCCTCATTTTGCAAACGACTACTATTTCAAACCTTACCATTAGTTTTGTCTGCCATGGGTGCGGGTTTGTTCGAAAGAGATACCACAGCCCCTGGCATACGGGCTACTGAGGGAATACGGGTGGGTTTTAGTCAGTAAAAGTCTGACACGCCCTCCTGCTCCACCCAGAGCTAAAGCTAAGCTAGCAAAGTAATTTGATGATTTCCCACACAAATAAAAAAAAAAACCATTAGTGTCCAAGTGATTCTGAGATGTTGGGTGCGTAACTATCAATGTATGCGTGTGTACGTATCTAGCTATAGCTACTTACAATTTAATACAGTCCACACATTAGAAGGAAAAGATTTTTAGTGTCAATATACGGAGCGAGCAAAAAGGACGTTGTTTCTGTTAATAACCAACCCTTCAAACGAAAAGCAACCTAAACCGCCTAAACATATGGTCCATAACGAGCCGGATTGTGTCACCTACGATCGAGCTTCGCCGTGAGCCGTGAGAACAAAAGAACGCATTCCTTAGATAAGGATTGGCCCGGTGATCGGCAACTTACACGTGTTGAGACGATTTTTTACAACTAATTAACGAGTTTTAAATTATTACGGTGACTGACTGAGTGAATAAATTGAGAACTATTTAGTTATTTACGAGTGTAGCCCTTTTAATAACGTGAGATTACTTATGTGAGTGAGAGACTTGAACAATCAGTGTTATACGAGACTAAATAACTATAATAGTGAGTGAGTTGGGATTAAAACAGTGACGCGTCTGTTAATACAAATACAATGGAGAAGTTAGTTACATTACAAGAACAACTGATGAACAATTTGAAGACAGCCGAACGAAATTATAAGAAAACACCAAAAGAAAGGATAAAACGACCTTATTTGGAAACGAGATTGGAGGTACTTGAGCAACAATACACAGAATTCAAAAAGGACGTTGTTTCTGTTAATAACCAACCCTTCAAACGAAAAGCAACCTAAACTGCCTAAACATATGGTCCTTCGAGCTTTATTAGATCAAGGGTCTCAAGCCTCGTTAGTTACCGAGGCTACAGTTCAGTTACTTGGGTTAAAACGCATACCAGTAAATGGTTTTGTGTCGGGGCTAGGAGATGGTCATACGAGAATAAAACACAGAGTTTCATTTCAAGTGGAATCACGCCATAATCCAGCGAATTTTATTCAAGTTAACGCTTATGTAATGCATTCTTTGACATCTATGCTTCCCACAGCCAATCTGAAGACTCACGAGTGGGTTGAAATTAATAGTCTACCTTTAGCAGACCCCACCTATGCAACACCAGGTAAAATCGATATGTTGCTGGGTGCGGAAGTCTATGGAAATATATTGCTTGACGGTATTGTTAGGCAATCTCACGGGAGTTTAATTGCACAAAACACACTTTTTGGGTGGATTATTTCAGGCAAAGTGTCAAGAGCACCTCATTCGTCGGTAGCAAGTAATCTGACTAGCATGCATGTACATTTAGAAGAGACTGATTTACTTAAGAAATTTTGGGAAATAGAGAACGAACCTAACATAATACAAAAGGAGATGACTGGAAATGAGAAGGTATGTGAAGACTTATTTGATTTAACCACGGTTCGAGATGATAGTGGAAGATTTATAGTAAGGTTACCTTTTGCGACTGATGATCCTCAGTGTCAGTACGGTCAGTCAAAACAGCGAGCTATCAAAATGTTAGAGTGTTTAGAGAAAAGGTTATCACGTGCTCCCCAGTTGAGTATAGAGTATAATAAAGTATTTCAGGAATATTTAAGTTTAAATCACATGACGGAAGTAAATGAGCAAGAGATAGAGAATCCACGAGCAGTCTATCTTCCTCATCATGCAGTGGTGAGAGAAGATAAAGATACGACAAAGGTGAGAGTTGTTTTCAACGCGTCAAGCAAGGGAAGCAATAACGTATCATTGAATGACGATCTTCTTGTTGGACCTAAGTTACAACAAGATCTTAGGCATATCCTAATGAGATGGAGAAACCACAAAATAGGTCTAGTAGCAGATATTACAAAATTCTATAGAATGGTCCGAGTTGCTGATGAAGATACTGATTTTCAGCGAATTGTATGGAGATTTAATCCATCTGAAGCTATACGTCATTTTAAGCTTGTGAGGTTAACGTTTGGTACGGCATGTGCGCCATACTTAGCAGTTAAGTCTTTACAAAGACTAGCAGAGCTGGAGGAACATAAATACCCGTTAGCAGCAAAAATAACGAAACTAGACTATTATATGGATGATTTGATGTCAGGCGCTGAAACAATAACTGAAGCATTACAGATACATTATGAGATGAACGAGCTTATGAAATTAGGTGGATTTGAACTCCAAAAGTGGAACAGTAACAGTGAAACCTTTCTAAAACACATAGGCAAGAGTGGAGAACAATATAGTGACCAAAATACACCAATTAAGGTAAATAACTCAATTAAAGTACTCGGAGTAAGCTGGTGTCGGAAATCTGATCATTTTGAATATGTCCTCAACTTACCTGACACTAAAGAGGAGCCAATCACTAAACGACAAATACTGTCTGTTATAGCGCGACTATATGATCCGTTAGGCTGGATTGCGCCCGTCGTAGTTGTTGCCAAAATCTTTATACAGAGACTTTGGAAATCAGGCCTGGAATGGGATGACTGCTTAACGGAGGATCTGCTTCAACAGTGGTTAATTTATAAAAATAATTTAATTGATTTAAGGGAGTTTACCATACCAAGATGGTTAAACGTTACGCGAGCCTCTAAAACGGAATTACATGTGTTTTCAGATGCATCACAAGCAGCCTACGCAGCTGCCGTTTACATACGAATCACTGATGAATCAAATAATGTACATGTACATTTAGTCACTGCAAAAACTAAAGTTGCACCAATTGATAAGGAAGTTTCGATTCCACGATTAGAGTTGTGTGGGTCAACTTTGGCTGCTAAACTTATATTTGAAGTGTCGCAGATAATGGAGATACCCAAGAAAGATTTATATGGATGGACAAATTCTACTGTTGTCCTAGCTTGGCTCAAAGGAGGTTCAAGTCGCTGGACGACATTTGTTAGTAACAGGGTGTCCACGATTTTAAATATTTTAGATTATGAACAATGGGGACATGTCTCCACTGATACGAACCCAGCCGATTGTGCGTCACGAGGGTTACAACCGCGAGAATTGAATAACCATCCATTATGGTGGAAGGGACCTCAATGGCTGGCAGAGAAAAATATAGAAAAGGTCAACACAAACGTAATAGATACACAAGAAGAAGAGAAAATCAAGTCTTTAATTGTTTCATCTAATATTAACGAGTTATGTGTTTGGTTTAGATTTTCTTCGTTAACAAGATTATTAAAAGTTATATCATACTGTAGAAGAATATTGACTTTGAAGTTACCTAAAAGTGAACGACCGTGTTTACCTAAATTTATTACCGCAAACGAATTAAATGATACTTTAATGGCAATGATTAAAATAATTCAAGAACTCGTGTTTGAAGTTGAAATCAAACAGTTAAAGACTCGAGGATGTGTATCTAAAAAGAGCTCCTTACGAACTCTTTGTCCGTTTTTAGATCAAAAGGGGATTCTAAGAGTAGGTGGCCGCATAACACATGCAGATACGTGCAATGATACGATACATCCGATAATTATGCCTGCAAAACATCATTTTTCCATGCTCATAATTATCGATGCTCATCACAAGACATTACACGGAGGTCCACAGGTTATGTTGAACCTCTTGAGAACAAAATATTGGATACTACGAGCAAAGGAACGTGTCAAGAAGTGTTATAGAAAATGCGTAGTTTGTTTAAGGTACTCCACAAAGAAGTCAGTACCATTAATGGGTTCGCTTCCAGAGGCAAGAGTACAACCCAGTAAACCATTTAAGTCTACTGGCGTAGATTATTGTGGTCCGGTGAATATTCGTTTCTCACCCGGTAGAGGCTCTAAGTCATATAAGGGCTATATATGTCTTTTTGTATGTATGGTAACACGAGCTGTACATTTAGAAGCTGTTACTGACTTGACAGCTAAGGGCTTTATCGCGGCGTTCAAGCGTTTCACTGCGAGAAGGGGCCACTGTCAAGACCTGTATAGTGATAATGGCACTAATTTTGTTGGTGCCGACAAACAAATGAGAGAAATGTTCAACAATGCCAAGTCGGCCCTTCCAAAGGAAATAGCGGAGTTGCTTACGTTAGAGCGAACAACGTGGCACTTTATACCACCACATGCCCCAAATTTTGGCGGGTTGTGGGAGGCTGGCGTTCGTAGTACCAAGACACATCTACGTAAGGTAGTCGGTAATGCTACACTTACTTATGAGGAAATGGCGACAGTTTTAACACAAGTAGAGGCGTGTCTAAATTCACGGCCTATAACTTTACTCAGTGACAATCTCAATGACCCACTACCCTTGACACCAGGTCATTTCTTGATAGGCGAGCCGTTAATTAATATAGCTGATGAGGATTATTCTAAATCAAATGTTGTAGGTTTAGACAGGTGGAGACTTACTCAAAAAATTGTAAACGACTTTTGGAGTAGATGGTCAAAAGAATATCTAGTAAGTCTTAGCCAAAGGTATAAGTGGAATACAATAGGTACTGAACCAGAAATTGGTGATATTGTCATCTTAAAAGAGGATAACATTCCTCCAGCTAAGTGGATTCTTGGTAAAATTATACAAAAACACACCGGTCATGACAACGTAACCCGTGTTGTGACTGTTAAATGTAAGACAGGCGAATATAAGCGTCCACTTAGTAAGATTTGCGTTATAACTAAATGAAGAATTTACTTGTACCTATTGTTTTAATTAATTTTACACTTTTCTTTATTTTTACATTTATAATTGATATTTACCTAGGTACTTTACAAACTGTGTATAGGTACTTATGTTTCGTGCCTTTACTACATTGATTTTGTTTCATTTCTTGAAATTATTGTAACCAAACGGTGGGCGGGTCAAACTTATTTAGTGTAGTTACCTAGTTTACTATTAATGTGTACTATTAATTATAGTTATTATTATGTTATATTTTGTTATCGTGTAATCGGTATCATTACTTGCCTACACTTTTGAGTTTATAGGTGCACTTATGTTTGAGGTACTTATACGTACTATTTGTTGTTAGAAGATTTTTTTGTTTGCTTAACTCACCAGTTTGACATCGTTTGTGTAGATTATGTAAAAGTGACCTTTAAAGTCGTGTTATGTGCTGACTTTGATTATAAGTTTAATTGTGATTAAAGAACGATGTTCTTTGGTGGGCGGAATGTCCAAGTGATTCTGAGATGTTGGGTGCGTAACTATCAATGTATGCGTGTGTACGTATCTAGCTATAGCTACTTACAATTTAATACAGTCCACACATTAGAAGGAAAAGATTTTTAGTGTCAATATACGGAGCGAGCAAAAAGGACGTTGTTTCTGTTAATAACCAACCCTTCAAACGAAAAGCAACCTAAACTGCCTAAACAATTAGTTTAGTAATCTTTATCCGATATCCTTACGATACCAATTCATTGCATCACTCATTTCCATATCATCATTAAAATTAAGATCATTCTCTGTCCAGTGCTCAGTATCCTGTGGCGAAGGAGTCCAGGTCCGTGGTGTGGAGTGCACACCCTCAGGAGGTGGATGTGACCCAGCCTCCAGACCAGAGATATCACGACCCTGTTCTACTGGAATCAGCTGTCCAGCGTATAGGGAATCTGATGAGCCAGAGGTAAGATTCCTTCACAGAATAAGCTTATCACCTCATTTGTTCGAAGTTCTCATAGAATTGCAACAATGTAGATTGAAACAATGAGTTCATTCATTTAACTGCACCCGTTGCCATTGGTGTAGTGGTCGCAAGCGCTACTGCTGGTTACATGGTCGGGCAAAGTGTTATTGGGATTTTCTATTAAGAATTTCTTAGTAACGGCCTGGACTTGGGAAGTTGGTGAAGTGATGCCCCCGTTCCTCAAAAAGCACGTTATGCCGTTGGTCCTGCGCCTGATGTCTTTCCAGTCGTGTCTTGTCGGACTATGGGAGCGAGGAAATAGCGAGTGCACTTGTGTCCACGCACATATTATACTTGTGCACGCACATCATCATTTCAGCCGAAATACGTCCACTGCTGGACATAAGCCTCCCCCAAAAGGGGGGTTTGCCATAATCGCCACGCTTGGGAGGCGGGTTGGCGATCGCAGTATGGTGGTAAAATGCATAGAGAACGCTGCTGCTCATTCTTTGGTAAGTCCCTTAGTCGCCTCCTATGACACCCACGGGAAGAGATGGGATGATGCTATTCTTTACGTCCGGCACCAAACGATACAACGGCACACGGTGCACGCACATACTAGTCTCCATTGAGATTGGGTACCATGGCCGAAATACCGTCTGGAGGACTATTAATATACTTCATTGAATCTTTACGATTTATTTGTTTAGCTGTGTTCTATCGTGATGGAGAACTTAATTACCATTTCACGAGCAGTGATTGCAACGGTTCTACGTTCGACGTTGATTTTTTTAGAAGTCGTACCTATCTATGAGTAGTTTGCACTGAAAACTATTGATTTTATTAACAGCCCCCCAATTTCGTAACATACTTTTGATCTCGATAAGAACTCGACTTCGCAATCGAAGTAAATTCATAATCCATTGCTTCTTATGTTTGAAACGTATTTATGTTCGACAAAGTAAACAACGCATTGAATATGGTTGAATATCAATATGAACAGCATTGACATTTTAAGTATGTTACGCAATTACCCGATAATTTACATGTTAAATATTTTTTGTTAAACCATTTTAGATTATATTTATAGTTTAACCTTTCAGCCACACCTAAAACTTTGTAATAATTACCTTGTATTTAAAATATAACTCACAGTTATACCAGCAGGATGAAATAGAAGAGCTCCTACCTGGAGTGGTCTACCATACTCAGCCGTTGATACAGCCGTACCCAATGCCACAGGCAAAAGCAGAGCGTCTGATTGGAGAACCCGATGTCCCGGTAGAGGCCACGTAAGTAATGTTGAGTTAAGTCGATTTTTATAGTGTGGAGGCAAATAATTACATAAAAATCATCAGTCAATTGAAAATCAATCTTGTAGAACACGAAACAGATATCATTTTTAAATATCAATACGTAATTATACTATGTAGTTGATTATAATGTCTTAGGGCAAATTCCACCAAACTTTTATGATGATCCTAGAATAGGAGCTGATCCTGCAAATAAATTTTCAATTTTTGACAGTCTGTTTATCCTTACAAGTCTGCTGTCAGACATCAGAGGGGCAATTCTACTAATTTTAAGAACGTTCACAGTCTGATCTCAGTGTCAATCTGTCAAAAATACCTCGATTTTTCATACATTTTTGACATTTGCTTGTCGCTGAGATGACACTGCGACTAGATTTTGAACGATTTTCATTACGAGAATTGGCCTTCAGTTTTATTCCACGGATAAAAGATATCTGACTTTGATAAAATCACCCGTCAAAGTGAAAAATTCAGTTTAGTTTAAATGTTCAGAAAATATTGGAATAACTTGCATTTCAATCAGTGTATAAAATTTGAATGGAATAAATCTTGAAAGCGGCTATTAAAAGTTTTCTGTACGGCAAAGAGAAAGTCTTGTCTTCGTTTATAATTTTTGATCAAAGTCAGACATATTAATTTGAATGTCTCATTTCTTCGATAAAGATATTTGAGGACATGTGTTTTTCAAAGATAAGTTGAATAGTTATGAATTTAAAATCAGTTCGTGGGTAGTTAAAGTAACTTACTCTAAATTTTAACTAAGGTATTTCTAGTAATCAATTCTTTTGAATTATAGATCTTCACATAAAAATAAGCGGACTACAAATACAATTCTCAAACCTTCCTTGAATAAATAAAACATTAGACAAACAAAGTCTATTCATTGCTATACATAGAAAGTTCCGTACGTGAAAGAAAATGCGTAGACAAAGTACGAGTAATACAAAGTTTCTAAATATAATTAAATGATCTTACTTCAATTGTTTGAGTTCCGACAATTCTAGCTATTGGTGAGAGATCCTTACAATTTTGTCTTCGTAACAATTGAACTTTTCAACAATACTAACATTAGAATAAGACTTGTCGTTAAATCTTGTTTATTCTTCGAAAAGCCAAGTATTTTTCTAAAGAATACATACAGCTTCTATCAGAAAAGTGTGCTCATATTAACCTACTTGTTATTTTTCACAAGTTAAATTTTATTTTATTTTTTATTAGTTTGCGTGATCTTAAAAATTGTGACTTACTACATCGCCTCGGAGAAATCTGTTAAAGTGTTATAGGAAAACGTAATTTAAATAAACAAATAATTATTTAACTCAACGTAAGTAAACTCAAATAAACTAAAACTAAATTTTGTATGATCAAGGGATCGGTCATTCAGAAATATGAAGCTAGTTGCCCATTCTAAAGCGTAGTAGGTAACTATGGGGAGGAACAGGCAAAAAACTCCACGGACACTGGTTAATTCAAGATATTGGTACCATGATTCATGTTGAAATTATACATGTGAAAACGATGTAGACAGATGTGCATATTAAAAAGAGGTGTGTCGTTCTATCGTTATAGCGAAACAATTATCAACTGTCCCAAACAAAACTTCAAAACCAAATCAACACAAATGTATGGGACAGCTAAGTACTTTTTCGCGCTTGTGATGTTGGCCCTATGGAGAAAGTTGTACAGTTTTATGGTATATAGTACAGACCATAAAACTGAACAATCTATACATTACCACCTTAGACATTACCACACTTTTCTGATATCACGCTGTTTTTTTTTTTTTTTTTGTAATCATATTCTTTTGTTCCATCATTAGCTGTAACTACGTCTGCCTCCACACCATTAGAATTATCTAGTTTTTATCAAGAACGTCCATTTTCTTTACAACGTCTAACGTAGCATGTGTCATTGTAATATCAATTTTATTCCCAACGATATTATGATCAATATTCTCTGATTCCATTGCTCAATATCCAAGCTCAGAGTATTTTGTTGTTGTCTTTTCAGCAATTACAAAATATTCTTTGCGTGTGGCTGGTTGTATGTAAGGTATTGTACCTAAGACAAAAGTTTTTAAGGTTTCACTTCAAACATCTACACATTTTTAACAAGGAATGACATTACCCGTCCCTTCAACGAATCCTGTTGCAGTAGTCTTGATTTCTTGCTTGTGTGTTTCGAAAACGTCTTTAATTTCTATTTCATAGGGTGTGATTATGAATTGGCATTCAATATTATCAATCATTCATAGATTATTTGCGAAATCTACAACTTTGAAGAAAACAAATACAGATTCTGCAAGATTTACTATGTACCTAGCATTACCCCGGGTCCGAACCAAAATGATTGTTCACGTGAACAATTATTTTGGTCATCGTCATCGTCGCGTTTAATAATTATATCGCAGTCATGCGTTCGAGTTCGCCGAACGAAAAAGAAAGGAAGAATTCAAACTGTAATAAAATAACCTTCTGATCAATAATTCACTCTTTGAACTATGCACGATCCGTAAGTTCATAACACAATTGCGTGAGTTAAAAGAAAAGATATGTACTTATATCATTTAAAAGAGAACGAAAGTATTTATATTTCTAAGGCCCTGTAAAGAATTAAAGACGATTTTTGATAAATATTATATTTTTTGTTTTCTAGTGTTCGTTTTAGAACCCACCTTGAGTGTTTATGGAAACCTGACCCTTCCTGGGATGTCTAGAATAATTATAATATAGTTATTTTAAGAGTCGGGATGTTACGGTTCAAGAAGATGTTAATATTGAAAATGGGAAATAATTAACTCATCCTCTTATAAATTAATTGACCTTCTAATGATGGACACTTTTTAAAATTAATGAACCTCAAAAAAGCTTTTTGCGCTTCTAATAATACATCATTGTTTTTAATAATTGGGCCAAACTGGTTAGGTTGGAACTGTGACCCACCACGGGCGAGCCTGATTAGTTGTGTAACTAAGCTAGGGCATCCTGAACAAATGGGTAATGTTAGTTTAGAACTTGCGTTAGAAGGCCTCCCACAAGTAGGACCGGTGACCTGGTGAAGGACGCAGGAATCGGTAGGGTGCGAGAAATACAAAACCGGCCGAAATGGCGGGTTTGGGCTTGAGGGGCGGGCGTGGCCTATGTCCACCAGTAGCCATCTTTCAGCTGAAATGATGGTGATGATGAGATTAGAACCGTGACCAACCACGCGCGAGCTGAGCTAAGGCCGGCGTGCTTTACATCAAAGTTGGTTGCAGTTACTTGGCTATTTCGTATTAGTAGGACCGCTAATTAAGGTTCACAAAAAGAGGATTGAGGAGGATTTTACTAGAAACTTCAAATATTTTTAGAAGCACAAATTGGGTACTACCAGAGGTTCAAATAAGTATATGCCTTTTATAATGTAAGGATTTAAGTTAACTCAAGCAAACTTGAACGATTATTCCAGTATGGATATCTAATGAATCGAAAATATTAAAAAGAAATACTTCGAAACATCTTTCTAGAAAGATTTCTGAATTATATCAATTAAGGTTATCGAATATTACGGATCTACCCAAGATAACAAGGGCTTACATAATCTAAAGGCATGATTGTAGAACCTCTGAATTTGAGATTGTTGATTATACTCGATGAGTCTGACAACCAGTGTTACTAAGGAATATCGTATTACCTGGTTGAGAAGGTCAGATAGGCAGTCGAGATAGGCAGTCGCTCTATGTAAAATACTAGTTTTCAGCTGTATCTGGTTGGACTTGAAGCTGACTCCCAACGAAATTAGGAAGAGGCTAGACAGATTGATTGATAAATTTTAAACTTACTTTAGTGTGTACTCCTATCAAAAACAAATGTGAAATGACAACCAAGTTTAATATTATGATAAATGCCTTGGTTGTTGAATTCAACGACAAAAGAAGTGAGGTCAGTCCTGAAATTTATGTTTATCAACATAAAATATTTGTACCAATTTAAAATATAATTTCTTATAACAACTTAGGATAATATATTGAAGCCTAAGGTCTGACTTGGCTAGTTGTCATATACAAATTATATTATAGCCTTCGCAAGTTCTAAAGCTGTAAGTTCTTATTTTATTCTTATTTGGGTTGCTGGAAGAGACTAGCCATCGAATATAGGGCTCTTCCATGAATGTTTTCGTTGGTACTTAATAATAAATCGTATATGAAAACTAGCCAAGTCAAACCTTAAGCTTCAATATAATCCTAACTTATAAGAAGAAATCATATTTTGTTTTAAAATAACTTAGTTTGCACCTTTGCACTATCCAAAACGATAATTACACTTTTCTCATGAATTTATATTTGGGAAATGACAATTTATAATGATTATGTAACAGTTACTGAACTTCCTATTTCGTTTTATCCTGTGTGTTTAAGTATTATGTAAATAAATATTTACAATAACTGTATTATATCTATGTAAGTTATATTTCTAAACACAATGCACATTGTAAAGTTTATTAAATTCAAAATAATGGCTTCCAATTTGATCAAAACAGTACAAAGTTCTGTGTTAGGCAAACTTATAATGCTAAGTTTTAATGCAATTAAATGCAGCCCTGGGATTCCAGTCTTTTTTATTTTTGAGGGTGGGAAATCATCAAATAACTTCTCCCGCTATGGGTACTGCAGGAGGCCGTGTCAACTTTTACTGACTAAAACCCACCCGTGTTTGCTCAGTTGCTTGTGTGCCAGGGGCCACAGTATCGTTTTTCGAACAAACCGTACCCCTGGGTGGGATTGGCATTGCGGATCTCACCAGTTGGTGCTGACATCTCTTTGAGGTGCGCGTGGAACACAATGCGTCGACGACCCGGGCTTGGCCCTTACCGGACAGCGAGCTACCCATTACTCGCCGTAGTCGCCGTCCGCAAGCCCACGCCTACGGTGGCTGGGACTCAGCCTGGGATTCCCGACGTCCAGGGCGTCTCCTGCGGAGGCTAGGGCCGTGAAGGTGTATATACTGCCTCTCCCTCGCGTACGTCGCCTCCCTCTTCGCGAGCATTGCTGCCTCGCAGAAGGAGGCGACGGCTACCCATGCATTCTCGCTCCGTACCTTAGCCTGAACCAGAGCCGAACGCGAGAGATCGCCGCCGCCGATCGCCTCTATGAGGACACGGTGGTGTTCCACCTAAGCCGGGCAGACCTCCAACGTATGCTCCACAGTGTACTCAGGGCGATCTACGCAGTGGCGTAGATCGCCGTACCCAGGCGTTTCCTCCCGACTTATCCGAAACAGGAACCTCCCGAAAGACCAAGGCGTCGTCAGGCGCAAGGTGAGGACGCCGTGGCCTCTTCAATCCACTCCTCATAGAGGGGACTTACCGCCGCAATCGCAGCATGCCCAAAATTGCAGTCTTAAGTGATCTTAATAACTGAAAAAAAAAATGGAAATTAGAACATAACAAATAAAAATAAGACATTATGTTAATATCATCGCAGATTATTTATAAAAGCGTTAGCAGATCACAAGATAAATATTTATTTAAAATAAGAAAATATATGTATTTGGCACCGCTTCGAAGCACATAGCAACAAGGAAAAAACCCAAACCGATGGCAGATATGAAGAAAGCTTATTATAAAACCGAATCACATAAAATCCGTAACATCCCTTCTGTAAATATTAAAAGAAAACACACTACACAGAGGAACCTTTCTTCGAACTACCTACTCAAGTATTGATAAACTAATTTGTATGCACAGTATATTTCAATTCACACCAACCCCTAACCATCGCACACATCATCTCAACTTTACTCTGATCTGATTTCTATTTTTCTACTCTATGCACTGCACATAAGATTTATATTTCCTTGCACATAATATAATACACGAACCGTTTGTCTTGCAACGTTTCCTCGCTTACACTTTTACCAATTGGCACAAACATTTAACACAAAATTGATACACACAAGTTGATTTTACAAATACTTTTTAACTGTGGTCGAATTTGCAGGTATTGGGTGATTTAAATTACATTTAACACTGGTGCATTACTTCTACATATACCAGCCCGAAATTATTTAGGATATATAGCTGCCCTTAGCACCTCGCATGTCGACCTATAATGACCCCGTGTGAATCTACAATAGATAGAATAGATTTTTTCCTTTTCAATTCTGGGCGACTTTCGTAGGGTTGGGATATTTCTGGCACAATAATGTAGGGTTTGTAAGAGTTTAATAATAACTTACCGTAGGCGCAGAAGGTACAATTTAATTAACTTCTTAATATAAATATCAAATAAGTTTGTAAAGCAATTATATCTCCTTCAAGGCTATTTTTGTATAAAACTTTTTAAATGAAATTCGTTTAAAAGCAGCTTATTCCCTCGATTTCTTTGTTTTACTTTATGAGATAAAAATAATACACCACATGAAAATTAATTAAGAAAAAGAATTATTTTCTGCCAATATAAAAAAAAAACTCGGACGAACCCAAATTACTGTGCCAGCTTCAAACATTAAAAAAATCATTACGTCAACTAACACATTCTTTTTTTAAACAGCTACATCAAAGACGATGACTGGGGACCCTGCAGTGTGACCTGTGGCGAAGGTTGGAGAAAAAAAGAGGTCCATTGCAAGATATTCTTGGAGTTCAGCAGAACTATTGCTAAGCTGCCTGATAGCAAATGTTTGGGACCGAAACCTGCCGAGGACACAGAGAGATGTGTCATGGAACCATGTTCTATGGCATATGGGACTTCATTTGGAGATTCTAGTGTGCCATCTTATAGTGGTGGTGATAGGTGAGTTATTGGTAGACCATCGGAAATTTGCTTAATTAAATAGTGCATTACGATACGTGTGATCTCAGAATACAAAAAGAACCAGAAGCCGTGAGAGCGCCTAATACTGAAGCCACAAAAAGAGTAGTTTGACGCGCAGCCGTTCAGTCACTCTGTGACTCTGTGACTTTGTTTTACTGGTGTTCAATTTATTTAAATTACGTCGTCTTGTGTCGTTACTACCTCAAAAATTCAGCCAGGCTAAAAAATAAACAGGATGGGGTCACATTTCATGTGCAAGTAGCGCATTCAGTTATTGTCTTATTTAATTATTGAATTATTTGTTCAATTTGAATTGTCATCGTGAAAAATGGGTCCATCTTGTACGTGTTGGCAATTTAAGAGTTATGATTTCCCTTCTTTTTATAACCAGCTGAGGGCTTGTAGTATGTATAAAACTACTTTTAAAATATTATAAAGGACTTGAAAAAATAACGTTATGAAAGCAAACCGTGTGTATTAATGCATGTATAGAAAGGGACAGTAAAATTTTGATTTTATTATTTTTGTACCCCCAATCCTCTCAACATTTACCCCGAAAATGGGCAAACAATGTCTGAGCTAGCAATATTACGCGGGTGGGAAGTGAGGCGAGCGGGGGTCACTTGTTTTGTTTTTGGACACATCCTGCAGCTTGCAATATCAGTTGAACGGGGCTTCTGGTTCTTTCTGTATTCTGAGCGTGTGACTTAATAGTACAATATCTGGATGATCTGACTGGATGTTTTCTAGAAACGAAACGTAGCTAGATCGATTTATCGCCCCCAAAAACACCTGCAAACTAAATTTCATGAAAATCGTTGGAGCCGTTTCCGAGATTCAGATTATATACATTTACAAGAATTACTCGTTTAAAGGTATTCGATTAGTGCACAGTGTGAAATACTTATGTCACACGTATCGTATACCTATTATTTTATAGCACATGTGACCTAAACTCACGCATATATCACGTTTTTCTGTGTAAAATTGGACTTAAAACGTGAGTTTTATGCTGAGGGCTTAGGTCACAGTGCGATACAGAATTAAATCTTTAATAAATATCGGAATTCAATCTAATGCAGTTGGTACATACATTATCTTCATCTCATTGGCTATCAATCAAATAAGAACAATTCAGTTTATTTTGTATAAAAACATAAATTGCTACATAAACCGAATATCTGTTAATAAATAGATTGTTTCCCGACAAAGTATCTAGATTTATTTTCAAAATGTTCTATATCTATTAAATAAAACAAACATAATAAATTCAATAATTTAATTTCTCCAAAAGCTTATCCAGTACTCCATTTCCAACCGACTCTTTCACAACATCATTCACTCTAAACTTCAATAGTTCATTCTCTTCTGGAAACTCCGGTAGATCCATACTTAGGTCAATCCTCGAACCTTTTAGTAATGAATCATCTTCATCAGCCATTGATACAATTCTTAGCTCAATCATTGCTATCAACAAACCATATGGTTTAAATTCTTCTAAATCGGCATTGAAATCCTCTCTTTTGTAAACAGATTCGGCTTGTATGTCGAATTTGTTCAAGAAAACTTTTAGGTTGTCATAATATATAATTTTGAGGAGATCTAAATGTTCTGATCTGAATGCTGAATCGGTGCATATGTATAGAAAATACATGATGTCTGTCACTGGATTTGCGTATCTCATTGCTTGGAAATCTATGAAGCATATTTTTCCAGTCTGTAAACAAAATAATACATTTGAAGCGTTTTTGGAATTAATCACATTTCTTTGCCAAGCCTCTCAAAATAAAGTAGCTTGATTAAATCTCATGTAATGATATATTAATGACAATATTATTACAATATTTCAAATTGAATATCTTAATTGGATACACGTTAATTACTCTCTTAAATTCTTTTTTTTTTATTAATGTGTAACCTAACCTAGATTAAATCATACTAGGTATTTCAGCGTATTTTTTTTTTAATTTTGCCCCGCACTAGGAATTTCTCCTGTATTGCGGGTGCGTTTACAAACATTTAAATTCACAAACACGAACAGCCAGACCCGGAAGAATGACTTGTATGTCATACAAATATTTGTTCCGAGTGGGAATCGAACCCGCGACACGCAGCGCGAAAGAGGAAACAAAATCGAAATAATAGACTAAAAACTTTAAAACTATTATACGTAGACACAATTCAGATCAAGTGCAACTACATGTAACCTTTGGAATTGTTGTTGCTAGTCTAAAATAGGCTAAAGATTACTCACCTCATGTTTGAACAGCATGTTGTTGACCCAACAGTCTCCGTGACATAGAACGTTAGTTTTACTCGGTTTTGTATACATTTGCAACAGGTTCAAGAGCTTAACATCTATTGTTTCTAGTTTCCTCTTTGCTTCCTCATCAGTTATTTGCCTTAAAGACATCTCAAATGATTCGAAGAAATAGTTCCTCAATTTCGTTTTATCCAAAAAGTGATTTTGGTACAAAAGATCGTGGAACTCAGATCTGACTTCATCGAAACTTAATGGTTCTTTAGTTTGAAATACAAACGATAAAGCATGGAATTTTGCCAATTCACCAAGTACCACACCAATTTCTTTAATTCCCAGGTTTTCACATTTCGCAAGTTTGCCATCGATTTCATATCCCTTTGTCCTCAAATCGTCCAGAATAATTATCTCGTTGGAACTTTCTGTGTTTGTTAATAAACAATCGGAGAATTCCAATCTTTCGTGTTCATACAAAACATTTTGTAAGTCCTTGAACTTGCTTATCACTTTGTTGTACGCGATCACTTCTCTTTCATGCAGTTTGTGGAATAAAACCTGTCTTTCCGTATTCACTAAAGTCTTAACAATAACACTGATATTATTTTCGTCAGTACCTGTCTCTCTTATCTCCACTCGAAACACATTTGCTATATAGTTCGCTTTTTTACCACTAATACAATCCACGTTATACTCAAAATGTTGAATCCCCTTAGCGAGAGCAATCTGTTCGATAGAACTGTGAAGTTCTAGACAGTTAAACTCATCTGGTTCACTTAAATGGACTTCTAAAGACATTGTCACTGTCAGTAGTTCCGCTATCACTGACTGCCCATTGAGTATTAATCATATCATAAGTACCGTATCTTCTGATAAGCCAATATCAATACGTAAACATTTGTTTAGATTACATTTCGCGATGCGTTTTTTTATGTTGGCTATACTATATTGCAATATTACTATCGGATATAGGGAAAATAATTGGGCTTCAGTGACTTATGCTTCTTTTTATCCAAATAACGAAAATTACATTATTTTCACTACCTATATTTTTGACCTCAATGTTTTTTTTTTGTTTCTCTATGTATGTATGTCTATGTTTGGAAGTAAGTATCCGAAAATAAATTCGTCTTTTATTCCCAACAGCAGATTACTCACATTTGGAACTTCAAGTAACATCAGGGTGGCACCAGGATCGCCGGGAAAGTCTTACTCTTGGAAGGAAAAGGGATACACGAGCTGCAGCGCTTCATGTCTTAGTGGAGTCCAGGTAATGTAGTCATTTTATAAGCAGGGCTTAGTCCTGCATCTACAATACTAAAATATCATATATCCACACTATGATAGTCTGTCCGTTTGTTACCCTTTTACACCAGAATCACTGAACCAATCGATATGAAATTTGGCAATTAGTTAGCCTGAAACCTGGAGAAAGACATAGTGGGCTTTTCATCCTAGATTGCAGGCGAAATCGCAGAAAAGAGCAAGTGATTACCTCCGTAAATATATTATCTTCGATCGCATGACGTCATACGAATATCTTTTACAGGAGCTCATCATCCAATGCGTAAGAGACGAAGATGGAAAGAACGCGTCTCCATATATGTGTGACCCGCTCACTAAACCTGAGAACAGAGTCAGGACTTGTAACGATCACCCTTGTCCACCCAGGTATTTACACAATTATTTAATGTTAAATTTTTGCCGGTTGTCTTCCAGTACGCGGTTACCACTCCTAAACTATCCGGCCCCATCGGCCGTCTGTTCTGCGAGCAATATGCCCTCGCCACTACCTCTTATGTTTGGCAATTGTTCGGGCTATGTCGGTTATCTTGGTTCTCCTACGGATCTCTTCATTTATGATTCGATCGCGACGTAGCGACTTAGATGTAGCTTTGGAATGCCTCAGAACCGGTCGAAATGGCGGTGCTTAGGGGAGGCCTATGCCCAGCAGTGGACGTCTTTCGGCTGAAATATGATGATGATGATGAACGCCGGTTGTTCCAGGAGGGTTAGGCAGAAGTGTTGCTATAGTACACCGACATTTCGCCACTTATGAGTAAGTCCCAGAGTAGTGGTGAACCATTGGTATCGTCCCGACCTACGAGTGCGGCCGTGCGTTCGAACCCACACAAGCGCTTTTCTTTTTGTAAATCATTTCATCGTTACTGCTCTCAAAACGGTGAAGGAAAACAACGTCGAAGAAAAAGACGACAAAAAAAATCGAACACGTGTGTCATCTATCAACTAACCCTGGGCCAGCGTGGTCGATGACAGCCTACTCCTTCTCGAAGGGAGGAGGTCTGTGTCCCAACAGTGGAAACATTATAGGCTGATCATGATGTGTAAGCCCAATGTAATAGGGAGCGAGCCTATTGCCATCGACCGGGCACAAATCTAGTCTGTAATGAGAAATTCTTGAAATCCAAATAACATTCTAAATCTAAATTCCTTCTCATGCTTAGCAGTGGCTCTTCAGACCACTTGCCTAATGAGGCAGAGCCACGTAAAATAAAAAAGCAATCGACGCGTTCATATGTCATTTTTTGATCAGTGAACCAGAACGCGTGATCGTGCCTATAGCGGGTGCGTTTCGGTTTTCTAAACAATTCAAGTGAAATATGAACAAAAAAATATGAGTATTTACTATATTTAAATTACGTAAATTAACCCTCAACATAATTCTTAGCACCATCTAGGACTGTAGCTACCCTAATAATAGTCCACAATCAAGATCAGATAACGTAAACTGGCTGCACTACAATGGCCCTCTCAAAGCGACACACACACAAAGCGTTCTACCGGACTCCCGTTGAAACTGCACTAATCCTGATACTATGTTCTTTGTCAGGTGGAATTTCACTGAATTCTCGCAGTGCACCAAGTCCTGCGGCATCGGCATTCAGACACGAGAGGTCACCTGTATACATGAGGTAAGATTTCTGGCTATTCAAACACTGTGTTTGGGGCATACGAATCAGTATCAATCGTAGACATGCCAATTATTTCATCTTCAGGGTGATTTTTTGAACACCGATACACTAGGACAACTTCGTGACGTAAACGAGAATATTTTATTAAAAGCCTTACAGTATGAGTTGAATGCGCCTTTAGATAAAACTAATTAACTCGTATTATGAAACAAAATCAAGTAAATTATACGTGGAGCAGTGCTGACCCAATGGTAGCAGCTCCGACTTACAAGTTACATTACTTTGTGTAATTTATTTCATAACTATTGTTCTCAAAACGGTGATGGAAAACATCGTGATGAAACCAGCATGCACTAAACCCAATAATTCGAAGTCATGTGACATCTGTTAACCATAACTTTGACAAAATGGTTTTGCAATCAACTTTTACAGATTTTTACAAAATCATGGTACAACATATTTTTCTTGAAATTACGCCGCGGCCGCGCCATTGAAATGGACACAACCATACATTTTCTATGAAACAGCGATTTTTGTTAAATAACTGACGAAACATTTCTAGATATTGGGTCTAGCGTCATGTGCATAGTTCATGGTTACAGTCTGTATATGACTATTTACAATCAACACTCACCATCTACATGCAATAATTGCAATATGTTACGAGCCCGAAAGTCTGGCAATCAGTCTTACCAAGTGGTATCGTATTACCCAAAAACTGGGTTGTGCAGGTCAGTTCGGCAGTCGCTCGCAATGTAAAATACTGTTACTATTCAGCTTCATCCAGTAAGACTGGAATCTGACGCCAAAGTAGTTTGGAAAGGGCTAGGCAGATGATGATGAATTGCAATGTGTTTCAATGAACTCCAAGTAAAGCTCCTTTCTTCCACAGGTAACTCGAGGCGGAACAAACACGGTGGTGGTACCGAACAGCATGTGTCCCCAGCCACCACCTCCAGACCGGCAGTACTGCAACGTGCTGGACTGCCCCGTCAGGTGGCACTCCGGAGAGTGGTCCAAGTGCTCCAAGACTTGCGGGGGAGGGATAAAGCAAAGAGAGGTTTGTAATCTTCTTGTAGTTGTTCTTCTAAACTACGCAACGGATTTAGACGCGCCATCACCCAGACAATTTATTTCAGAAGGTCTGTGTACCTATAATATGGTGTAATAATATTATTAAATTTACCGATAATACTCGTAGATATCTGTATTTTTTTAAATACTTATAGGTAAGTTTCTCAGATTATAAAACAAAGGCAGATAGACCGCGCGGAACACCAAGAGTGAAGCCGAAAACAAATACTAATTCAAAACTCGAGTAAGTACGCTACGAAGCGTTGCATTGTATGTTACATACACTGCGACGCTTTAGTATTTGTTTTTTTGGCGTCACTCTTGGTGTTCAGCGTGGTCTATCCGCCTTTCTTTTATAATCTATAAGGTAAGTTTATACAAATTTGAAGACATCTCTCAACCCGCACTGGGCCCGCGTAGTTGATTATGGCCCACTCCCTCTTACCGAGATTAGACCTGTGTCCCAGCAGTGGGGAATTATAGGCTGATTATGCTATGATGCAAAAAATAACAAGAAACCATACTGTTAATTATATAGATAGCTATATAATAGGTTAAGACAGACGTAGATGTGACGTGTGTGTGTTTAGTCTTTTGTATTGTCTTTAATCGTCCTTAAAACTGCAGGCCGGATTTTGTAAACAATAACATAATAGTAAACAATCTTTTTTTAGAACATATTTCCTACAACATAAGGAAAAATATTAAATTGTTGTGAAAAGCACATAAGCACACATAACATCACGCCTTGTTTCCCCGAGGGTCGGGGCAGAGCTGTTTATATAAAACACCAACTTTGTGAGTTTTGTTTCATCATTGTCAACATTTCAGCCGAAAGACGTCCATTGCTGGACATAGCCCTTCCCAAACACCGCCACTTTGACCGGTTCTGTGCTTCTCGCATCCTTGTGGGAGGTCTTCCGGGAAACGTAGCATTGGAAGGCCTCCCACAAAGTGGACCGATTATATTAAAGTCCCACAATATAGGGGGAGAGCCTACTGCCATCAATCGTGCACAAATTTAGACCGCAGGCTGCGAATGAGAAATTCCAGATAGAAAAACCCCCGCTCTGGGAATCGAACCCACCATCTCATGTACAGCTGTAGCGCTTGAGACCACTAGTCTGGACCAATTATCGATATAATAATACAGGGCGCAAGGGACAGCCCTTCGAAGACTGATGGGGTGAATTCAGTATGTCATACTAAGATGATCGGTACATAAAATTATTTCAGGAACGTTATGGGAATCCAATAAACCGGTTTTGTATTTTTTCAGTCATTTATTCTCTCTTAGCATTGTTTCCTTAAAAGTTAACAATGTTTTTGGTAATGTTATATTCCACCATTGTAAAGGTGCCTACAAACTATGTAACATAACATGTTATATAACATTGTTTTATAACATGTTTCAGATAATGTGGACAATGAATGTTATAAATTAATAACATGTTATTAATATTTACAACAATGTTATAATAACTTACATGGTAAGTGTAACGACGAACCCAGCAACTACGTTTTTTTGTTCTTCTTTTGTTATTTAAAAGGACAACAGTCGCTGCCGCAGCTAGCAAAACGTCCTCTCGTCTCGACATTGTGGATAGCACTGAAGAACGACCACTGACAAAAGTTATATAACATTGTTATTCTAATGTGTACGGTATTGTTTTATGTTGCAATGTTGAATAACAATATTGCATAATGTGGACGTGTTATAAAACACAAGTTATATAACATGTTACATAGTCTGTACGCACCTTAAGAGACTGGTGCCTATTAGGTTTTAGAAAAATCCTGTGTTACAGGTTTTGTATTTATCTCATGAGCAATGTATTGTTAGCGTGACAAAATCCACGTAGCGAACGGCAGTGCAGCGACCCTTCCGCCTCTAGGCAGAAAATGAACAGCTGATTTCGCCCGTCGTTTGTTACAGTATTTCAAGTCCATTTTTTTTTTTCATTTCCGCTTTTTTATTTACATAAATGGAGAGCTGATAGAATGTTATTTTACATTTAAAAATCCTCGGTGGAAAATGATTCAAAATAAGCATCTGAATCTGAATATACCCTGTCAGTTTCCGGAGGGCTGTCGCTTACACCGTGTGTATAAAATTATCTTTTACCGTATCTCTGTTTTTCATACCAGGTGGAGTGTAAGCAGATAATGGCCCAATCCCACGTTGTGGAACGTCCTGCCTCTCTCTGCAGCAATCCACGCCCTGCAGCTACCAAGTCCTGCAACTCAAGACCCTGTCTCTTAGACACAGCTTCACCAGAGATATCACTGGCTAACTCATCTTATATACAGCATGATCCGAAGAAGAAAAAGGTGAGGACTGACTTTTGAGGTTCTCCTACTTTTAAGGGAATCTAAGGAAAATGTGTGAAATAATTATTCCATCACAATCCTAAGAGTTTGAGACATGGTCCAATCCTAAAGTAAAATCGTCTTTAGAAATTAAATTCGTACCATGATTATATGACGAAATATGAAAATACCTGTTTTGTTGATAGGTTAAAATCAAATAAAATTAACTCTAAAGAGTTCATTGGACTTCATTTGTAGTAATTCCTTGTTGATTTTGTGTCATATATATCGCTCACATCACTATAGATATCTTATATTTTCTTCTTATTCCTAAGTGTTCAAATAATGAGGACTAGTTTAAGTATCTTCAGAAGAACTAGGAAGAATTGTAACCTATTCTATTGTACAGGTAACAGTAAAGGTGGGCGGTTCAGCGACAATATTCTACGGCACTCAAGTGAAGATCAAATGCCCAGTGAAAGGATACAATAGGACCAAGATACAATGGGCGAAGGACCACCAGATCATTAGCAAATCTAAGAAGTATAAGATTTCAAGAAAGGTAAGATTCTGTCTGAATATTTTAGGGTTTAAATTGTTAGATTTTATCTCTCTATATAGCTGTTTTACGAGCAAGTGCAAGTTTCTGTGAGTCAGTGCGACAAAAAATAAAAGAGTATTTGCAAAGCATTCCAAAGTGTGCCAAAGAGTTATGTCCGCGCGCGGTTCCGAAGTTTTTGGGACATGGTTATAGAAATGTTAAGCTTATATTATGAATATGTTTGAAATTATTTCGTAGCAAGAGTATTATTTTGTTAAAATTAGGAAAACAAGCTTAATTTTGTTTAAGTATCGTAATTCGTCTTCTCGTTTATTATTTGTATCTTTCTTTTTAGTATAATTTTCTTCTTTCAAAATATTTCATCGATATGTCGATTATTTTGAAGCTTTACTTACACACATGTCGGTTCGAATAGGTTTGTGCGCCAATTTTAAAATACATTCTACAATCACTTCTTCTTAAAACAGGGTGCTCTCCGAATAAACTCTCTCTCACTCCGCGATCACGGAGTCTACACGTGCGTAGCTGGCAGATCTAGTGCCAACCTGACACTGCTAGTCAAACCTAGACCTGGGGAGTTTCCGTCAAGCGAGGAAATTGAGAGGCACAAGGCTTTAGATGAACCGTCGTCACCACTTTCAGATAGGTAAGATAATTGTTTCTAATTGAAACAGATAATGATGAAATAAATGTTGCAGCGTTGACTGATCAATCTTTATCAACAGCAGAGCAGACGGTCGATACAGAGCGATGATTGGAGGTACTTCTGATGATCAGTCGCATGAACAGCGTCCGGGGGACTCCAGGAAGAATTATAAGAACAGGCAGAAAGGTGAGCATAAATGTAGATTCTCAAAATCTTTGAAGCTTTGAAACTTGTAGTTAGCATAATATTTTCAGGTGTTTTTCATAGACTAAAGAGGAAATTTAGACGTTACCTCAATTATACAACATTATTTTTAGCATATGCGAAACCTGAATTTATTTTGTTCAGTAACTGAAAAGATTTTTTTTTTTTTTTTTCAAAAAATGATTTGCAAATGTGATGGAAAATGTTATCACCAGTTAATTACAATACAATCGCCGTACGGTTCGCTACCTACTAGTTAATTAACTAATTATTATCAATAAACACAATACGACGCTAGAAGCGCTGGCAGCGCGGGGAGCCGCGTGGTGACCATGTTTGTGTAGATAACTAGGTAACATAACAAGCTTATAACTTTGTGATTTTTCATGATACAGTTTTGAAATTTTGTACATATATTCTTTACATAAAAATACTAGACAAGTGTTTCGCGTTTATTAATTTAAATACTACAGTTACCAGTACAGTACCATTATGGTAATTAATGTAGTTTTTAATTTGTAGCACATAATTTTTTATTTCTATAAAATGTGTATTTTTGTTTGACAAAATACCGCAGTACTGCACCTGCAACTAAAATTACAAGGTTTCCAGCAAATTCATTAAGACTCGACACTGCGGTGCTTCTCGAGTGCCCTGCAAACACTAGATAAATTTCGAATTAAAGTCTTAATTTTTCGTACATTTGAAATTATAAAGCACTGTTTAAAAATTGTTAACCTATTTCTTAATTTGCTTGCTGCAGTTGGGATAAAAATATTTTGTAAACTGCTACCTTAGTTTATTTTTAATGTCAAAATTGTCAGTCTAATTAAAGAAGCAGAGCAAACACTTAAAATATTTTCACATTTTAAAAGTTTGCCAAAAATAAAATTATTAAAAGGACCATTTTAGCAAATATAAAAAACTCTACAACTAACAAAATCGTTACTTCTGAAAAATCTGAATAGAAATGATTACGATAGATAAAAAGCAAAAAAAAATTACACATTATCGCTAAGTTGCCATTGTAGTAACAGTTATGATCTATCAAATGTTTCTCAGTTATTACTAGCAGAAAAAATAATGGTTAATTATGAGAGCTTCACTATGGTCCACCTGAAGGACTAATTGCGGAAACCAAACTCTCTGACATACAACATGGTTAAAATTGTCATATCCTTTGACAGGAAAAATAGACAAAGTCCGAGACGCCCTCTACGGCAACACAGCAACGACAAGCACCAAAGCGTCACCGAGCTTCAACTCACAAGAACGAGACATGTACGACGAACACGAGGTAAGGTCACAACAATTTTATACTAATCTAAGACTTCCAAGAACAATGTGTTGATAAATCGTCTGAGACATTTAACGGAATTCTGTAATTTAATAGTGTTAAAAATACTGAGAAATAACATGTCTCTAACCAATAGAAAACAGATGCCTGCCAAGCCTGTCTCCGAATCCAATTTAGAATATTGAGGTGAAATGAAAGTCATGTAAAACTCAACTAACTGTGGTAATTAACAGCCTAAAGTTCTGTGAATAGTCCGAAAATACTAATAAACGATAAAAACAATATATTTTCAAAGCCAATTTAAAATTAAAATATTAAAAAGTACATAATCTCAAACGTTGTATAAAGTACAACCGAAAACTTAGATCATAAACGGGCTTTCCATCTGCTACCGATGATCACACAAAATCGTTTTCTAACAACGTTCAACCTAAAATCAGTAATTTATAATCACAAACCGATAATCTTCGGCCTGTCTCTACAGCGTAATGACAGTAATAAAATTTACAACCAATTTTACGACTGACATAAAGTTGTTATATCTAGATGATGTTGTTGCAGGATGACTTACTTATCGTACGCATAAATTTGTCATAATAATGTTTTATGGTTACTGTATAAAGCACTTTGTTACCTGAGATATTGTCTTAATCCTTAAGATGTTTTGGGAGAGATTATTTGTCAATCATCATTATTTAGCGTCAAACATTTACATTATCCTTTTTACTGTCTTCACTAATCTTTGCTCATAAAACAGGCTTCGTCACTTTACTTTTAAGAACATTATCATCAATAAGAATACTCATAACGACAAAATCACTAACCTTTTTTAATCTAGTCAGTAAATCGCCCTCAAAAGACAATTTATCAACACAATCTTATGCTTAACCTAACAAATCTTGCCCGCACGCTGCTTGGAACGTTCTGTATTGAAGAAGAGTGCCGTCTCCTCCCAGATGCTACCGCCCAAAAGAAGCAGTGCATCCAGGTTACTGCCTTGCCTGCATTACATAGTTATGCAGCTTCAGGTGAGAAGTTCCCAAAACAGAGGGTAGATGGAGATTTGGGTGGCATGCATTGCATGTGGAAGGTCGTTTTGATTTGATTTTTGGTTATTTTCTTTGAATTTTTGACATAGTTTTAGGGTTTTGTAGAGGAGCATAAAACGTCTGTGTAATCTTGTAGTCGGATATTTCTGTTTTAATCACTCATGTCAATATTTTTCGTTAGGCAACAAACCAATAAAATGCCTTTTTTTTCTCGTACTATTTTTAAACAAGCACAATACTATTACTTTATTTACTCCGACTATTTGGTTAGCTCAGATGAAAGTATACGTGTACTAAATATTTCATTCTCATTGGGAAGCATTGTGTCGCTCGTGCATCGTTTTCTTTTTTCTTCATGATTTCGGAATAAATTAATTCACACACATACCGTACTAGTATTAACGAGATTTTACTAACACGAAACGTTCAATTACTTTCTATGCAAATGTAGCTAATATCAATTAAAACACTTTTGACTGTTCTCGATATTTTCCTGCCTTTAATACATTCATTGATTTTAACTACCTTGATATCAAACAACTGTTTCGGTTTTGTATTATGAGGTAGCTTGAAACTAAAAACTCATTTCGACAACTTAGAACATTTTTAATTGATATGTTCAGATATTTTGGAATTTTCAGACTGGCAACTCGAGAGGCCAAAGGACCGTGGATTCAATTATCATGTATCAAAACTACGGGGTGCCCACTAAATCACATTTTTTCAATCTGGAAGACAAACAGTTAGTTTTCCCTGAAGATGACGACTCTGATATAATTATTGTAAATGAAGATTACAATAGGAACGTAATTAGAAATATTCCTGTCGATAGTCTTCAAGATTTGGATGAGACTACTACAGAGCACAAGTAAGTCTATGTTCGAAGATTTGCTTAGTGATAGAGGACTTGAACATTGCATTTTTAGATACATCTTGAAAAAATCATATTCCTTTATTTAAATAGTATAAAACATGCAAGGACTTTTAAAGCTGTGTGCCATAATGTTAAATAAATGTTAAATTGTAATCCTAGTTCTAAGTAGTTCTTTTTTATATACCTTAATTTTTTATTTGTTGCTGACATTGTGACTTGAACAGACGAAGACACTGGTAACTATGATACAATTAACACTAGTTTGAGACCAGGGGATACAAATTTGTGTATTCTTTTATGTCAATAAAACTTACTGTATTGTAGTATGACACACAGCCTGGTAGCCTGGTAGCAGTCAGTAAAATATATTAATATTTTTTTGTTTAGGTTTGAAGCTGTAGACGCTCACGAATACGTTTGGATGACTACAGAGTGGTCTCCATGCAGTGCTCTCTGCGGAAAAACAGGTCATCAGATTAGAGGAGCTGTTTGTCAGGTTTGTAACTAACAAATATACCTAGGTAATTTACGTGTTATGTGATCGATATTTTTGATTTTCATATTATCGATTCACAGTCTTTGAGATAAATCTTGGTAAATGTTTTGCTGCATGACTCATTCTTGTTTGCTGTAAAATAAAAACCACAATTTCTAGCTGACATTCAATTTGATTTTCGAACAGCACAAAAAAGATAACAACACGACTTCAGTCGAGACAGAAGAGTGTTTGTCCCGAGGAGGCACACCTCCTACCGTAGTACGGGAATGTGCTGGAGAGAACTGCGCAGAGTGGAGGACTGCGCCCTGGTCCATGCCCAAGTGTCTTAGCAGTGGAGCTGGTGAGTACCGTACTAAATTTAAGATGACTGGATTTTTCATAACAGTGTTGTCCAATATGGGGCTGCTTGTGTCCCTTGTTTACGTCAAAACAATCTTAACTTTGGCTGTTGCAAACATTAGTGCAGTGATGGCGATAACATTATCATAATCAGCCTTCTAAGTCCCCAATACTGGGACACAGGCTTTCTTGTTGCAAGGAGTTATAATCCACCATGCAGGCCCAGTGAGTGTTGGTGGGTGTCACATATCTTCGAAGTCGTCTAGGAGGTGCCGATTTCCTCACGATGTTTCCCGACACCGTTTGAGAGCAGTGCTGGTAAAACAATTTAAAAATATGCCTGCCTGGTTTAAACTCACGATCCAGTTGTAGCTGTAACGAATGGGTCACCACTACTTTTTAAAATTAAAATAATTTATAATGCTATCGCCATCACTGCACTCTCCGAAAGTAGGACCCTATATGTAGCCCTGCCCCATATTAGACAGTTAACGACTGAGGCAAGATCTACTTATGGAAAATAGTGTCGAATTTCCTTGCGCATGATAACTAAATTAGACGCACTGTTCATTTCTTTTTAATTTTCTCTGCATTCGACTACAGCCATTGAAGTGTTCCAAGTACAAGTCTTGTGCAATTTAATTTAAAGCTCGATTGTCACAATCAGCTATCGTCCGCCGTCGCGTGGAATGCGTGGCGAAGAATGGCACGACGCTGCTGGAAGCTGCGTGTGATTCCACCACCAGGCCAGAGAAGACGAAGAGAGATGCCAGTCCGTGCAGGGCAGCATGGGCTGTCGGACCTTGGAGCAAAGTGAGTCCAGACTGATGTTTTATAGCTGTTTATGTAAGAAAATAGGTCGTATACAAAAAAAAAAAAAATCTGTAGGTGGGAATTAAACCAATCAGCCCCTATTTTTCTACACATAAGGGTGGATTTAGTTTTTCATTTTTAAATTGGACTTCTTCGAAGTATACCATTTCTAATAAAAAAAATCGGTAACACGTGATCGTACATTAAAAATATATTTATGCACGTCCAGTTGAGAAACTCGTTTTTATTCGTCAGTCAAAAAGGTAAATCCTTGCTTTTTTTTGCAAATAAAAACTATAGGACAATTAATAGATATAGAGAAAAAATATCTGTATTCCCCGAACATTTGAGCAGATTAGTAAAATGTATACCCTCATGTCGCTCGTTATGTTTCAAGACCCAAAAAGTTGCGGGAGATCCTATTACCAATAATAACGATAGGACGAAAGCTGAAATTCTCAAACGTATTGGACAAGGACTTGAAGAGAATGCTAGTGCTTACGGCCTCATATGTTTTATTAGTCTTGCAGAGCAAAATACCTTATGCCTTTCTTAAAGTACCAAGTAACCTCTTCAACAGCTCACCCTCAAGAGTGTTTCTACCTAACAACATTATCTAGCATAAATTGACGCCTTCGTCCCATGCATAGATTGCAGGTACAGTAAATAAGATGACAGTTAAAATATGGGTGATCCTTGTACTGTGCCTATTATAAGGTACATTACCTTATAATAAGCATGCAACATTATTACAACATGAGAGATTTTTTAGATAGGTATTACAGTTCAACAATAATCGGCATGGTAAATTCATATAAGTAATTAACATAAATTAAAATATCTGCAATACGATAGAAATAAAATTAATAAATCAAAAGAATGTCAGAATTATTACAATATGCGAAAAAGAAAAAACATTACATTATTCAATATTTAAGTCAGTATCATTAAGGAAGTCATTTACAGAATAATAGCATTTTACAATTAATAATTCTGTCAGTTTCAGCAAAATACGTCTCTATAATTTTGAAATACGGAGACCTATTTTGCTTCCAGCTAATTTCGATATGTAAAAATGAAATCAAAACAATGTTTTATGATCTATATATAATTATAAAATTAATCTCTGTTTCCCTTGGTCACGGCATCACACGAGACCAATGTTGATAATTCGTTTTTGTTTGTTATTGGAAGGAGAAGGTTCTCATGAGAGAAAAATTAAGAAACTTGCGCGAAACACGTAGAAAATTCAAGAAAACTTGACGACCATATTAACTTTTCTAATGTTATACCAATGCGAATTCAGTGTTCATAGTTAAGAAAGGACAACATCTGTCAGGTCAGCTAGTGCTAAATAATATTGTTGTGTAAAGAAGTTCATTGTAATATCTTGTTCCCGGGATCTCGCAGCGAAATGAAAAACTAGTAACAAGCTGTTCCTGCGTTTCACAGTTTACAGTGAAACTATTATAGCTCTTAACATTACAGCCAATTTTCGTTCAGCTTTAAGTCCATTACTTCAATCAGTTTCCGGGAAGTTGGCCTAGTGGCTTTTTATTTCAGTATTTTGCATTTTCCCTACATAATTCAAGTTGGATAAAGTTTGGTTTCAATTAGACGAGTCCCTCATATCATTGATTGGCAATATATATTCTATGTTGATAGGAGAACAGATTAAGAGGCCTACGTACAATGAACTGTCCATACATACGTAATACCTAAATCATTTGCAACTTGAGCATATTTCCATGATATTATGATGATATTCGGATTCAGACAGTATTTATCTAGGCTCGTAGGGGTTTTTTTTTTCCAAAATACTTACCTGAAATGAAGTTTAAGCGAATTGAATTTCGCACATTTTTACAGCGTAAATGACATGTTTTCTCACTGTTTTTTTTGGTATTATAACCAACAATTTCCGTAATATTGTTGTCTCAGAAGCAAAGCTCATGTTATCAAGTTGTAAAATGTCGAAAAAAATATAAAAACACAATAAGTTTTCATTCATCATTTTTGGTATTACGGAACACATCCAAATTCATCATAAATGTGCAGTAGCTAGTAGCGCTATCGCGTCAAGCCATTGTCAATGTGTGTGTGATCGTACTGCTCACTGTAGGTATGTATTCTCGACAGGTACTAACACTAGCGCAACGATAGCAATTTTCAGACGAAATATTGTCTCCGCCCGAATCCTAGTTGCGAGCTTCGGTCGTAGGATTCTTAACTTCAAATTATTGCTAAGCGGTGCAGTTCTTTCCCATAAAAATAAATGACGAGGCACGGAGGGGCCTGTGGGCCTGTGGGCCAAGCCCCTCCGTGCCTCGACAATACTTACTAACACCCGCATATTGCATAAAGATGCGATTGCGATGCGATGTAAAGACATACCAAGAGCCCTCCGAGCCTCGGATAGCAAATTAAACCGTTGCTCCCGGCTGTCATGGACCGATGTTTGACAGTCGTTGCGGGTCGTCTGAAGCCTGGAAGTTTGACATCAAGACCTACCAATGGGTATCGTGTTACTCAGTAACTGGTTCTACAACCAGTAACTGACCTCTACAGATCAAATCGCTCAATGTGAAGCCAATCCCACATAGCTGGGAAAAGGCTAGGTAGATGATGTCAAGCTCAAACATGAATTGTACGACCATTCAGTTAGACATACTCAAGGGATGCCCCTTTACCTACAAATTTAATATGGCCACATAAAATAAACGCATAAACTAGAGTTATTGCTGAAATTTTATGTATATAATAGGGGCACTAAAGCATCGCAGAGAAAATCAGATTTTAGGATTACTTTAATATTTCCTTTTATGTGCTAGTTGCGTCACATCAAGGCGTGCAATGACTTGAAAGAAATCTAAGACCTTAATGGATCATAATTATATATAGCCCAGTGGTCGCTTTTTGAATCGCTTTACGAGGCGCGAGACAAAGCGGACGTGTATTTTTGAATTGATTATAATGAAATAAAAAATTACTTCAAATAAATATAATTATTTGCGACGTCAGTATAATAGTAAAGTGTGTCGCGTGTGACTTGTAGTTCTGACTGACTTACGTTGTGCAAAATGAACTAAATAGTACAATAAACAATAGGAAAAGTGGAATAGGAAATGTCTAACCCAGGTTCGAGCCCGTTTGGTCGTAGCCAATTACTTCGGCGTAGTCCTCCACCGACACCTGCTGAACCGGTTACCCCGAGCGACCCAAATCCACCAGCACCCGCGGGGAATGAACTGCCGAGTGAAGTGATTAGTACGCCAGAGATCCAGAGATGGATGGGGTCTATAGATTCTATCCTAAACGAAGTCTGCAGTATTGTCGGTGAAGGGAAAATGAACTCAGACCAGAAGCTTCGTGTTTCCACCCTTTGCAGAAAGGTCTCGAGTGGAACTTCTCAGATGGCCGTTTTATACCAATCGTTGAAGCAGAAAACGATTGTAGCCCATACCACAATCCAGCACCTACAAGAACACCAGAACGTTGTGCACTCTCTCCAGCAGTTCAAAGAGGTCGTAGAGACAAAGATGAATCATTCGGAAGATTCATCTTATGCAAACATGGTAAAGAAGGGTTCCGATAAATTCGTGCGTCCTGCAAATTTGAGATCAGTCGCCATCTATCCCAGTGATAAGACCCAAACTAGTGATGACACCAAGTCACTTGTCCAAAAGATAATCTCTCCCGAGCAACTAAAGCTTCATGTCCGTGGCCTGAGAAAAGTTAAAAATGGGGGCGTCTTGATTAGTACTGATAATAAAGGCGACATTGAGAAACTAAAGAATTCTGAGAAGTTAGTATCATCGGGCCTTACAATAGAAGAACCTTCTAAACGTCGCCCGAGGGTCGCTGTCATTGGTGTCCCCGTTACCCTTACCGAGCAGGAGGTATTTGAGTGTATCTACGAGCAAAACCTCTCAGACAAGTTGCCGAATATATCTCGTGAGTCCTTCCTTAAGAGTATCAAACTGAGCCATAAATCGGGTAAGAAAGACCTTCCTACCTGTAACTACATATTGGAACTCCCCGCTAGCATTAGAAAAATGTTAGTTAATCAAAGCCGAATTTTTATTAATTGGACATCATGCCCTGTGAGAGATTTCACAATAGTCACTAGGTGCTTCAATTGCCAGCAGTTTGGTCATGCAGCCAAGTTTTGTCGAGAAACTAGTCCTACTTGCAACCACTGTGGTGAGACTGGACACTTGTTCAAGGAATGCAGCAGCAAATCTTCTCCCCCTCAGTGTGCGACGTGCAAACGATTCAAGAGGAAATGTGACCATCCAACAGGTGACGTAAGTTGCCCGGCGCGCATATATGCTGAGACGAATTATAATAACTCAATAGATTATGAAGGCGCCTAAGAGCGCCACCCTATTTTTGTATTTAGTAAGCACACAAACAGGTAGTTTATCCTCTATTTATATTTTCATTTAGTTTGTAACGATCATGACAAATCAGCTAATTTGTGATATAGATAGTTTTGCTGTTTCTGAATCTAAAATGTGTAATGTTGAGGACTGTAAACACCTTCTTCCTTCTGGTGTCAAAACGTTAACCCTCCTGACACAGAATATTCGCAGCATTAATAGAAACATGAACGGCTTTGAAGTGTTATTACAGAATCTTGATATAAGCTGTGATGTTATCGTCCTAACAGAATGTTGGTTGTCAAAACAGACAGTCAACTTACCATCTCTTGACGGTTATTATGCATACAAAACTGAGAGAAACATAAATCAAAACGATGGATTAGTAGTATACATGAAAAATAATTTACGTGCAATCAAAGAAGAACCGGTGTCACAAGATAGTAATTGCTTAATCATTGAAATTAGTCCCGATACAGTACTCATGGCTATTTATAGGCCTCCTTCTCAAAATATAGACAGATTTTTAGATTCACTCGACACAAACTTAAAATCATTATCATCTTTTAAAAACATAGTACTTTTGGGCGATATTAACATTAACATTGCTTCTGAGAAAATAGATTCCCATGTACATGATTATCTGAATATTTGCTCATTTCATGGACTTCTACCAGCTCACTATTACCCCACGCATCAAAGCGGTTCATGCTTAGACCACATCATTCTAAAATCCAAAAATCCATCGAAAACATTGGTTACTAATTCCTCGCTTACCGATCATCAAGCTGTTTTACTAACATTACAAATAAGTTCACCTAGAAAAAACTGCATGCGTAGCTATACTAAAGTCAACATGACAAACCTCGAAAATGACATACGCGCTATTAATTTTGACCCTGTTTATAATTCAAACGATGCAAATATTTCTTTAAAGTATTTCATAGACTCGTTACAATTTTCAATAAGTAAAAACACATTTACTAAGACAATGCCTAGAAAGTACAGTTGTATCAAACCCTGGATCACACCCGGTCTCGTTCGTTGTATAAGACATAGAGACAAACTTCACCTGAAATTGAAACTATCACCTGATAACGAAATACTTTCTGTTACTTATAAAAGGTACCGGAACTTCTGCAATAATCTTTTGAAAAAACTAAAAAATCAATATGATAAAAATGAATTGCAGAAGGCGGGAAAAAATAGTAAGCTTGTGTGGAAATTTATAAAAACTAATACATTTAGAACGAAAAATACCGAGCTTCCGTTCGATTTACTGTCTTCAGAGATAAATCCATCCGAAGCAATGAATAAAGTGAACATTTTTTTTGCTAACGTTGGTAAAAACCTGGCTGAAAAATCGCGATATTTTAAAACTTTATTCCCTCAAAAAACGACTGCGACAATATCCTCTACAGTAAAGTCTTTTGTTTTATTAGATACAGACGTTAACGAAGTTGTAAGATTATTATTCGGGTTAAAAGATATATGTGCTACTGGGTGGGATGACATACCCAATAATATACTTAAAAGATTTAGATACACACTTGCCCCTCCGCTAACCCACATTTTTCAGCTTTGTTTAACTAATGGAATATTCCCCAAACTCCTTAAAAAAGCGATGGTTACTCCTGTATTCAAGTCAGGAGACAAAAATTGTGTGGATAACTACAGACCCATTTCAGTGCTAACTGGACTCTCAAAAGTTTTAGAGAAAATTATCAACTGTAGGTTGATAAAATATCTGGAAGATAACAAACTACTTTCAGATAATCAATTTGGATTTAGGCCCAAAAGATCAACTGGCCAGGCAGTACACAAATTAACTGATTATATTGCTACTAATCTAGATAATGGTATGCACACAATTGGTATCTTTCTAGACCTCGCCAAGGCCTTCGACACTATTTCTTGTACTTTACTTTTGCACAAGCTTGAAACACTAGGGATAAGAGGAGCACAACTTCTACTATTTGCTGATTATCTCAGCGAGCGTTATCAAAGTGTAAAAATAGGTCAGTATACAAGTTCTGAACTTAAAAATAGTGCTTTTGGCATTCCACAAGGCAGCATTTTGGGGCCCACATTATTTTTGGTCTATATAAATGAACTGTGCAGCCTGCCACTTCAAAATGGTGTCATAATGTCTTATGCTGATGACACCGCTCTACTGTTCTCAGCTAAATCAAGAGCTGAGGTCTATGAACACGCTCAAAATGGTTTTAACATAGTGTCCGATTGGCTCCATAATAACATCCTAACATTAAATGCAGATAAAACAAAATACATTTTATTTGCAATGAGAAACACTAACATACCGCTAAATAATCTAAACATTTACGCACATAATTGTAGCACTTACGCTGACACTGCATGTTCTTGCACTACTTTAGCTAAAGCTGACCATTTGAAATATCTAGGTGTCACTATTGACACGAATCTAAATTTCCGTAAACATATCGATTTACTATGTGCTAGAGTGCGCAAATTAATATATGTTTTTAAGAATTTACGGAACATAGCCGACTATAAATTAATTAAACAAGTTTATTTGGCTTTGTGTCAACCCATTCTTAGCTATTGCATAACTTCATGGGGTGGTGCAGCAAAAACAATTTTACTCCCTCTAGAGCGTGCTCAAAGAGCAATTCTAAAGGTTGCTACCTTTCGCCCTTTTAGATTTCCTACTCACCAGCTCTACATTGCATGTAATGTACTAACAGTTCGGCAATTATTCATTCTAAGCATCGTACTTCACCAGCACACTGCACTTCCTTTTGACCCAGTACCTTCCGACAAGAGAAGGAAGGATTTAGTTTGCATAAAGCCTCAAACTAGACATGCGTTTGCTAATCGATTTTATGTGTATTTAGGTCCTTTTCTGTATAATAGACTTAACAAATTAATGAGCATATATCGTTTGAGCTATAAAAAATGTAGTGCTGTGTTATCAGAATACTTAGCGTTACTCAATTACGCAGACACAGAAAAACTTCTGGAAATTATGTCATGACAATAATTAATTATTCCCTCGTAAGTATTTACTTTTGTAGTATTTACATTGGCTTAGTTATAGGTATTAATGTTTAATTACCAATATGCTTTATCTCATAGTTGCTAATAGATTGTTTTTATATAAACTTAATTTTAAATGAAATTGACCCAATTTAATTGAAATGTAAAGTGATGGCCCGAAACACAGGTTTCTATAAACCTAGATCGGGTGAGTCGCAACCTAACTTTCTAATTCCGGAACATTATCACTTGCACTTGTAAATATATATTTTAGAAATAGTTTATTTTTAGGCACTATAATTGTATGGTAATTTACTTCTGTTGGCTAAATGTACTGTTTTTGTATACGTTTTTATTAAATAAATAAATAAATAAAAAAAAGTGGTATTTAGATTTAGTAGGTATAAAGGCAGGTGAATAATGATGATGCGAGAGAACCAAAAAGTCCTTGTATCACAGTCCTAGAAAATCTCATTTTTATCACCTTAACTCTCCATTTTTCCGCAGTGTGTAGGTCCCTGCTCCTCAGTGGGTCGCCAGCACCGGGCCCTGCGTTGCGTGTGGCGCGCCATGACCGGGGCCCGGCGCCGCGGCCGGGAGCGCAGCGCCGGCGCCGCGTGCGAGGGGCTGGCGCGCCCCGGCGTCAGCCGGCCCTGCCAAGTACATGCCTGTGTTAATAAAGGTAACGGTGGGGAGATTAGAGGTTAGCTTGGCCTTCTTTAAGGTCCAGTTGCACCACAAATCACTGAATACGTTCAACGGTACGTTTCCTTGCCTCGGAAAGCACGTCAAGCCGTTGGTCTCAGCTGCCATTCGCGGATAGCGGACAGTCGTTAAGAGTCGTCAGAAGCCCAAAAGCCCGACCACCAGTTCCAGTTACTGGGTAATACGATTCCCCTAGATAAAAACCTAGGATATCGTACTACCCAGTAACTGGATTATGGAGGTCAGATAGGCAGTCGCTCCATGTAACATACTGGTACTCAGCTGCATCCAATTAGACTGGAAGTTGACCTCAACATAGTTGGGAAAAGGCTAGCCAGATGATGACGTTTAGGGACTACTCACACTTATTCAGCTCTGTTCAGCTTTTGTCCATAGAAAACAACGATTTTGTATAGACTCCGTTCAGCTTTCCGCGGCTGTACGGATGCGTACGCATCTCATACAAAATCGTTGTTTTCTATGTACAGACGCCAGCACATCAAGCTACCCCAAAACTGTCAAATTTTCTGAATTGAACATGAACCTTATGTTTTTGTCGTAAACTGGAAAATCTAATAAAGAAATTTGACAGATTGGGGTAGCTTGATGTGCTGGTGTATGTACAAAAGCTGAACAGAGCTGAATAAGTGTGAGTAGTCCCTTAAAGGGAAACTTATTTAAAACTTAATTCTGTCTATGTCATCTTGAAATGATTGACAGAAACAGAACGAGGTTTTTAATTCGTTTATGGCTAAACTTGTTTAGTGATGTGTGGTGCAAGTTGGCCTAAGTAATACTGTAGTTTTTTAACCCCCGACGCAAAAACGACGGGGTGTTATAAGTTTGACGTGTCTGTGTGTGTGTGTGTGTGTGTGTGTGTGTATGTGTGTGTGTGTGTGTGTCTGTCTGAGGCAACGTAGCTCCCGAACGGATGAACCGATTTTGATTTAGTTTTTTTTGTTTGAAAGGTGTATTAGTCGGGAGTGTTCTTAGATATGTTTCATCAAAATCGGTTCAGCCGTTTGAAGATTATCAGCTCTTTTCTGGTTGAAAAAGGGATTTTAGCCTCTGATCAACTCAAAATTTGGGATTCTATTACTTCAATGATATTAGACGAATAAAATAACCTTGAACTGATGCTAGAGCAACACCTGGAATTTCCAGGAAACCCAAGTTATTCACCATCAAACAGCAGAAGTATCGTGTTTGGGCTCATTGAAAAGGTCTCAATGAATATCTTATAGATAAATGGTGATTTAAGGGAGACATTAAGTTTAAAAAGCAAGAAATAAAAATTAAATTTAAAATTTAAAAAACCCCCGACCCAAACAAAACTCGAAAAAGTAAAAAATAATATGTATAGGCCTTTTAATTTGAACGTAATATTTTGATCAGGGCATTGTCAAGTCGGGGGACGGTCAATGAAAACGCCAAACAGAGGCCTAGCCGTCCCCCGACTTGACAATGCCCTGATCAAAATATTACGTTCAAATTAAAAGGCCTATAAATATTATTTTTTACTTTTTTGAGTTTTTGTTTAGGTCGGGGGTTTTTTAAATTTTAAATTTAATTTTACTTTATGAAGCTTTGTTTTAGATAGCTGTACATTTCCCAGGGTGTGGCTATGTGAGCCTTGGGCTTACTGTGAGGTGTTTAAGTCATTTGATGTTGCAAAAGAATTATAGAACTATGGTTTTTCACATATTTTGTAGCGGCTTTTGTACATTGTGTTCAATTATTTTACTATTATTCAGTGCATGAAAACACCGTTGTAAAATATATTTAGTACTACTCCTTTTCTGAGTCATCAGCATCCATGTAACCTCTCCAATACATGTCCAATAAAGTTTTAAAATTTCCTGCGTGATATATTTACTCACATATTTTTCCGTAATATTCCACTTTTTTTAATTTGGGTACTCTTCTCATTTTATATATAATTTTTCCGTCCCCTATTATTTTGACTCTGACCTTACGAACCAGGTGAATTTTTCATTTATTTGAAAATATCATTCCGTCTGTCATTTTGAAACGATTGATAGAAAAAGAACGGTGTTTCAATAAGTTTAGCTCTACACGCATTTAGTGATTTGTAGTGCAAACAGGCCTTAGTGCATGAAAATCGGAGACCAGTAGTAATGTAACATATTATGTTTATCTAGTACTCCACCCGCCAGTTATCGGCATCGCTGTAAAATCCTTATCCTGTAAAATTGTCCTATCTTGCGTAAACATAAAAACATATTTTCTTAGTAAGTCTGTTGACTGTATCTTATTCGACACTAACTTTCCTCTCGAACAACCTCAACATAACCAACATCTGTAGCGTTCAGTGTTCTAGCATCACTAACGAATGTTTCCTTCCACAGACGGCATCTGTCGGGACAGCTCCCGGTTCTGCGAGAACGTAAGAGCGATGAACATGTGCGCCCTAAAGCGATACAGACAGCAATGCTGCAAAACATGCTCCGATTGAACGCAATCATTGGCGGGTTCAAGTTCAGAACCAGTCATTTGAACTTAACGGTCGCAAATCTGAATGACGGTTTATGGATTCAAAAATGGAATGAGCTAATTTAAGAGAAAGGCTACACGATCGCAATCCAATAATGGCATATGCACAGCTCTCAAATTAAATATGTTGAACCATTTTCAGATTCTGTCAAACATAAATAAGTATTTTATTCCACTAATTTTAGCCGATGCAATTACCACATTACGATCGTCGGGCCCTTAATTTCAATCGTGGATTAGGTAGTCATTCGAAATTCAACTACAGATAATGCCATATATCATAGGCTCGACCCAAACTTCTACTGAATTATTAACGGCCCACTAAAATGTTGTCATCACAACCCAGTTCAAAATTTAAACGCGTTCAATTGTAAAATGGCCGCCGTTTCAACTAGTCCGAGACCTGTCAAGTAAAATATTTACCTACTGATCGATTTCGGAGCGAGAGTGAACCAAAATTTCGTATGATCATTAATTATTTACAAACATTCTAGACTCGAGCGAGTTTGGAATCAATAGTGTGAGTTGAGCCTAAAATCGTGTTCCAATTTCAAACCCTGTGTTTAGTGTGCAAATTCATAAAATTCAAAGACTCGAATGAAAACAAAAGAAACAAATTCTTGTAGATTGAAATTCGAATGAATGAACGAATTGAATACGTCTCCGACATTCAGATTTGAATGAATGCTTTCTAGTGAAATTCGAAATGAACTTTTTAAAGGCTAAGGACAGTAAGTGAAGTGACGTACACAAAATTGAATTAGTTTTAATATCTGAAGAATGAAATTCTATCAAAATACTGAATGAAGATTGTACTGTATTAAAACAGCAACACAATTTGGAATTCTTATAATGAAGCGAGCCTGTCAGTTTTGTTAATTTTATCTGATCAAAAGGTCGAAAGTAATTTTAATATCGCCCCGTTTTTCTTAAAATAAACGAGTTTTTTTTTGTTAATTATCAACTTAATCAAGCCTTTTCCCAGAGGCAGAACAGGCACATTAACAAAAGGTACTTAGTGCAGTAACTCGACTGTTCGACGCTTTACGTCCAGACCCGCTGTTAAATTCATAAACCGGCAATCTTGCTTGTTATAACAGCGAAGGATTGATCGACGGCAAAATGAACCATTTCGCGCGTGGCTCAGTTTCGTTCGGGTCATAACTAAATTTTCCGTGTGACTGAAGTGAAAGGACCCGTACAAAACTACTTCGTTCTTTTGCTTCAATACCCTATTCTTTTGAATGAATACTTTTTCCGTCATTTTGCGAAAAAGGACTCTTCAGATTTTGTTAATTTTGTTCAAAGAATTTATTTCAAGACAAAGGTACTTCCTAAATCTAAAATCGTTTGAGGATCCGTTGGATAGGTTGTGTGAGAGAAAGATAGAATTACAGGCGAGTGTGAAAGAGAAACAGCTAATTGTAAGCACGATAGTTCTAGTCGTGAAGCACAGCTGACCATACAAATGGTTGATATTGAATATTTATGAAAAAAATGTAAATTATTTCAAAAGTATAGCCCTCGAATTGATTATGTAAGTAGTAAACAAAATATTTAGTAAAAATGTTTTGTACTATGTTATACAAATAATGTAAATATATATTATGGAATATTATTATTATTATTGAGCACTCTACGCTAAGCTTGGCTCCTATATGATATGATAAAGCACAAAATAATAATTTAATAAAAAAAAATAGGAAAAAAAATATTTAGCAAAAATTGCCGAAAGAAAAAAACAGTGTACAAGTACAGTCATGTTCAAAATAAAGTGCTGATTTATTTTGTTCTTATTTTTTTCTTCACTGTCGTAGATAGTTTCATTTATAGGGATAAAAATGTATGTATATTGGACATATTAAAATAATTGTGTAGGAAAAACATTTCTGATGAAAATTATAAAGCAATACGATTCGCTTATACATTTAAAAATGTAAATAAGTATGTGAATGCATAAAAAATTGTTATCAAACCCTTTCGTGGATTGGGTTTTAGTAAAATTTAATAGTTTAAGTTTTTCCTTTACTAAATTACAATTAAAAAGCTCACTATAACTGAGATGATGTGACAGGCATTTCTAGAAATTCTAGTTATTTTAACTTACTATCATCACAATCTTCCCTACAAGGGAGTTAATATGTTTTTAGTAAAACCTCGGTGCAGTATTATGGATTACGAAGTATATAATAATTATGTTTAGATAAACAATTTACTGTCAATTGTTAGTGGCATTAACCCAATTTGTATATAATTGAAACTATATAGCTATGCAAACATTGTTCCAAAGTATGAGGCATCATTTACGTGTGGGTTTTTATTAGTAAATCTTTTCTTCTTAATAAACTTTGTTTTAATTATATTTTAAATAAAAAAAGCTGGAAACAGCGGCTCCGATTCATTAAACATGATGAGGAAGAAAGGAAATTAAAAGAGAAAAGAAAGTTGAGCAGTAAAAACCCATTTGTAAATTAGGTTATAAAGGCTCACAAATTCTCTAAGACAATTAAGTAAATGTTTTAGTTTTAAGTACGCAACTTTCCGTATACTTAAGAACTTGAAAATAAAATGTATGTTGACATTGTAACTTAATGCTTAGCAAATTTTTCTTTACCTTTTTAATCTTTTTGAATATTCACAAAAAAATGTTTTACTGTTTTTTCAAGGTACCGTACGTGTTTACTTCCAGGTTTTTTCAATAAATAATTTATGTTATTTTTTGTACAAGCTCATGTAAAATACTTCATATCAATAATATACTGCCATTTTAAGAAAAAAATCTTGTTTGTTAAGTCGCTGATTGTACTTGCCTAATAGGTCTATCTTGAGCTTATTGTCTACTATGACATTATCTTTACATTCAATTTTAATTTTCTTTGTTGAAAGACTCGCTCATTTTAAAGTCATGCTTTTCTGGACAATTTTTCAGACAGAAAAAAGGAACAAATGCAAAAAGAGAAGAATATCAATGATAATTGATAACGTACGGTCACCAAAACAGATAAGTAATCAGGGCGACGGATAAAAATAAAGTTTATTAAGAAACTCATAGATATTTTTAAATAAAAATCATTTAATTAAAAGGAAAAAAACAGTTCGTTTATACAATTAAATTTAATTCGAAAACAATAACGAATTTCGTACTAAACTTTAAGGCCCTTATTATAATACAATTGTTTAAGTCTGGTTTCGTATTGAAAACCAGACTTAAGCAACTGTTTAGATGTTCTGTAACTTTAATGAATAAGGGCCTGTTTATATCCTACGAATATCGTTACTTATCTCTTTTACAAGGATCTTTTGGCGCTCGAATAAAATTGACAAGGGGGCACTGTTGGCAATCATTGTTTTGTGAAATGTATTGAAAAAACAAGATGGCAGCGTTTGTTCCGATATTGGCCGCGCACCACAAAAAATCTTGTAGTGCTGTTCTGTTATGATAACTACATCAATACAATGCACATTGTAATCGCTGTGTCTGACAAATGTAGATAATCTGTACATTTCCAGAACTTAGGCAACTGATTTTTGATTTACCAATTATTAGAAAAACCACTACAAAACTAGCATTAAAATGAGTGAAAATGATTTTGTGTGTAGGGACTTTTCCATCTTCTTTTCTTTTATTTTGGTAAATCAGCAAATAACTTCTCCCGCTGCCTGTATGCCACGGGCCACGGTATCTCTTTTGAACAACCCGCACCCCTGGGACTACACGGACACACACAACACACACACACACATCACAACAACACACATATCACACCACACCACACCACACACACACGCACACACACCCCCACACACACACACCTCATCACATGAACATCACGATGAAAGGTAGCAGTTTATTTTACGCAAGATACGAGTACTAACGTAGCTTGAACGACGTTACTTCATCTACCTGCCTTTTCCCAACGATGTCGGGATTAGGTTCCAGTCTTACTGGTTGCAGCCAAATACCAGTATTTTATAGAGCGACTGCTAATCTGACTTCCACAGGCCAGTCACTTGCTGAGTGGAAATTAATAACGTTAAATTGTCATAGTAGACAATGGGCTTGTATTTAAACTGTCATTATGTTCTGCGTACTTATTGTATTGTAAACCTTAAAGTAATAATTAACAATGTAACAATTATAATTTGTAAGTCTCAGAGAATAAGTCCAGATTGTACATTGTACCAAGAATTTTCAAATAAAAAATATATTATATGAATAAGTTACTCATACTTGACTTTTATTTATGTCCTTCACGCATAGGTACACACCAAACAGAAACTACTGGATAACAATGCTACTACATTAATCATGGGGAAATTTTAGAACCTGTGCCTCGAAAGGTTCAGAATCAAGGCTCCTGCAGACAGGCGTGACACGATAGTGTGACGCGACAGCGCGAGTGACGTGTGTGAAATATTGTTCTACTAGAGAGTAGAACAATATTTCTATCAAAGTTTGTGGAAATAATTTTAATACAGCCGCGTCACGCCTGTCTGTGTGAGCCTTTACGTTTCCTGCCCAAGTCCAGTCCAAAAAGTGCTGTAGGTACTTAAAAAAAGCTGTCCGAAGTTTTCATACATACCTTCGTATTACAGTTCGTACTATGATAATTTATTTTTGATGGTGACTGTACTTTTGCCCTGAAAATACTGAGACTCGCGAGAAAAGCTGTCAGTGGCAACAGTTAAGAACCAACGTTTTATCGTTTTCTTCTTCAAACCGAGAGAAGACTTGTCCCAGCGCGGTGGGACCATTATAGGCTGATTTTGGATGAGTTTTCGTATAATAAGGTAAGATTCCATTAATAAATAGGTATATTTAACTACCTAAGTGTTAGTAACGGGTCGGTCTGCGTAGGAAGTTCTTTTTTCATAGGGACAGTCTAGATAGTCTACAATTCCCCTTTCTAAGCTACCTACAATATTCTATCGAAATCTGCTACGCAGTTAGGCTTGCAAATTGACGACACAGTTTATGCACCGCCGTAAAGACCAATGAAGAAAGACTGAAAACGATATTGAATCACCCGATAATTATACCAGACTAAATCTCAAATTCACTTTATTCCATCCGCCATCTTTAACTAAATTCTCCAAATTCAAATCGCATGAACGTCCCCTTTCAAACAAGCGCATCACTATTCTCCAGTGACGTCACAACCATAACTCCTCTGATTGGCTGGCTGGGTGGCGCGCATCGCTGCGTTAACTCTGATTGGACTAATGAATCCGGCCTGATTGCGTCATACCGTATTGCATAGTGATTGTGTAGATAGAACAAAATGTTCACACAAAGGTTTTGTGAAATTGCATTTCTTTTGTTTTTGAGCATTAAAATTAGTGAGTTAGTAATAGGATTGTTTGAAATATATTGCCTTAGGGGTACACAAGTCGGCTCGAACTCACTTGTGAGCCTGGCTAAAAAGCACGCTGTCTCACCAGGCTTCGAGTCCGACAGAGGTAGTAATAGTGATGATTAGTTAGAAGACGATAGTCTACACGAACAACATTATTCAGTGAGCTGCAGGATCAGTAATAGTAAATCAGGCGCGTAAAAAATTAAGAAAAGTCCTTCGGAAGATCGGGTTTTCTGAAAAAACCACTCCATAAATCAATGACCAATTAAGTTTAGATAACTTTTCGATAATTGAACTTTGTCGGTACCGACTTAGTTTTGGAGATTTTACACTTCTTTTATTACTTAAACATGTCCAAAGTTACGTTAAATTATCAAGAAAAACGAATCTTTGTTGGCTCATAACTTTTTAATGGATTTTTATTTTAATATTCTGTTTCCGTACCGACAATATTAATAATGAGACAAAACCATACCATGTTTAAGTTTTGACATACATTGTCAAACAGTGGAGTAAAACCCTCCCGAAGTTTGTATGGAAAAAATGTGGACTTGTTACACCGGAGAAAAATTATAGTTTATTTTTCTTTTCAAGTCCTATTAGAGCAAGATCCCATGAACGCCAGAACTTTTTAGTTCGATACAGCCTGTCCGAGTCAGCCTTGCTGCCCTCTACAAGCGATGCCCTAATCCGAGGCCGGTACCGCACAGGGGGTGCCCTTAGCGAGCTTTCGCCATAGCTTTAAGTTTCATAGCCCTAGCTGGAAGCCTTAATTTATTAAGGTTACCACAGGAAAGTCCAGTTAAGCAGCCTCTTAGGCTGACCTGCGAGACGTGGTTCACAAAAAAAAAACGCCGTACCTTCGTTATTTTATAAATGCTGAAAGTTTTTTATGTTGGCACTTTTTGAGATGGGAAAACACTCATATTATAAAACAAAGGCAGATAGACCGTGCGGAACACCAAGAGTGAGGCCAAAAAAACAAATATTAAAGCGTCGTATTTTATGTAACATACAATGCGATGCTTTAGTATTTCTTTTTTCTTTTTTTTGGTTTAGATTATAAAACAAAGGCAGATCGCGCGAAACACCCAAGAGTCAAAAAAAGAAAATACTAAAGCCTCGTATTATTTACAATGCGACGCTTTAAGAAGTATTTGTTTTTTTTTATTTCACTCTTGGTGTTCCGCGCGGTCTATCTGCCTTTGTTTTATAATCTGAGGGAAAAAAGCAATTGAACTCGCGACACTATTACCGACACCACTGACAACACGAACGTAAACGAATAACGTTGAACGTACTTTAAACGTTGAACGTTGTTTAATCTGACGATTCCAAAAATCTTTCCTGACGATTCAAAAAATACACACGTAGTTGTTCAAGTTTTCACTTCTGTCGGCACTCCCGGAGTGCCACTGTTTTTTTTCTTCGGGATGATAAAATTTACCCTTAAAAATAAATTATAGTTGAGTAACCAGGTTTTTATTTTTAAATCTACTATTTGTATCCCTTTCATGTAAGCTTTGGCGGGATCACCTCACACTTAGCTCACGCTTATACTATGATTACTTGACTTGATCTCTTATCAAGAGAAGAACGACATGAAACTCCATGTACCTACACTATTTTATGATTCATTGTTACATTACATTAAGTAGTTCAGATTAGTAATTGCCAAACTTAAGTGGCAGTGTGCAGGGCACATTGCTCGCAGAACAGATGGCCGATAGGGCCGAAAAGTTCTGGAGTGGCGACCGCGCACCGGAAGACATGGAGTTGGATGGCCTCCACAAGGTGGACCGGTGACTTTTTGAAGGCCGCAGGAATCCGCTGGATGTGGGAAGCACATCATCGTACGAAGGGCGAAGTTTGGGGAGGCCTATGTCCAGCAGTGGACGTCTTTCGGCTGAAATGATGATTAGCTACATCATCAAAGAATTAATGACTATACTGTCTACCTATCCTCGACATAAATGATAGCTAATCCCAGCAATCCCAGCAGAGATGTCGATAGTATCTACCTGTAGAACAATCTAATTATTTCCCGGACAGTAATGATATTCCCAGGGCCGACACACATGCAAATAAGCTCGACAAAGTTGTCACAAACATTGTTATAGCTTTCGTACACAGTCGTGTTGATCGAGTTTCAGTTTAGGATGAACGGGTTATCGTGTGTTAAGGTAGGATTGAATTAGAGTATAACTAGGGATAATATACCAAGTGTGGTGACGAGACGGTCTGCGGAATATTGTAGTTTTTTCGTAGCTGTAAAGAAGGTAGACCGCTTCTTGGGTATATTTGCCGCAAGCGTTACTGCTAAACATGACGGTTTAATTCTCGGGTTGGACAAAGTGTTATTGGCAATCTATCTGAAATTTTTCAGTATATGTATGCCTAGATGCAGTATTTAGGCCCGGTTGATGGGTGGCCGATGACCTTGTGAAGGCCGCGGGTTTCCGCTGGATGTGGGAAGCACGAGACCGGGTGTGCAGGAGCCTGGGGGAGGCCTATGTCCAGCAGTGGACGTCTTTCGGCTGAAATGATGATGATGATGATGATGGGTGGCACAACTCCTATTACATTTGACTAAAATATAACAATTTAGGTGCAAGATAGGTACTGCTCAACTCTTAAAATTAAAATGTCTGTTTTTTCATGTCAAAATAACAGATTTTTACTAAATGCATATGAAAATATTTACGGTAGATACTTAAAACTCTTTTTTTTTTTGTTTGACTGTTTGTTCCTACTAATCGTCAAAACGGCTGAATCGATTTTAAAGGAACTTTCACTGGAAGATAGTCGATGCTATAAGGGGTAACATAGGCTAGGAACAATTTTTGTCTCGGTACCTCGTTCTCAATTGGCTTTCATTACCAGATAGTTGATATTATAAGGAGTAACATTGGCTGCCTTTTTTTTTCTCGCAAACACGTTACCGTGGGAAAAATTCTGAAATCCACGTAGGCGAAGCCGCGTGCATATGTAGCTACTCTACAATTCGCTGACAGAGGCGCTGCCTAACATGCTGGGTATAAAAGCTTGACATTTTGCACAATAGTAAGGTAAATTAAAGTATGACACCTTGAAAATTAATTCCATGACGGGAAGAAATTATTGATAAAATGATGAAATTACGGAAAAAGACCGAACCTCAGTAAACTACTAACTAGGTGTGGTATGAGAAGTAATCCTTTCCTTAATCAAAGCTATTTTTTCTCAGCCCTAGAGTAGAATGTCTTTGTAGACTATTGCACGGCAGCATACGGGACAATCATGTGTGGTGCAAGTTACTGACGCAAGCGTGTTTTTATTTACTAACATAATTTGTTATTATAATATGTATATGTAGGTTAAGGTATTTATTTATGAAATAAATGGTTTTATTATTATTACTATTACTAGGCTTTAAGGTGACACTTGTCCACATTTTTTCCATACAAACTTCGGGAGGGTTTTACTCCACTGTCTGACTATGTACATCAAAAATTAAACATGGTATGGTTTTGTCTCATTATTAATATTGTCGGTACGGAAACAGAATACTAAAATAAAAAGCCGTTAAAAAGTTATGAGCCAACAAAGATTCGTTTTTCTTGCTAATTTAACCTAACTTTGAGCGTGTTTAAGTAATAAAAGGAGTGTAAAATCTCGAAAACCAAGACGGTACCGACAAAGTTCAATTCACAATAAGTTCAATAAACTTTATTGGTCATTGATTTATGCAGTAGTTTTTTCATAAAACCCGATCTTCTGAAGGACTTTTCTTAATTTTTTCGCGATTTTTTTGCCAAAAATGCTCCTGCATCTCACTCAATAACGTTGTGCGTGTAGACTAGAGTCTAACTGCTCACCACTGATACTATCTCTGTCGGGTACGAAGCCTGGTGAGACAGCGTGATTTTTAGCCAGGCCCACCAGTGAGTTCGAGCCCGCGCAAAGTGTGCCCTTAAACACATGACTTTATTAGCGTTCAGTAATGTTATTACATTTAACATATAGCTAGGTTGTACGTAACGTTAAGATTGTGTATTTTGCATACAGCTACTAGATAATATTCCAACATAATACATTATAATTTAATCGAAAAAAGATAAAGAAGGATTACACATGCTATAAAATACAAAATTCTAAAGGATTTTATAGAACAAAGGCATGCTTTCTAAGTACTTACTACTATGTGTCACAGGATGCAAGACATCTAACACGTAATAAAAATAACCAACTGTCCTATTACATAGTGACAGATTGCAAAAAAAGGCGAAAGAAAAAAATAGGAACCTCAAATAATTCTCATTTTGGGTCCTAAAATTAAGGCCCTGGTAATTTTGTATGTACCTACTCGTGGTATTGTCGTTACAAGCGATAATAGTTCCTACTGCAATCCGATACGGGTTAAAATCTGTTGTAATAAATTCGAATTACATATGACCAAGTATTGTCGTGAAAATGCAAAAAAAACCGTATAAAATTACATATTAACTATTTAATAAATATTAATCCATCACTGGATGCAATTTGACATTTGCCATTTTATGGTAATAATTTATGGTAGTAATTTTTAACTATAATAATAATTGCTATTGAAGGGATAAACTGGTTTTAAATATAATTAAGAGGTGACTTTGATGATTTTTTATATATTTAATTTTGTTTTGAGTTCCATCACAGTATGTAATAAAGACTTACAGTTAAAGAGATACACTGGTTTAAAAAACCACCTTTTTGAGCGTTTTCAAGAAATCTGCGCCTTAATACTAAATAGCCAAGTAACTGCGATCAAATTGGATGTAGCGCTCGCCGGCGGCGCTGCCGCAGCATCGCACGCTTCGCTCGCTCGGCTCACGCACTATTCATTACAGTTCCAACCTTACCTACCCATTTGGTCGGTGTACTTACTGCGACCAACTATGAGAAAAGGCCAGAAAATTAAAAAGAGGCTCAATTATTTTAAAACGTGTTTATCATTGGAAGCGTAGAAAGCTTTTAGGGGTTAGGAGGAGGAAGTAATTTAAAAGGCGTGCATCACTAAAAGCTCAGTAAGTTTTTCAGGATCAGTTAAAAATTACCAGCCGGCAACACGATAGCGAGGTTATTTAAGAGAAGCAGACATTCATATTTTGTGCAGAATTTATATCATGTGTTGTTCTCGTCGCTTGTGTCTTATCCAGCCTACAGCTTTAAGCCATGTATTTTAGGCCACAAACGCAGGCATACCGGACCACCTTTGTGCTCGGATATCGTTTGCCGGTGCCCTCATCCTCCTGTGGTGTTGCACCTCCAATTACCACGCTCATCTCTTAAAGTGAATCTAATCCACCTTTTACCCATACAAACTTCGGGAGTGTATTACTTCACTATTCGACAATGTACATCAAAAATTAAACATGGTATGATTTTTTCTTATTATTAGTATTGTCTGTACGGAAATAGACTTATATATTAAAAAGCCATTAAAAAGTTATGAGCCAACAAAGATACGTTTTTCTTGCTAATTTAACCTAACTTTGGGCGTGTTTAGGTAATAAAAAAAGTGTAAAATCTCCAAAACCAAGTCAGTACCGACAAAGTTCAATAATTAAAAAGTTCAATAAACTTTATTGGTCATTGATTTATGCAGTGGTTTTTCAAAAAAGCCGATCTTCCGAAGGACTTTTCTTAATTTTTACGTTCCTGTAGACTAACGTCCCACTGCTCATCACTGATACTACCTCTGTCAGACACGAAGCCTGGTGAGGCAGCGTGCTTTTTAGCCAGGCTCACCAGTGAGTTCGAGTCAGCGACTAGGTTCCCATTAAGTGCTGGAAGTACTGCTGGATAGAAATATCTTGTAGTTTAGTACAAATATGATATCTTTTTGGTTAAAAGGCATACAATCTCCCTAGTCTGTTACCAACTATGCGGGTTTCCAGTCTAACCAGACGCAGTTGAATACCAGTTTTTCACAAGGACCAACTGCCTATTTGACGTTTACAACTAACAAACTATTTACGTAGATTATTATTCTTCTTGGTAACATAGGTGGTCAGACTTGCTTGCTTCTACATCCGTAACTATAGTAAAGTTCCATGAATGACAGCAAGAAAACCCTAGCTATATTGGCGGCCGCCCGGCCACATTAGCCGTAGTTACAATCGATGACCGTTGAAGAGACCAGCACCCTAATTGCGTAACTCACGATTGATCATAATTGGTTTCGTCTTCACAGTTATACAATATTCATTGCGTTATTTATGTTGTCGAACAGACACATTTTTCGAACATATGAAGCAATGGTTTAACAATCCGTTACAAAACGATACAGATTATGATGAATCGTGAGTTACGCAATTAGGGTGCTGTTTGCCTTCGAGCTAGCAGAAGCGATGATCTTCACATAAGCATATGACAATATTAACCTCACTAATCAGTGAGGTTGGGGTAGTAGTGTGTTTAAAAGGAATAAGATAGACTATATATATATACCTCCAGCAAAACTACAAAAACCTGTCCATTACCTGTTGGAAATTAAATTCAACACCTTGTACTCGGGCGTTATCGATACGTCATCAGCAAGCTGAGGCGCAACGTGACTGTGACGCAGCTCGGGTTGATGACCACTCGCTTCCACGAAGGACGATACTCCTCTCTCATTTAATTTTATAATTTAAGAACAGCATTATCTTTGAACGTATTTTTCTGATCCTTTCTTCTAGTCTGTTTATGTGTGTGTGCATAAATAATTGGCAATGCACCAAACCTTATTTAATACACCCCTATAAAACAAATCATTACCCGAGCTAACATTAGCAGTAGAGTGTTAACTTTTTCGCCATTTATATAATACAATGAGAGTCAGGTCACTGACATCCCCAAAAACCAGAATGTTTGCAAAACCGACGCACAAGCTTCTTAACCATAATCCAGTGGGATGGAACAAAACATGTACTGAGTGCAGCCGGTATTGCAGCGTGCTTTAATCCCACCACAGCCTGCTAGTTGGGCACTTTCCAAATAATAACAAGAATGCAGTTGTTTTGTGATAGAGTTATGCAGTTGCTGAAACTAATAATACTGTTGCGTGGCACAATTAATGTTTGGTTGCCACTAGCGACATCTCGTATCGAGTAGCGGAGTTAATGGTCAAGATCTTTCTAAAAAGTTCGATGCTAGAACTTTATGGAACTATCGACATGTGTTCGGTCAGGGCCGATATGTACTCGAACATTCTTGATGCTTCTACGATAGAAGGTTCTGGAACTATCCGAGGGCCCTATATAAGCGGGAACGGAGCGCGTTCTGGGTAGTTTGTGCTAAGCGATACAAGCGGAAACATCGAAAGCGATCTTCAAGTGCGACTTAAGAGTGATCAGTAGTGCAATTGTGTGGTGTAATTAGTGTGTTTAATTAAAGTGTTATTTTTGGTAATTCATATCGGCAGTTTTTAATTGTCACGAACCCCAAGCTCGTAACAATACTACAATAACACTGTAAAACTATTTTCTTTCCTTCTTTCTTTCAATTTGTGAGAAAATTGAAAGAGAGAAGGAAAGAAAATAATTTATTGAAATTAACACAATCCAATACTGAGAATGTCATGCGCTCATACTATGGGGGTACAGAGGGGGGAAACAATCTGACCAGGTACCGTGTTCGGATGCTCCATATTTTTAAGATGCTTGAGCCAGCTAAGAACGTTTCAGCACAACGACTGTCGTATCAGGTGCGGGTCATTTAACCCGTCTAACTTCAAAACAAGAGAGAACAGGCATCTTCTGGGCAGGCTCGTTCCATCAAAGACCTCAGCAATCGCTTTCCATCAAGCTTGATCGAGGTCAAAAGCAGATCCATACAGCATTATTTTTTTATTTGATCCAGGTTAAAGCTTACAAAATTCACACAAGCAACTTGAAATAGTAGCGTGTGCCTCACGGCTGCGACAAATAGGCCCAGTTCAGCATTAGTTCCAGATTGACGCTGCTTTTCAACTGGACCTCATGTTACTTGCACTGAAATTTCTAAAGGGTCAATCGTATTAATCTTCAGTAAAATCTTACGTCAACTGTTGTGATTGGTTGATGAAATAAAACCGATCAATGGTCGCTTGAACTAGATTAACTAATAATGTAACGTCCAGAAAGACAGAATAACGTGGACTTTTAAATTGTCAAAGTATTTAAAGAAAAAAGCAAAGAAGTAAGCTAGATGCCATAACACACTTGTGGCGGCATCTACAACGCCACATGCGAACCACGTATCACAATGTTAACACAAAAAATTCTGCATCGCGCAAGCAAAATTTATCGCCCAACTAGCATTTAAAATACAATATTCCGAAATAAATTGTCGGGCAGAAAGCCCACCAGACTCATCACCCGTCCCTTTTCCTTTTCTTTTTTTCGTCCTTCATAAAAGATGAGGAAACATAACACCTTGTTCCTCATACCTCTAAACATTAATAAAATTGAACGTCTCGTTATCTTCCCGATATCATCATCATCATCATATCAGCCGAAAGATGTCCACTGCTGGACATAAGCCTCCCCCAAAAGGGGGGATTTGCCATAATCGCCACGCTTGGCAGGCGGGTTCAAATACATAGAGAACGCTGCTGCCCATTCTTTGGTAAGTGGCTTAGCTGCCTTCTACGACACCCACGGGAAGAAATGTGATGGTGCTATTCTTTTACGTCCGGCAACATACGGTAGGTACCTTCCTGATATACGTAACTTTTTTAACATTTTTATTTAACTGAAGTCTAGTACTGAACCTATCGACACCACAAAGCAAAAATCATGACCAAAATTCATGTTGAAACTCGAAAATTATTTCACAAATTTTCGGAATATTTGCTAAAGGGAGGAATATGTGACTACCGCCGCTATTCCGGCCCCATTTCTCACTGAAACTATGCGAGGCACAGCCAAACAATTTTATTGGAATATCAATCAATTTTATAGGCATTTCTCCTGAATAGTAACACTTAAAGACGCTAGAAACTCTAGTTATGCATGCTCTATGCTAGAGAGAGATGTCGTGATCTGTTCTGTGTAGCTTTGTCTTTATCTCGCAGTAGAGCAATGGTCTTACCTCCAACAGTATATTTAATTGCTCTTAATATTAATGAATGAATGAACAGCTAGGGTTGTCGCACGATTTGTCTGGTTTTTAAAAGCCTTACTTTTTTGCATCTTCCATTGCGTTATTTACGTTATACGCGCAAACGAATTTTTAATATATATGAAGCAATGGATCTGACATCAAGTCTTACCAAGAAGTATCGTGTTACCCTGGGTTATAGAGGTCCTTCATATGAAATATTGGTATTCAGGTAGATTTGATTAGGCTGGAATTCGATCCCAACATAGTTGAGAAAAGACTTGGCAGATGATGGTGAAGCACCAGAATGGTGCAGATGGCGGTGGAGGTGCTGAACCCTCGATTTTTCATTAAAATGACGTTATCGATTGGGGTGCAAATTGACCAGTAGTATCTATTTAGAGACTGTGTCAAATAATAATAAATGTGTCATAAATATCTCTTTCCAAAATTTGATTTTGTCAGTAAGCGAACGGTTTTCTCTCTGGGAGTTTAGGACCATTCTATAAAAAGTTTGCAAACAAGAGCACTCTACATAAAATACTCGTACAGTAAAAACTGTGACATCCCTATGCAAGTTTTCTGCATCTTCATTCTCTGTTTCATAAAACTATCGCTTGAATAAAAACTTGTGTGAACTACAGATGCTTGCTCAGTTTTGGTATGCAATACATTATTAAACGTGTTATTAATCAGTTTTTTTTTTTTTAATAAGAATTAAGAAAGAAAAAGTATGTATTGTGGCTCACACAGGAAGATCACTAAACTACACACACAATCACAAAAAACTAAGAAAAACTAAATTTCTTAAAAAAGTAAAAAAAAAAATTGATAGTTTCAGTGCGAGTTTTAAGCGGCCTAGTTCTCATATAGGGCCCGCTGGCATATCACAAGCCGTTACAGAAATAAACATACAATATGTCCGGTTTCGGACTGTACAAACTTAAAGGGGTGGTAGTTTGCTCTTTTCTATCAATAAAATTATTCTACATGTGGGGTCGAAACCCACACCCTCCTGAATGGCAGCCATTTTTGGTTTTGTAAAAATACAGTAATTTTGAAATTTAAAGCCCAATTATCATTAAAAAATACTTTTCGCAACGGAAAAGTACTAACAATAAGTTAAATAACTCAAATAATAACATTAAATGCTGCATCATCTTGAAATAAAAAAAATACATCGTTTTTTTGGTTAGTCAAAGTTATTACAAAATTCACCCGGGGGAACTACCTTTCTTTTTCTACACGTCTAACAAATGTTAACTTCACCTAAACAATGATACCAAAAACTCGAGTCTATGTCAAATGGTTTAGAAGATATTGTTGCTTGATTGCTGATTTAGCATTTATTTCAAGATGATGCAGCATTTAATGTTATTATTTGAGTTATTTAATCCATTTTTAATACTGTTCAGTTGCTAAAAGTATTTTTTTAGTTATAATTGGGCTATAAATTTCAAAGTTAGTGTACTTTTAGTATGTTCGCTCCATAAAAGGCGACCAAACACAAAAATGGCTGCCATTCGGTAGGGTGTGGGTTCCGACCCCACATGTAGAATAATTTTATTGATAGAACAGAGTAAACTACCACCCCTTTAAGTTTGTACAGTCCGAAACCGGAGATATTGAATAATAATCAATCAAGTAGATAGTTATAATGTAACATAATAGTAAAATAAACCCGGGCGTCGGGAATCCCAGGCCGATTTCCGGCCACCGTAGGCATGAGCTTGCGGACGGCGAGTAATGAGTAGCTCGCTGTCCGGTAAGTACCAAGCCCAAGTTGACGGCGCGTTGTGTTCCACGCGCGCCTCAAAGAAATGTCAGCACAAAAAAATGATGGGGCCCGCAAGGGCCGATGCCTGCCAGGGGTGCGGGTTTGTTTGAAAGAGATACCACAGCCCCTGGCATACGGGCTACTGAAGGAACACGGGTGGGTTTTAGCCAGTAAAAGTCTGACACGCCCTCCTGCTCCACCCAGAGCGGGAGAAGTTATTTGATGATTTCCCACACAAAAAATAAATAAATAGTAAAATAAAACAAAATACAGTTTTTCTGATACAGAGGTAAGGAGAAAGTAGGTATCTACCAATAGCAATCCAAAACCTACGGTTGGTACTGTAAAGATTGTGTCCTGCAAAAGACGACCTTACGTTGTACACACGGTTACGCATCAAGCTATACATTTCCAGTTTACACTGATCTCGCACTGTACGGAAATCCTATACAATGTGAGATCAGCTTATACTGGAAATGTATAGCTTGATGTGTAGCCGTGTGTACAAGCTGGAGACAAATAACTTTAATGACATTTCAACAGTCAAACTAATTTAGAGATAGAAAAGCAAAAAAAAAAACGACGAGCCGAAAGAAGGATGATTAAAATAATATTCGTAGAACGTAAATTTCTAGGCATAATATTAGATCTTATATACGGTCGGTTTCAACGAATGGAACTAACTACCTGTATTGACCATAACCATGACCATGGAGTAACTGCGTATCTGATCTCCACAACCCAGTTACTGTCAGCCCACGCTGTCAGAAATTCGGGCTTCTGTCAACCCGTAACTATTGTCAAAGATCCTCGAATGACTGCCGGGACTCAGGCACGGAGGCATACAAAGATGGTCACCCAACCATGAGCCAACCGCAGCAAGCATAACTTAACCTGTACCCTAATTGCGTAACTCACGATTCATCATAATCTGTATTGTTTTGAAACGGATTGTTAAACCATTGCTTCATATGTTCGAAAAATGTGTCTGTTCGACAACATAAATAACGCAATGGATAGTGTTTAACTGTGAAGACGAAACCAATTATGATCAATCGTGAGTTACGCAATTAGGGTGCTGATCGATGGACCTGTGCAGCTGTTATGACATAGCTACGAGCCTCTATCGTTATACAAGGAACTCTTATGCAAAATTTCAAGCTTCTAGAACCAGCGTGTGGGTGTTGGGTTGTCTGAAAATTAAGATCATCTTGTAAAGAAATAAGTTCATCTTTCTGCTTTAGTTTACAAAAAGTGTAAAGTGTTTTGAGCCATTTTCAACAAACAATGACTGTGTTAGGAGAATTCACTCTTACATAATACAGCATACTGTGTCGATGTTAGTGAGAGTCACATTCGAGTGTGAATACTTGAGCGTAGTGTGTCTGTGAGAGTGTGTGCGAGGAAGTGTGTGAATGTAGGTGAAAGTGTATCTGTTACTTTGTATTCTGAGAATACGTGCTTCGAAAGTGCCTTGGTGTCATCATGTACCTATAAGTGTCTTTAACCGATTGGTTCATCATCATCATCATCATTTCAGCCGATTGGTTATTTTGAGTAAATTATTGTATTGTGCGGTGTTGTTATTTTTGTGCCTAATATCTTTATCTTTAACTAGCTTTTGCCAGCGGTTTCACCCGCGCGGATCTTTCATGCCCTATTTCGAAAAATCTTTCCTTATTCCTTGTTAACGTAATAAAGGGAACCTCTGTGCAAAATTTCAGCTTTCTAGGTCCAAGGGTTTGGGCTGGGCGTCGATGAGTCAGGGCTTTTCTTTTTATTTATATAAATACCACGCAACGTTATCAACCTAATCTGATTCTACCCTACATTCTCCATATCCCCACAATTCTTCACCCCAGCAAAAGTTTTCCGTAGTTATAAAACAATAAATCCCAGCCCAAGGTTGCATAAGGCATATCTCCGGAATATGGCCGCGGATACATAATGTAATAGGTATGTAGGTCGCCTCGTCGGCGCGTTGTAAATCTAATGGCGCGGCGCATTGCGAATGCAACCAGCGGGCATACGGCTCGGGATGTGTGTGGAGATGATAATACCACCTGCACGGAATATTTTTTGGTTACAGCTTAACTCTATCTGTCTAGCTTTTGCCAACTATGTTGGGGTCGGCTCCCAGTCTAACCTTTTTTTGGCCAGCTGAATGGAACAAATTTATAAAATTATTGAATTGTCTTCGGTCCTTGATATGTGTGGAAAGTCTCAAATCAATCCGACGTTTTCAAGGGGCTGAAAATCACGTTCAAAGATTCCGTTACAAAGATACATAGGTAAATACATACCAAGCTAATCAAAAGCGTGTTAAAATAGACAAAACGGTAGAATCTGTCTACCTTTAATACATAATCAAACAAACGTTGAAAACTTAGGAAATAAGATTAATATTTAATAGTCTACTCAGCATCCATTAAAGTATTAGCATATTTTAATATTGAACTCATCTCCGTAAAATCTTAGAAGCTAGGCAGTTCCAAATAACCCAGATTATCTGCTAAGTCTTTTCGCTGTACCTTAGAATTAATTTAATTAGGAACAAAATGTTAATAAAGGTAGGTATAGCTTTGGTAAATCATTAAACAGAGATTATAAATGTATTTTCTCGTTTAATATAAATTAGTTTGTTACTGGAATTTTAATTAGAATACCTAGCTTTGAGAACATGTAGACAAAGTCTTGCAAGAGATTCTCCTGGCGTACTAATAGACAAGCAACATAAATATAACGTTTGCGAGGCTCTAAAAGTCTAAAACCAGAATCATTATGCTTTTGGTGGCAATTAAGCAGTCGTTCAAACTGAGTGGTCACCGTCTCTTACATCTTCATGATCATTTCAGCTGAAAGACGTCCACTGCTGGACATAGTCCTCCCCCAAGCTACAGCCTCCTCCAAGTTCTGTGCTTCCCGCATCCAGCGGAATCCGTCTTTTATATGCCATCCCATAAACAAAGGTGAAGTCTCATCAACATAATCTGCCTAGGCATTTGATGATGATGACGAGACTATAATAATAATAATAATTAGACCACGGCTACCACGTTTGCCCATGAATAAAAAAAACAGAGCACTGGTGTGTGCCCTGGATGCGCTGTTACCAAATTTTATTGAAAGCAGCGCAGACCTTTGCGATACACACTCAATCTTGTATTGCACGGCTGTTGCGGCATGTCGTATAGCTCGTGTCAAATTCCCAAACACTGATCGAGCTACACGACCGAAACCCGCCGCACCAGCCTGGCAATGCAGGATTGAGCGTCGTATTAATGAGACCAGGGTACTCATCGGGAAGCTTATCTGCTTCAGGGAGGGCAATACACGACCAAGGGTGATGCGCTTTGTGAGGCGGGCGTTCACGGGAACTAGTATTAGTCCTCGAGAATACGCATCCCGTGTCACAGAGCGCATCGACTTCCTGAAGCAGAAAGTTTATGCATGGGCAAACCGTATCCGTCGGTATAAGCGAAGAGTGGATCGGTACACTCAGAATCGTATGTTCCAGAATGATCAAAGGTGGGTATACAGAGCTTGGGAGCGACCCTTTCCCACACAAGGTGTGACTGACGCGCGTCTACCGGATAATGAAGACATGTGTGCGTTTTGGCGGAGCATTTGGTCGATGCCCGTCAGTCACATTGAAGATGATTGGATGCGTGTTGTTGAACGGGCGTGTGATTCAATACCAGACATGGAGGCTATCACCATCAGTCCTCTGGATGTGGCCCGTGCAGTCCGTCCGCTGCCTAACTGGAAATCTCCAGGGCCGGACGGACTGCACAATTTCTGGATTAAATGGCTACAAAGGTCACACTCTTGCTTAGCTTCACAATTCCAGTCATCTTTAGAGAATGGGTCGCTACCACAGTTCTTTACGACAGGTATTACCCACCTGCTCCATAAATCGGGAAGTACTGCGGAACCTAAAAATTATAGACCTATTACATGTTTACCGACGGTCTACAAAGTTCTTACATCCATTCTTAGAGCAAAAATTACAAGTCATATTGAAAGCAACGCTATAATGTCGGTGTCTCAGAATGGATGTAAGAATGGGTCCCGTGGTACTAAGGAGCTGCTCCTTATAGACATGACCATAAGCCAACAGGTTCGTAGATCCCGGAAGGATCTGTCGACATGTTGGATAGATTATAAGAAGGCCTATGACTCAGTGCCACATACATGGCTCATGAGGGTGCTGGAGTTGTACAAAATAGACGCAACTCTACGCACCTTCTTGATGTCGTGTATGAGGCAATGGAGGACGGTCCTTCTGTATCCAGGATGTCGACAGATCCAGGGGACCGATGAACCGATTAGGATTGAGCGTGGAATATTTCAGGGCGATAGTTTGAGTCCGCTTTGGTTTTGCTTAGCCTTGAATCCTCTAAGCACACTGCTGGAGGATTTTTTTTTTTTTTTTTTTTTTTTGGGTGGGAAATCATCAAATAACTTCTCCCGCTCTGGGTGGAGCAGGAGGGCGTGTCAGACTTTTACTGACTAAAACCCACCCGTGTTCCTTCAGTAGCCCTTAAGCCAGGGGCTGTGGTGTCTCTTTCGAACAAACCCGCACCCCTGGCAGGCATCGGCCCTTGCGGGCCCCATCATTTTTTGTGCTGACATCTCTTTGAGGCGCGCGTGGAACACAACGCGCCGTCGACTTGGGCTTGGTCCTTACCGGACAGCGAGCTACCCATTACTCGCCGTCCGCAAGCCCATGCCTACGGTGGCCGGAAATCGGCCTGGGATTCCCGACGCCCAGGGCGTCTCCGTATCCTGCGGCGGCTGGGGTCGCGAGGGCGCATATGCTGCCTCTCCCTCACGTGCGCCGCCTCCCTCTTCGCGAGCATCACTGCTTCGCTGAAGGAGGTGACGGCTCCCCATGCCCTCTCGCTCCGTACCATGGCCTGGACCAGGGCCGGACGCGAGAGATCGCCGCCGCCGATCGCCTCCACGAGGGCACGGCGGTGCTCCGCCCAAGCAGGGCAGACCGCCACCGTGTGCTCCACCGTGTCCTCAGGGCGATCTTCGCAGTGGAAACACCCGGGCGTTTCCTCCCGCCCTATCCGAAACAGGAACCTCCCGAAACAACCGTGTCCGGTGAGGACCTGCGTCAGGCGAAAGGTGAGGACGCCATGCCGCCTCTCAAACCACTCCTCAAAGAGGGGACTTACCGCCGCAATCGTGGCGTGCCCAGCACTGGGTTGCGACAATCGCTCTCTCCATGTCACCATGAGATCCCGCCGGAGCTCTGTCCGCTGTGCCGCGATTTCCTGCGGCAACGGACTAACGCCCCGGCGTTTGGCCTCCTCGCGCCACTCCCATATATGCGCGAGGACCTTTGCCTCCAGATCCCATGGCGGTAATCCGGCAAGGAGGCCCGCCGCCTCGCCGGAGATCGTGCGATATCCCCGGATCATTCTGATCGCCATGACCCTATGGGACGCCCTCAACCGGCGAGCTGGTTGGCGCCTCAATGTAGGCGCCCACACCGGCGCCCCGTATAGGGCCATGGACCGCACGATCCCCGCGTAGAGCCTCCGGCAGGAGGCGTTTGGCCCCCCTAGATTGGGCAGGAGCCGCTTCAGCGCAGCCCCGGCCCGCTCCAGTCTGGGAGCCAAACGGCGGAAATGCTCCGCGAAGTTCCACCGGCTGTCGAGGACGAGTCCTAGGTACTTCATAGTCGACTCGACGCCGATGTGAACCCCTCCCACCGTTATCTGGGAACCCGTCGGTGACTGCTGGAGGATTCAGGTCTAGGCTATCGGTTGAGAAGAGGTGGTCAGGTGATATCACACCTCCTTTACATGGATGACTTGAAACTCTTTGCCCCCAACAACTTGCAACTAATGGAGCTACTGAAGGTAACAGAAACCTTCAGTAGCGCCATCAGGATGGAATTTGGTGTGGACAAATGTGCAGTCATGCATGTAAAGCGAGGAAGGATTATAGAATCCGTGGGAACCCAAACTACGGATTCTATACACCTTAGATCACTCTCCTCAACCGAAACCTACAAGTACTTGGGTATGTCGGAAGCATTAGGCATCAATACTGCCGACATGAAACAATCGTTGAGGGAGCGCTTCTTTGGCCGCCTGAATAAAGTGTCAAATAGTCTTTTATCAGGCGGAAACAAAGTGCGCGCCTTCAACGGTTGGGTCATGCCGGTCTTGATGTACTCTTTCGGCATACTCAAATGGACTCAAACGGAACTTGACGCCCTGGATAGGAAGGTCCGTACATTGCTGACGGCACAACGGATGCATCACCCACGGTCATCAGTGATGAGACTGTACATCCCGCGGATGTGTGGGGGTCGAGGTTTTTTGAATGCTAAAACCCTTCACAACCGCGAGATTTGCAGTCTCAGGGAATATTTCCTTAACACTGACGTGGGGATGCATCAAGATGTGGTCGCAGTGGACAAGAGCCTCACCCCGCTCTCCTTGGCGAAAGAGAACTGGCGCAAACCTGCAGTACTGGATACTAACGATCGTAAGGAAGTATGGCAAGGCAAAGAGCTACACGGACGCTTTTTCCGGGCTCTTCATGGGCCTGATGTAGACTTTTTGGCGTCTGTATCCTGGCTACGTTTCGGCGACCTCTTCGGGGAAACCGAAGGTTTTGTTTGTGCGATTATGGATGAAGTTATCATGACGAATAACTATCGGAAATACATTGTCAAGGATGGTACGGTTGACATCTGTCGGGCATGCCACCGTCCCGGTGAATCAATCCGACATATCGTTTCCGGTTGTTCTCGTCTTGCTAACGGCGAGTATTTGCACAGACACAATCTAGTAGCTAGGATTATCCACCAGCAACTTGCTTTGCAGTACAACCTTGTGGAGTCTGAAGTACCATACTACAGATATGTGCCCGACCCGGTTCTCGAGAATGGTCACGCCACATTGTATTGGGATCGATCTATCATCACTGACAGGACTATTGTAGCCAATAAGCCTGACATTGTGGTGATAGATCGCCGAGAGCGTTGTGCAATGATTGTTGATATCGCTGTCCCTCATGACGAGAATCTCATGAAAGCTGAGCAAGATAAGAAAATCAAGTATCTTGACTTAGCTCACGAGGTTGTCGACATGTGGGACGTGGACTCAGCAATCATTGTACCGATAATCATTACAGTAAATGGCCTAATAGCGAAGAGCCTCGACCAACATCTCAGAAGGCTCTCATTGCGCGGCTGGATCAAGGGCTTGATTCAGAAAGCAGTACTCCTAGACACGGCACGCATAGTCAGGAGGTTCCTTTCTCTAGAGCCCTGACCACCGGCATCTTGGACCCTGCTCCTGATGCCGATGGGCCACAATTTTTTTTTTTTTTTTTTTTGTAAAAATATTTAAAAATATACCTAATATGTACAAAAGATAATAATAATAATAAAAACTTTTATTTTCTCCACCACATAATGAAAAAATTTAGTACAATACATAATAGTGTTTACAAAAATACATTGATGTTGTGGAGACTGGAGCCTGTACTAGGAATACCTGTGTTACAGGTCTCCAGGCCTCCAAACTATCCGGACAAGCCACAGAAACATCTACTAATAGTACATATTATAATGAAAAACAATTTAATAGAACAAAGAAGAATAAACACAACAAATCATTAATTATACAACAAGGTTGAGTGTGTGGGTGTGGGTGTGTAGAGAGTGTGAGTGTGGGTGTGTAGGGTGTGTGGGTGTGGGTGTGCTGGGTGTATGTGGTAATCAAAACTAGCTTTTAATGTGATGATTAAATGTAAAGAACTTTATTATGAAACGACTTCCAATAATCTCTCTGTGGCTTCATAATCAAGAGATTGAAGCCAATTTTGCACTTTAGACTTACAGTTGAATTTGGATAAGGAGTAGATGGAAATGGCTTTATTAATTTTGTTGTAAAGATAATCACCCAAGAAACAAAAGAATCTGCGACTGTAGCTGGTTTTGAAAGACTTTGATTTACAGACTGCGTGTTTGCGTCTCTTGTTGAGCATTTCACCAGGATTGTATTGAAGTTGATTATGCCTGCGAATGATAGTGCTCAAAATGAATAGTTGGCGAACTGTCAGTACGTTACACTGCTGGTAAAAGTTTTTCGTTGGAAAGAGAAAGGGAAGCTTACGACTAACTTTAAGGATAGCTCTCTGTGCTCTCTCCAACTTCAGCAAATGTGTCTTTGGGGCTCCGCCCCATGCCGTTATGCAATATGATAAGATTGACTGAACTAGTGCAAAGTATACGGTATCAATAGTCTCACTTTCCGCCACATGTCGTAAATTTTTAAAAATAAATATCAATTTTCGTATTCTCGCAGTAAGTGCATCTACGTGCGGCTGAAAACTGAGACTATTGTCAATCTGAATACCCAAATATTTAATAACAGCTGTTTTTTTAAGAGTAGGACATGAACAAGGACGGGCTTGGAGGATAGAGCATGTGTGTGATGTTATTGGAAGATTTGTATTACAAGGCGTTGCGTAATTTTTTAAGGAAAACGGAATATACATTGTTTTGGATACATTAAGAGTGAGTTTGTTGTTTTGTAACCACTCTCCGACCATATCGAAACCGAGCTGAGCATTTGAATAGACTTCCTCCCATGAGTCCGCGTGAAAAAGCAGAGCTGTGTCGTCCGCAAAAGTGACGATCCTTCCACCACGCAATTTTAGGTTACAAAGGGCATTGATATACGTCAAAAATAATGTGGGGCCAAGGATACTGCCCTGTGGTACCCCATAAGTGATGTCAAGATCATCACTGCACATGTCACCAACTCTTACTCTCTGCTTGCGATTTGAAAGGTAGTCAGAAAATAATTCAAGTTGCGTGCCTCTCACTCCAATCCTCTCCAGCTTTTCAAGGAGGAGCGGGGCAGAGACTGTGTCGAAAGCTTTTGCTAAGTCCAGAAAGATCGCCAGTACCTTCTGTTTACCATCGAGATTTGTGGAAACAAAGTTTACCAGTTCTTGAACGGCGTCACTAGTTGACTTTCCGGATCGGAATCCAAACTGAGAGGGTGATAAGAGTTTGTTTGACTCGAGGTACTTAGTCAAACGTTTGTTTATTAACCTTTCTAGAACCTTGGATAGGGTAGGCAAAATAGAAATAGGTCTAAAGTTATCGACACAGCCCCTGTCTCCTCCCTTATGTATTGGGTGAATTTCAGCAAGCTTAAGAGCGTTTGGGAAAGTGCCAGTCAAGAACGCAAGATTACAAATGTAAGTCAAAGGTGGAAGTACAATCTCTCTATAGCGCTTTAAAAAGATAGCAGGGATGTTGTCACGACCAACCGCACAGTCGTTTTTAAGACCTTGGATTATTTGTTCCACCTCCTCCAAATCTGTGGGAAGCAAAACAAATGACTGTGTGAATGAGTTTTTAGTATGTACTTCAGGGAATCGATTATTACTAGGTGGTATTTTCTCAGCGAGATTTTTACCCATATTTGCAAAAAATGAATTTATATTGTTCAAGTCGTCGTGCGGGTTGCTTTTAGATAGTAGTTCAGTCGGGACGTCCTTAATTTTTTTTGTGTTTGTCACTGTCTTAATGGCTTCCCAGAGCTTTTTGTTGCTAATAGAGGCAGCTTTACTGATTTCGGATCTCTCATAATCCGCTCTTATCTTTTTTAAAAGGTGATTACAGAAATTCCTATATCTTTTATACGTTATCTCAAGGGTTTCGTTAAGCTGGTCCTTTTTTACAAGATCTTTAAGTTTTTGATGCATGTGGTCGCGGTTTTTCATACATTTCAACAAACCTCTAGTAATCCAGGGTTTTTTTATATTTTTCCTGTTTGAGGTCTTTATCGTAGAAGTATTATTTTTAATTGCTTGATTCAGGGTGGAAATAAAATAATTTGTAGCAGTGTTGACATCACTGACGTTAAATATCGAAGAGAGGTCGATTATGCTCATGTCATTGTCCAAGGTGTCATAGTTTATTTTTTTACTAACTTTAGAACAAGGCTTACGGTTTCGAGGGTTTAGTTCAATTGCAAAGAATATACTATCATGGTCAGTTATAGAACTTTCCGCTATGTAACAATAAGCAGGTAGCCTTGTCTTAAGCATCACATGGTCTAGACATGTTAAACTATGTGTGGGAAGTGTATGTGCTGGTAACATACCATGGGAGGCTAACAGGTTTAAGTACGAAGACGAATTAGAATCAGTATTATGAGGTGTAATATCGATATTAATATCTCCAATAAGTATGATGTTTAAATAACCGCAATATTTACTTAAAATGTTATTTAGGGACTCAATAAATCTAGCTATATTTCTAAAACCAGCCGGCCTATATATTGCAAGAAGAATGGTATTTTCGTTAATTTCCAAAATGAGACAGTTGGCGTCTATGAGTACAGGCTCCTCAGATTTTAACCGTATTTTTGGCTTGTAGTATACCACCACCCCTTCGTTCTGTGTCAAATTATTGAGTGTACTAAGATATTCGTAGCCCTGTAGTTGGGGAATACAATGAGTTCGTGGAAGCCAACATTCTGTCAGTACGATGAGGTCCCATTCTGTTTGCGATCTTTCCATTAAAGTCATAAAACTGGGCAAATTACGACTAATACTTCTTATATTCTGACAAACAATTTTGAATGAAGTTTGATGACTATGAACGCAGTTGGCTTGCAGTCTAACTAGATACAAATAAATACCAGTACTTTACATGGAACGACTCCCTGTTTGACCTCCACAACCAAGATACCGAGTTTATCTTTGGTAAGACTGGTTGCCAGACTTTTGGGCTTCAGACTACCCGTAAAGACTGCCGAAGATCCAAGTATGATAGCCGGGACCAACGGCTTAATGTGCTTTCAGATGTCTCATATGCCTTTAATTACACTATCATTATTCCCTTAAAAGTTTTCACTGACTTCTGATACTAAAGCTATTTTTCACTTTGTGTTTAAACTGCTTTTATCAAACATGGACAGTGTATGGTAGTAATCAGTTCTTCAAACACAAAATCAAATTAAAACTCAAAGCGCTGCTGGTGTCCGCAAGGGCCGATGCCTGCCAAGGGTGCGGGTTCGAAAGAGATACCATGGCCCCTGGCACAGAGGCAACTGAGGGAACACGGGTGGGTTTTAGTCAGTAAAAATTTGACACGCCCTCCTGCTCCACCTAGAGCGGGAGAAGTTGTTTGATGATTTCCCACCCTCTTTATTTCCATTAAACCATTTACATGCACTTTCAAGTGGTCAAGGAGTCAGTCAGTCAGAAATATGAAGCTAGATGCCCATTCCAAAGCATATAATAGGTAACCATGGAGAAGAACGGGCAAGAAACTCCAAGAACACCCTTCCCCACACGAGCTACTTCGCAAAGACCTACTACTATTTTTGGAATCGTGCAAAAAAAAACATGTTGGTATTATCAACTCCTAAGCAGTTCTGCCAAAAATTCTATTTGGCTTGGTGCAGCGCGAATACGTCGCGAGGATCGGCCCTCCCGCTCTCTTATATATTTATTATGTGACTTAGGCCCGGAGCTAGCGCACTGAATGCTCGCTTTATGTTCGAACTAAGCCGCGAAAGTTAATTGATTTATCTATCTATCGGTTATGTGGTGCTATTCATTCTAAAGCGGCTGTGTGTGTGTAAGTTCATTTTAGTCAGGTGATTAGTTTTCTAATTAGCATCTGCAGGATTTATTAACTAAGTAGATGCGCTTGCACCCTCACTTTTTGTGAATGTGGCTGCAAGTGCTCTACGTCGTCTCTTTAAACTAATATTCTGTAATAATAGGTCTTTACCTATGAAATTGCCGTTTTGTATGAAAAAATTTAAACGATTTTTTTTCATGAATTTTTTATTTGTATTAATCGAAGTAATCACCCATGCAATCAATGCATCTTTGCCATCGCAGTGGCAGTTTATTGATGCCCTTCTTAAAGAAATCAGCTGGACGGGAGGCAACAAATTCTTCAAAGGCATTTTGTACTGCCTCTCGGGTATTAAATTTTTTTCCCGCCAAGAAGTTATCCAAATTCTGGAAAAAGTAGTAGTCTGTAGGCGCAAGGTCTGGTGAGTAGGGCGGATGACGGAGAGCTTCCAACCCCAGTTCTTGCAACTTGGAGACCGTCTGCTGTGCAGTATGAGGTCGCGCGTTGTCGTGCAGGAGCAGCGGAGACGAGCGATTGACCAATGCTGGTTGGAGATGCGCCAGCTTCTCCATCATTGTGTTCAGTTCTTCACAGTACACATCTGCAGTAATGCTCACCCCGTTTGGTAAGAAGCTGTGATGAATCACACCGGCGCTAGACCACCAAACAGTGACCATCACTTTTCTAGGGGTAAGTTTTCGTTTAGGGCATTGTTTAGGTGCTGAACCAGGATCCAACCAACTTGCTGAGCGCTTACGGTTATCAAACAGAATCCATTTTTCATCGCAGGTAACAATGCGGTTCAAAATTCCTTCATTTGTGTGTCTGTTGAGCAGTGCAAGGCACGTCTCGACGCGTACTTCGCGCTGGCGATCATTGAGTTCGTGGGGCACCCATTTGTCAAGCTTTTTTACCTTGCCAATTTGACGCAAATGGACCAATATTGTTTTGACGCTAACGTCGAAAGCTGCTGCTAATTCAGCCGTAGATTGTGTATCATCAGCTTCCACAATCGCCTTTAATTCGTCATTGTCGACCAAAGTCTTCGGACGACCGCGAGGTTCATTTTTCAGGTCGAAATTTCCAGAACGGAAGCGAGCAAACCAATAACAGGTGGTGCGTTGGTTTGTAGTGTTAGCTCCGTAAACGTCGTTGATGTTGCGTGCCGCTTGTGCCGCGTTGCTGCCACGACGGTACTCATATTCCATAATTACTCGAATTTTTAACGTATCCATGATGACGAAAAAGATTGAAATGCGATGAAAATGTAACACTAATCAATAAAGAAATGACTACTTTTAGAAAAAAAAATCCATGTTTTTAAAATAAAATTAATTTGAAATTAGAATTCTTAACCAAACAAAAATTATTTTGATTTGAAATGGCCAGTACTGCAGAACGGCAATTTCATAGGTAAAGACCTAATATTTATTTCACGACATTCACGTTAATAACATCAGTTCTTTGTAATGCTCTGCTTGTACAAGGGTAACATTTTCAGTACTTTAAGTAAAATTAAACCTACGTGCCAAATTCCTGTAAATGCTCTTATTTTAGACGGTAAACTTTTTCTTTTCCTACATAAACGTCATTCATGTATTTTTTTTATTAGTATTAACTTTCGTGTATAACTTTACACAACAAAATTACTTCGAAAAACTTAGTACCGATTATTTTTAAAGAAAACAAAGAAGATTTCTTGCAGCATTTCATTCTTATGTGAAAATATTCTTAGATAAAAAGATGTTGACATCTGCTTTACAACAAACATACTGTCATATATACTGCCATCATGACAGTAGTCACCCCTTTTCTAACCAAATAATCTTTCACATAGTCCATCCATGCATGATCTTCCCTTTATGGACCTCAACGTTCAAACTCAAAACTTTCCACCCGCCATTTTCCTCATTACAACCTAAGCTAGGTATAAAATCCCCCCCGAAAAGGGTTCCCGCATTGTCGTTGCGGGGGGGCTCAGTAACCGTGGATTCCAGCCACGGTGAAGCCAAGAGGAACCCAAAGGTGGGGCCGCTCGTCAGGGCTTTTGCCTTCAAGCCATTGACGTAGCGGCCAAAAAGTAGGTTGCGATGAGGTGCACCGCAACTGAGGTGGGCCGCAATATCGAATGGGAGGCATCGCGGCTGAGGGTTACGGGCTGCGGTAGAGGAGGAGTGCCGGTGCTTCTGAGCAGCGCTCTTCCCTTCCGTGGCCTGGACGGGGCCGCCACCGATTGATGGCGGACGCGGTGGGGCCGCAGGGGAAGAGGAGTGTCGGTATAGCGTCAGCCGCTCTCTCTATCCCCTGCGGCCGAAAAGTGGTAGACGGAACGGCGCGTTGTCAAAGATGTCAGCAACCACTGGTGGGGTCCGCAAGGGCCGATGCCTGCCAGGGGTGCGGGTTTGTTCGAAAGAGATACCACAGCCCCTGGCATACGGGCTACTGAGGGAACACGGGTGGGTTTTAGTCAGTAAAAGTCTGACACGCCGACCTGCTCTACTCAGCAGGAAAAGTCATTTGATGATTTCCCACCCAAAAAAAAAAAAAAAAGCTAGGTATAAAATAGCGAATGAAGGAATCAGAATCTTTCCGACCGTCTCTTAAACTATGATCTGAAGCATTGTTCCAGCGCCGCCTGTACAAAAGTCGCGGCACTCTGCGTCACTCCTCATGTTATCTAAAAGCCTTCTACTTCTCCGTACTACTGTTGTAGATCAAGAGAGAAAAGTTTTAAAGCTGTACATAACTTCATACTTTGACTATATTCCGTTCGTTTTATTCATTTTATTTGTGGAAGTGGAAACACCGGGAGGAGGCACCCTGAGAGGACATGTACTCACCTTATTGGTGATGTTCTACAGAAAGGCTAGGTGCGTAGTACTCGCAACCGGAGTGCGTGTAAGACCAGTGGTCCTAGTGTGAGTTTCATTTAACCATCTCGATCAAACGCATCGAGCGCCGACCGCACTCGATCTCTCGAACTCGAAACACTACGGCCACAGATAAATGACCATAAACGAGGCAAAAATATGCTACCAGTTGTATTGTATGTATGTATGCACATTGTGGGGCATAATAACAGCGTCATGGGTCGATCAAAGGTTAAGCTGCGCTTGCCACGGTCGGTTCGTGGATGGGACCGGCCATTTCATATCGATATCCCTCAGTGCCTCAGAAAGCACGTTAAGGGCTGACATTCTGTCAGTAATTCTCTGGCAATCGTTACGTATAGAACTCCAGAATTCTAACAACCACTCTTACCAACGGGTATCGTATTACCCAGTTTTTTCGGGTATGGAGGTCAGACAGGCAGTCCCTTCGTGTAACATACTGGTGTTCAGCTGCATCTAGATAAACAGCTCAGCAACAGTGAAGCATTACTACACAAAGTTGGTCCTTTTTACGAGCTTTTATTTAACTTGCATTGTATGTATGTTTGTTTGTGGCTTAATCTGATCAAAATCAAAAAAGCATTTGTTCAAACTAGGTGACAGCTCTTTTTGAACGTCAAAATTCCATAAGACAGTCCCCCAAAACGCCCGCGCTTCACCACATCCTAGTGCTTTAGCTGGGAAGAAGTGGCGCAACAAACTCCCCAGCAGCACAGCTGTCTGTTCAGTAAGAAGAACTTGATTCTATACAAAGGTAGGTAACATTACGAAACACAAAAAACATTAAATTTGCTATATGTCAGCTAGCAAACGCCAATATTCCAACAAAACATTGAAAACTATTAGTACTCAAGTAAAAAAATAAAAACGTAAACAGAACTTAAAAATCTAAATAAAAGCCTCCAGGCATAAAGGGCGTGCCCGCTTACATATATGCAATTCTGCATCATGTAAATATAGCTATAACTTGAACTAACAAAAGTTAAACTTGGAGCTTTGGAATCATCATCTGTCTAGCCTTTTCCCAACTATGTTGGGGTCGGCTTCCAGTCTAACCAGATGCAGCTGAATACCAGTATTTTACATGGAGCGACTGCCTATCTGATCTCCACAACCCAGTTACTGAGTAATACGATACCCCTTTGTAAGAATAGTTGTCTGACTTTCGAGCTTCTGAGGACCCATAACGACTGTCAAAGACCCACAAATGACAGCCGGGACCAACGGCTTAACGTGCTTTCCAAGGCACGGAGGGGTCTTGGTATGTGAAGATGGTCACCCATCCACGGACCAACCGCGGCAAGCGTAGCTTAACCTGGTCGATCGACCCGTGCAGCTATTGTTATTTAGCCACAAGCCCCTCATTGATTGGAGCTTTGGAATAAAATTAATAAAAAGTTAATACAATTAATAATAACAAAATCATGGTCAGCAAGACGACCAGTTACCACAAGCAGCACCCGATCGATCTTTTACTCCACACAACTATCGAACTCCGTTCAAACGGACTTAATAACATCGCACTGAATGACACTGACAGGTGAAAATCAAACAGTGTCTTTATTCTACTCTGTTGAATTTTCAATGGTTGGTTCAACACCGAGAGTTGAAAATCCCACCGCAATTTTTTACGTCTGTGTAAACGTCGACTAACCCGATCCTTTTCCTTCGCCAAATATTATAATATGCACAACGCGTGTGAGACACGATAAACAGCTGACAATATACAGCATGTACCCTTTCGGCATAAAACATAGGACACACAAGACATTCGACACCCTTTGACTGAAAAACAAATGTAATACCTACAAAGACCAAAAAAGGTTTCGCACCACTTTTGAATTTGGCTTGTCTTAAAAATTGAATAACTTGCTTGGAACTTAACATGAATATATTTTTTTTAGTTTATTTGGTAGATTCGATACTATAGTTTTATTCATAGGATATTTCATTACTTTAATAAAAAAAACAATGTCTTAAATCATGACCCCAAATATTATGTTGCCTACAATTTCTGCAACACTTTTTTTGATCTCAGTTTCAGTAAATTTCGTATTCTTATCACGCTCATACACTATATTCGCATCGATCAGGCCGCTGGGTTCGTGACACGAATCTGTACATCCCGTAATTGTTTCGAGATGCTGCGATACCGGTCGATGACGTCACTGATTTATGTGGCCAAGCGCCAGAGCTCAATGATTTATGGTTCCCAACGTTTTTGTTCTCTCATATTGTTTGGCGTTCGGCAAATTGGATTTGGTGGGTTATTGTGGTGCATCATTATTGTTTTGGATTAATGTTGGACTTGAGTCTGACTGAATGGTTGTTCTTGCAGGATATTAGCTTAATCGCCGTTATATGATTTGTAATCGTAATTTGATCAAGAATTATCAATCAAAAGTTAAGCAAATTTATATGGTGGTCCCATATAAATTTGCTTAACTTTCCTCCTTATGTAAAACCTTTCAAACATAAGTAGAATTTTTCTAATTGGTGTATTAATGACGGAGTTCTGACATAACGAGCATAAAAAAGTTGTAGAGAACCTCCTCGTTTTTTTTGTTAAATCTGTTAAAACAATAAAATCATTAAAGACTGTCCGTGGAGTTTCTGGCCCATTCTTGTCCAGTAGAACCTACTACGATTTTGAACTGGCAACAAGCTTCAACTAACAGAAGGCCAATTCTACTAATTAAAAACGTTCGCAGTGTTATCTCGGCGACAATCGAATTTCAAAAATTTGACAAAAATTTATAGGAATTTTTGACAGATTGTCACTGAGATCAGACTGTGAACGTTCTTAAAATTACCAGAATTGCCCCTCTGATAGACCAAAAGTGCGTTAGTAGTTTAATTATTTTCACAAATTTACATATTGTGAATGAGAGAACGTTGTAGACCTTACAGACTGTAGATTTGTATACGATTTTCTATTCTGTATTCGTCTAAGTACCTGGTACTTATTGACAGGCTTGCACTGTCCTCCCATACATGTTATCTCTGTAATTTGGAAACATTGTTAAAGTCAATTTTTTTAAAAGAGTAACCGTGGAGTTTCTTGCCGGCTCTTCTCCATAGGAAACAACAATTTGGAACCGTGCACCTAGCTTCTGACGTTTCTTAAGTGCCCATGCAGGTTTATATGAAATAATTTTTTTTTTTTTTTTTTTAGATTTAAATTAATGTTTTGAGTTTGTTTTCGATGTAATGAATGAATGAATGAATGAATGATTTATTCGCTTAAAAGTTCTTAAAGCTAGATACATTGCCCCACAAAACTGCTTACGCAGTTTAACTGTGAGATCGTTGAGTCTCTTACAGTAAACATAATATAAGGTATGTCTGTAACATATATAATTAATACCTAAAATTACATAGAATCTAATAAATATTTTTTTAAGTTTACGTGCGAATTTTACTTTAATATCTTCTTGTCTGATCTGGTGCGGGTGGGGCCGGATTTGGCGGAGAGCCAGTTTGGTTTCCGCAGGGGGCGCTCCACGGTGGATGCCATCATGCGCGTGCGAGCCCTCACGACGGGGGATGCTGTGGCCCGGGGTGGGGTCGTCTTGGCGGTGTCATTAGACATCGCCAATGCCTTCAACACCCTGCCCTGGAGTTGCATAAGGGAGGCACTCCGGTATCACCGGATGCCGACCTACCTCTGTCGTGTGGTCGAGGCCTATTTGACGGACAGGGCCGTCATCTACCCCGGTCACCTCGGAGAGTGGAACCGGCGAGAGATGTCGTGCGGTGTCCCACAGGGATCGGTCCTGGGGCCGCATCTGTGGGACATCGGGTACGACTGGGTGCTGCGCGCCGACCTCCCTGGCGGCGTCAGTGTAGTTTGCTACGCTGACGACACGCTAGTCCTGGCGCAGGGGAGGTCGTACCAGGCGGCGGCCGACTTAGCGACACAAGGGGTTGCGACAATCGTCAAAAGGATCCGGCACCTGGGACTCGAGGTGGCTTTGCACAAGTCCGAGGCCATGTGGTTTCATGGTCCTCGGAATGCGCCACCGACGGGTTCCCAGATAACGATGGGAGGGGTTCACATCGGCGTCGAGTTGACGATGAAGTACTTGGGACTCGTCCTCGACAGTCGGTGGAACTTCGGGGAGCATTTCCGCCGTTTGGCTCCCAGACTGGAGCGGGCCGGGGCTGCGTTGAAGCGGCTCTTGCCCAATCTAGGGGGGCCAAACGCCTCCTGCCGGAGGCTCTACGCGGGGATCGTGCGGTCCATGGCCCTATACGGGGCGCCGGTGTGGGCGCCTACATTGAGGCGCCAACCAGCTCGCAAGCTGAGGGCGTCCCATAGGGTCATGGCGATCAGAATGATCCGGGGATATCGCACGATCTCCGGCGAGGCGGCGGGCCTCCTTGCCGGATTACCACCATGGGATCTGGAGGCAAAGGTTCTCGCGCAAATGTGGGAGTGGCGCGAGGAGGCCAAACGCCGGGGCGTAACTCCGCTGCCGCGGGAAATCGCGGCACAGCGGACAGAGCTCCGGCGGGATCTCATGGTGACATGGAGAGTGCGATTGTCGCAACCCAGTGCTGGGCACGCCACGATTGCGGTGGTAAGTCCCCTCTTTGAGGAGTGGCTTGAGAGGCGGCATGGCGTCCTCACCTTCCGCCTGACGCAGGTCCTCACCGGACACGGTTGTTTCGGGAGGTTCCTGTTTGGGATAGGGCGGGAGGAAACGCCCGGGTGTTTCCACTGCGAAGATCGCCCTGAGGACACGGTGGAGCACACGGTGGCGGTCTGCCCGGCTTGGGCGGAGCACCGCCGTGTCCTCGTGGAGGCGATCGGCGGCGGCGATCTCTCGCGTCCGGCCCTGGTCCAGGCCATGGTACGGAGCGAGAGGGCATGGGGAGCCGTCACCTCCTTCAGCGAAGCAGTAATGCTCGCGAAGAGGGAGGCGGCGCACGTGAGGGAGAGGCAGCATATGCGCCCTCGCGACCCCAGCCGCCGCAGGATACGGAGACGCCCTGGGCGTCGGGAATCCCAGGCCGATTTCCGGCCACCGTAGGCATGGGCTTGCGGACGGCGAGTAATGGGTAGCTCGCTGTCCGGTAAGGACCAAGCCCAAGTCGACGGCGCGTTGTGTTCCACGCGCGCCTCAAAGAGATGTCAGCACAAAAAATGATGGGACCCGCAAGGGTCGATGCCTGCCAGGGGTGCGGGTTTGTTCGAAAGAGACACCACAGCCCCTGGCTTAAGGGCTACTGAAGGAACACGGGTGGATTTTAGTCAGTAAAAGTCTGACACGCCCTCCTGCTCCACCCAGAGCGGGAGAAGTTATTTGATGATTTCCCACCCAAAAAAAAAAAAAAAAAAAGCAGGCAAAGTGTTCAGTAAGTAGAGAACGCGTTTTTTTAAAGTTCTGTCGCCATAGTAATTAGTAACTCTGGGTACATCATATTTACCTGCTGTCATCGACCTGGTATTATACCTGTTAGAAACTAGTGAGTCACTGTCCCGACTACCATAATTATTAACCAATAATAGGTACTTATGGTTAAGGCTAACTGGTAGGGTTTTACATATTTTGAATAACTTACTATAATCTCCTTTGCAACTGTTTTTTGTTTTGTTGTTTACTAATAGTTTTAAAAATCTAATTTGGATTGATTCTAGTTTCTGTATATTACTTTTAAAAGTCAGACCATAACAATCTAGAGAATAACTCAGTATTGAGTCAACTAAGGACATGTATAAACATTTTAATGTGCTGAGGGGAACTTTAAAGCTTAAATGATAGAATTTACTTAACAATATTCTAAGCTTATCACAAATGTAATCAATATGTGAAGACCATGAAAAACTTTCATCGACTTTCATTCCGAGATATGTGACACTTTCCACTTGTTCTATTGGTTTACATTTACAAATTGAATTATTATTATGCATACAATCACAATAATGACGCTAGTTCTCATTATCCTTTATTTTATTACGTCTGTTTTTCGAGGTTACAACTTTCTAAGACGTACGAAAGTACACGTGAAATTTTGAGGTCGTCATACATAGCGGATTAGTTCATTAAAGAGTTCACCGCATTCGTTCTCAAAATACCTTTTAATCAACAACAACAACAACATTTACATTAAAAAAATAGAATTGATTCAAATCAAATCATTTTATTTGTCACAATGCAGGTACATAGTTTATTGTAGGTCGTATAGTGATAATGTTAGTGCGCTGCATTCTACTCGCAAGCATACAAATATTACACACAAGAATGAAATATAATATTACAAAAAACATAAATTAAATGTCTGTAGGTATAATTAAAATCAAACCATAAAATAGAAATAAAATTATGTCAAAATTTAAAATATCATTGTCAACAATTATCCTCCATAAATTCAGTGATTGAGTAATTCAAATTCAAATATTTTATTTCGTAATAAACATCCATATAATGTTAGTAGTAGTGTAACTTAGCCTAATGTTAGTATTAAATAATAATAGACAACCAATGAAACCGACACAAGATTATTTGGATACGTGTGTGTGGACATTTACCCATCTTCGTAAGAGGGGAGAGTCCCACCGGTCTGAAAACACATTCAGGATGCCATTGGTGGAGGAGCGCAGGCGCGCCAACATTGAAGCGCATTGCTTCCGCATTTTTAAGTAATAACATTTATTAATTAAAAATTGTTTCAATCGTTTGTTTAAAATAACTAAATTAAGATATTTTATTTCTCGCGGAATTTTATTGTATATTAATGGAGCCATTTGATATATACTTTTGCGGAAAAGAGCTACTGTCATCCGATTACGGCACATAGTAAGTGACGGTAAAGAGGTTTTAGCTCATTGTTTTGGTTCTGACCTGAAAACTCGTTTTAATAAGTAGACGTATACATGTATATAACATATAATAAATTAATGATTGGTGTGCTACACAATTATTATGGATTTAGATGCTGTTGGGGTCGCTAAGCTTTATAAGTTCATCAGTGTCATCGGGTATATTACTCGTAACTAAGCACAGACCCATTTACAGCAATGCTACAAAAAGGATTGGAAAGGGTTGATGGCCATATTGTGAGGCTCTGGAATACAATCTGGAGCTGCCCAACTGCTAAATAGCTCTATACTAAATAATTATAATACACTAGCTTTTGCCAGCGGCTCCATCCGCGTGGATGTCGGTTATCGCGTAAAAAGCCTGTGTTGTTCTCCATATCCTAGGCTATAACTCTGCCAAATTTCATGACGATCGGTTCAGCGGTTTAGACGTGAAAGCGTGACAGACAGACAAACAAACAGACAGAGTTACTTTCGCATTTATAATATTAGTTGGAAAGTAGGGATTTAAATATATGTAAATTAACATAGTTGTTAATTAAATCCCTACTTCTTCCTATAATAATTATTAAAAAATATTAAATTATTATTATTAAAAAATATTAAATTATTAAAAACCTGCTAATTCTACCTAATCTATACTACAGGATAAGTTTTTCTACAGGGTCTAGAATGATATGCTGAATTCACGGTTAAAATTTGCGCACTGGATAAAACTTTTCCTGTATATAAATAATATACAATATAATATTATAAGGCTGAAGAGTTTGTTTGCTTGAACGCGCTAATCTCAGGAACTACTGGTCCGATTTGAAAAATCATTTCGGCCCTTAGGAGCCGGCTAAAAAGAAAAAAGTCACGAATACGAAGTACTAGCACGGGCAGGCGATTCGATGCGACGGAGTGGGTAGGAGAGCAAGAAATTTGACGCGAACGAAGTCGCGAGCAGAGGCTAGTATTTCATAACAATAAACCCTCGATTCAAATCTAAATTCACCTCGTCGATTAAAGACAAAAGACGTGCTGACATATTCCCAAATACTAGGACACAAAGTTGGCTTGTTGGTGACAAACTTTACAATGAAGTTCGTCGAGTACCGACTTGGGGCCAACTTACCACCAACTTGGGTTATTAATCACAAGCGGCTGGCATTGGACTAAGATTGTAAGTGCGGTTTGGCCAACTTATGTGAATATGTAGGCAACAGATTTTTTGGATAAGTGATTTATTTACCCACTTTATTTTATGTACCTACATGGGGCGTGTGCCTAATAATGACAGGTGCAAGGGTCGAGCGGAGGTTAAGCTATGCTTGCCGAGGTTAGTCCGTGGATGGGTGACCATCCATTACAGGTCGAGACCCCTCTGTGCCTCAGCAAGCACGTTAAGCAAGTGTAGTTTTCTCAGCGAAAGAATTTTGAAAGAAATCGGATGAGTAGTTTCGGAGATCTTAACATGCAAACTAACTCATTTGATTTTTTGTTTGTTACACTTTTACGCTAAAACGGCTTAACGAATTTGGATAAAATTTTGCACATAGGTAGGTCATGACTATGACCTTTTTAACCCTATATTCCTATGGGATCGAGAATTGCAGGTGAATCTACTACCTCTTAGCTTAATTTAATAATACAGAAGTGAAATCGTTTCCGTTGTGACTTTCAAAGTAATGTTTGAGCTGTCTAAAAGCACAAAATAAAGAGAGTACAGAAGGCAATCACATGTATGTACTTCGATTTTCATACCTACGATCGGCGGTCGCGCTAGGGTTGTCAACTTTGGCTTATGCACAAAAAACTATCGTGGTAGTGGCACTCGTATTTAGGTCTTTGCCATGGTCACAATTAATCTCAACTCTAATAGTTATGATCGGCGGCGGGCGGCTACGCGGGTGGCCCGGCCGGCTCGCCGAGCAGTTCTATCTTAACTATTTATAATAAGGAAGATGAGTGTATTTTTTAGCTTATAAGTACTACAATAAATACCTAATATAAATTGTAAAAATATTACAAGGCCACAAAGTCATTTTCGCTTACCCACAACGAACTAGGTATTCTGTGTTACGTTAAAACGAACCATCGGAACACGAGAAAATACCTAGGTACTCACCTCTCTGGTCAACTCAACAATAGGTAGCTTAAAAAGGACAATTCACAGTTTTATGTTGAATTTAAACAATCGTCCACTGAACAGTTTTAGTAACTTTTTTTGTTGCTACATTTTTGCATTTCACAGGCGCGTGTCTCAGGAGATGGCACTCGCGCTCGCACTGGTCCCAACCGGTCCGAGATATCGTGTCCGTGAGCGGTGTCTATGTGTGCGTTGCTCGAGCGCACTTTGTATGTAGATTGCCTTCTGTACCCTCTTTATTTTGTGCTAAAAGTTAATAAGTACAGTGAATGCAGTGTTGAAAATTCAGACAAAAGCCTACTTATTTATCATTAAAACTGCTACGTTTCAGTGCAAACTTTACTTTGAGTTCCCACTGTTTATTATTTGCCGAAATTATTCCTTTCTGCGTTGTCTATAACATCGTAAAAAGCTTCTGTTATAGTTCGCTGGTGTTTATAACCTGACTGGCTTCTGCCCGCGATTTTTTTTAAATGTGAAATTTCTTGTCTTAACATGAAATAATGTGTTATAACACTCGGCAACACTGTGGCTTCCTAGGGGTGGGTTTTTTCCCGAATCGGACGGGCAGTTCTGAAGAGTCATCATTTATGCAAACTCACCAATTTTACCTTTTTATAACGTGTGGTGCCGGACGTAAAAGAATAGCACCATCCCATTGCTTCCCGTGGGTGTCGTAGAAGGCGACTACTAAAGAATGGGCAGCAGCGTTCTCTATGCATTTTACCACCATACTGCGATCGCCAACCCGCCTGCCAAGCGTGGCGATTATGGCCAAACCCCCGTTTGGGGGAGGCTTATGTCCAGCAGTGGACATCTTTCTGCTGAAATGATGATGATGATGATAATAGTCTTCATCGTCATCATCATCATCATCCACAGGCCAGCCAGGGCATGCGCCTCTCTTTTCTTGTGTCCCTTCGCTGCGCTCTAATCCTCACGCACCTGTGCCAGCCTCATCCAGGTTTTGCCCGCTATGGCAACAATGTCAGCCGCCCATATCACCACTGGGTGACCGACATCTCGCCTTCAAGTCCTTGGACGCCAGTCTGTAACGGCCTTACTCCAACTGCCATCACTGCGCATTGCCAGTTGCCCTGCCAAACTCCATTTGAATTCCATAAAACGCTGTCTGATATCAAAGACCTTCGTACGTCTTCGTATCTCAACGTTTATTTTTCCAGGATTAGTGAGGAATACTTTTCTAAGCTGTTGCCAAAATTTAATAAACCAGCACCCTAATTGCGTAACTCACGATTAATCATAATCTGTTTCAATTTCACAGTTCAACAATATTCATTGCGTTATTTTGCGTTGTTGAGCAGACACATTTTTCGAACATATGAAGCAATGGTTTAACAATCTGTTTCAAAATGAAACAGATTATGATTAATAGTGAGTTAAGCAATTATGGTGCTGTTTTTTACGCCATGTTGTTGTGTTCAAAGCTACCCCACAGACTAATGACGGTACCCCCCCAAGTGGGTTCCCGCATTGTCGTTGCGGGGGGGCTCAGTAACCGTGGATGCCGGCCACGGTGAAGCCAAGAGGAACCCAAAGGTGGGGCCGCTCGTCAGGGCTTTTGCCTCAAAGCCGACGACGTAGCGGCCAAAAAGTAGGTTGCGGTGAGGTGCACCGCAACTGAGGTGGGCCGCGATGTCGAATGGGAGGCATCGCGGCTGAGGGTTACGGGCTGCGGTAGAGGAGGGGTGCCGGTGCTTCTGAGCAGCGCTCTTCCCTTCCGTGGCCTGGACGGGGCCGCCACCGTTTGATGGCGGACGCGGTGGGGCCGCAGGGGAAGAGGAGTGTCGGTATTGCGTTAGCCGCTCTCCCTATCCTCTGCGGCCGAAAAGTGGTAGACGGGACGGCGCGTTGTGTTCCACACGCGCGCCGTCAAAGATGTCAGCAACCACCGATGGGGTCCGCAAGGGCCGTTGCCTGCCAGGGGTGCGGGTTTGTTCGAAAGAGATACCACGGCCCCTGGCATACGGGCTACTGAGGGAACACGGGTGGGTTTTAGTCAGTAAAAGTCTGACACGCCCTCCTGCTCTACTCAGCAGGAGAAGTCATTTGATGATTTCCCACCCAAAAAAAAAAAAAAAAAAAAAAAAGACTAATGACGGTACTTAAGCACACTAGCAAATCAATCCCTTTACTTGCTGACTGTATTACATATTTACTATAACGTATTCTAACATAACGTCACGACTGTATTCCACGAAAGGTCTAGCAGAGGTGTACCTACACCCACATTTCACCAGTTAAGTTTATTTTCCGTGTAATATACATACTCAGCCTATTACGTTCCCACTGCTGACAGACCTCCTCTCCATGAGAGGGAGCGGGCCGTAATCCACCACGCGGGACCAGTGCGGGTTGGCTATGTCACATGTCTTCGAATTTTTTGTTCTAGGACATGCCGGTTTCCTCACGACGTTTTCCTTCACCGTTTGCGAGCAGTGGTGATGAAATTATTTACACAAAGTAATGCGCCCGGCTGGGCTGGGTTCGAACGCACGACCTACAACTCGTAAGTCGCGGCCGTTACCACTGGGCCTCCACTGCTCGTTCCGTGTAATATGCACGAGCCTATTGCCATCAAATCTAAACTACGGGCAGCTTCTGCGAAATTCCAGGTAGAAAGTCCAATAACACTTTGCTCAAGCCGAGTCTCGAACCCAGGACCGCATGCACAGCAACAGCGCTCGCGATTACTAGACCAACGGCGCATAATGCATAATCGACGATAAAAAGCACGTTAACACAAATAAAATTATTACCAACTGTATCATCATATATGTCTGTGTGTATGTTGTAAGTGTCTTTTCTCAACTATGTTGGGGTCAGCTTCCAGTCTAACCAGTCGCAGCTGAATATCAGTATTTTACATAGAACGACTGCCTCCACAACCCAGTTACTGGGTAACCCGATGCTCTTTGTTAAGACTGGTTGTCAGACTTTCGGGCTTCTGACGACCGGTGACGACTGACAAAGATCCACGAATTACAGCTGGAACCAACGGCTTAACGCGCTAGGACCAACCGCGGCACGGACTAACCTGATCGATGGACCCGTGCGTTTGTATTTACTTAGCCACAAGCCCCTTACCGACTGTATATTTATTAAAATGACCCATTACTCCACACTACACTTAAACATTCTCATCTGAACATACTGCAAGCCAGGTTGGCGTGAAATATTCACTCAAAGAACGGTATTGTGTAAAATATTATAATGCAATAAATAGGAAACTACGTCTCCATTGAGAAAGCGCCGCTTACTACACAAAGAGCTCGTACCTTTTCGCTTTAAAATGTGAAAGGGTACAGACTAGCTGCGGTGAACAGAGAATATGGAAATTGGTAACAGTGTACGGATTTTTTGGTTACGTAATTGTTTTCGAGGTATTAATTTTTACATGTGTTTATTATTCTAGCGTATGGTACTCGTTGGTTGCAGCTGAACATCAGCGTCAGGTAGTATACCTTTTTTTTTTTTGGTGGGAAGTCATCAAATAACTTCTCCAGCTCTGGGTGGAGCAGGAGGGCATGTCAGACTTTTATTGACTAAAACCCACCCGTGTTCCTTCAGTAGCCCGTATGCCAGGGGCTGTGGTATCTCTTTCGAACCAACCCGCACCCCTGGCAGGCATCGGCCCTTGCGGGCCCCAGCACGTTTGTGCTGACATCTCTTTGAGGCGCGTGTGGAATACAACGCGCCGTTGACTTGGGCTTGGTCCTTACCGGACAGCGAGCTACCCATTACTCGCCGTCCGCAAGCTCATGCCTACGGTGGCCGGAAATCGGCCTGGGATTCCCGACGCTCAGGGCGTCTCCGTATCCTGCGGCGCCTAGGGTCGCGAGGGCGCATATGCTGCCTCTCCCTCACGTGCGCCACCTCCCTCTTCGCGAGCATCACTGCTTCGCTGAAGGAGGTGACGGCTACCCATGCACTCTCGCTCCGTACCATGGCCTGGACCAGGACCGGACGCGAGAGATCGCCGCCGCCGATCGCCTCCACGAGGACACGGCGGTGCTCCGCCCAAGCAGGGCAGACCGCCACCATGTGCTCCACCGTGTCCTCAGGGCGATCTTCGCAGTGGAAACACCCGGACGTTTCCTCCCGCCCTATTCGAAACAGGAACCTCCCGAAACAACCATGTCCGGTGAGGACCTGCGTCAGGCGGAAGGTGCGGACGCCATGCCGCCGCTCAAGTCACTCCTCAAAGAGGGGACTTACCGCCGCAATCGTGGCGTGCCCAGCACTGGGTTGCGACAATCGCACACTCCATGTCGCCATGAGATCCCGCCGGAGCTCTGTCCGCTGTGCCGCGATTTCCCGCGGCAGCGGAGTTACGCCCCGGCGTTTGGCCTCCTCGCGCCACTCCCACATTTGCGCGAGGACCTTTGCCTCCAGATCCCATGGCGGTAATCCGGCAAGGAGGCCCGCCGCCTCGCCGGAGATCGTGCGATATCCTCGGATCATACGGATGGCCATGACCCTATGGGACGCCCTCAACCTGCGAGCTGGTTGGCGCCTCAATGTAGGCGCCCCGTATAGGGCCATGGACCGCACGATCCCCGCGTAGAGCCTCTGGCAGGAGGCGTTTGGCCCCCCTAGATTGGGCAAGAGCCGCTACAATGCAGCCCCGGCCCGCTCCAGTCTGGGAGCCAAACGGCGGAAATGCTCCGCGAAGTTCCACCGGCTGTCGAGGACGAGTCCCAAGTACTTTATCGTCGACTCGACGCCGATGGAACCCCTCCCACCGTTATCTGGAAACCCGTCGGTGGCGCATTCCGAGGACCATGAAACCACATGGCCTCGGACTTCTGCAAGGCCACCTCGAGTCCCAGTTGCCGGATCCTATCGACGATTGTCGCAACCCCGTGTGTCGCTAAGTCGGCCGCCGCCTGGTACGACCTCCCTTGTGCCAGGGCCAGCGTGTCGTCAGCGTAGCAAACTACACTGACGCCGCCAGGGAGGTCGGCGCGCAGCACCCAGTCGTACCCGATGTCCCACAGATGCGGCCCCAGGACCGATCCCTGTGGGACACCGCACGACATCTCTCGCCAGTTCCACTCTCCAAGGTGACCGGGGTAGATGACGGCCCTGTCCGTCAAAGGTGGTATACCTTGTGTTGTCATCTGACATTATGCTGAGTGTGTGTGAGTTGAGTGAGTTGTTTTGTTATAATGCCAAGAAACGCATTTTTCTTTAGATAGGCTTACTGGTATTTTCACTCCCCAAAAGGACCAGTTAAAAGAAAAAAAACTCAAACCCAAAAAAGTCGTACTTTTGTTTTCCCATCATGAAATACAAAACAAGTAAAAATAAACGTGTATGAAGAATTGCAACATTTTCGCAGCCACAAACGTGGATTTTCATTTTGAAATCTAAAATAGAAATCAAGAAATTCGCATATCACTTTTCGTTTCATGACGATTTCTACCAGTTACTCTACTACAAGCCGCGTTAAAGAACTTCGTTCTAAAACATTTGTTCCCGCACTCTCTTTTCATCTTTTCATGTTCATTACTCTGTGGATATTAATGCGGCTGACTCTAGCGTCGGTTGGAGGCTTCCTTGGATCAGATTTTGCTTTCACACTAAAGATCTCGCGGAAAAGACGTCGTCATTCAAATTAGAACTAAATTAACTGTAAGATGTAAGGTTCATTTTATGTGTACTTATTTGGTATTTTTTGCGTGAAGAGGGATGATTAGGTTGCCTATATGATTTTCTTTATTTTTACCTATAGAACAATGAAATAACGATGAAATCCAGGGGCCGTTTCCAAAATCACCAAATCTGGTGATAAAAACTGGCAGAATCGTACGCCTGTAGTTGTAGGCAATAAAATGATTACGAGCTATTTTAAAAAGTAAGTAAAGTAGTTGAAAGTGTAGACACGTTTTTTGTTATAATTACTTTTTATTATAATGAGCCTGTTTCGTCCCACTCGGCTTCGCATTTTGCTCTTTTTTTATAAAGTATTACTTAGCGCGATTTTAAAAGCGTTCGTATATATTTTTCTAAGTTAACACGTATAAATCTTTACACTACGATAACTCTCAATAAATCCAATCAACCTAAAAATAAGAATCAACATTTGAAAGCCGAACCTCCTCTCCATAGGACTTTAATATAAAAGCCAAAAGGCGGTGAATGAATTTTGAAGGAGGGAACATGAAAATCTGTGGAGCGGGCATTGTGTTGCATAAAATATTCAGCGGCTCGACTGCGGGTAGGTTCGCGTTATGATTGTAGCTTAACTCAAGTACTTATTGAGGTACTTTCGGGAAATGAGTATTGTGATTGTCATTTACTTTTTTGGGGAATTTTGGTTGGTTGTGCGTTGATTGCAGAGTAGCGGCAGTATCATTGCTTACACTTAAGTTATTGTATTTTTAATATGAATCTTTAATAATAGCTATCCTTTGAATATAGAAGTTAGGCAGCTGCCAAATACTGGTATTCAGCTGCATGCGGTTGGAGCTGAAGCCGACCACAAGATGGGAAAAGGCTAAGCAGATGATGAATTTGAGTCAAGAAGATGGAAACATATGTCAAAATCTTGCCATATGTCAAATCATATGTCACTTCATAGATAACCTCTTTTTACTTCAAAATCACCACGAAAGAAGAAGAGGCAGGAGGAACAGGTAAAGTTGACGAATTCTCTACAGTAGAGAGAAGATCTCCGAACAGATTGGGTGTCGTGTCTGGTGGTGGACAGCTGTCGGACGATTGATGTCGGGACCTTGTATACAGAGTCAAATTAAATTAACTGGCAATACTTTACCCACATGTTGGATATTCCATCCCACCTGTAAAACCACTATGAAGTCCATTGAAATCGCCCAGCGCGCCATTCTAAAGGTGTGTATGTTTAAACCTATCCTTTTTCCTACTGTCTCTCTATATCAGATTTGTGGGGTTTTAACCGTAAGACAACTTTTCATCCTTAACATTATTCTGAAACAACATGTAAAACTACCTTATGACCCCCTCGCGCAAAAACGTCGAACTAGAAAAGTATGTATGGAACGGACCACTTGTAAAACCAAATTTAGCGAAAGATTTTTTGAATTTCTTGGTCCGTTTCTTTATAGCAGAATTAATGAAAAATTGAATATTTACCCTCTTATTAAATCTACATGTAAACAAGTAGTAACTAAATATTTGCAACAACTTAACTATGACGAAACGAAGTTATTACTGAATATTGTATAGTAGGGAGAAAGTCATACTTTAATTGATAAAACAATATCGGATAAACCACGCTCATGCACTCACAACCATACACACTCACACTCACCTCTACATTCACACACTCTCACCCTCATACACTATCACACACACGCACCCACATCACTCAAACTTTACACAAATCACCTACTTGTCTACACACACTTACAGACACTTCACTCACGTATATACTTAGATCATTTTCTAGTTTTACTAAAGGCAAAAATTATAATTTTAGTTAATGTAACACTTAAGCGAGATAAAAGATATCCAAAATTAATTAGTAGCACAATCAATCATATTTGCTTTGTTGGCATTTAATTGTTAAAATGTCGAGGGAAAAGGCACTGAAAACCGAAATACAGGCTTTGCCTAGTTCGGTTGCAGTGGCTACATCCATATATTGGAAATTAATACTGCCAAACCATGTTTCTGTAAAATATTACTAAGTTTTTGGAGAAATAAATTACTACTACTAACATGTTGGATATTCCATCCCATCGAATAGAGAAAACATTTTTGCCCGTAATCGGAATATAATAGAATAGTTCTTAATACAGAAAGTAGATACATGTTTCAGATGTTCAGTTTAAAATTATCCTTATACTTACTACCTTAAGGAAGGCATGCAAACAGTTTAAGTTATTAAAATAAAGTATTATTTATTGAACACTAGCTTTTGCCAGCGGCATCGCCCGCGTGGAAGTCGAAAGTTATCCCACGGGAACGTACATACTACCGGTATAAAAAGTATCAAAGTGTTGTTTTTTAAACTTTCCATACGCCTTAACGAACATACGAAAAAAATATTCGCGAATTGATCGAGCCGTTCTCGAGTTTTGCGCTTAGCAACATTCATTTTTACTTACACATTCAACAGTCAGCTGTTTTTGTAGTTTTTCGTGGTACTCACATATTTTAAACTACGAATTTCCGAAAATCATAACAATACAGTCATTTGGTTGCTTTAACGTAGGTACATGTCAGTGTCATTTAAAGTTTTGATCAAAGTCGGTCCTACGATAATTTTTTTGTCTTTTTTTTTGTTTTAAGAACGTGACATAAAAAAAAAAATAGAAATTTCGATATCGATACTCACGTAAAATATTGCCAGCTAATTTAATTTGACCCTGAATATGCGAGTTGCACGGCAAAATCTGCTTGCGCGATGCAGAATTTGGCGTGACGTCACCATGATGCGATGTAGATTGCGCTACACTATAAAATCTTTCTACAGATTCTGTACCACTTTTTATATTATTATTATTTATGTGCCTCCAGCAACATTATGAGCCTCTAGTGTTACCGTTAATTCTCCTAATGGACTGGTGGACTGACAGTGGCTAATAATTCACACGGTTGTAAAACATAGGGGTGTCTGTTAAGGGTTGGTCTGGTGCTTTTATGGGAAATCAATCATGTTTTGTTTTGTAAGAACAGCTGCTTAAATTGTCATAGTCATGTGCTTGGCCTTTTTTTGAGTACAAAATAGCTAGTTCGGAGAAAATGTGGCTTTGTATGAACCTAAAAGTCTACTTCAATCCTTGTTTCCAATTGATGTTATTTCCACTTAAGGTTGATCTTTTCGACATTTTTCCCATACAAACTTCGGGAGTGTATCACTCCACTGTTCGACAATGTACATAAAAAATTAAACGTGGTATAGTTTTGTCTCATTATTAATCTTGTCTGAACGGAAACAGAATACTAAAATTAAAAACTATTAAACAATTTGCAGCCAACAAAGATTCGGTTTTCTTGCTAATTTAACCTAATTTTGGGCGTGTTATAATTTCCAAGCCGCTGCTAGCAAAGCTAATTAGCCTATATTGGTCCCACTGCTGGGACACAGGGCTCCTCTCTATGAGAGGGGGTGGGCCATAATCCACCACGCGGGCCCAGTGCGGGTAGGTAGATATCACATGTCTTCGAATTTTTGGTTCTAGAACTTGCCGGTTTATTGCCACACGATATTTTCCTTCACCATTTTGAGATGATGAAAGATGAGGTATCCATTAGTAATGAGTCGACAATAACGCTAATTAGGATACCTCATTTACCAATTCAGAACAATACAGAGGAGCTAGATCTGCAGATATGGAAGCAGCACACGTTTAGTCCACTCTCGACCCCTTGAACCCCAATAATTAATGTGTCCACTGGAACGCTGACTATACAGGATAAGTTTTTAACCATTGTGCAAACTGTATCCATGAATTCAGCATATTATTCTAGAATCCCCAGCACAGAAATTTTTCATCGGTTATACAGCAAAAAGAAGCGTTTTGACGCGTAGGTACACTTTTCTATAAAACAGCTGTTTTTTTTTTACCGTTAGCACAAATCACAAAACTTTCTTTTTAGGTTCCATCTATCAAGTTTAGGTGAGGTATCTACATATCTTACAGTTGGCAGCACTTAAAATACACTTTTTAGGTGTTCTCTGAGTTTTGATATATTCATACGTAAATCATCGATTTGTCCCTCACACATTTCAGCCGCAATTACGCACAATAATAGTGTTGTAAAGTAAACTTTCGATAATATCTCGCTTGCAGTGAGGTGCTGTGTTAAATCCGGTTCGTTCCACTGAATATTTTATAGAGCTGTGACGTGCAATGCTGGGCGCCCGCTGTAAATTATGGCGCTAGTGTTGTGCGTAATCGGTTTTTGTCGATAATTTCGTGAGTGAATTTTTAAATAACGGGTTATGCATGATAATAATATGTGCGTCATTATTTTGTATCTGTGGTTGATGGTTTCAGAATACTCCGTTAATTAATCCATCAACCTGTAAATGGCCTTTAAATCCTATTGGTTTATCAATAACCAATGAAAAGAGGTTTGTTATTATGCCATTCTTAATAACAATTCTTGGCAAATGAATTTGTGATCGCTTTTTGCTGCTGCAAGCCATTAAAATAAGTAAAAATAAAAAATAAATTAAACATGCACATAATTATGGAGAAGCAAAATAGATTTATTTTGAAATAACTTCCTTCTTTTCGATGAAACATCCAGAGAATTAGAATTACCGGTATCTTACCGGTAATTCGTCGAAGTCTTGCCACCACATTTCGAAGTAAAAGTTACCCAGAAAATAGTTGGTTTCCTAGAATTAATAGATTTACCTGATATTTCCGTCTCAGTTCCCTGAAATATACGGTTCTCACGAGACCAGAGAAATCTTATGGACTGCACTATTTTCAACCGATACTATACGTATATTTTTCTTTTATATCTTAAAGTAGAAATATAAAATAGAAACACTGTACGGTGAAGGTGTAAAGTAACTTGTGGGTGGGGGAGAACTGGCCGGAACTTACATGACTTTAGCTTCTTTTTTTATATATTATGATACCGCTCGTGGCCGCACGAGTCGATCGAAGGTTATAGTATGCTTGTCGCGGTCAGTTCGTGGATGGGTGACAATCCATCACATATTGGGATCCCACCGTACCTTGGAAAATACCTTAATCTGTTGGTCTCGGCTCATTTTGAGATCTTTGACAGTCGTTACGAGTAGTCGGAAACTCTAAAATCTAACCACCAATTTTATCAAGGAGTATCGGGTTACCCAGCAACTGTGTTGTGAGGTCAGATAGGTAGTCACTCTATTTAACATTCTAGTATTAAGTTGCAGCGGGTTAGACTAGAAGCCAAATCAACAAATTTTAGGCAGATTAATTCACCCATCCACGAACCAAACTCGATAAGGGTAGCTTAACCTGATCGAACGATACGTGCGGCTATTATTACTAAGTCAAAAGACGAAGGCAAACTCATTAGCAGCACATTCTCTTACTACTACTGCACTATTCTTACGATTTCATGATGTTTTATTCAAACAAATCAGCTCCATAAGATGCCAAACACAGTTATAAAAACAAACTACAAAAATACTCGTAACATAAACAAAAGAAACAAAAGAAGAAAGTACTCGTTGACGCTCTGTTCTCGATGTTACTCATAAAATATTCAGAAAATAAATATTGCTAGGAATCGGCGGAAAGTTTTCAATAAAATGGGAAAGAAATCGTGACTGTTTACTGAGCCGTTATTATCAGGCTCTTAGATAAAGAATTGTTGTCTTTTTTATGTAATAACTAGCTGTTGCCCACGGCTTCGTCCTCGTGGAAGTAGAAAATTATCCCACGGGAACGTATGTACTACCGGGATTTATCTGTATAGATATTAATAATAAAAAATTAAATCGAAGATAAAAGTAGCCTAAATTACTCCTTATTACATCAGCTGTAAAAGCCAGTGAAAGTTCCGTTAAAATCGGTTCAGCCGTTTCAGAGGTTAGCTGGAACAAGCAGACAGACAGACAAAAATTGTTAAAAAAAATATATTTTGGTATATGTATGTACCGTGTATACATCGATATGCATTTAGGATTAGGAAAAAGCGTTTATTTAATATTACAGACACTCCAACTTTTATATAACTGTTTAAAAGATATATAGAGATGTATGTACTTCGAAGTTTCACTCAAATTACCACACACTATTCTTAAGTGAATTTATTTTGGGCACGCCACGATTGCGGCGGTAAGTCCCCTCTTTGAGGAGTGGTTTGAGAGGCGGCATGGCGTCCTCACCTTCCGCCTGACGCAGGTCCTCACCGGACACGGTTGTTTCGGGAGGTTCCTGTTTCGGATAGGGCGGGAGGAAACGCCCGGGTGTTTCCACTGCGAAGATCGCCCTGAGGACACGGTGGAGCACACGGTGGCGGTATGCCCTGCTTGGGCGGAGCACCGCCGTGTCCTCGTGGAGGCGATCGGCGGCGGCGATCTCTCGCGTCCGGCCCTGGTCCAGGCCATGGTACGGAGCGAAAGGGCATGGGGAGCCGTCACCTCCTTCAGCGAAGCAGTGATGCTCGCGAAGAGGGAGGCGGCGCACGTGAGGGAGAGGCAGCATATGCGCCCTCGCGACCCCAGCCGCCGCAGGATACGGAGACGCCCTGGGCGTCGGGAATCCCAGGCCGATTTCCGGCCACCGTAGGCATGGGCTTGCGGACGGCGAGTAATGGGTAGCTCGCTGTCCGGTAAGGACCAAGCCCAAGTCGACGGCGCGTTGTGTTCCACGCGCGCCTCAAAGAGATGTCAGCACAAAAAGTGATGGGACCCGCAAGGGTCGATGCCTGCCAGGGGTGCGGGTTTGTTCGAAAGAGACACCACAGCCCCTGGCTTAAGGGCTACTGAAGGAACACGGGTGGGTTTTAGTCAGTAAAAGTCTGACACGCCCTCCTGCTCCACCCAGAGCGGGAGAAGTTATTTGATGATTTCCCAACCAAAAAAAAAAAAAAAAAAAAAAAAAAAAAAAAAAAAAAAAAAAAAAAAAGTGAATTTATTTTAAATAATCTTGTATACATACATCGACTATAATTTCCTCGACATTTTCCAAACAACTAGTCTACTTAACCAGCATAATGTTCCCACTGCTTGGACACAGGCCTCCTCTCCTCTCGGAGGGTTCTGGAACCATCCACGGGAGCCCAGTGCGGGGTCATTATCGTCATTGTATTCTAAACCCCAAGTCTCACTGCCATGTCTCGTATTATCTTTCTTATCCCTCAACCATTTAGGAGTTCAATTTCGTCCCTACAGTAACATTTAGCCAGCGCGAGGTAGTTCTCAATACTGGCCATATGGAGGGTTCCATGTTATCGGAGATTACATCAACCACCAACCAACACATCAACGCAGCATCCGCCGTTTAGTCTCACAGACCAATCCATTGATTCTTAGTTCTTACTCCATCATCATAATATTCCACAGCCTGACTTCAGCCAGTGCTGGCTTTTGGCCTCAGTTTTCTTGTGCCAACTTCCACGCTTCCGTGCCAGCCGCATCCAGGTCTCTGGACGATCGACACCTCGTCTTCTTGGACGTCACTCGGTGACAGCCTTATTCCACCTGTCATCACTGTGCTTTTCCAGGTATCCCGCCCTGAGTTCCATTATACGTTTTCCCATGTTGAAGAACTTCGCACGTTCTAGGATCTCGACGCAGTAAGCTCTTACTTAGCCCACGTCAAACAAAAAAAATAAACCCTCCCGTTTCTTTAACATAATTTCTGCCAGGATATAAGCCCATATCTCTTATAAAACCTACAAAAGCGACAACACTGGGCGCTCAATTCAATAACCGTAAAACATCCCCCGCACATGAATTACCAAAGTGAGGGTATTTCGGAATTATGACGTCATGCAACGAGCACAATGGGCTAGCTTGTGTACGGTTCTTGTGTTCCCAGGGGTAGGCAGAGCTGTAACTATAGTGCAGTTTGGTGAATGTATTTGGAAGGGTTTTAGGAGAAAGCTTTTAAAGTTTGAATGAGCGAGTAGAATACTTCAGTAGGGTGCCACATATTTTTTTTTAATTTCATTCATTTTACAAATGAGTGTCTTTACTAGTTTGGAACAATACTATTACGTTAAGATAAATCTTAGCTACCCAAACGTGGCCGTCGTCGTCGCGGGAATTCACGATCATCGCGTTCAGTGTCCATTTTTGTTCGGCGATTCCGAACGCGTGCAAGAATGCAACAAACGCGTGCTCATGCGACGACCGATTTTCGTTAGAACGCGGAGTGCGTATGTTACCAACGTTTCGCAGTCGCAATTTATAGCCGCAATCTAAATCGACTTTATTTTGACAATCTTATTCAACAAAATCTATTGAGCTGTGTGTTCAAATCCATGTTCACAATGACAGGCACAACGCAATGAATGTAGTCGATCCGTCAAAATAAAACCGATTGGTGCTGAACACGCAATCAATGAGCGTACTGTCTTCAGCTGTCTATGAAACCTTTGTATCGCAGTGCTACATTAACAGGATACCCTTTTTATAATTCGTACGTCCTCGGTAGGTGAGGTGATTGCGCGTATCAAACAAATTTGGTCCAAAAAAAAAAACAATTTCAAAACTGATTTTTTTTCTCCAAAAGACCACCAACATCAAAGTCGACAGTCGACGCTCAAACGGACGTTAAAAAATCGCTGCAGAATTTTATCGCGCATAGACATGGAGTTCAACTCTCGACGCAGTGTATTGAAGATCCCAAGAATCGCCAAAAAATATATCAACCGTCCCATACGCAAACGTATGGGACTGCTGATATTTTGTCGCCTACCGCCTAACGTAATGAAGATCCCATGGAGAAAGTTATTCAGTTTGTTCCTACTTCTGTACACCATCTTGATACTGTATTTAATTTTACGCGTCATTTTACGGGCTAATCAATGTTTTTGATTTTTAATCTATTGCATAGCTTTTATCGCGGGCTTGAGCGCGGCAACCGAACAAGAAATTTCGTAACGAAAGAAAACTGCATAAATAAATAATTATAATTGCATAAGTTGATAAAAAATGCTATGCAATAGCTTTACCGCGGCCAGTCCCCGAGCGCCACACGTATTTTTTTTGAACTCATATGTACTTTCTAAGTTTATCTTGAACATCACTGACTTCGGTGAAAGAAAACATTGTAAGGAAACCTGGACTTATGCTATAAGTCTGAAATCGCCAATACGTGTTGAGCGAGCGTGGTGATTAATGCCCACTTCTTCTCTGATGGGAATAAGGAAAATGCCCTATAGTAGGAAAATAATGAGCTGGTAATATTAGACGTAAGAAAACTAATTTTCTTTCTCTCTTTTAACCTTTACTAAACTTCTATTCCCACCTCCTACATGAAAGTTCAAACATCAAATACGTTTTCGTCCTCCATATGCCAGGCATTGTATTACATCCGAGCTCATAGCCTAATGTAAGAAGACGCGAAGTATTCTGACCCGGGAACAACGGGACACATTCCTGTCGTGCAGCTGAACTGACTTACATACGACTGGTATTAAGATTTCTGGGAGTTTGAAATAGTAGATAGATGATAGTGGAGATAAGTTTTGTATTTACTGTGATTTTGGTGTTTTTACACGGATGTGTTGTAAATATTATTTTTGGAACCAATTTGGAACCTTACTGTAGCGGATTGTCAGGAAAATTATTTATTTATCAGATTAATTACCAACTTAACTTGCCCGTAAATTTCAGATCACAACTGGAAGTCTTTCACAGTCATTACGGTTCGTCAGAAGCCTTATCAACCAGTCTTACCAAGGGGTATCATATTACTCAGTAACTGGGTTGTGGGGGTCAGATACACATTCGCTGCATATAAAATACTGGTATTCAGCTGCATCCGGTTTGACTGGACGCTGACCCCAACATGGTTGGAAAAGGCTAGGCAGATAGTGAACTTTCTCAGTCTTTGACAGTTTTAATTAAATGAGTACGGTGGTTAAATGAAAATTGACATGCTGCATATCAACTTCACTTGACAGTGGTACCTTGGTCACTAGCTAATCTGCTACATAGCCAATTGCAAAAGGCATACAAAAATATAAATAACCTTCGCTCGCGTGGAGGTCAAGTTCCGGGAAAAAGTAAACTTTAGTGTGCAAAAGTTTATACAAATCCGTTCAGCCGTTGTGGCGTGATTGTGTCACAAACATCCAAACATACAAACTTTCACATTTATAATATTAGTACTATTAGTAGGATAGAAGGGCAGAAGCTCCTTGAATGTATCTGAGAGATCATGCTTTAAATGACACAGGTCAAATCCAGTCTTATGTGACTGAGAATGTTCTAGGATAGAAACCGCACAATTCCAATCTAGAATACTGAAACACCTAAGCTCAATTAGCCAAACGTTCTCCTGACACATGAAACCAGCTTCCTACCAACGTTCACCGTTGTTACCATACAAACATTAAAATACCAATACCAACTTCAACTTCAAAGGAAACCACGCCAACATTTCCTGATCAACGAATCCCGTAATTGTTCGTTTCTGAGCGTCTTGCGCGACATTTCGCCGCAAGTATTACATTTATTTGGTCGGAGAAAGGTTATCCATTAAAAACCGCGAATTGGGGCCTGATGTTGTTTCCTATTCGCGACGGGGAGGCGCCCGAGTGGCGCCGGGAGACAAAGAGTAAAATGTTAGAGGGTAGAAGACAGATGCGTCATCAAGAAGGCCAAATATTTTAATGGGATTTTTATCGCCTTGCCTACATTTTAAGACGCATTCTTGCTCCAAACTATGCCACTTACTGATCACACAATCAATCAGGGATAATACAGAGGATCTTCCTAGCTCGGTGTGCTGTGCTAAGGTGGCTGCAGCAGGTGCGGAACACTTCAAGTGGCGGAAATACTTCAACCTTATTGGGACTCGTGCATTCGAGCCCTTTTGAGTTGAGATATTGAGGTCAATGGGGTCTGAGTGCCCAATTAGGTTTTCAAGACATCGCCAAGCAGTTGGTCGACTCTTCTCGTAAACAGTAGGCTTCATAACCATCATTATTATACAATATGGCATAGCTGCCAGCCTCATGGGCACTTTTCCTGTTAACGCGAATCGGACAATTTTTTGATGCACTACTTTTCCATCCCTTTTTATTGCCTCTTTGCACTCGGCTTCGCCCACGTGAATGTCGAAAACTATCCCTTTGGGAACGTATTCATCATCTGCCTAGCCTTTTCTCAACTATTTTGGGGTCGGCTTCCAGTCTAACCGAATGCAGCTGAATACCAGTATTTTACATGGAGCGACTGCCTATCTGACCTCCACAACCCAGTTACTGGGTAACACGATACCCTTGACAAGACTGGTTGTCAGAGTTTCGGGCTTCTGACGACCCGTAACGACTGTCAAAGATCCACAAATGACAGCCGGGACCAACGGCTTAACGTGTTTTCCGAGGCACGGAGGGGTCTTGGTATGTAAAGATTGTCACCCATCCACGGACCAACCATTCCCTTTGGGAACGTACTACCGGATCAAAAAGTACCCTGTGTAAATCCAGACTATAAACTATGTATCATTATCATTTTGCATGATTGAGTAACACCCATCAAATACATGGGATTTGTACAAACTCGAGATTTTGCGACTCACGTCTTAACTAAGCGAGTACTTGTCTTTACTGTAGTGCTACATGGAGCTAAATATATCTGACGGATTTTATAAAAGGTAGTTTCTGATTATGCTCATGAAACTAAAAGTTAAAGTTCAGAATCGGCGCGTTCATTTATCCTTTTTTTTGGAAAACCGGAATGCGCCCTCTGTTGGTGCGAGCACGTACTCCGGTTCACCGAGTGGCTTATAAACACGACCTGAGGATTAGTTTTATCCACCTGGCTACCAGGATGTCTATCTAAAATTGAAATCGATACTCACATAAAATCAATCCTTAACACCATTATTAAACAAGAACACACTCCATAAAGTCCTAATTTAAATAACTAGTGCTTTCAATGTTAAGATAAGTAACCCATCTACAAAATTAATCTTTGGCCGCGTCTCGCTGTTATGCGCTATTTTGTATAAAATTTATTGCCATATGTAACAAAACATCCACAGCGAGAAACAAACTACATTTTCGTTGCAATAAGGTATATTTTTCCTTTTCGTGTAATAAAATTGGGCTAGTATTTGTTATGGTAAGTAAGTTAGGCGTAATGCGCGCACGTTTAGAGAAAGATATATTATTTGTGTGCGCTGATTTTTGGCTGCGTCCTGTGTATGGCAGAGGAGCTGAGTGGCTGAATAGATACTTGACTCAACATGTTTTTTTGGAAAGATTTTCGATCAATACATCTGGCAATAGTAAAGTGAAACGTTTACATACCAACGTATTGTACAGGGTGGCAGGGACCTGTTTTCATGGATACAGTTCATGATCGGTTATTTAAAAAAAACCACTGTAAAACTGAAAATGTAGGGAACATTTTCAGTTTGAGGACTTTTAAATTTATTTATTTGATTCACCAAAAATTGTATACACTGGTATGTGTAAATGAAACAAAAGCAACAAATCAGAATAACGTATAAAAATCACTTATAGTTAAACCTGCATGCACATAAAACGTTGTTGTAACTTACAAAAAAAGTAGAAATAAAAGAATAATTTATAAGGTTGCACTGAATAGAAAGAACTCAATAAATTAATTAAATTAAATTTAGATAAACTTAAAACAAGATCAAAACAAACCTTGTTTAATAAAATTAGGTACTTAATACAAAAAATTGGTGAGTAATAAATAAGTAGGTAGTCTACATAATTTGAAAGAGTGAGAGAAATGAAACAGAATATGTTTTTTTGGTAGCTGACGATAAGTTCATACTCTAGGGGGTCTAGATCTAGCATTCTGATTTTATGGTTTTAGTTTACACGTCGATGTGAATTTTTCATGGTTTTGTGTTGTTTTTTCAAAATTGCTCAATAAAATGCGCTTTCCAAAAAAAAAAAACGATTTCCGAAAAACAACCACAAAGACAAAAATAACTTTAACTTTGGAAAGCGGTGACATAAAATTAAAGTATAATTATATCCAAAGACACCGACTCATTTTTTTTATTTTTTTAGTTCTCTATGTATACATATGTATAAAAGGAGAAACTGACTGACTGATCAATCAACGCACAGCCGAAACTACTAGGAATAGGAACGTGAAATTTTGCACACGGCTTCCTTTTATAATGTAGGGGAGCAGCAGAGCATAAGAAGGGGTTTTTTAAAGGGGTTAAATTCGACCTGTAAGGGGGTGAAAAGGGGGGATTTTATTTGCATGAAAAATATTTTTCCTTGAGTTAAAAAACTTGAAACTTGGTACAAATACTTACCTATCTAAGTAAATTATAAATTATAAAGTTGGTCATTTATTGTTTTTCTAAACTACACCCAAAGAGGGGATTGGGGGTGTCCAAGTTTGAATGGAAGAATTTAATCGCACGGTCTGATTAACTCGAAACTCAGTATTTATACCTAAAACCAAAAATAAAGAATAACGTGTATCAGGATTTTTCGAAAATCTACACCTAGTGGGGTAAAAAAGGGTAGTTCCGAAATATTATAAATGTGAAAGTTTGTGAAGATGATTGGGTCTTTGTTTCTCAATCACGCAAAAACGGCTGAACGGATTTAGGTGAAATAGCACACGGATAGATTATAACCTAGATCAAAGTCAAAGTCAAAGTCAAAGTTTTTTATTTGTAAAACATAGGTAAAAAAAGGTGTTGTGTATAAAATATGTACAAGTACACTATGTTTTGCCGTTGACGGCGTACAAATATCATTTATATACTAATGGTTAGTTAAATCTACATTTATATTGCGTTTAGGCTACGTACTTAAAATAAAATAACTGCTACTACTTACAAATAACGAAAAAGATATGATTATTATTGCACATATTTATCCTTATACATAGCTAACATTATAATCTTCTAGGTATTCATTAACTGAATAGTATGCCATCTGCGCTAAGAAGCTGCTTAAATGTTTTTTAAAATCACACAAATCGCATTTGTCTCGAATAGGCTTCGGTATTTTGTTGTATAATCTGGGTGCCATACCTAAAAAACTTTTTGTGTAGAATGCTGTGTTGTGTGTATTAGCGCAAATTTCATTGTTGCGACGTTTCGACTTGAGTAGTTCGAATTGATGTATGTTTGTTTTTATGAAAACTGCCGCTTCATAAATATACAAACATGGTAGGGTCAGCAACTTATACTTTCTAAAAAATGGCAAGCAACTGTCGGTTGATTGTAGCTTAAAGATAGATCGTATACATTTCTTCTGCGCCTTGAATGCGATGTGTTTATCTGTAGAATTTCCCCAGTATATAATTCCATAGCGTAGAGTAGATGTTACATAGGCATTGTACGCTACTAGGACGACGGACTCATTTACAATTTTTCTCAGATTATAAAGTGCATAGGAGTATTGATTTAATTTCTTGCAGATAATTTCGATGTGGGACTTCCAAGATAAATTACTATCTAAATGCAGGCCCAAGAACCTGGCATTACTGGTGTTAGCTATTATAGTATTTTCATGCATTACTTTTAATTTTGATTGGTGCGCCCGTTGATAGAAAGACATTATTTTTGTTTTATCTAAGTTTATTTTTAATTATTTATTTTTAGCCAATTAATTATACGTTGTAGGGAACTGTTTATATCCTTTTCAAAGGTTTTTAAATTTTTACTTGGAACAATTACTGTGCTATCATCGGCAAATAAAATGGTTTGATGGTCAATGCATTTTGGTAAATCGTTTATATAGATAATGAATAGTAGGGGGCCAAGGACACTTCCTTGAGGAACCCCGCATATTGTTAATCTGGTTGGAGATGTGTACGCAACTTCTGTTTTTGTCTTTGGGCAAATCCTATTTATGACAGTGAATTGTTTTCTGCCTGTTAAGTATGTTTCAATCAATTTTAATATGTTGCCTCTAATTCCATAACGCTCTAACTTGCTTAATAGTATATAATGGTCTACATGATCGAATGCTTTTGACAAATCCATTAGTAGTGCTGCAATAGGTATTTTTTTGTCAACATTTAGGACAATTTTAGATAATAACTCATATACTGCTTTGTTTATAGCAATAGTCAATACACAGGACTTTTTATCCCGGTAGTACGTTCCCGCGGGATAATTTCCGACTTCCACGCGGGCGAAGCCGGGGGCGGAAGCTAGTAGCTATATAACCAAAATGTGAAAAATATTAAGTCTGTGTCCACACCAATTCAAAATTTCATAATCCTTGGTGCTTAGAATTATTCTAAGCCTTGGTGTATTCTCAAAGTCAATCCAATCAAAACAATGCATATTAGCTGTCATTTTTTTTAACAATTCCGTTGTCTGTCTCCAAAACTCATCATCAGATCTATATGAAATTGAAATGGGATTTCGGATCAAATCCCTTTCGAAGAAAAAAGAATTTTGCAAATACAGTTATAGATATATGACGCAGTTATACCCGACATAATATACAAAATAAATAATAATAATAATATACAAATTGACAACCTCCTCCTTTTTGAAGTCGATTAAAAATGACTTTTCCCAACTATGTTGAGGTCGGCGTCCAGCCTAACCGGATGCAGCTGAAAGCCATTATTTTACATGGAGCGATTGCAGACCTCCACAACCCAGTCACTTTCGGGCTTCTGACGGCTTTATCGTTATTATGTATTAGGACGATTTTTTTTTACCTGATCTGTATAAGTATTTACTTTGTGAGCAAAACAAATGTTTTTTATTCCTATTTCTAAACATCGAACGTTATCGGATGATGTCGGTTGAAGTAGTGTACACACTGACTCTGTTACTATAATGTTTCGTCCACGTTCAGAAGTCTCGTATCTGACGATTAGACCAACTAGGCAGATAGCGACATGCAAGAGAAAGAAAGAGAGATTGTAAGACGTGATTTCACATCAAAGAAAAGAAAAACTCGTTAAAATGTGACCCGGTATGGACCGATTACATTGAAACCGTCCGGCGAACGGATAGTAATTAGTGACCGAACAAAAACATCCGCCAGTCACCTATCAATCCTAGATTATTTCAGATCTTTATACAGGACGGTTACGATACGATTCCTTGAGCTTTATTTGCTGTAAATCGATTGCTTAAAAAAAATTTGCTAAATATGTTAAATTAGCCAGCTAATTGGACGCCTAGGCGGTTCATTAAACGCCGGCATCCAATTAAGTAGCTGAAGGACAACTAGCCAAGTCATTGGGCGCAACGTTTAACCAGATGGCTGAATGTCGTGAAGTCATTTAGTTAAATTGGATATTGATGAATTTGTGATATTTTGTTTGGGTGGCTATGAGATCACAAATTATGTACGACTACTTTTTACTAATACCTACCACTAAGTAACTAGTTATGGTGAAAATGAAGTCAGTCAGTAAGTTCAGTCAGTTTATACCCAAATATTTCGCAAAAACTTGCAGAAGATGTAGTATTATTTGGCACCTCCATGTTTTCTTTGTTTTTTTACAATATCACACTTTAATTTCACTTAAAATTGCACACAAGAACGAAAAATAACATTCACGGTTTGCGCTATTGACACCATATTTGTTTTCGAAATCAAAATATTTTATTTCATATATAAACCTGCATGGGCACTTATGAAACGTCAGAAGCTAGGTGCACGGTTCCAAATTGTTGTTTCCTATGGAGAAGAGCCAGCAAGAAACTCCACGGTTGCAAGAAACTTCACGGTGATTTTGGTGACTACCAGCGCCGCAGTGGAACAAAAACTGAACTAAATTTGAATCACTTGGCTGAGTCTTGGTTATTCATCTTCAAAGGACTGACTTTCAATACGCCAAGTTGTTAAACGTTGAATGTTTTTTTTTTAATTCATTTTGCTAGAATTGTGGGACGCCAAACATCCTAAATCTACGTTAATATAAGATCAGGAGCTTATGTTAATAAATCTATTTTTTAAACCCTGCTCCTCTCCTCTGACCACTTCAAATTCTGGATCATAGAAATATATCATATCATGACCGACTAAAACTCAAGTCTCACAATGGTTAATATAGAAAAACAGTACAATACTCTACTTTAAAGTACGGTTGGCAACGCTAACTACTATTCGCCTTATCACAGACTTATAGATTTTCTCCTTTATTATGAGAAAATAGAAATAACTTAAAATAACAATATCACACTTAAAGGCACTTAAAACAAAACGTCAGCAACGTCCTCTCGACACATTCTGTTCGCACTTGCACCACAATTTCACTAGTGATTGAATTTCTCAATATTCTGGCGAGGGCCAAGCTTCCTCACGGAAATTGGAACGTCTCAGTCGTAGCGCACTTCCAAATCAAATACACGGTTTCCACTCAAAATTCAACGCGGTATAAGAATTTACACTCCCTTACATGGAAATAAGGCAACTGACTTGAAACTATACAATCTAAACTAAAATGTTTGTGTGTTCTTGATTGACTTAGACATAAATTCACGAATAGTTAGGCAGAGAGGTAGCTATAAATAAACCTACATTCAAAACAGAAATCAGCTGTTTCATAGAAAAGCGAAATACCTACGCGGTAGAAATGTACGGAACAGATGTTTTTTTTTTTTTTTTGTATAACCGATGAAAAATTTCTGCGCTAGGGGGTCTAGAATGATATGTTGAATTCATGGTCACAATTTGCGTACTAGTTAAAAAAAATCCCTGTATAAGTAAGGTGGCGAGCCAATTGCCTATTAAATGACAGTACAGAATATTTCGAACAAATATTAACTATGTAAATCTAGCATTGTCAACAAAATAGGTCCCAAATAACTATAACAAAAAATTAAATTTAAAAATTTAAAAACCCCCGACCCTAACAAAAACTCTAAAAAGTAAAATATTTATAGGCCTTTTAAGATGAAGGTAATATTTTGATCAAGGCATTGTAAAGGCGGGGGACGGCTAATGAAATTGCTAGGCCTCTGTTTGGGGTTTTCATTGACCGTCCCCCGACTTGATAATGCCTTGATCAAAATATTACCTTCATCTTAAAAGGCCTATAAATATTATTATTTTTACTTTTTAGAGTTTTTGTTAGGGTCGGGGGTTTTTTTAAATTTTAAATTAAATTTTTATTTCCTACTTTTTAAACTTAATGTCTCGCTCGTTTAAATCTGCGCATCGTTGCGTATTTTTCCCACAGTGAAGTTTGTTACTAATTTATCCTCATTCCTCGTCCAGATCACTATTTATCTGTAATCTATTCATTGAGACCTTTTCAATGAGCCCAAACACGATACGTTTGCTGTTTGTTGGTGAGTAACTTGGGCATCCTGGAAATTCCAGGTGTTGCTCCAGCATCATTTCAAGGTTACTTTGTTCGTCTAATATCATTGAAGTAATAGAATACCAAATTTCGAGTTGATCAGACCCGTGGAAGATGCCCAAATCCCTTAATTAACCAGAAAATAGCTGATAATCTTCAAACGGCTGAACCTATTTTTGATGAAACATGTCTAAGAACACTCCCGACTAATACACCTTTCAAACAAAAAAAACAAAATCAAAATCGGTTCATCCGTTCGGGAGCTACATTGCCTCAGACAGACAGACAGACACACACACACACACACACACACACACACAGACACGTCAAACTTATAACACCCCGTCGTTTTTGCGTCGGGGGTTAAAAACACAGTGTCTCATAATCAGCCTATCGATAATGTTCTCACTGTTGGGAATTACAGACCTCCTGTCTTCGAGAGGCTTGTAAACTACCACGAGTCTTCGAAGTTTTGGTTCCAGGACATACCCGTCACCCTCACGATGTTTTCCTTCACCTCTTAGAGCAAAGTTGATAAAATTATTTATAAAAAGTAAAGCGCCTGACTGGGTTCGAACCTACGACCTTATAACTCATAACTGGCCACCGCTGCTCTACTGGCCACCACTGCTCTACTGGCCACCACTGCTCTACTGGCCACCACTGGTCTATTGGCCACCACTGCTCTACTGGCCACCACTGCTCTACTGGCCACCACTGCTCTACTGGCCACCACTGGTCTATTGGCCACCACTGCTCTACTGGCCACCACTGCTCTACTGGCCACCACTGCTCTACTGGCCACCACTGCTCTATTGGCCACCACTGCTCTACTGGCTACCACTGCTCTACTGGCTGCCACTGCTCTATTGGCCACCACTGCTCTACTGGCCACCACTGCTCTATTGGCCACCACTGCTCTACTGGCTACCACTGCTCTACTGGCCGCCACTGCTCTATTGGCCACCACTGCTCTACTGGCCGCCACTGCTCTACTGGCCACCGCTGCTCTACTGGCCACCGCTGCTCTACTGGCCGCCACTGGTCTACTGGCTACCACTGCTCTATTGGCCGCCACTGCTCTACTGACCACCACTGCTCTACTGGCCGCCACTGCTCTACTGACCACCACTGCTCTACTGGCCGCCACTGCTCTACTGACCACCACTGCTCTACTGGCCACCACTGCTCTACCGGCCACCACTGCTCTACTGGTCAGTGTCTATTCATACATGATCAAGAATCAGGTAAACGTCTATTTAGCTTATATAGACATTTTTTTAAGAAAAAGTAATAACCAGCCAATTATAATAATAAGTTTTGTTTAATCAATTTTGTAAAAAATATTTAAAAATATACTTAATAAGTAAAAAAATAAAATAAACAAAATAATAATATATTATGGTTCCACTGTCGGGAAATGGCTTCTTTTCAAACAGAGAAGGCATTGATCACCGCGCTTAGTATTATATTAACTGTAAGGTCCAGGCTTACTCACGATTTTATCCTTTACTGATATAATTATGTTCAAGATAAACTCAAATATTAAATTTATATTACTCAAATTAACTTCATCACACGAGTACCTACTAACGAGAAAGACCGTATAAAACCTATCATAGTCTGCTTCTGCCAACGTTACGTAAAAGAGGATTTCATTGCAGCTGCTAGGCACGAACTAAAGACCTCGCCCCTGACGCCAGTTAAAGTTGGATTGAGTGGCAACCATAAAATTTTCATAAATGATCACCTTACAATAAAAAACAAAATGTTATTGTCTAAAACTAAGAAAACATCAGCAGAAATGGATTTCCAATACGTTTGGGTCAAACATGCGAAGATACTCGTAAGAAAAAACGACATGTCGCCAACGCTGGTTATAAAATCGGAGAAAGATCTGCAGAAAATTGTCTAAATTACTCACGATTAATGCACATTACAACGGCTACTAGAATACTATGTTTAAATAAGTCTTTGTTCTGGAGTGTGTTTTTTATGTGCAAAACAAAGTTGTTTGAGAATCATAGTCCTGTGTGTGCTAGTTGCGTTTTCCCATTAGTTTTGTGTCGCTACACGGTGTGCCCTAGTAAGTCTATTCGATATTATTTTTGCAATGTCACTTTTTGTTATGCTAATTTAAACCATTTATGTCGTGCGATATGGTACATTTTCCTTTATGAACCGTCCCCAGTTATGATAATTTACTCTGAGGTGCTCTTATCTCTGTACTGGCCGTCGCCTTTTGTCTCTTTTTATAACTACTGTTTTTATGTTATTTCTACTGGTCACTGTGTATTGCTGTGTCTATTACTTTACTTGACCCCTACCCGCATTAGGCAATATAAAGGTTGCGTCAATAACCTGCACTTTGTTCTATCTGTAATAATTGATTTATTTTTGTCATTTTATTATCTACTTTTAAGCTATTTGATTGTGGTTAAACATAATAATGGCTACGCTTAAAATCTACTACCAGAACGTGCGTGGTCTGCGCACGAAAACGAGCAATGTTTTTCGCGGAGTATGTCTTAATTCCTACGATATCATTATATTTACGGAGACGTGGCTAGATGATAGTTTTAACAACAGTGAATTATTTGATGGACGTTACCTCGTATGGAGACGCGATCGTGACTACTCCCGAACCGGTCAGTTGCGTGGTGGTGGTGTACTGATAGCGGTGAAACATGATCTAACAGTGGTTGAGAGGTTGGACTGGCGTAGTTCTGCTGAGGATATTTGGCTGTCTTTAATCCTTAAAAGGACCAAACCACAGGTTAGTTACAATTTGCATATATGTGCACTTTACCTGTGCAAGGAGAATCTAGGTAATTCTTATAGTATTCAGTTGCGTAACTTCACAGATAGTCTCAACAACTTAATTCTGAGTCATCCACTTGACAAGTTTTTGCTGGTGGGTGATTTTAATTTCGGTAACGACGTCGAGTGGTGTAATGGGGACATAGCTACCACTGGTGAGTTAATCCCGCAAAATATTTCTTCTCAACATGTGATTCAGTTCTTCGATGCAATACAAACGTTCAACTTATCACAGTATAATGGTGAGCGGAATATTAACTGTAGGCTACTTGATCTTGTATTCTGTAACGATACTGTGACTGTCTCGGGATGTACGGACCCACTTGCTCTGCCTATTGATTTTCATCACAAGCCTCTAATTATTGAGACCAAATTTATAGAAATTCAAAAACTTGTCGACAAACCTAAGCAACGTCATATCTTCTCGAAGGGCAATTATGATGCTATTAAATCTGAACTTGATTTAATTAACTGGCTTCAGTTGTTACAGTCAACGAGCTTGGATGATGCCGTTACTAATTTTTATATTAAGCTATATGAGCTTAGGGATAGACACATACCTCAAAAATCGGTAAAACAGTTCTCTTATCCTCCTTGGTATACCCCAGCACTCATTAAAATCATTAGAGAAAAACATAAGTATCATAAGAAATATAAACGATACAGTAACCTATCTGACTATCACTCATTTTCATTACTGCGTACCAGAGTTTTTGAGCTGGAAAAAACCTGTTATGACAATTATATGACAAACATTGAGGCTTCTATTGTAAAAAATCCTAAGTCTTTTTGGACGTTCGTAAAAAGTAAGCGGAAGGCTGGCTCGTTTCCAAATGAGATGTTCTATGGTGAAACTTCTGCGAATACAGGACAGGATATTAGCAACCTCTTTTCTACCTATTTCCAGTCCACCTTTTTGGAACCTGAATCAACGTCTGATGATGAATGTACTTCCAGTGAACAATGTAGTAATACTGCAATGTCAATCAGCACAGTTGAAATAACACACTCACGTATTTTGAAGCTGCTGAAATCTTTAGACCTTAGTAAATCAGGTGGGCCTGACCTAATACCTCCTATGTTCATAGTCGCTTGTGCGGATAGTCTTGTGGAACCCATTTCTATCTTATTCAAGCGCTCTCTTGCCGAGGGTAAAGTTCCGAAGATTTGGAAGTCTGCCTTCGTCACTCCCGTCTTTAAAAAGGGCGATAAGGCTAATATTGAAAACTATCGCCCCATATCAAAAATTTGCCTTTTTTCTAAAATTCTTGAACGTATAGTTTACACTGATGTCTATGCGGCTTTCAAGCCAATTCTCGGTGAAGAACAGCACGGTTTTGTTAGGAACCGCTCGACCACGTCTAACTTGCTTCTGCCACAGGAGTTTATTACAAGTGGCATGGCGCAGCGACAAGTTGATGTGGTTTATACCGACTATAGTAAGTGTTTCGACCGTATTGATCATTGCATGCTGCTGAAGAAGCTGTTTCTCGCCGGAATACACGGTGACCTGTACCGGTGGTTCTCCTCCTATATAGAGAACAGAACACAGGCTGTCGTGCTTCAGGGCTACACCTCTGGTTGGAGTTCTGTCCCTTCAGGCGTACCACAAGGCTCCATTTTGGGTCCTCTGTTATTTATATTGTTCATTGCAGATATCAAACAATGCTTTCGTAATTCGTATATTTTACTTTATGCTGATGACATGAAGATTCATAAAGTTGTGCGAGATATGTCTGATGCATATCAGTTGCAAGATGACCTGTATAGGTTTGAAATATATTGCATCCGTAACAAACTCCAATTAAATGTCTCTAAATGCTTTCTCCTAACATTCTCACGTTGTACTTCTTTGATAAATTTTAGTTATACCTTGAACGATCAGCTCATTAGCAGGCTAAATAGCATAAGAGATTTAGGGGTAATCATAGACAGCAAGCTTCTGTTTGATCAACATGTAAATGGCATAGTTACAAAGGCATCCAAATCTCTGGGATTTATACTACGCACCACGGCCTGTTTCCGATCTCTTAAACCGGTTAAAATCTTGTATTGTTCTTTCGTGCGCAGCCATTTAGAATACGCGTCTCAGGTTTGGAACCCGCAGTATGAGACTTATAAGTCCCGTATTGAGGGCGTCCAAAGAAAATTCCTACGTTATCTAGATTATAGGGCTCAGCAATACTCAAATGACTACGAGCACCGCTGCAAACGGTACCACTTCCTTCCGCTGGAGATGAGACGCTGTATAGGAGACATGAGTTTACTGTTGGGTATCGCAAATGGCCACATTGACTGTCCTGAACTAGTTGCTAATCTGTCCTTACGCACGAATCTGTTGGGATTACGTCAACGACCAATATTAAATGTACCTTTCGCAACGACTAATTATAGGCGGAATGCTTTCTCAATAAGAAGTGCACTTAGTTTCAATAGGCTTCCTATGGACCTTAATGTTGACTTGTTCTGCACCAGTGTAGCGACCTTAAGACGGCTTTTGGCACAGTTATTTTTTATGGATAGTTGACTTTTCCAATATTAACTAATTTTATTTACTTGTATGTACTTTTTTTTTTATCGACATTTTTAGTAACTATATGTGGAGGCTTGTTATTAGCAATTTTTTATTTTTACTTTTTATGTCATTGGTTTGTTAGTCTGTAAGCCTTCTTTAAAATAAAATAAATAAATAAATTAATTAATTGCCAAGAACTACTAAAATAAGAGGGTTCAGAAGTCCCAAAATATCGTGCAGTCTAAACAGCCTCCAAAAATCTTCAAAAGATTGCCTATTAGCTCAGAGGCACATACGTCGGCGACACGTTATTTGTGCTCCGTTGTGCCTAATCCATCACTAATCAGCAGGACTCATTACCGAAATGAGCGGAGAAATCTCGTAATTACAAGCTTTCCCTTCATTCATTCATTCATCGTTCGTTCACTGAAGGTCGGGTTTCTTTTGGTGAAAAGGAATGTTTTCATGTAATTTATCGGAGTTAGAACGGATTAGGGCGTGTGGTTATGAGTATTAAGTATGTTTCTTTCTTTATTTATTTTCTTTTTCATCGTTCTCTGCGTTGTCATTTCGATCTTAGTCCACTGGGAAGAAACGCTTTAGGCTAGATTTAAATGATAGTGTTGTGGGAATTTCCGATGTCAGACTCAAAACTGGTGTCGTGTTGTAATTGATTGTGCTTTCTTGTACCATAATTTAGATACATGCGAGATTTACAATTATGACAAAGACTATGGGGTTTTTTTTTTGAGGGTCGAGAATTCATCAAATTACTTCTTTCACTCTGGGTGGAGCAGGAGGGCGAGTCAGACTTTTACTGACCAAAACCCACCCGAGTTTTTTCAGTTGCCTGTGTGCCAGGGGCCACGGTATCTCCTTCAAACAACCCGCCAGCCCGCCGCCGACGCTTGTGGACCCTGCCAGTTGGTGCTGACATCTCAAGACTATGGGTTAATAATGAGTACGTGAGTTGGTAAGACTTCAGGTAACTAAATAAATTGATAAATTGTATTCATTGTTGTTGTTATTCGTTATTGTATTATTATTATTTTCTCAATCTAATTTATTGATCCAACTTATTCTACCTCCTGTCTAATAACATGCACTGCCTCTTTAGTCTAGTGGTCATAAGCGCCTCTGCTGAGCATGGCGTCGTGGTTTCGATTCCCGAGTCAGGCAAAGTGTAATATGCATTGTTTTGACCCCAAGGATGATGAAATTTCGAATTGGTGTGGGGTAGGAACTATAACTAAAAAGTGAAAAATATAAATGTTTTCTAGACAAATAACAACCGACTTCCGGAAAAACGGTGTTCGGAAGTCAGTGGCTTTGGATATCCAAAGTCACCGACTTCCGAAATTAAAGTTATTTTTCACTTTGTACTGTTTTTCTGGAAGTCGGTTGTATTTTTTTTTTTTTTTTTTTTTGGTACAAACCTACTAACAAAATCATTTATCATCCATCTACTTTGATTGAAATAACAACAATGAAATCACTTGAAACGAGATTCGACTATAGATTTTGCTGTGCTTACAGAAACATGAATTCGCCCTAATGTTATTTAGGAAGCTACTCATCATATTGACTTACAAATCATCTCCAAATTGCCAAAATCAATCCCACCAAATTCTATTAATTAAGACAGCAATATTATTCAAAAGATTATCAGCCAACGTCAGCAGGCGTACATAAACACACAGGCGATGTTTGGAGAGCAAACTAGCGCTGTGCTGAAATTAATAGATCCTGTGACCCAGATCTGTATACCTTATGCTCTCCTGGTAATATGTTGACGAGAATGTATGGAGTTTCTATGGAGTTAACTGCTACAAAGTTATTATTATGTTGTAACGGCATGAAGGTGATGAGTGACCAATCGTTTCTATGGAGTGATCAATCGCATGCCTAGATTTTACCTTAACAAAAGCATTCATATCAGCCTTACCTGTGAGTTTCCCGCACAGAAAATAATTAATCTGAGTTATCCCTAGCTTAAGCAAAACAGCATGGGGAAACCGGACAACCATTTTTTTTTTGTGTGTTTTGGTTTCGCACGGTTTGTGCATTTATCCAGTGTCAAGTAATGAATATTCAAAAAAAAATCTTTTTGATCAAGTAAATGGCCCGTTATCAGGCACTAAGTTACAAAAAGTCATAGTCGTCCAAATTCAGTCAAGTCAAAGTTATTGTAAAGCGGTAGTAACTTTACAACAACCTATTAGGAGTTTTTGGAGGAACACGAAAAGTCCACGTTAGTCACTTGTTTTCACCTTCACTACACTTGTGAACTCACACGTAACTAAATTGAATAATTCACTACCAAAATTATACAATTTAATTCGCTATTTCACAAAATTTCATGAAAATGAAAATTCGTGTGACATGTTCCAACGCGATCCCGCCAAAAACTCCCGGACAACCATTAGTAGTATAATAACTTGCTAAAATAAAATATCGATAACTTCTGTCAAATATTAATTCAAATTGGAACTCGGCTCATTAAAAGTTAAATTTAAATACCCCCAACCCAAAGTTCTGGTGTGCCGAATTTATTGAATACGAGTACCTGTTCATTTTATTTTCTTAACTTTAAAACTACCATATTAATGACTAAGTAGAGCATCGAATACAATGACAATATTTTTAAGAATCACAGGTAAAATTCTGCCAATGGAACTGCAGGTACAAAATGGTTGACTGTTTTTGAGCTGTAAACGTAATCCGGTTACAAGACAATACTTTGCGAAACTTTTTGACAGACACGGACATAATTAATGTGCGTATATATTAATTTTATCTCTGTCATAAGAAAAAAAAGTTATCGAACATCTAAGCAGTTGTTTCAATCTGGTTTCGTATTTAAAACAGGACTTAAACAACTGTTTAGATGTTCGATAACTTTTATGAATAAGCGCCTAAGAATGCAACTGACTATTAGTTAAAAATGCCCAATATACTCAATTCAATACTCGCTTGACTACCATGGCAGAAGCGGAAGGTAGTAGTGGCCCACCGTGTTAAAAGATTAAAAGTGAAAGGGGTGAAGAATTGTTGTTTCAGACATAGTTATTTTATTTTTATTTTGTTTTATTTATTCGGCTCACCAACAATTGAATACACTGATACAAGAAATGAGATACATCCACTAAACTTATAGACTAGTGTACCAATTTCTTACAGGTAAGCACATCATGCATAACTTGTTTGTCGTTCGAAAAATAGCCTAAATTTAAATCATACAAAATTAAATCAAAAACAGAATTAAAATAACAATCCAAATGCAATTAAAATCAAAATAAAAACCGAAATACAATTAAATCAAAATTAGAATTATTTCAGTAATTAAAAATCAACATTAAATCAAATCAGAATAAAAATCACTATTAAAATCAAAATCAACACTAAAATCATAATCAATATTATAACTAAACATTACATAACAATCCAAATACAATTAAAATTGTTATTAATATTAGTTATTATACTTTAATAAAAAGCAAACTATTCGTTGGAGGAGTCGCAAAAAAAAAAACTAAAGTGCAGTAGTGGTTTAAGTACAACAGTGAACAATACAATATTTAATTAAACGAAACACTCAAATTTATTTGATAGTTTTTCAACTTTAATGCAACGGAATAAGGTTTGTGTTCAATTGGGAAAATTTGACAGTTTGGGATTGACAATTTGACCTGCTGGCGACTGTAATGACCGGCATGAAAAGAAGGTATCCTATATGTTCCTATAGGTTATAAATGATCTGTGTGCTAAATCCGTTCAGCTGTTTTTGCTTGATTCAGTTACAAACATCTAAACATACAAACTTTAATTTATTATATTAGTGGGAATAAATTAATTATAATTAGGTTAAGTTAGGAGATCATAAGCATTTTCACTGTCTAACCATCGCCAACAAACCCACGTAACAATATTTCGTTCTAGACTAAGCATCACTCTTGGTTAAGTTCGATAGTTGGTAACCAACTATTGGTTACCAACTATCGAACTGCGTCACTCAAGTTTGTTTTACTTGTACTACACAACTACAACTATTATTGAAACAAAATCTTCTTCAAATAAACCAATAGTAGGAAGCTTCTTCGTTTCACAAATACATAAACAGCTATATAACAAACCGAGGGCAATTCGTCTACTCCTACAATAGCAACCAAACAATCACGCTTTCTAATACAATTTGAATGAATTAATAGTTCAATTCATCCCGCCCTCTGATTGGTCGTTCCGTCAATGTCGCCTCACTGCCCTTACAGCAACACAGAACTTACTACTCTAACATTAAGACAATAGAGTTGAAGTCAGATTAGCAGAATTAATAATTAGAATAGATTCTAAACTTAATTAGTCCGTTCTAACAAGTTAGGCCGAACAATGAATGATATTTTAAGCAAAATTAATATAAAGACGTACCTAAGCTTTGGAACTAAATATTAGGTCTTTACCTATGAAATTGCCGTTCTGCAGTACTGGCCATTTCAAATCAAAATAATTTTTGTTTGGCTAAGAATTCTAATTTCAAATTAATTTTATTTTAAAAACATGGATTTTTTTTTCTAAAAGTAGTCATTTCTTTATTGATTAGTGTTACATTTTCATCGCATTTCAATCTTTTTCGTCATCATGGATACGTTAAAAATTCGAGTAATTATGGAATATGAGTACCGTCGTGGCAGCAACGCGGCACAAGCGGCACGCAACATCAACGACGTTTACGGAGCTAACACTACAAACCAACGCACCACCTGTTATTGGTTTGCTCGCTTCCGTTCTGGAAATTTCGACCTGAAAAATGAACCTCGCGGTCGTCCGAAGACTTTGGTCGACAATGACGAATTAAAGGCGATTGTGGAAGCTGATGATACACAATCTACGGCTGAATTAGCAGCAGCTTTCGACGTTAGCGTCAAAACAATATTGGTCCATTTGCGTCAAATTGGCAAGGTAAAAAAGCTTGACAAATGGGTGCCCCACGAACTCAATGATCGCCAGCGCGAAGTACGCGTCGAGACGTGCCTTGCACTGCTCAACAGACACACAAATGAAGGAATTTTGAACCGCATTGTTACCTGCGATGAAAAATGGATTCTGTTTGATAACCGTAAGCGCTCAGCAAGTTGGTTGGATCCTGGTTCAGCACCTAAACAATGCCCTAAACGAAAACTTACCCCTAGAAAAGTGATGGTCACTGTTTGGTGGTCTAGCGCCGGTGTGATTCATCACAGCTTCTTACCAAACGGGGTGAGCATTACTGCAGATGTGTACTGTGAAGAACTGAACACAATGATGGAGAAGCTGGCGCATCTCCAACCAGCATTGGTCAATCGCTCGTCTCCGCTGCTCCTGCACGACAACGCGCGACCTCATACTGCACAGCAGACGGTCTCCAAGTTGCAAGAACTGGGGTTGGAAGCTCTCCGTCATCCGCCCTACTCACCAGACCTTGCGCCTACAGACTACTACTTTTTCCAGAATTTGGATAACTTCTTGGCGGGAAAAAAATTTAATACCCGAGAGGCAGTACAAAATGCCTTTGAAGAATTTGTTGCCTCCCGTCCAGCTGATTTCTTTAAGAAGGGCATCAATAAACTGCCACTGCGATGGCAAAGATGCATTGATTGCATGGGTGATTACTTCGATTAATACAAATAAAAAATTCATGAAAAAAATTCGTTCAAATTTTTTCATACAAAACGGCAATTTCATAGGTAAAGACCTATTATAATTCTCACTACTGAGAATATTTAGTAGTTATTCTCAAATTCTCAACAAAAGCTTAAAACATCAAAGTCCTATGAAATAAATAATTATGTAAATACAGTGCAGAGAAGCTCCTAATTGATATAAGATTCTATCAATTCGTTTTTATAGTATCCAAAATATTTGGAAAAACTATATTAAGCTTCATAAAACGTATTGGATGGTGATAATGGCAATAGTATTTTGGTAAAGAAAAATAATTTAAATATCTCTGACGGATGCCTGCAATCTTGCGCAAGAAAATCGTAGTACAAAATTGTACTGACTTAAATAATTATGAAACTTATTTGATACCTTATTAAAAATCTAAAAATAGTAAGGTCCAACTTTGTTTTAAAATAACTTTTTAAATAAAATTGGACCTTACTATTCTTAATTTTTATGATATTCTAGTAAAATAAGTAATACACACAACGACAACTACAACATCATCGAAGTAAAACAGTTCAAAAAAATACCTATAGCGGATATCGAATTCTGTGTGTGAGGGTTAGGGAGTGGGTCCCGACGGACTCCCGGCACTGAACCGGCACCGAACCGGCTCCGGGTGAAAGTTTACACCTGATATCGACAGGTACCGGGATTGTACGAAACGTGTGGACTTGTGCCAACTACGAAATTCGGTAAAGACGGAATTTTTGAACCTGCAGTTATAACTTCGATGCATTTTCGTTTTATTGCATCTTTATGCAAAATATCATTAGAACACTATTATATTAGAATATATGATTGGATCAAGAAGGTGCAATATTTTTTTTATTGATCTTTAATAGCTGTTTTGAATTCTTCATCTTTTCACGTTGATCTTTGTTTTCATGATTAATTTTACAAATCTATTTTCATTCGCAATAACATCGTGTTTTCTTTTTTCAAATTTAGTAGCTCAATCAAAACATCCTACACGTTTACGATTGAGCGAGTCATGGGAACGCCCGTCATGAAATCCTTACGCTTTTTCTTAAATTCTAAGTGTAATGTCGTTGACTCTATCTTTAAAATACTAAAACTTATTTTTTACCAGACCATCGCCTTCAGTACCCTCTAAAACCATGAAAACGACACCCAAGATGATTTTTTTTTTTTTATATTCGTAGCCGTGATTTTAGATTTTCATTTTGACCTCACTAACGACTAGAGCACTCTCGAAAACCATGAAAACGACACCAATGATGAAAATTTAAAAATTTCGCAGCAGCCATCTTGGATTGTCATTTAGACCTCACTCACATCTTTTAGCTTCAGCACCCTCGTCAGGTAACGGTTTTTACTCCTGCCGCAAGCTGCTTTAAAGAACTTTGTTCCAAAAATATCATTACAGGGCAAAAACAAATGAACACTGGGCCCGAATATTTTTTGCTAAGTCCCAACATAAACCGACGTCCTTAAATATTTCTAACTCGTCCGATAGCGAATACTGAATTCCTGTTGGTATCCCATTTCGTATTCAGCTGGGGAGCGGATTTGATTTTATTATTTATACCGGCGTTAAAATAACAGCATGGAAGAAAAAATATATTTTTTATATATGACTCTCGAATTTGATGGGTATTAAAAATATAGCTATAGATTTCTGATGAATTTAATTATATAAAGACTGCAACCAAAGTGGATGATTAAAATCCAAAGTTTCAGAAAAGATTGGTGAATGGAATGTCGATGATTATTTATGTTTGTCTAGCTTTCGCCAGCGGCTTCAGGTCAAACTTTATCCCACGGGAACGTTTTACCGTGATAAAGAAAGAAAGAAAGAATACCGTATATTTGGACACAGTTCATGTAACACAAAATAAATAACAAAAAAAAGTGAAAATAAATAACTACGTACTACAATATGTGCCTCACGGCTGCGCCAAAAAGGTTCATTTCAGCATTAATGCCAGACAGATGCTGTCTGACGCTGGTTTTCTAATGAACCTTTAGGGACAAGTAAGTGACGAGGAGTACAAACAGTTTCCTAGTATCCTATATGTTAATCCCGGTTATGATTTATATAGAGGAGGCCTGTGTCCCAGCAGTGGGAACATTATAGGCTGATGATGATGATGATTTATATGTGTGCCAAATTTCATCCAAATACGTTCAGCCGCTTTTGAGTCATTGAGTAACAAACATCTAAACATACGTACATACTTTCACATTTATAATATTAGTAGGATTTATTGAAGAGTGTAATAATACCTATGTTGAACTAGATAGTTACAATATTAATGATTTTGTTTCTGAAATTAGGTTTGTACAAACACTTTTACACGTCAATCATATTTTAAAAACGAGATCAGGTTGACGTTTTCTCTCTGACAACTCTAAAAAGAAAGGCCGAAACAAACTCAGAAGTCACAGTCTCTTTTAAAGTCCAGACATAATCTTGGTTAGATCATGTGTGAAGACCATGTAGAATGGTATCTAAAATGGTATTTTGAAGAAATAACCATATAAGCATGTAGTAGTTGAAATGGCCGCAAAGCAGTCAAAATTGCAGTCATATTTGTTCGTTTTAAAACAATAATTAGGATCTAAAATTAACATTAATAATCATTTCCAAAAGTCATCGGCAGAGGTGCTTGTTGACATGCACTAATCGTTACTCATATCATAAATACGTATTTTGTAGTGTACCTTCATCATCATCTTTTCAGCCGAAAGACGTCCACTGCTGGACATAGGCCTCCCCCAGGCTCCTCCACTTCGACCGGTCTTGTGTTTCCCACATCCAGCGGATACCCACCCTTCACAAGGTCATCGGTGTATGTACAGTAGCCCTCACTAATGGTGCCCCAATCTCAAAAAGCAATAGATTGACACTTCGCTTTAACTTACGACCTTCTTATAATAAGCAATTTCTATAGGCTATAATACTATATACACACACACTCTCATACGTTTACGAATGAATGTATTTCCTAAATTCAACCGTTAAAGCAAATGGCATGATAGCTGAGCGGTTACTGCACTTGATTATCGCGTTTGAGCGTAGCGAGTCGCGGTTTCGAATCCCACTCGCTGTGTGATAGTCTTTTTATTGTTTTAAAAATCACTTTTGAGTATAGTTTCTTGTTCTGTTCTTCTTATTCACTAAACTCGTAAAACTTTATCATTATACCCACAGAAACCTAAATAAATTTAAATGATTTACGACTCATTCACCGCGACTTATAGAACGGTGTTGGTTGATAATTGTGTGCTAGTGACGTGTGTTTCATCTATTAGCGTCCTTCTAATTCATTTTAAAATGTAAGCAAATTTAAATATAGAAATGAAAGCGAATATTATTGCGCTGCATAAAAGTGGACTTAATACCTATATCACAAATACCTATGTGATGAAACCGGACTGAGTGTGAGTATTATGATTTAAATATAAATATTAAACATTTATTTAATTAAAGTGTAACTGCTGATCCTTGTAGTTATTTTTAAACGTTTTATAAATAGGTATCACAATGTCTAAATATAATAAAAATATAAAATTTCAATGTAAATTTATTTCCTAGAATATAGAACGATGAAAATAACAATAAACTTAATATCTATGTGAAATTGCCCTTTTAAATAATTTTGTTTCTAAATAGTAGGTAATACATAAAGTGTGTATTTTGTTTAGTAGCCTAACAGTACCCCTTTTTTGTTTTAGTGAAATACTGTGAGTCGGTGGGTGAAAAGATATGAGGAAGGCGGTAGCCTTGCCCGTGGAAAGCAAAGTGGAAGACCCCAGCTCCTATAACAGGCACACGTTCAGAGAAATATGAAACAAGTGGTTTCAAAACGACAAGACATTTTGCCGAATTATTCGACACATCTTTACGAACCGTGCGCCGTGCACTCCACGCAGAAGGTTCATGGCAAACAAGGCATCATGGAAAACCAGCTCGAGAATCAGCTTAAAAAACATAGTTAACGGAAAAAACATTAACATTAAGTTATAAATTACAAATATTTATTTATTTTAGTAATATTCAAATAATATTTTGTCTTATCCGTAATCTGGATTATTTTGAGGTTTAGTTTCAATCTTCTTTTCGGAATGAAAATGAACACTTAAGCTATAACCTCTTTAAGTCCTATTAAATACGATTTGTTAACTTTGAGGTTTGAGTTAAAACGAACTCACTCGCAGTAGAATAAAAGTAGTACTACTGAGTCATTTAATTGTATTGTGACAACTTGTCTGCATTTGTTACTTTTACGTGGGTAGATTTTTGTAGAATATTGTGATTTATTTAGAGTACCGACACACAGTAGTAATCAGCACAATATTATTATATTACTAAGATACAATAGCCTGATTATCATAGTTCACCAACTAGCTTATTTACTTCAATAAATTGTTCTTTATGAGAAAATAAACTGTTTTAACAAGAAGTTATTATTAGTTATTTTTATACATTCTTCATGAAGTTATAACGAATAAACATTTTGTAATCATTTATTATTGTTAAACCTTTATTTAAATAACAATACGAGTAATAAAACAAATTTGTTACATTATTATTCTGGTATATTAATAAATCGAATAATAAAAGAACAGATGAAGATGATTGTTGAAAAGAAAAATTAAAGCTTCATCGCGAGATTTGAACCCAGACCTATGAGTTTCTTAATCCAAGACGATACGCTGCACGCTACCGGAACTCAAATTATAAAAGTAAATTTTAGCAATGGTATGAACCGACCAAGGTCATGTCTGTCGTCGCCGACGGTATGTATAAAATACAAAGAGTAACGCCAGTGTGTGAGTAGAGCGGTGAGTTTTGTGTTAATACATCACTTATACACACAGCTGTAGGTACGGCCTGGACCGCCACTTCATAGCAATATAGCCCTTAGTATGCGACTGCATTAGTGAATCTTGATAGTACCTTGTTTTTTTCTAATGTATTTTTTGTGGTGTACAATAAAGTATATTTAAATAAATAAATAGATACGTTCGTATTCCCTGCTGCTGTGTGTTCTACAATATAACAGTTTATATAACACATCGCTATACTCTAGTACGGTACACTTCGTATGATGATGAATCGTTCGCAACAGGACAAGTTAGAGCATGTTCTCGCTACATGTAAGTTTGGCAGGCCTGAACTTGATAACATAGCTTGAGTAAGTTACCGTCCACACTGACTTAACTATCGGCTAGTTTATGCACTGACTATATGTTACGAGGAGAATGAGAATCTATCCGGTGCAGTCAATGGATTGTTGAGCACGGTTCCAAACTAAGGTGTATATTATGCTATAAGTCGTGCTGCATCACAATATTCATCTTGGAACACCTGTGTTAGGGGTAAAAGACAAGATTGGTGCTACGCTAGGGAGAATTGATGAACGTTACCAAGGGCCTGGTGACGTACATATGTCCACTTGACGATATACGACAACGAACTTGGCAGGTGGAATACGTACTCAGCTTATAACGTTCCCACTGCTGGGACACGGGCCTCCTCTCAGTGAGAGGGAGTGGGCCGTAATCCACCACGCGGGCCCAGTGCGGGTTGGTAGATGTCACATGTCTTCGAATTTTTGGTTCTAGGACATGCCGGTTTCCTCACGATGTTTTCCTTCACCGTTTGAGAGCAGTGGTGATGAAATTATTAGGTCTTTACCTATGAAATTGCCGTTCTGCAGTACTGGCCATTTCAAATCAAAATAATTTTTGTTTGGCTAAGAATTCTAATTTCAAATTAATTTTATTTTAAAAACATGGATTTTTTTTTCTAAAAGTAGTCATTTCTTTATTGATTAGTGTTACATTTTCATCGCATTTCAATCTTTTTCGTCATCATGGATACGTTAAAAATTCGAGTAATTATGGAATATGAGTACCGTCGTGGCAGCAACGCGGCACAAGCGGCACGCAACATCAACGACGTTTACGGAGCTAACACTACAAACCAACGCACCACCTGTTATTGGTTTGCTCGTTTCCGTTCTGGAAATTTCGACCTGAAAAATGAACCTCGCGGTCGTCCGAAGACTTTGGTCGACAATGACGAATTAAAGGCGGTGGAAGCTGATGATACACAATCTACGGCTGAATTAGCAGCAGCTTTCGACGTTAGCGTCAAAACAATATTGGTCCATTTGCGTCAAATTGGCAAGGTAAAAAAGCTTGACAAATGGGTGCCCCACGAACTCAATGATCGCCAGCGCGAAGTACGCGTCGAGACGTGCCTTGCACTGCTCAACAGACACACAAATGAAGGAATTTTGAACCGCATTGTTACCTGCGATGAAAAATGGATTCTGTTTGATAACCGTAAGCGCTCAGCAAGTTGGTTGGATCCTGGTTCAGCACCTAAACAATGCCCTAAACGAAAACTTACCCCTAGAAAAGTGATGGTCACTGTTTGGTGGTCTAGCGCCGGTGTGATTCATCACAGCTTCTTACCAAACGGGGTGAGCATTACTGCAGATGTGTACTGTGAAGAACTGAACACAATGATGGAGAAGCTGGCGCATCTCCAACCAGCATTGGTCAATCGCTCGTCTCCGCTGCTCCTGCACGACAACGCGCGACCTCATACTGCACAGCAGACGGTCTCCAAGTTGCAAGAACTGGGGTTGGAAGCTCTCCGTCATCCGCCCTACTCACCAGACCTTGCGCCTACAGACTACTACTTTTTCCAGAATTTGGATAACTTCTTGGCGGGAAAAAAATTTAATACCCGAGAGGCAGTACAAAATGCCTTTGAAGAATTTGTTGCCTCCCGTCCAGCTGATTTCTTTAAGAAGGGCATCAATAAACTGCCACTGCGATGGCAAAGATGCATTGATTGCATGGGTGATTACTTCGATTAATACAAATAAAAAATTCATGAAAAAAATTCGTTTAAATTTTTTCATACAAAACGGCAATTTCATAGGTAAAGACCTATTATTTACACAAAGTAATGCGCCTGGCTGGGTTCGAACGCACGACCTACAGCTCGTAAGTTGCGGCCGTTACCACTGGGCCACCACTGCTCTCAGCCGCTCTCGCCACTGCAGGTGGAATACAATACTTGTCAATGACGCGTTAAAAGAAAACACAAAATTCATATCAAGATCAGTTATTTAATGTCTCTTTTTCTTTTTTGAGTTTAGTTTGTGCCTTCTTTCTATCCAAGTTATATGCGTTGATATAGTTCTTAATTCAGTATTTCAGATGATCAAGATATAATGCATTAGTTAAATCTTATATTATTTCGAGTATTTTTATCATAATTCTTTGTTCTCCTGCCCTTATACCAAATTATTTTAGGTCAACGGAACATGTCTTTTCTTCTCTATTAGTCGTCACTCATGTGAATACGACATTCACTCAGCTCATTCGTCGTTTCTTTGGTATTTCCCTTTTGTTAAAGCCATCGACGGTCTTACTCAAAACTTTCCTCACGCCATTTTACTCATTTCTCTACATCACATGCCCATATCATGGCAAACGATTTTCACAAAACTTTCAAGTTACAGGTGCCACTTTCCTCTCATTCTCTCATTATTCTTTTCTTTATATTATTTGGAAATCTTTATTCTATTATTATTCGAAGAATTTCATAGCATGGCTTGTCAAATAATGTTTAAAAGTAACCTTTACAACCGCGATAAAAATCCGAGGACAACGTGTAAAAAATTTAACAGCGCAACGTAAAATTTTTCATCAATTCTATTCAACTTTTTACAATTTCTTCGTAGATACAGAAGGCGATATTTTCTAAGGCAAGCGAGATAGGCGCATAAAATAAAATGCACAAAACAATCAACGATCTGCTTTTGGGGACGCACCTTAGAAGTACTACGACAAAGGAACGTACTACCACTTGTGAAACTTCCCTTGCCACAATCAGTCTTTTGTGCGAAATCACCAATTTAACTATACCGTTAATGCACATCCTTGCTTTCCTTGTATCACCTGAATAACGTTCAAATTCGCTTGGATGTAGGTTTTCGAAGATTGAGGTTATGTTGGTGTTAGCTAGTATACATCATATTGCCCGAAGGCGCGAATCAAGAATTTTGCTCGTCGCTTCGCGCCAAAACAAAAGACGTCATCTTGAGGTGTTGTTCAAAGGAAAAGAGGTTTTTTTTTTTTAAGTTACACTCTAGTGGATTGGAAACGTATGTACTTACATTGGAGGTATTTATTTGTTGGTCCTTTCATCCGTTTCCGTATTTTTGTATTAGTTGTAGATGTTTAAGAACCTTCTTAGAGTAAGAAAACTTCTTGCATAAGGTAAAGGATATATACATACCTGAGCAATTTTTGTGACTAGTCTTTTTTTTACATTGCACGCTTGATCCGTGGATGCACCCATCCATCAACCATTGTTACTTACCCCTCAATGCCTCGGAAAACACGTTAAGCAGTTGTTTTCGGCTGTAATTCATAGATCTTTGACAGTCATTACAGGTCGTCAGAAGCGCGAAAGTGTGACAACCAGTGTCAGCTAACTAAAGGGTATTGTAACTGGGTTGTGGAGTTCAGATAACCAACCGTGGCAAGTGTAGCTTAACCTGATCGATCGAATCGTGCGGCTGGTATTACGTAGCCACAAGCCCCTCTGTGTATGTGTACAAACATTGGTCTTAAAAATATGTTCTAAAGTCGTAATACAAAACTTAAACATTAACCGGATGAATGGACAAAGATTTTATGGGCATGTTAGTACTGTGAGAGGGATTTATGAAACTGTTGTTAAGTTTTTACCTTAAACTCGATATTTTATATTATTTTCTGTCTTTTGTGCATGCTTTCATACCTACTACCCGTGTCTTTTATTTCTATAATTGGCTTTAAACCGTTTTAATTAAAGAAAGAAAGAAATTATTATTATTCAATTAATTAAATTCACCGTAAAACACTTGTTGCAACACATAAAAACCTAACCTTGACTCTAACAATCACAAAACTGAATTAAGACCTTAATGCCTAAGTAATAAAATTCTTATTACCACTTAACTTTATTTTTCGTAGACACTCAAGTGAGACTAACTTAGATTACTAAGTTACAGTCTGCCACAACTTAGATAATTAGGCAAAGCTAATTACTAAACTAGTATCCTTATAAGTTAACGAGGTAGACTGGCTTCAACGTGTAGTCCTTGATGCAGAATGGAATATAATAATAGAATATCTACTCTTTATTATGTACTGAAGGGGTTGTGACCTAATGGTGGCCAAGGTCAGGTAGAAGAAATCAGGGTCGTCCAAAAGCACTTTGGGTGGACGACATCGTCAAACAGATATGGGTAGGTCGCGAACGACTGAAGGAAATGAACTGTTTCATTTCACAAAATAAACTTATCATTCAATCAGTAGTCATTCAAATGTGTTTCTACTTCAATTAGTTCAGTCTTCCTTTTCGCTCACACAAACTGTTCATATCAGTAAAAAAAACAACACATAATACTACTTACTTAATAAAAATTGTTTTGCTTCAATTCATATTTCTAGGTTGACAGTCCTAAGCATATATAAAGTATGAAGGAAAATCGACATACGTGTTTATCTGAACTAGTGAAGTGCGTCAATTGTCTTAACTTGTCAATCACTGTCATTATCTTATATTAAGGACTCGTTCAGATTTAGTGAACTAAATGAAGTACTGAAGTAAATGAGTGAACTACTTCGCTAAGCGAAAAGATATACTTCATTAATTTCTTTTTAACCGACTTCAAAAAGAAGGAGGTTATCAATTCGACATGTTTTTTTTTTTATGTATGTTCGTGCATAACTCCGTCGTATATAGACGGATTACCAAAATTCTTTTTTTGTTCGAAAGGAGTTTATTCCGAAATGGTCCCATTTAAACTTCATATAGATCTGATGATGCGTTTCGGAGACAGACAACGGAACTCTTCAAAAAATTACAGCAAATCAACCGCGAATGCTGCTATCGCATAAATATGCATTGTTTTGACCCCAAAGATGACTAAATTTTGAATTGGTGTAGGTTAGGTAACCAAAAAGTGAAAAATAAAAACTTTTTTCAAAAAAATAACAACCGACTTCCAAAAAAACACTACAAAGTGCAAAATAACTTAAATTTCGGAAGGCGGTGACAAATAATTAAAATACCCACACATCCAAAGTCACCGACTTCCGAAATTAAAGTTATTTTGCACTTTGTAGTGTTTTTTTGGAAGTCGGTTGTTATTTTTTTGAAAAAAGTTTTTTTACTGACACAATTTGCGCATCTCTATCGTCAAAGTCGCAGGAAACACAAGGATGAGAAACGCACGGAACCGAGAAGTATGGCGTAAACAGAGGGAGGCCTATACCTAGCAGTGGGTGATTCCGGGCTGAGATGATGAGGGGCTTATCGCCAAGTACTTATAGCCGCACGGTTTGATTGATCAGGTTAAGCACGCTTGCTGCGGTTGGTTCGTGGAGGGTACCATCTATACCGATACATTTTAGTCGTCTTACAAAGGTGGCCCACTCAATGTATCCCACATAAAATACCCTTAGGCGCGATAAAAAATTGTTACCATTAATTAACGAACCTCATGTAGTCTGAATAAAAAAAATAAGATAATACATGCAAAGAATAATAAATACTGCTTCAGAATTATGAAACACCCTGTTAATAATGTTTACGTATCAAACGGTAGAAGAGATACCAACCCAGCGCACAAGTCGAGCAGATCATTTCCATAATATTCCATCTCCATCACAGGGTGTTTCAAACTACGTCATACGTATTATTAAATTTTATTTTCATTATTCTTAAGATCATAAATTCTCCTAAAGTAATTGGCTACATGAAGTGGCAGCGTTTGTAAAACGATTAAAATGTCACGGTGATATACATACCCAGACTCCTCTGTGCCTCGGAAAGCACGTTAAGCCATTGGTCTCGGCTGTCATCTGTCTCCGGATCTTTGACGGTCGTTACGGGTTGTTAGAAGCCCTAAATTCAACTATTTTTACCAAGGGGTTATCGTATTACCCAGTAACTGGGTTGTGGACGTTAAATAGGCAGTCGGTCCATATAAAATCCTGGTATTCAGCTGCATCCAGTTAGACTGGACTGACCCCTATATAATCCTAATGTTCCCACTGCTGGGACACAAGTCTCATCTTTATGAAAGGTAATGGGCCTTAATCCACCACGCGGGTCCACTGCGGGTTAGATGTTACATGTCTTCGAATGTTTTGGTTGTAAAACATGCCGGTTTTTGATCTTTTTTTATTGCTCTAATGAGCCTGCTCTTGACCTCGATCACGCGTGATGGAAAACGATTGATGAGGCCTGTGATGGTTTCCTCACAATGTTTTTCTTAACCGTTTTGAGAGCAGTGGTGATGGAATTAAATACCCAGAGTCCCTGCCTGGGTTTGAAACCGCGGCCGATATAAATGCAAATGCATTAGATACTTATTCAAAAATAAACGGAGCACGAAAACATTTTAAAACCTTATTTGTATTTATTGAACAAACAGAAAGCTAACTCAAACCACTTAACCGTAAAAGGCCACATCAACGAACTATCATTCGCAAACGATTCGGAAAAATAGCGTTCACCTTAAAATCACAACGCAATCAAATTAAGTGATACCAAACACGGCTCTCAACGCTTCGACCTTATATAATATTTACGTATACAGCCACACACCTTGAGAACAACTAGGTACGTAGGCAATTTAACCTGAATAATTTAAAACAGTCGAATTTCGAAGTTCACTCAAAGTCGAAACGGTCATTTACAATTTAGTAGCATTATAGTCGTGTAACCCTGTGGGGTTAAAACTGGGATGTAGGGTCTCGGTCTGAGTGAACGAGTGAATAATGAATGAGTGTACGGTGCGAACGAGAATGTCAACGTGGTGTGGAAATGGCGCGGGAAAAATTACGACTTTCGTTCGGCTCATGATTTTGTGACGTTATTTTGTTTTCGCGGATGGCGTCATATTTTTCTGAATATAAGATTATTGTAAAGTATATAAATTGTCATTACATTCGGTAACCACGTTTAAAAAAATACTAGTTAAAAAAAAAGAATATCTATATCGGTCAGCAATTTTCATGGCAGGTTGGTTAGACTGTCAGACTTTCGTACTTCTGACGACCCGTAACGTCTGCCAAAGATCCACGAATGACAGACGGGACCAACGTGCTTACCAAGGCACGTAAAGATCTTGGTAGGTAAAGATGGCCACCCATCCAAGGACCATCAGCGGCAACCTGATAGATCGAACTGTGCGGCTGTAACTACATTATATTTCAGACTGCAAATGGACATTTACCACAATATCGCCAATTAGACGTAAACTACAGATCTTAGATCTGAATGGAAATAATCAGTTTAGTTGGAACCTAAATACCTTGACAAGGAGATCGTAAGGGTGATTGCATTCGAACGAATTTTAGTTGGTCGATAGATTTAGTTAAAGAGACGAAGAAATTCTCAGTGTGAAAGTTGGAAGACGGTTTTTGGTCAAACAGGCACCTGCACAGCTATACTACAATATCTAAATATAACAATAATCGCGAAAAAAAATCAGCTGTTCCCTACATTTTGACGACTTATGCGAACATAAATGTAGGGAACAGCTGATTTTTTTTTCGCTATTTCTGGTTTGGTCCCATAGTAAAAGTTGTTCATAATGATGAGTACAATCATGTGTTTAAATGTCGGTCACTAATTACCAGTCACCCTATATATGTGTGTGTGTGTGTGTGTGTCAGTGCTGGGAAACAGGTCTCCTCTCTGTGAGTACGAGTGGGTCATAATCCACTACGCGGGACCGGTACGGGTAGTTGTTGATATCGATACCCAGCTCGTGGGTAAAGTAGTGCCTGCTAATTCAATTTGACCCTAAATACATACATAAACTCACGCCCTCTTTCCATGGGTACGTAGAAACTACAGAACGCGTCGTGTTCGTTTTAAATCATGTGTGGCGAAAAATCGGTCACCGATTATATTGTCTCGTTTGTTTCGGACCTTAGCTTATAATCACTTAATAATAGGTCTTTACCTATGAAATTGCCGTTTTGTATGAAAAAATTTAAACGAATTTTTTTCATGAATTTTTTATTTGTTTTAATCGAAGTAATCACCCATGCAATCAATGCATCTTTGCCATCGCAGTGGCAGTTTATTGATGCCCTTCTTAAAGAAATCAGCTGGACGGGAGGCAACAAATTCTTCAAAGGCATTTTGTACTGCCTCTCGGGTATTAAATTTTTTTCCCGCCAAGAAGTTATCCAAATTCTGGAAAAAGTAGTAGTCTGTAGGCGCAAGGTCTGGTGAGTAGGGCGGATGACGGAGAGCTTCCAACCCCAGTTCTTGCAACTTGGAGACCGTCTGCTGTGCAGTATGAGGTCGCGCGTTGTCGTGCAGGAGCAGCGGAGACGAGCGATTGACCAATGCTGGTTGGAGATGCGCCAGCTTCTCCATCATTGTGTTCAGTTCTTCACAGTACACATCTGCAGTAATGCTCACCCCGTTTGGTAAGAAGCTGTGATGAATCACACCGGCGCTAGACCACCAAACAGTGACCATCACTTTTCTAGGGGTAAGTTTTCGTTTAGGGCATTGTTTAGGTGCTGAACCAGGATCCAACCAACTTGCTGAGCGCTTACGGTTATCAAACAGAATCCATTTTTCATCGCAGGTAACAATGCGGTTCAAAATTCCTTCATTTGTGTGTCTGTTGAGCAGTGCAAGGCACGTCTCGACGCGTACTTCGCGCTGGCGATCATTGAGTTCGTGGGGCACCCATTTGTCAAGCTTTTTTACCTTGCCAATTTGACGCAAATGGACCAATATTGTTTTGACGCTAACGTCGAAAGCTGCTGCTAATTCAGCCGTAGATTGTGTATCATCAGCTTCCACAATCGCCTTTAATTCGTCATTGTCGACCAAAGTCTTCGGACGACCGCGAGGTTCATTTTTCAGGTCGAAATTTCCAGAACGGAAGCGAGCAAACCAATAACAGGTGGTGCGTTGGTTTGTAGTGTTAGCTCCGTAAACGTCGTTGATGTTGCGTGCCGCTTGTGCCGCGTTGCTGCCACGACGGTACTCATATTCCATAATTACTCGAATTTTTAACGTATCCATGATGACGAAAAAGATTGAAATGCGATGAAAATGTAACACTAATCAATAAAGAAATGACTACTTTTAGAAAAAAAAATCCATGTTTTTAAAATAAAATTAATTTGAAATTAGAATTCTTAGCCAAACAAAAATTATTTTGATTTGAAATGGCCAGTACTGCAGAACGGCAATTTCATAGGTAAAGACCTAATACAATTGTCTAGAGTCTGAGTCGCGGCGACCTGACTCAGTACAAGGGCAACATCTCGACTTAGGTCCAGGCAATGTTGCTTGCTCTGTACCTTAGAAATATTATTAAATTTACAATACTAGTTGCTCGTTTGATCTAAGACATTTAATATTCAACGTAGAATAACGAGCAAACATTTATATTTAAAAGCAATATTATTATGTCTTTAATTAGAGACTATTATTGTCGCACTGCAAGACAAAGGCATCTTCTCATTAAGAGAACGAATTACTTTTGACCTTTGATCGTAAAGTTGGAAGACCTTGACGATGATGATGATGTTGATGATGATGACCTTTGATACACGCGCAAAGGTTGGCAATTCAAGGCTTATAGATGTGCGTGCTATAAGAACATTTCGAATTAAATTCTAAGTTCAAGTTTCCTCACGATGCTTTTTCTTCACAGATTAATAATACAAATAGTCCAAGATAAACTTAAAAAGTACATACGGTTTTTTTTAATAGTGATATTAGTACTTGCCCGATTTGAACCCGCAATCTTTCATCTCTCTCTAAGGACAGACGAGGCACGAGGTGTGCGAGAGCCCGCCGCAGAATGTCACATACTGCTAATGCCCAAACCGTACAAAATCATTAGTGTAGATGATTCTGAACCAGACTCGGTAGGGAGTACTTCTTAAAAAAATTGCAGTTTTATGGGGGTCCATTTCTACTATGTTCAAAAAATAGGCAGAAAAAGATAGGTGGCGACCCTAATGGCATCAACCAGGCTGAAATCCAGATTACGGGCGGTTATTATAAAATTCACAATGGAAACACCGAAAATCCTAAATAATCTACTATTATAATAATAATCTTCTTCTTATAATCTAATATCTATACCAATATTATAAAGAGGAAAGATTGTTTGTTTGTTTGCATTGAATAGGCTCCGAAACTACTGAACCGATTAGTAAAATTCTTACACTGTTGGGAAGATACAGTACCCCGAGTGACATAGGCTATATTTTATCCCCATATTCCCACGGGAACGGGTACTACGCGGGTGAAACCGCGGAGTGCTGCTAGTTTTTTTATAAATGCGAAAGTGTGTTTGTTTGTTACGCTTTCACGCAAAAATGTCATTCCATTTGGATGAAATTTGGCACACAGGTGGACCATGACTTAGGTAAGGACATAGGGTACTTTTTATCCTAGATCACAGACGAAGTCGCCGGCTACAGATTATTCTATAAAAAAAACTATTATATGCAAACAGTTAAATGTACAGAAAAGCATTGAAACATTAACGAAGTTACAATTAAATTGAACAGAGAGTTCTGAACGAGCATCAAATCCGCCATTAGCAGAATATTCGATTCCATTTTACAATTCAGCTGGTTGAAAATTGGCATGGCGGCTCGCTATAATTATGAAATATTTGCTGACAATTGTCGCAGTAGAAACAAACTAAAGTGGTTTGTTTCTACATTACGTTCGATAATGTGCTATTTTCATCGCGTTTGTGGTAGTTTTCCAATCCTACTATCCTACCAAAATCACAAATTTCGGAAGTTTGTATGTTTGAATGTTTATAACTCGATTACGTAAAAACGACCGAACGAATTTTAATGAAATTTTGCACACAGATAGTTTAAAACCTGGATTAAAATATAGGATATGTATCTTTATATCCCGGTAGTCCGTTCCCGTGGGATAACTTCCGACATCCACGCGGGCGAACCCGCTGGCAAAAGCTACTAATTAAAAAAAAAACATTTATTTCAGATAACATAATCCATAGGGTCTGACACAAAATTGAAACATAAATTTAAAATAACATCAAAAATAATCAAAATTGAATCAATTCAAAATTAGAAACAAATTCAAGAATTAAAATTACATTCAATTTAAAAATAAAAACAATCAAAATCAAACTCAGAATTAAAATTAAAAATTACTAGTAAATTAATCAATTTGTCTAGCCTTTTCCCAACTATGTAGGGGTTGGCTAGAAATCGAATCGGATGCAGCTGCATACCAGTATTTTAGACAACCCAGTTACTGGGTAACACGATACCCTTTGATAACACTAATTGTCAGATATTTTGGGCTTCTGACAACCCATGACGCCATAAATAATGCTACAGAAATTAAAATTTTCTAACAGCAAAGAGCGGCTATACAGCGTATATCAATTTCTTCAAAACAATTTCTATCATATCACCGGATATTATGCAGTACCTAATTTACAACTAGCTACACTGCAGTGAAATTGCAAAACGATTTAATATTCGCCATGCCCGCTCATAATCCACCACATTTCTGACGTAAATTTCGAAAAAAAATTATTCATAGAGTTTAATTGTGTCATTGGATTTATGCTTTTTGAACTATTGTTAAATATTATAAAACTAAGTCCTCTAGTCGTCTGAACGCGCTAATAAAAATATAAAAAAAACAATAGATTTTCATACGGTTTTACCTATAGACGGAATAAATAATTAGGAATGTTAGGTTTATTACGGTCATATCCAATAGATCGTTTTTTAAACCATTCAAGTAATGTTTACTACCATAGAACGATATAAAAAAAAAAAAAAACATTTATTTCAGGTCTTTAACCCATATAAAATTAAAAAGGAATTTAACAATTGCCATGCTTGCACTATAAATGTTACACTTACTACAACTTACTAACAGCAGACACACAAAATAATAACGGAAATTGAAATTGAATATAGAATTAAATTTAGAATTACATTATAAGTCAAATACAAAATGATTAAAGATGTCAAAAATAAATAAATAAAAAATTAAATGTCACAATATGCCCAAAGATAATACCAGAGTCAAAGATATATATAATGTGCAGGCGCTGGCATGCAGCTGCAGCCATCTCCGCAAGAAAGGAGAATCCCACCGCTCGGACAACACGCTCAGGATCCCGTTCGAGCTGCCTCTACAGCGACGCAGAAGCGATGCACTCCTTTTCCGGATTATTCCGTAAAAGTCATCGGTTGTAGCATCAGCGAACATCGCCGATGCGCTACAAAACCGGGGTAGCCCCAACAGAATCCTGAACGCGTTGTTGTACTGGACACGAAGCGCGTTGTACGCCCGCAGAGTGAAGTTGGTCCACAGGCTGCACGTGTAAAAAGTCTGGCAGTATGCCTTGAACAAGGTTATTTTTACCTGTGAAGAACAACGTGCAAACCTGCGAGCCAACATGTTGCACCGGACAGACAACGCTCTTCGCTCCCTCTCGATGTCCGCATTGTCAGACATATCATCAGAGACCCAGTGACCCAGATACTTGAAACGATCTACTCTATTCAAATGTGACCCGCAGAGAGTGACAGGTGGTCCAGTTAAGTAGCTTTTAGTACCAGCCAATAAACACACAAACCTATCACAACACCACCTACACGCTCATTCTCATCGACATACACCCACACATACTCACCCCCAAATCAATAGGTATTAAGCCAATTTTTTCACCAGAATTGTTTTTCCATTTTGTTTCACTTTTGTTATTATTAATTCGTAATAATATTTTATTGTGAACAACCTGTATGTTCATATAAAACAGTCATAGGTCATTAGTGAGCTGTCCAATGGAGGGTAAGCCTGGTGATCTGCAATGCAGGTTTTACCTACAACAGACACCAGTCTCTAGCTTAACTTTGTACCGTGTTGTGATTTTGAGAGAACAATAAATAATATTTTATACTACATATCAGCGCTAGTAAATTTTGATTGAATAAATAAACCTTATAGTCGAAAGCCACTTCTGAAATTGTTTATGGAAACAAAAAGAAGTTTCCAAAAGCCAACATGATTTAGTACTTATGTTGCTTGTAATATTGTTCTGTGTTAAATCACAGAACATAAATGTACAATAGGTCTATTTCGAACAAATTCGAAAATGATTTCAACAATGTTTGAACAAGACTACCAGCGTTGATTTTTGTTGATGAGGGCAGTTTTAAAATAATTCATTTTTAAGTTTCGGTTTCCTACGACAACTGTGGTTGCCACATACCTAATGGTGGCAGTGAAGGACGTCATGAAAATGATGTCACCGAGGTTTCCCTATACATTATCAGAAAACGCTCTCTAGAGAAATACGTCTTTCGACAGTAAATTACGGATGCTATGGCGCAGCCACTGTAGTCTTAAGAATCCCTAGCTTCAGGCGGACGAAGGCCGACCTAGTGGCTGGAGTGGTTGTTGTAAGGACATATAATGAACACGAATGTGGAGCAAGTGACAAAAACGGGTTGAAAATAGGCAGGCCAAAGAAAAGATGGTGTGTTTTTTTATTTTATTTTACGAATTCGACAGATTCATCATCTATTTAACCTTTTTCGAACTACAAGTCTAACTGGATGCAGCTAAATACGAGTATGTTACATGGACGTCCGCCTATCTGACCTCCACAACCCAATTACTGGGTAACAGATACCTCTTGACAAAACTGGATGTCACTTTCGAGCTTCTGACTATCCGTAATGGCTGTCAAAGATGATACGCGGGCGAGGCCGTCTTAAACTATGCTGGGGCCCTTGGGCACACAAGAATTTAGGGCCCTTTCGGAAAGTAAAGATAGCGAATTATTAATTAGTGCAAGCCGAAAAACAAAAATTTCGACGTTGGCAAAATGTTTTGAGAATAAATGAGAGAAATTTTCGGTCCTTCGGGGCCCCCTGAGCATGGGGGGCCCTGGGCACGGGCCCCGTGTGCCCTTATGGTAAAGACGGTATTGTACGCGGGTCCAACGGCTTGACGTGCTTTCGGAGGCACGTCGACCTATTTATATGAATAAATAATTTTGTAACCATCAGTCTATCGATCGTCATTTAACAATCTCCAACCAACACCGATCAATATACTGACAGACAAACAGAAACTGGTACTTTTGCAAATATCTACATTGTAACATCTTCCTTATTACGGTCAATACTAAGCAAAGTTCGGTATAAACATCAAAACTTTGTTATTAAGATCATAAAAGTACATTATGGTGTTGTTTATACTTATAAATGGTGTAGCTCGTATATTTTCAGTGCTAACCCGGATAACTCAATGACTTCTTCGATACAACAGTACTGAAAAATTTAATAGCGGTCTGGCAGACAACATTGTAATGTAGACCCTGATTACGTCGTTGACGTCACTAAATAATAATAATCACTGGTCGATTGATGATTAAACTGCACTTGCCGCGGTCGGTTCTTAGATGGGTCCGTCCGGCCATTTATAAAATTTTGACTCCGCGCTGGTCCCGACTGTCATTCGTAGATCTTTGCCAGTCGTTATGAGGTTAGAAGTCCAAATAGTCTGACAACCTGTCTCACCAAGGGGTCTTATCGTGTTATGTGGTTGTGAACGTCAGATAGCCAGTAACTCCATATTATAAAATACTTGTATTCAGCTTTATCTGGCTATGCTGGAAGCTGACCCCGATATAGTTAGGAAAACACTAGGCAGATTGTTAGTGAAATACGAAGTCAGGTTTCTAAAACTGACACCATTTAAATAAAACGTAATGTATTCCAGCCTTCTTTTTTGGTGGGAAATCATCAAATGACTTCTCCCGCTCCGGGTGGAGCAGGAGGGCGTGTCAGACTTTTACTGACTAAAACCCACCCGTGTTCCCTCAGGTGCCCGTGTGCCAGGGGCGACGGTATCTCTTTCGAACAACCCGCACCCGTGGCAGGTATCGGCCCTTGGGGACCCCTCGGTCACCCTGCGACGGGTCAGCACAGTGGCCCCGCCGCCTATCACTTTCCGGCCGTAAGGGAGGAAAGCGGCCAACGCTATACCGACACTCCTCTTCCCCTGCGGCCCCACCGCATCCGCCATCAAACGGTGGTGGCCCCGTCCAGGCCACGGAAGGGAAGAGCGCTACTCAAAACTACCGGCACTCCTCCTCCGCCGCAGCCTGTAACCCTCAGCTGCGGTGCCTCCCATTCGATATCGCCGCCCACCTCAGCCTCACCCACCTCCACCTACCCTTTTTGACCGCTACGTCGTTGGCTTTGAGCAAAATCCCTGACGAGCGGCCCCACCGTTGGGTTCCTCTTCGCTTCACCTTGGCTGGGAGACAACGGCTACTGAGCCCCCCCGCAACGACAATGCGGGAACCCACTCGAGGGTATGAATTCCTGGCTTGCTTAGTTTTTTTATCTCAAATCGCCGAACAATATGGGTGACGTCCTTTATCAAGTACAACATGGCTAATCTTTGCGTTTGCGTGAACGGGTGCTGCTTTTGGTGACTAGTCGTCTTGCTGACCATGATTTTGTTATTGCTACTAGTTATTACTTACCTGTTTATTTATTTTACGTCGATTATCCTAGGTTATCATCTGTAGCCTCGAGTTATTACTTACTTACTTAAAACTCGGGTCGTTACAGCTATGTGAACATAATCCAGCATTGCATATGTACATAAGCTATCATGCCCTTTATACCAGGAGGCTTTTATTTTGGTATTATTCTTTAGTAACATTTTTTTTTCTGCTTTAGTTAAGTTTTCATGTTATTTGTTGGTAGGTATATATTATATACGTGGCTAGCTGACAAATGACACATTTATTTAATAAATGTTCTGTCTCTCGTAATGTAAATTAGTTTTCCTACATATGTATAGAATCAAGTCTATATAACTAAATAGACAGCTGTGCTGCTGGGGAGTTTGTTGCGCCACTTCTTCTTCCCAGCTAAAGCACTAGGAAGTGGTGAAGGGTGGGCGTTTTGGGGGACTCTTTTTTGGGAGAGCAAGCTGAAGCTGCGCGAGCGTTAAAACCATCTGCAACGATAAGCTCGCGTGGGGCCGCCCAAACCCCAGCAGCGCCGGAGCCGTGACAGGAACAACGCTTACTGCATGTTGCATGCTTGCTTGCGTGTTGCATGCTTACTTGCATGTTGCATGCTTGTTTGCACGCCGCATGCTTGCTTGCACGCCGCATGCTTGCTTGCACGCTGCATGCCTGCTTGCACGTTGCATGCCTGCAGGCATGCCACTGTTGTTATAATTAATGTTAGGAAACATAATACTTCGAACAAATGTTGTTACGGCTAAATGTAACTCCAGTAAAAAAAGCTCAGCCTAATTTGAATAAATGACTTTTGATTATGTTTTTGAAACGCGTCAAAACAGAAGAACGCAAACTATTCCGGTTATGACGAAACTAATAACAAAATACACTCAACAGTTTGTTTGTATTACAATATGTCTTTGAATGTTTTGCCTGTTTATTTAACAACTAAGATATTGTTTATACAGTATAATAATAAAATAATAGGCAACCGGATCTATATTTGTCAGTGCAGTTGTTTTTGGCCTTCAATGTAGGCACTGATTTTCTTTCACTGAGTTGACTCGTTTTTATAGAGAAATTAAGATCTAACAGTAAACGAAATACGGTTCTTTCACAACACTGACAACTTATTTTGGTGTAATTTTTGTAAACCCAAATCGAAAGAAAGTTGCAAAAATTAGCTAGAACTAAAGTAAGATCGAGGTGTTGTGTGTCACACTGCAGTAGATAGTGAATTTGTGATATATTGGGTTTGGATGTAATCACCATGTTTATCTTCAGTATTTGGATTTGCTTCTCGTCCTGTTTAACTAGTGGTAAGTGATTTATTACACTTTGCCTAGCGCTTCGATTTTCTGTGAGAAACAACTGCCTCGTGGTGTAGTGGCCGCAAGCGCGACTGTTGACCGTGAGGTCCTGGACTTCACTCCTAGGTCAGGCAAAGTGTTGTTCATCTAGAATTTCCAGTAGCAACTCGGAGTATGCATGGCAATAGGCGAGAATGTTAAGAATAATGTGGAATGTGGTGTTACACGAATGGATAGAATAAGAAATGACTACTTACATATGAGGAAGCCTGAAAGTGGCACCGATAACTGAAAAGTTGTATGGAAATCGGCTGTCATGGTATGGGCATGTAATACGGAGGAATGAGGGAAATGTCGTGAGGAAAGTTTTAAGTATGAATGTCGATGGCTATAAGAGTAGGGGGAGACCAAAGAATCGATGGATGGACTGTGTGAATGATGATATGGTTAGAAAGGGTGTGACTACGGAGATGACGACTAATAGAGAAGTGTGGAAGAAAAATACATGTGGCAGGAGAATGATGATGGCAATAGGCTTGGCTCCGGTTACATGGGACTTTAACACTACTGGGGAAATGTGGGTGTACAATAGTTACACCACTGCCTAACCTATCCGGGAAACAGGGTGAGATTGAGATGTTATACATTATCTCTTACGAACTAAAAAGTATTTTTTCAGTTATATCCATGTCCTGTGGTATCGACAATTCCCCAGTGGAACATGTTTCTGAAGGCGTCGCTAGAATGGAGACCTATCCATGGCTCGGAGTCCTGTACTATAGTCACTGTAAGTTTCGAACATTGTAAAAAGATGCCAGCTTTTTTTTTTTTTTGGGTGGGAAATCATCAAATGACTTCTCCTGCTGAGTAGAGCAGGAGGGCGTGTCAGACTTTTACTGACTAAAACCCACCCGTGTTCCCTCAGTAGCCCGTATGCCAGGGGCCGTGGTATCTCTTTCGAACAAACCCGCACCCCTAGCAGGCATCGGCCCTTGCGGACCCCACCAGTGGTTGCTGACATCTTTGACGGCGCGCGTGAGGAACACAACGCGCCGTCCCGTCTACCACTTTTCGGCCGCAGAGGATAGGGAGAGCGGCTGACGCTATACCGACACTCCTCTTCCCCTGCGGCCCCACCGCGTCCGCCATCAAACGGTGGCGGCCCCGTCCAGGCCACGGAAGGGAAGAGCGCTGCTCAGAAGCACCGGCACTCCTCCTCTACCGCAGCCTGTAATCCTCAGCCGCGATGCCTCCCATTCAACATCGCGGCCCACCTCAGTTGCGGTGCACCTCACCGCAACCTACTTTTTGGCCGCTACGTCGTCGGCTTTGAGGCAAAAGCCCTGACGAGCGGCCCCACCGTTGGGTTCCTCTTGGCTTCACCGTGGATGGGAGACCACGGTTACTAAGCCCCCCCGCAACGACAATGCGGGAACCCACTCGGGGGGGAAAAGATGCCAGCTTAGAGCATTTACATTCTGGGGAACTTACCAACGTTGCGACCTGTAGAACTGTTTGAGGATCCATACTGCAAGAAGTGCCACCATTATCACTTATGTTGGGCAACTCTTCGAGACTTATCAGTTTCCTTGGTTCTCTTGTGGATCTTGTCAAGCCTTTCAAGTATAGCCTTCTCTATGGTCTATGCCAAAATTTGATGTAAATGTAACCAAATGGATCTGAAAACGTACCTATGGATACCAATTTGTAGTGCCACTTACATATTAGGTGATTTAAATACTGAAACCCGAAATCCTAATTTTTTATCACTTATTGATCGTGTTTTTATTGCCCTTAATGAGTGATTGTGTAAGAATTCGAAAACAGAGTTTGTTTACATTTCCGTCAGACACTTTTGAAACAGACTACAGTGCCCTTTTTTTGTGCCGTGATAAAAATGGTTGACGTTACATTGTTTTTCATTTAGATAAGAAAAGGTACACAACGGCAGTGGTGCTCGTTACCAGGCAGATAGTCATTGCAACAGCGCTTGAAATTGACAAACTACCTAAAGCGGACTTCAGGTAAAAGTACAAGAGCTACAAAGATCTTTTGGCGAGTAGCTTTTGGAGAGTTTCTTGCCCATTCTTCTCCATACGAAACTAAATTTTGGAAGGGGCGACTAGAATCAGTTCTATTTTAATGTAAATGTTGACGTTAAAAAATGTCTTTTAAGTGCCTATTTGAAATAAATGCTTTGACTATGACTTAGCCTAAATCGGAACTAACGCCACCAATCATCACAAAACGATGATGTGAGTCCAGTCAACATCATTCGAGTGCCAAAAGATCCTTGTAGCAATGTTCACTGATCTTGAATTCATAATGTTTTAGCGAAAAGGTAAAGAATACTTAGTTACCGTAAAAAAAAACATATTGCTTATCATAGACTATTGCATCTGTTCGAGCGTAATGTGAGAGTTGGTTTGATTACGAAATAAAAAAAAACTAAATATTTTATTTCATATAAAAAAAATTAAAAATAACGTCGTAATTTGGGAGGCGATAATATAGACATTTACATAGTTAGGTATGCTGTTAATGAAGTACCAGAAAAGTCACATGTGCAAAAGGAATAAGTGCTATACATGACATGTTTGATGTGGGTCTTGTAGTTCCGTTACCGACGTTTACCAACTTGTTATAAAAGCGGATACTGCTTTTGAGAAATGACTCACTAGTTTTAGTTAATCTAACTTTGATATCACAATATAATTTTTACCATGTATTTATATTTTGCAAATAACTTCTTATTTCGAAAAGTCCCAAATTTGTTCGAACATGCAAAATACTTTCTAAGATATAAAAATAAGGCAGAGTTGGTATATCAATTTTGTTGAATTTGTTTCTAAGACCCTCGCAAGTCTCTTTGAAACCCCATTTTATAGATAGCACGGATTGCCCTCTTTTGTAAAATGTCAATTTTATCTACGTCAGCTGCCTATCCCCACAGCAGAACGCCATAAGATATAATACTGTGCAAATAGGCAAAGTACCTAAACTTACCTGGCTATATCAGTCAACTGCCTTATTTTTGGTACTGCATTTGTAGCTGAATTTTATTAACCTAAAAGAGCTCTAATGTGGGCACTTCATTCAATGCAATGTAAAGTAATTCCTAGAAAAACAGTTTTCGAAATAGCATTTAGAATTTCTTACCATCAAGTAAGCCCTACTTGGGGTACATTTGGTAATGAGCACTTAAAACATTTAGTTATGTTCTTGTTAAGTAAAAGATTATTAGCTGCAATCCATTTCTAAAGAACAGTAACACAATAGGGTATTTTCCATTTTACTAAAAACTATTCTAATTTGAAGATTGGGATGAAATATGTAACAGAAAAATAAAATTAAATTGATTCATATCCATTTTCTCAATTAAAAACGATTTAAACCAAATTTATTTTTCGATGTTTTGAATTTACCGCCAGAACGCTCCTTATACGATGACTTTTATCACATGACGTCAACTTTGTGTAAACTAAAGTAGTTAGTAAGTAAACAAGTTAATGTCGTGTTTATTATTAACAAGATTTTTTATGGATAGAAAGTGAAATCACTGGTGTGCGGTGCCTCTGTGCGCAAATACTTCTAAAACTGCGCCAAACTAAGTATTTGATGTCACGTGAGAAAAAGTCATCGTAAGGAGCGTTTTGGCGGTAAGTTCAAAACAACGAAAAGGAAATTTGATTTTAATCGTTTTTAATGGTGAAAATGGATATAAATAAATTTATTTTTATTTTTCTGTAAAATATATCGTCCCAATCTTCAAATTAAAACAGTGTTTATCAAATTGGAAAATACCCCATTATTGACATCCATATCATGTTAGGAAGGTTTAATACACATAAAATAGAAATAATAAAGGGTCAAGAATTGAACCTTGAGGCGCGCCCATGTTAATTTGAGAACCCGAGGGTGTCGCCTCGTTAACATTTACTTTTTGCTGCCTGTTTCATAGATAGTAAAGACAAAACAAGATCAGCAGCTTGTCCACGAATTCCGTATTGGTGTAATTTAGAGATCAGTGTAATGTGGTCAACGCGGTAAGACGCCTTTGAGAGATGCCAATTGCATCCTGAGAATTCTCACAGGATTCCAAAATGAGACTGATGAGTTTTACTCCCGCGTCCTTTGGGATGTTGGTAATTAAATTGTCTAGTGCCCCAGAAACTGTTAACTTATCTGAAAAGGTTTCATTATTAATTTTTAAGGACAACTTAAGCTGTTCTTAGGGTTCCGTAGCCAAATGGCAAAAAACGGAACCCTTATGGATTCGTTATGTGTGTCTGTCCGTCGGTATGTCACACCCACTTTTTTCCGAAACTATAAGAACTATGCTGTTGAAACTTGGTAAGTAGATGTATTCTGTGAACCGCATTACGATTTTCACACAGAAAAAAGAATACCTTTTGGGGGTTCCCCATACTTAGAACTGAAAGGCAAATCGTTTTATGTTACTTGCTGCTACGGAACCCTTCATGGGCGAGCCCGACTCGCACTTGGCCTTTTTTTTTCAGTTTCTTTGTTAATTCACGGTTTTATTTATTTTTAAATGTTCCAAACATCCGAATCCGTTCAGCCGTTGTTGCGTGATTGAGTAACAAACATCTAAACATACAAACTTTCACATCATAAAAAGTTAAGTCCTGACTGACTGACTCATCAACGCCCAGCCCAAACCCTTGGATATAGAAAGCTGAAATTTTGCACAGAGGTAAGGATTTTTGAAATTTAACCCCTAAGGGAGTTAAACAGGGGATGAAAGTTCCGCGCGGGCGAAGCTGCTGGCAAAACCTAGCTTATAATATTAGTACGATTTTAATGAATAAAATCAATTAAGTGTAAAAGATTTTTTTAAGTTTAGTGTTTTTATAACCTGAATTTTCACTACAGGCGAATATATAATTCCAATATGATTTCCCATATTTCCTTTACATAATGTAAAGGAAATATGGGAAATGTCTGTGAAAGTTTTATTTGAATTTTAAACCTCAGGTTCCACCATTTTCAGAGCCCGAGCACGCGTGGTCGTTGGTCACAACTGCAGCGCTGGAGCGGGGGTCGGCATTCGCGACTATACTTACCATCCTGACTATTCCAAAAATACCTTTAGTGCAATAGCTTTGATTCAGCTGGAAACTGACGACGTGGTCACTGGTATGAATATATTGGAATCTGTATTGATTAATTGACTCGGGTTATTGATTATCTCTGATCTTCCCTCCACCTTGCCTAACTTAGTTTCAGCAAATGCTGAAGGCGGGAGCGATACCTATGTTTTAAAATAATACGTTCTTTCTTTTCGACGATGATTGAAACAGTCCATTTCAAAATAACATAAAATACAACTCAAGTGTGTGTCAGAAGAGTTCTGTAGTTTCGATGAATATTAACGTATGTACAGTCTTGATTTTATCGACTGTAGAAAAAAAAATACTATTAAAATAAAACGATGATAGTAAACTATGTAATGTTAGATAACCTATGTACCTTCTGAAGAAATACAAGAAGCTGGAAAGCGCTAGTATGGAAGTTTCTCTGTTTACATTGTTTGATGAGGTGATATTTCATAAGATATTGATTAAGTTAAGAAGAAGAAGTAGAAGAAAGACAGAAGTATTTTTTTTAGTTATTGATTGATATTGATTGATTATATGTGTCGTTTCAGAGTTGCGTCCCATTTGTCCACCTCCAAGGGCGATGCCCATCCTGAAGCAGGAGATCTTTGCTAAGGTGTTTTCTGAAGGTAGGTATTTACAGAAAGCATGGCGGAAAGGACGCAAGGGAAGTAGTTAATTTGAAATTTTTCAGACCTGTGATGAGGTTTCCAATGAAATGAAATGAAATGTTTATTAATATAAGTGGATCATAAAAGACACTATATTACACGTCAACATTTTATAGGTCAATATTTAAAAAACTAGATAGCGCCGGAATTTCCTAGCTGATTGTTCCCTGAAAAGAAAAGCCGAAACAAACTCAGAGGTCATGATCTCTTTTAAAGTCCAAACATTATATTATTTGAATTTATGTGAGTCTAACAATGCAGGGCAATGTCTCGAAGTGCCTTTTGAAGAAAGAGCCAGTGCAGCTTGGAGCTGACCTGTCCCAACAGACGGCGTGTTTGTATCAGTCACCGTGTAGGTCATTTAGGGAGCTCAACGACCCGTCACAAGACGCTACCAGATCTGCAGAACATCCCGGAAGGCCCTTTACTTTGTAGGTGAAGGAAAACATAGTAACGAAACCGAAATGTATCACAAACAAAGATTCGAAGACATGACGTGACATATATCAACCTACACCACTAGACCCGCGTGATAGATTATAGTCGAACCCTCTCAAAGAGAGAAAGCCTGTGTTCTGGCAATGGGAACATTAGATAATGGCTGATTATATTTTGCGAGCTTAAGTTAGGTAGCCTTAATCCAGAGGGACCATAAATATAGGTACTTCGAATGACAATGTAAAAATGCCACAAAATGGAAAAAAAACTAATTAGGCAGGATGAGCCTAATATTACCGGCTTTATAAAGCCAGGGTAGAATCTGGATGAAGCAGAAGCGCGGGGTTTGGCTCAAGAGAGAAACCCTTGCTAAGCATTGGGTGAAGTCGGGCCGTAGATGATAATAATGATGTCTTTTGATATCCTGTATCCTACTGCTAACCAACTTTATTTACATGAATATCACAAGAAAACATTTTACAATATTAAAAAAAAAACTGCAAATCATGAAGATATTTTTAAAGAATAATAACTTTTAAATTTGTTACGAGTAACTACAATTAATGCCCTTTAAGTTTTTTTTGTAACGTCTCTGGGTTTTCTGGTATTTTTGGGCGTTCTCCTTTCCATGTTCTTATATTTTCTAGATTGCAATGAATCCAAGATGACGATACACAGGATGATGTTCGTTTCAACGGAGGAGTGCAAGGACTATTACAGACGGGCGGAGGTGATTATATTGTATGCTTAGAGGTATGAAGAGCATGGTGCAAAGTTCCTAAAAACTTTGTTTGCGCGATGTAGGATATGTGTGACGACAGATGTCATGCAATGAGTGAATGTAGTTCACATAGAACAGAGGAAAGGGGTCTGTTCTGTGGTAGTTCACATGTAGCTATAGCTGTCGCCACAAATCTTGCTCTGCCATAAATTCACACCTGAATATTTTGATATAATTATGTATTACTGACAATACAATCTAAAAAACCTGGACTTTACTCAATTTTTGGATAATAATTACAATGTAGTAGCGTGAGGGATGTTAGTTTGTGGGGGCTATGTAGGGTCGGTTCTGCCTGCTCTGGTGTTGAGAGATCTTAAAAGACAGATAGACAAAGCCTCTATGCACTCTTCGAAGCACAAGGGTTGTCTGTGCCAAGTGTGAGCCAAGTACGGGGAGGTTCTTGATCTATCCATAATGATAGTTTTCTTTGCACCCAACAAAGACAGCTTTCGAGTTCTCTGATGTTCCAAGCAGGTGACATTAGATAAATAAAATCTGAGATTAAACCTGTAGTGGCATCCACAACACCACATGAGCATTAAAAATCACCCTGCCGCATGACATCACGTAAAATCCTGCAACACGGAAGCTGAGTCTTCTCTGCAGCTAGCTTGTATGCAACGTCCTGACACCAATTGTCGGGCAGTAGCCCACCGAACACTACACCCGTCTAGTCAAAGGGTCCACTCCTTCTAATGTAAGATCAGTGAATTTTACACCCTTTTCCACATACTTTTATTAAGTCAAATTAATTCCTCCATAAATATATTTTTTTCAGCTGGATATAGATTCGTTGTGGCCAACCTATACTGCTTGTGCCAGAACCATAACAGAAGGTCACTGCATCTGGAGGAGTGGTGCACTCCTCGTGATGAAAGTGGGAGACCGCTGGAGTCTGGTTGAGTATCGAAATCACTATAGACACTATACACAAACATATTTTTCGACGCTTACATTGATTAGGCTAGCTAACCCTTACGAGATACATTCTATAGCTATACGACCTCCGTCACATAAACTGTACACTTGTGGGAAGCCGGAGCAGGATTTGAGGTGCAATATTAGAGGTATTTGTAACCAAACTGACTTTTGGTGATGACTAATGGTTTTCAGCTGGGCTTTGGCGTGTACGGGCCGGGTTGTCAGGCCCCTGCCAGGTTCCTGGACTATGGAATGTACCACGAGTGGGTGCGGCGCAGCGTCCAGAGGATCGGCAGACCTGCCATCACCAAAGTAGCGCCAAACTACGTCGTGTTGAGAAGAAGTGGGTTGTTACAATGTTTCCCCTTTTTAGTCTCAAATAAGTCCTTGATAGACACACGACTATAACAAGAATTATAAATAACTAGCTTTTGCCGGCGGCATCGCCCGCGTGGAGGTCAGAAATTAGCCCTCGAGAACGTACTAGGTACCAGGATAATAAGTATCCAATGTGTTAATTCAAGTTATACATTATTTGTGTGCCAAATTTCATCCAAATCCGTTCAGCCGCTGTGGCGTGATTGAGTGACAAACATCCAAACATACAAAACGTCATAGATGACGTCATGACATTCACCATCTTGCGATAACGCCGACCATGCAATTTACTAATCTCTTACTATCATCGTGAGCGCTGTCAGAAATGACAGTTGGGCTGTTTTGTTTTGATTCGCATCGTATCTTTAACTAACTTTGATTTATTTGAAATAGTGCTTCTATCTAAGAAGAAGAAATGTGTGGTGTATACAAGTCTAATATCATGAATAAGTTTTAACGTTAAGGGAGCACTTTTATCGCGATCACGAGCGTTTCGTATTGATGACAAAAATGACTGTCAGAATCTTGATATCAAACTCGGAACGCAAAATATCGATGTGAGCGCTCACAGCGCTATTTTTCTAATACGGAATGCGCCCTTAGTAGGTAGTAGGAAGTAGGATTAGCTTTTTGCCGCGGGTTTGCCCACGGGGAGGTCTGAAATTATGTACATAACGGGAACGTAATACCGGGATAAAAAAGTATTTTATGTCCTAACCCAGGTCATGGTTTACATGGTACACTTGTGCCAAATTTAATCGAAATCCATTCAGCAGTTAAGGCGTGATAACGTAACAGACAGACAGACAAATTACTAATACTAGGATGGATTGAAACATTTACAGAATATTACTTTGTAGTAGCTTTTTTACGGCGAGTTTTTTTATTGTTTTCGTTTTGAAAGTTAGAAAATACGCTTATTTTCATTAAACGTGACGCAGAAAAAGAACAAAAACACAAAAATAGAACAAAATGGGGGCAAATTCAGTCTGTTCACGCTAAACGGCCATCGCTCAGCGTAATTTTTTTTTTTCCTTGTTAGTAAGAACTAAAGTTCTTAGTAATTTATTACAGTCTAGCCTAATAGACTAATAAGTAATTTAACTCTAACCTAATATTTTACGTGGTAAATTACGTTATAACTAAGAATAGTGTCATTTTGCACTTTTACACAATTCCGTTGCACTTTCTTAGAGTCTGATAACAAAAATAAAAAAACACTTTGTTCATGTGTTACATGTATAGCACATCACTGTCACTATTATACACTATTTACTACACTAATTCAAATGGTTTAGTTCTCTTTAGCCTACGCACTATGTCCGTGTTATCTAGCAGCTGAATTGCCTCAATGTTCACATGTCGGTGAAGTCTGTGTTCGTGGGCTTCAGCAAATTTTTTGATGATGTTGGTGACGAGTTCTATTTTAAGGTCGCGGTGGAGGTCGTCATTTCTAATATACCATGGTGCATTTACAGCATTTCTGAGTACTTTATTTTGGAATTGTTGAATTATTTTAACGTTACTTTTTTTGGTACAGCCCCAAAGTTGGATGCCATACGTCCAAATTGGCATAAGAATATGCTTGTATAATATAATTATATTATACAAGCATATTGTGTACTGTGTTTATTATGTACTGATAGGCAGGATTTCCTTCCGAATAACCAATACATACTTTTATAACGTATGTCAAGTTCCTGTCTTTTCTTTTTGACGTGGGATTTCCAACGCAGCTTGGCGTCAAGAGTTATGCCAAGGTATTTGGCTGTATTAGCATAAGGCACTTGCATGCCGTTTATGTAGATTGGGTGGTAATCGCAGTGTTTATTAGTAAAGTCAATATGAACTGATTTTGACTCATTGAGTTTGATCTTCCATTTTTGTGTCCAGTCATACACTTTGTTCACAGCTTGTTGAACTTTCTCTACTGCTTCTTTGTGGTTTGATCCAGTAGCCATAATAGCAGTGTCATCTGCAAAGGTCGCAATGGTGTTGTTTTCCAGTTCTGGGATATCACATGTGTATAGCAAGTACATGATAGGGCCTAGCACACTTCCTTGTGGTACCCCAGCTTTTATAGTTTTCAGCTCGGAATATGCATCTTCTTGTCTTATTCTAAACATTCTATCACTTAAGTATGATTCTAGAATGTCGGCAAATTCTGGAGGTAGCATGCGTCCGAGTTTAAATACCAGACCCTCATGCCAAACTTTATCAAAAGCTTGCGCAACGTCTAAGAATACAGTGGCGCAGACTTGCTTATTTTCCAGTGACTTTTCAATAATGTTAGTTATTATGTGTACCTGAGCTATTGTAGAGTGTTTTTCCCTGAAGCCAAATTGATGGTTTGGTATGGGGTTTTTTTGTTCAATTATTGGTTTTAACCGTTTCAATAACAGTTTTTCAAATAGTTTAGATAATACCGGCAACAGGGAAATGGGTCTATATGATGATGCTTCATGGGGTGATTTCCCAGGCTTCGCAATCATAATAACTTCCGCAACTTTCCATGGTTCAGGTACATGTTTTAGGATAAGTGCAGCATTGATAAGTCTCGTCAGTTTTACTATGGCTTTACGCGGGAGATGTTTTAGAATTTCTCCTGTAATAAGGTCGTAACCTGGAGATTTTTTCGAGCTAATGTTGTTTTGAATTTCTCTCAAAACTTCTTTAGGAGTCACAAGCCGAATTCTTTGACTTTGCGATAAATTTTCAGTTTCCAGTATTTTTATAGAGCTATCATTGGGTTGAAAAGTATCTTCTAAGTATTGGGCAAATCTAAACGCTTTTTGCTCATTGCTTACGGCCCATTTTCCGTCGCTGTTTCTGATGGGCGGTATTTGACCTATCGGCCTTTTTAGCGTTCTTGTAGCTTTCCAAAGAGAGAAATCCGTTGATTCGTCGTTGGTTAGCTGCACAAGGTGGGTATTCAGACATTCATCCTCAAATTGTATAATTTTCCTCTTTAATCTTTTAGTTAGTTTATTTAATAATGTTTTATCCCGCGGGCATCTTGTTTGTTGCCACCGCTTTCTTTGCTTTCTCTTCTCAGCGTAATGCTACGATTGGGCACAAAGCTCCAGCGCTGGTGAATTTTATTTATTTTAGTAAGTTGTTATTTTGGAATCTTCTAGTAAAACACGACTATGTAATATACAAAAGACCAGTGTCACTCATTACGCATTATAGGCACGTTATGTGCCTAAATGATAGATATATTCTATCTATATCCATATACATTATATATTTAATAAATCCGTAGACGAGGCGTTTATGTGTATTCAAAAAAAAAAAGTGAGGGTTAAAGGATAACCAACAGATGCCATTTTGTTTGTTTGATTAGAACAGGGAAACAACACGGAGAACCTTTAAATTCATGTTTCATCCCAATCACTTTGCTCTATAAAAAGATATAATCAATTTAAGTGTTCAAGAAGAACTTTTAATTACGTAATATTGGAACACGTCACGACATCTTTTGGCGCGAAATGGTACTTACTAATATGATAACCAGAATAAACTATGATAAAATATAACACGTTATTTTCTTATAGGTCAAAAGAGGAATGATAAAAATTACAATGTTAAAAAATCCCTCTTCATTGGTGGTTGATTCGGGCGCTAAAATAATTACAAATAAAAAGTGGTCGTACCTATTACAAGATAGTAAAAACTTAATTGATGTGCTGCTCCGAGTGATAATACATGCAAAGTTAGATAAATATTGACAAATGAATATTTTAAAATAACAATTTTACAAAATCGAATTAAGTAGGATTCAGTTTGATGTATGCAGAGCGATTATCGAATTAACCACAGTAATCGACAGGTGGCGTTGAGAAAATAACGTAATTTTCTGAACCGTGGTGTTAAGATTTCGCAGAAGATTCGCAAACACATTCTTATTATTTACAAGTAGCATTGCAGTTTCATGCACGTGAACGGAGTAGCGGGCACAGCAGATAGTAAATAAAATTACATTCAGTACCCTGATTCTGGGAGCAGTTGGAGAAAAATCACTTACATATCCTATTGTTTTCAGCACTATCCAATGTTCAAAGGTTTGGTCATTGCGACCAGGAAGAGATAAGAAAAGAACTGTACTCGGAGTCAACCGAACTCAGCCGCAACGCTGACACTTCTGGACGATTTTCTCCAGGCAAATATCGTTTTAACGTAAGTTATAAAATCTTCATCAAATTTTCCAGTCAGACGGCTTGTGTTGGAAATAAAAATGCTGTTTAAAATGTAAAACAACTAATTTATAGCTATTTAGAGGCCACTAATTCAAAAGGGGGCAACATTTTTGTAAAAGAAAATTTAAAGCAAACTGCTTTAAATTTTAAGCAAACTGCTTTAAATTTTCTACCACAGATAACCAAAGTTTATTATTATTCTTCACTTATTTCCTTAACACTTAACCTATTACAGTAGTGATTTTAGCCACATAACGAAAACCTCTCAAGGTTTATCTGTGTGATGGCGAACCCGAACCGCTCATTTCAATTTAAAACATTAACACCAATACTAATAATGTAATTACATATAATAATGATATTTAACCACGTGCCTAACACACTTAAATTTTAATTACTCATTTTTATAACACTTTTTTACATTATACTTATTTTAAATTCAGTAGTGGAGCATTCACCACTACTCACCATATTTAGCTTTAATTTTTAATGTGTGTGAATCAACGAGTCTTCCCGGATTTAATTAAATATAGTAAGGTTATACTACTATTCAAATCTGGGGACAGCAAAGACGCCAACAATTATACACCAGTATCCGTGCTGCCGGTATTCAGCAAAGTGTTGGTGTGATAATGCTCAATCAAGTGCTTAATCATTTGTAACACCAACAGAATCTTACACGATCAGCAATATGGTTTCACCAAAGGACTTTGTACGACTGGCTTTGTTATCTTATTAAAACACATATTTACAGCTTGGAAGAAGGCCCAGGCTGCCATTGGAATCTTTTGTGACCTTTCCAAGGCATTTGATTGCGTTAATCACGAAACCTTGTTCTTAAAACTTGAGCATTACGGACTAGGTAAACTTGCGCTCAGTCTAGTAAAATCTTATTTAAATGATAGACAGCAAAAAGTTCACATCAATGGTGTCAATTTACTTGGTTTAAAAATAAAAATGGGTGTTCCATAAGGCTCAGTATTAGGTCCTTTCCTGTTTTTAGTATATATTAATGATCTACCCCATTTATTAAACCACAAATGGTGTTATTTGTTGACGATACATTTTTTATTTTATTTTAATAAATAGATGTGTATCAAATCATGACGACGTAATTATAACGCCCTTCTGAACGGTTCGCCCTTCGTAACGAGTATGTCATGCTCACTCAAATGTCTCGCTGGTGGTGGCGTGTGTGTTGGATCATTAAGTTCCCTTCAAAATGGTTGAGCTGAATGGTGCTGATGCATACGTCATGTCCGTGAACGGGCGCCGCCAGTAGGGACTGGTCATCTCTTAGCTCCCACGGCTTATTTTAATTGTTATTTTATTTTAATTACGGACGCTTTTAATGTGCACTTTTTACATCGTTCTCACATTGATAATTTCAACATAATGATGTAACCAACTTTTTGTAACAAAATCTTGATTTTAAAAGAGTGTCCATGGAGTTTCTTGCCCGTTCTTCTCCATAGGTACCTACGCTTTGGAATGGGCAACTAGCTTCATCTTTCTAACTCACCGACCTTGACAATTCAAAAGTGCCTGTAATTGGTTTATTTGAAATAAATGCTTTGAGTTTGAGTTTGAGTTTGTTCATTTGCCTCCGTGATAAACTTTACAAAAAAACAAGAAAATCGCTTGACAGCCAAATAATTCAAACCTCTTATAAACGTTATAGAAACTACTGTAACAGTCTACTCATAAAACTTAAAAGGTTATACGAACAAAATTGGCTACGTAAATCAAAGAAATAACATATACCAAAAAGAAAAGCAACCCCCCCTATGAGTCTCTGATAAATTCGATGCAACTAACCTCGTCTGTAACTCCTTTGCGAACTTCAGTCAAAACTTGTAATTCATGATAAATACGGCAGCCCAAACTTCCCTATCAAATCTCTTCCCAAGAACGTGTCATCTCAGCTCCTTTGTTCTTCTCGAAGTGGATAATGCTGAAGTGCACTCCATTTTCTCAAGCTTAAGACAAAACTGTGCCACTGACTGAGATGGTATTCCTGTCAAAACTAATAAAACTATGTCGCCCTATCCTCGTTCCACTCATTACTCACATAGTAAATTGTTCTATGGCCCCAGGTATACGAGTATTCCACGTATGCAGGAAACCCATAATCCACCCAATACACAAGAGTGGGAACAGAGATGGTGTAAATAATAAAATTATGTCTATAATTATTTCCACAATTTAGATCCATTGCTGTACTACCTGTTATATCGAATATATTTTTGTATAGGTATGCAAGGGAGAGATTCTCACGACGGTAATGTCAGCATGCATCAATAGGTTCATCAGAAGCGTATCGCAGTCATACATTTATCTATGAAGGCGGGATACAGAATACGCCACCAGCCGCGACAGCATCCTGGAAACTGTAACAGCGGGACATATAAATGATATATACCCATATGTCACAGGACATTCAATGCCAAATGACTTAGTAATATATTGTTTGTGTTGTTTCTCTAGTAGCTATAAATACGAACACTAGTTCTTAAGTCGTATCGTATACTATCCAAATGGAACCGTCGGAAATGAACGTTTTATTTTATTTTTTATTACAGTGTTGAGCATACGTAATTCTTTTCGTATGAAGCGGTGTTTTATCTTTTACTTGTTTTATTTTCAGTTAACAATAATCGGGGATGTCGAATACAGCTGCGTCATCCTCAAAGCGGACTATAAAGCCAAGGTGAAGGATAAGACGCCGCAACTGCACCTGACACGCTATTGCGCGGGCACTGGCATGACTTACCTGTGTTTCACCGGAGTTCAATTCCTAGAAATACAATTCTACGTCGAAATCACATTCGACGCCGAATTACTATTTAGCGTAGCGGCTTACGGGAGAACTGTCAAGGCTATAGACCCACATAAGGCACATAAATATGCTAATAAGTATAGTAATCTTTATCCGCCAATTTTAAGATATGAAGAATTCAAAACGTTATTCAAACCCTTTGTGCAAGATGAAAAGTACCCTTTGTATGGTAAAAAAGAAATGACATCAAGGGAATTCTCCGGACCACTCACCACTACTACAAAGCGCCCGTAGAAAGAACTCACAACTACCTCGTAACGTTAGCAAGGCTAAGTTGTAGTTTCAGTATGGGTCCCGCCCGACTGTAATGCCATGGTAATGTTTTTAGATAGGTAGTCAGATATATAATCGATTAACCTGACAATTTAAATCGTAATGTTTGGGATACAAAAAAATGCACACCACATGTAATGGTAGAATGTAAATTGAGCCACATTTATAATAACATCTTATTACTCTGTACACCTACATTTTGGCAAGTAAAGTACTACTTACTTACTTAAATAATTCATTCAATTCGGAAGAGAAATTAAATTATAAGGATTTCAACTCTTAGCAAATAAATTACATTCTGAAATACAATGTTTTAAATGATTTTGTGGCAATTTTAATGACTACGGCGTGGTAAACGAAATTTGTCGATGACTGTACCGCCGTCGGAGTTGGCAGAGTATATAAACCAGAGGGGTAATTGCGCAATACTATTAGTAGGAATCGATATCATTTTGACAGTTCCGCAACATTCATTGCGTTGTTTACGTTGTTGAGCAAAAGAATTATGCAAACATATGAAGCAATGGGTTAACAATAAGGTTCAAATTCTGATAATTAATAGTGTGTTACGCAATGGTGCAGAACTTAATAATCAGAAAGATCAAAAAACCAAAACAAAAAGATCTGAAATGTAAAAAGTAGCAACTAGTGGATTTATTTCGAAAAACTTTAAGACGACGAAGAAACTATACGTGTCCGTATGGATTGAGTAGTTTTGTCTGATTTTTAAACGCTTTGTTTTGATTTTTAAAAATTTAAATTATAGAGTTTATACGTAATCTGTACAAAAGAATTTTGTTACATTATTATTTTTATTCACTTGGTATAATTTATTTTATTGTATTACTTTTTCTCTTGACATTTGTATGGGTGTTAATGTACTTTAAATTGAACTGAATTTTCTATTCTTAATATAATTACTGGATTTGCAAATTGTTAAGATTTTGTTTGTACTATGCCTTTGAAAGCACTGGCGTATTCATATTGTAAATTTATTCGTTTTTTAGTTTTTATCTTTAAGTGACTTTTATGTCCTCATGTTGTTTTAGTTTTTACTGTAATACATTTCGACAAAATGTAATAATTATTAAAGAAATAAATCAATAACAGTCAACATATGGTTTAGGTTTTAATTATCATTTCTCTTACTTATTTAGCACATTGTCTATCCACGTTATGTCGACACGTTTCTAATTTCTTAATATTTTGCATAGTTAAAATATATGCTATCCTAACTTATTAAGAAGTTAAAATGGAAATAGGCTGTCACCTAATTAGAAGTTACAAGGAGAAAATGGACTAAATAAGCTGCCGATGAACCCCTAGAGAAAGCAAAAGAAAGAGAGGACAACCGTTACAAAGATGGGACGAAAAGCCAGAATCTAAAACTCTGAGAGAATATGAGGGACAATTCTCAACCGCAACTAAAACTAATGTAAATGTCAAAAATTGTTTTTTGGTATTCTAAGTTTGCTAATAAAGGCGTGAATATAATTGAAAGACCCTATGTATACAGACGATATTGTTGCCGTAAAAAACTACAGATTATAGGCCGTGTGTCTTGTTGAACCTTGTTGACGGACACAATTTTTCTAGCCGTTTATATGCCGTATTGTAAATAAACGGTGCCTTATACAAAGGGCATAAGTGGTTTTAGGGCAGTGTCATTTAACATAATCAATTTTTATTCATCAATAAAATAAAAACATATGTAAAATTTATTGTATTTAACACACAATATACACATACATAAACCCGCGTCTTTTTATTTAATTCCCTTATAAAACCACTATTCTGAACGAGCTCTTGAATATTGCCTTTCTCTTGAGCATTGTTTTCTTTTTTAGATTTATTCAATGGTTTTTTTTTTTTTTGGGTGGGAAATCATCAAATAACTTCTCCCGCTCTGGGTGGAGCAGGAGGGCGTGTCAGACTTTTACTGACTAAAACCCACCCGTGTTCCTTCATTAGCCCGTATGCCAGGGGCTGTGGTATCTCTTTCAAACGAACCCGCACCCCTGACAGGCATCGGCCCTTGCGGGCCCCATCATTTTTGTGCTGACATCTCTTTGAGGCGCGCGTGGAACACAACGCGCCGTCGACTTGGGCTTGGTCCTTACCGGACAGCGAGCTACCCATTACTCGCCGTCCGCAAGCCCATGCCTACGGTGGCCGGAAATCGGCCTGGGATTCCCGACGCCCAGGGCGTCTCCGTATCCTGCGGCGGCTGGGGTCGCGAGGGCGCATATGCTGCCTCTCCCTCACGTGCGCCGCCTCCCTCTTCGCGAGCATTACTGCTTTGCTGAAGGAGGTGACGGCTCCCCATGCCCTCTCGCTCCGTACCATGGCCTGGACCAGGGCCGGACGCGAGAGATCGCCGCCGCCGATCGCCTCCACGAGGACACGGCGGTGCTCCGCCCAAGCAGGGCAGACCGCCGCCGTGTGCTCCACCGTGTCCTATTTATTCAATGGTAAGAGTATGACTTTGGTACACCATTTGAAAGGCTTTAACGACGCTTTTTTGAGAAATGTTGCCCCATTCCTCAATGAAGGCATCTTGAAGGTCTTGAAGAGTGGTAGGAGTGGTTCAGGATCTTGTGCCCGCACTCACCGTTTCAGCTCGTCCCAAAGGTGCTCGATAGGTTTTAGATCTGGACTTCGAACTCGACCACTTGCAGGTAGTCCCTTACAATTAACGTGGTGTGACAGCGGACGTTATCATGCATTAACATGAACTCACTGCCAATAAAACCCGTATAAGGGACCACATGCTCTTCCATGATCTCCGTTATGTACCGAGGAGCAGTCAAAGACCCTTGCCCGCGAGCACATCCAGTCCAGGGAACGCACACAACGTTAGTTTTGCCATCGATTGACATTCCACCACAGAACATGCAGGAGCCACCTCCGTATTCCACTGTTTTTTTCAATACGAATCGTGCCCCCTGCCTTCCGTAATCTACGCCTATTGTTGTAGAAAAGACACTCCCTCGTCTCATCTGAGAAGAACACAAGCATCCAATGCTCTAACGTCCAATCAACATGGTCGCGGGCAAATTGTAACCGGTCTCTCCTATGCTGTGCAAGCAGCTCTGTGGGCAGCAATTTTCTTCTCCCGTAACCTTCTCCTAACCTTGGAGATGCTTTCAGAAGTTTTGCGCACTGATCGAAGCCGTTGTTGCACTTGACAGCATTGGAGAACCGATTGCGTAAAGTGGTCGACAACAATGAAACGATCGTCTGTTTCGGATGTACAGCATTGCCTGCCAGATCCACGTCTTCGGATATGGCCACCAGTTTCTTGGAACCGTTGGAGCACCCGTCGAATGGAAAAACGGCTTAAATTCAGCTGCCGAGCAACATCACACTGCCGCATCCCTGATTGCAGTAGAGAGATCACTTGAGAGGCTTCATCTGCAGTGGTATCCATTTTTAAGGTCGTTTTTGTTGCTGCGGTTGTTCACGTGTGGTCACTTCAAGATCTGGATACCGAATAACTCACATTTGACTCGGGTTGGCTGTTTTATACCCTTCTAGGGAGGCGCAATTACTGGCACCTGTAATGCGTATTTTAACAAATGATTTTGAACGCTTCGTGATCTGAAGTATGGGTAAATAAAAACCATAACCCTCTACTTTTTCTGAAAGCTAAATAAATTACCATTCAAGTGGTGAACCATAGTCATACTGTTACCATTGAATTAATATGGTAAAAGTTTTGAAGGAGGTTTTGTAAGAGGTGCGATTTTTGTGACGCCGAGTGCATAACAGCAATTAGGTTTCTTGTCCATGCAAATCGTTTTCAAAAGATGCAGAAACTTTTTGGAAAATATCTCTTCATTGTAAGTTTAGTCCCCGAATATTACCTAATCATCTGGCAGTGCAGATCTTTCCCTTAAATCTTCACAAGAGATGTCATCGTTGTTCATAATTTTCTCTGTGTCACAAATTTATGGGGCGTTAACACCACGTTCCGTCCACCATGTAACGCAGGAGGCATTGAGTGCAGCTGCTTGCAAGAGCCTGTTGTATCATTTGTTCTGCGTGAACAAATTCTTCTGTACTCACGTTGCCTTGTAATGGGCGAAATTGTTAATGTATTTAGAACACTCCTCAGCGGTTTCTTCATCAAGTAGAAGTTCATTTTCTTCATGGATTTGTACTCGTACATGACCCACTAACAAGCTGTTCTTTGTCACTGTTTAATGCAAAGTATCGAGTGTTTAATACTGCGCGCTTATTTCTTATACGCATCCGTGTGTCATCTTTTAGTCGTACAAATCTTGCTGGCCGTTGATTTTCACTTCTCAATTCTTTGTCACCATCGTCTTCGTTCCATGTGGAGTTAGACACCGTCTCTATGTGCACAGCAAATTCAGCAAGACTTACATCTTCCAATTCATTTGGACGTAAAACAAATCTGTCATTTTTTTTATTTTAAACCAGCACCCTAATTGCGTAACTCACGATTCATCATAATCTGTATGGTTTTGAAACGGATTGTTAAACCATTGCTTCATATGTTCGAAAAATGTGTCCGTTCCCCAACATAAATAACGCAATGAATATTGTTTAACTGTGAAGACGAAACCAATTATGATCAATCGTGAGTTACGCAATTAGGGTGCAGATGTATCATCACTATCGAATCGTTAAAGTCTGAAACGTTCGTTGAGCTTACAACTGAAGATTGTTTTTTGAGAACACATTTGAGACTGCAAATAATTGACTCCATACAGGACCACATTGGCTGTTGGTCTTTGCAACGGCTTCTTACAACATCACTTTTCTTTATTTTTTGTATGTTTTTCTTTTTATTGGTTGGCAAAACGTAGAACAAATGTGAATGGATCAATCGAAATTAATAAGTGTTCACTTTTATTTGTATGTCTGATTTATGTAACACTAAACTCTATTCATGTAACAATCTATCTAAATAGGTTAAATCTGTTTTGTAACTGCATTTCCTACTCCGATATTTAATGCATGCCGTGGCAACCTTTAATTTAGGCTACACTATAAATTGTTAGAATGTAAGTGCTTTAACATGTATTTTTTGGTGTAAGCTTTGTTGGTTGTCCTTAAATAAATCAACTAAATCATGAGGCTCTCATTTACTTGCGTATTTAGCAACATAGTACGCAACTGCTGCTGCAACAATGTTCCCTTCCCACATAATCCATAAAACAGGATGGTAATAATTTATCATGGAACTGGAGACGAAAGTCTCCAGTTCTTTTCAAGTAACGAAATCGCCCCTTGTTGGTTCTTCATTAAGACCTGAGCAAAATCCAAATCAAAATATTTTATTTCATATAAACCTGCATGGGCACTTATGAAACGTCAGAAGCTAAATGCATGGTTCCATGGTTCCATGCATTGCTTGAAATGAGATTGCAATTAAAATCTCAAATCAGCTTGGTGAAACGATCTCTGTAATATTGAAACATTTTCAACCTTGAATTCAAAAGAATTGTTCCGAGGAACAGATATTATCTCTTTAATCTTACCGTCATCGACGGCTTCTTTTAAAATTTGTACTAGTTCGGAAATGTCTATAATGTTCTCATATTTTGTACATACAATTTCTTTTTTTTTTACAAAATTCAAAATTTATTTATTGCCAACCAAGAACGTACACCAAGTTGTAGATTTATCTGGCTCCTGCGCTAGTTATATAACTGTGTTGCAGGAGCCAGTGTCCTCCGGTAAAACAGAGACAGTTGTTTAGTTGTTTTATGACAACACAAAAAGTAAAAAAAAAACAAAAGAAAACAAAAAAAATACATTATACACACTATCTTGAGAAAAAAAAGCATAAACCCAGACTAAAAAATAAAGATAAAGATAAAATAATTAAAAAAACGTAACGTAATCAGCTTGCAGTACAGCGGCGACTTTCTTTTTATTCCAGAAACTAGCTGGTTGAATTTTATGTTTTCTTATGTTATTTTTGTAACATCAATCATATATGTGAGCGACAGACTGATATATATGTACCAACTTAAACTAACTACCTACCACCACACAATTATGAGTACCGACCGATGCCACATCTCTCATCAAATTATTGACAGCTTGTGCAGCTCGGTTGAACGCACGCAGTGCACGAGCAAAGTCGCCCTGCTATGGTGGTGATACCGTTGACGGAAGCCGTTCGGGTCGATCCTGCGTTAACTTTGACCCCTCCAACAGCGTGTCCTTAGTATCACTATCACTGCTTGATGATGGTAGACCCCGGGTTTGGTCGTAGCCTCGGATATGGCCACGTCACTCACACGTGATAATGGGTAGATACCTATTTCTGCTACTTTCTGAAATAAGTCGACATGCCTACGCCACTCAGCCCCCTTACCAGTGGGTACGCCACAATTGTGGCGGCAAAGCCCCTCTTTTGAGGAGTGGATTGAGAGCCGCCATGGCATCTTCACCTTCCGCCTGACGCAGGTCTTGACCAGACACGGCTGTTTCGGGAGGTTCCTGTTTCATATAAGGCGGAAGAAAACGCCCGGGTGTTTCCACTGCATAGATCACCCTGAGGACACGGTGGAGCATACGGTGGAGGTCTGCCCGGCTTGAGCGGAGCACCACCGAGTCCTTGTGGAGGCGATGGGCGGCGGCGATCTCTCACGTCCGGCACACGGCGACGACGGAAGAGGCAGTAAATGCGCTTCCGACTTTGTTTTTTATCCCATATCGCTGAAAAAATGGGTGATGTCCTTTATCAAGTACAAACGCATCAAAACAAAAAAACGCAAACTATTCCAGTTATGATGAAACTAATAACAAAACACACTCCACAGGTTGTTTGTATTGTAATATGTCGTTCAGTGTTTTGACTGTTTATGTAACTAAGAAATTGTAATAGGAAACTTGCATCCATATTTTTCATTGCATTTGGTTCTAGCTTTCAATGTAGGCACTGGTTTTTCGACATCAAGTGGACTATTTTTATTGACGAAATAAGGTCATGATGTGTTGTGCGCCAGAGTGCATTAGATTATGATAGTCGGGATTGGACAGAATCATCATGTTTATCCTAAGTATTTGGATTGGTTTCTCGTCATGTTTAGCTAGAGGTAAGTTATAAAAAAATAACAAAAAATATATATTAATAAATATAAATATTATTATTATTTACATTTTTTTTTTTTTTAATAAAATATATAGGTAATAAAAAAATCACTTTGACTTACGCTTTGATTTTTCACATGAAATAACTACCTCGTTTGCCTAGTGGTACAAGTGGCAAGGGCTACTGTTGAGCACGTGATCCTGAGTAGTCCTCCTAGTACCTGGGACTTTAACAGAACTGGCGAACGGGTGTACGATAGGTACACCTCTGCCTAACCCGTCGGGGAAACAGGGTGAGATATATGTTATTTGAGCGCCTACTCTTACCAACAACTTTTTTTTCAGTGATTTCAATGTCCTGTGGTATCGACAATTCTCCAGTGGAACATGTTTCTGAGGGCGTCGCTACAATGGAGACATATCCATGGCTTGGAATTCTGTACTATACTCACTGTAAGAATCAAACATCGTAAAAAATATATCAGCTAAGAGCATTCCTTCTGGTTCCACCATTATCACTTACGTTTGGCAATTCTTTGGGATTTATCAGTTCCTTGATTCTCTCGTGTGAGCATAGTCCTACATATAGTCTGTTCCAAAAGTATTTGACGAAAATGTAACCAAATGGATCAGAAAACGTAAACTAACGATAATTTTTAGTGCCACTTACAAATTAGTTGATTTATTATTTGACAACTGAAACCCGAATTTCTAACCTTAAAGATGATATGTGAAGTGGAAACCTTCTAAATTCATATAAACGTGTTTTTTTATTGATTTTAGTGAGTGATTACATAAGACTTCAAAAACAGAGTATGTTTACTTTTCCATTAGACACTTTTGGAACGGACTACAGTGCCCTTTTTTTGCCGTATAAAAAGTAGTGACGTAATTTTTTTTTTTTTAGATAAGAAAAGGTACACAACGGCAGTAGTGCTCGTTACCAGGCAGATAGTAATTGCAACAGCGCTTGAAATTGACAAACTGCCTAAACAGGACTTCAGGTAAAGCATAGCGCTACAAAGATCTTTTGATGCGCGTCCAAAATTAGAAGAACTAATGGCGCTATTATGTTTTTGCAATATATCATTCAAAACAGTTGGACAAATTGTACATATTTTGAACCGTATTGGTCTCAGTCAACGTCATTCGAGTGCCAAAAGATCCTTGAGTAGTGTTCACTTATTACTAGCTTTGCCTGGAATGAAAAGTATCCAATATGTTAATCATCTAGAATCTAGATTATAAGCTATCTGTGTGCCAAATTTAATCTAAATCCGTTCATCCGTTTTTGCGTGATTGAGTAACAAACACCCAAACTTTCACATTTATAATATTAGTAGGATAGGATATATTATATATACAGTAGGATTAGTGATAACCAGTGATCGGAATAGGCTAACTATATTTGCCCAAACTTCGGAGAACAGAGACAGAAAGTGGAGACTTCCTTACGACTGTTTTTTTTTTCCGGGATTCCGGAAAAATTTTCAGTAAGTTGAAAATAAGCTTTATTTAAAATGTATTCGAATTATATTTACGATCCAACTAACCGTTGTATCAAATCATGAATTAAAGTTAGATACTTTATTACGGGATTTTACGTGAAAATCCCGAAAATTTGGTAGTTGCAAGTTTAGTTAAGAATAGCTTTTACACATCTTATATAAAGCTTATTTTCAACTTACTGAAGATTTTTCCCAAATCCCGGGAAAAAAAATATAGTCGTAAGGAAGTCTCCACTTTTTGTCTCTGTTCTCCGAAGTTTAGGCAAATATAGTCAGCCTATTCCGATCACTGGTGATAAGATAAGTAGCGATTACAGAAAAAATGGAATAGCATATTGCTTATCATAAACCATTCCATCCGTTGGAGCGTAATGTGGAGAGTTGGTAACCAAATTGCACTACGCTAGCCCGCGAAATTCAAACTTTCTACCGCTATTTGCGTCGGTTGCAAATGCAAAAAACGTAAGGATTTTTTTATTTCGCGGTCTAGCGTAGCGCATTCACCGGTCCGAGAATTAAGCGTGGGAGCTTTTTTTTATTTCATGACTAGTGACACTATGCCCTACATTTTCATTACAGGCGATCAGATGATTCCATAGATTTCCTTGACGATGCAAAAGTGCATGTGAAAGATTTAATTGAGCCACCATATTTCAGGGTCCGAGCACGGGTGGTTATCGGTCACAACTGCAGCGTCGGACCAGGGATCGGCATTCGAGACTATGCTTTCCATCCTGACTATTCCAAAAACACCTTTAGTACAATTGCCTTGATTCAGCTGGAAACTGACCTCGTGACCACTGGTAAGAATATCTTGGACACAAAATTTATTGATGACTCGGCAAATGTGCAATATTATATCGTTTTAAAATAATACTTTTTTTTTTATTTTCGACCATATTCAAATGATTCATACAATTCATTTTAAAAAGCATGAATTACGCACGTATTGCAGTGAAGAGTTCTGTAGTTGGGACGAATATTTGCGTGTAATAGAATTGGTGAGGTGATATTTCATAAAATATTCATTGTAACACATCGTTTCAGAGTTGCGTCCCATTTGTCCACCTCCAAGGGCGATGCCCGTCCTGAAGCAGGAGATCTTTGCTAAGGTGTTTTCTGAAGGTAGGTATACAGAGAGACCATGACGGAAAGGATATACCTACGCTTTTTACCTGTATCTTTCGATAAACTTTATAACTGCTAACCAAAATTAACATGAATAAAAAAAAACACTATATACATGAATAAAAAAACGGCAAATAATGAAGATATTTTTTTTTTTACTATTTTCATATTTGCTGTCAAGAATGTATGCCCTTTTGCCTGTCTTTTCTGACCACACATTTTGGGCTTTCTCCTTTCTATAATCTTATATTTTCTAGATTGCAATGAATCCAAGATGACGATACACAGGATGATGTTCGTTTCAACGGAGGAGTGCAAGGACTATTACAGGCGGGCGGAGGTGATTAATATTATGCTTCTTAAAAACTTTTCTTGAGCGATGTAGGATTTTGGTGACGACAGCATGTCACGCATATTTTACATGTGGTTGGATAGCTGCTGCCACAAATCTTGTGATTCTCCCATAAAGATTACGCGTGAATACCAAAGATGTATCACTGAGGATAAAATCTAAAAACCTGAACTTTATTTACATTTTTGATGATAATTAATTAATTTCCATGTGATACCGGACGTAAAAGAATAGCATCATCCCATCTCTTTCCGTGGGTGTCGTAGAAGGCGACTAAGGGACTTACTAGAGAATGGGCAGCAGCGTTCTCTATGCATTTTACCATCATACTGCGATCGCCAACCCGCTTGCCACTTGCGCTTGCACGTCTTTCGGCTGATATGATGATGATGAATTATAATGTAGTGCCGAGGGGTATGATAGTTTGTGGGGGCACTTCGATTCTGCCTGCCTTGGTTTTGAGGGGCCTAGTTAGACAGACTATCATGTCCCAGAAAAACTATAGGTCCGACCACCGAAGAGGAAGCGACTAGCTATCAGCGAAATTAGAGTTAAGGATATACATATATCAATAGTTGTTCGCTGTCTATTCACACCGCTGGCGAGTACTCGTTTGTCGAAGTATGAAGACCTATCAAAGAGTGTAAGGTACTCGCTAAATGATGCTCGCTAAGGGGGCAGAAGACTCTCTGAGAGACTCGCGCTTAGTTCATACGCATCCCAGCTAGCAATCGCTCGCCGCCATAGCGCACTTATTGCTCGTTGCTTGCTAACTTGATTTATTTGCTAGCTCTACTCCCTTATCGTTGATTTTCGGTGGTGGGACTGTTGCCTAAGGTGAAAGGTATTAAAATGGCATGCTTGCAACTAAGTCTCCTTGCACTTTTCGAAGCATGAAGGTTTTTTATGCCTAGTGTGATCCAAGTTCTGGGAGGTTCGTGGTCTATCCATAATGCTAGTACTCTCAAGAGAAGACAGCTTTCGAGCAGTCAGAAGCAGGTGACATTATAAAATCTAAGATTGAACTGGTGGTGGCATCGACGACGCTATGGCGCTTTGCTATGGAGGATGAATGAACGTTATACTTACTCTGTTCATACCTCTATAAACTCAAATTACTGCCTCAATAAAGCTTTAATTGTCTTTTTTTAGCTGGATATAGATTCTTTGTGGCCAACCTACACTGCTTGTGCCAGGACCATAACGGAAGGTCACTGCATCTGGAGGAGTGGTGCACTCCTCGTGATGAAAATGGGTGGCCGCTGGAGTCTGGTTGAGTATCAAAATCACTTTCTCTCTCATAGCATTATTTTGTCCCATGGCCGAGTCATGGTCCTATTTATCCAATTCTATTTAGCCGTTATGCCGTTAATGCTTGTCATATAATGAAGCAGAAAAGATTATTAAAGAGGTTAAATTATATTTGCATTTCTACGATCTTACCACTCTCACATTGTGTCTCACCCACACATACTCACGCTTAAGCAATAAGCACCCTCAAACCCACCATCACTTGAGAAAATAAATACTTATACTTGATCATGCACTCATTCAAATATAGCGTTTTCTGGTTTAATTAATATTATTTTATATTTATTCTCGATTTGATTGCTATGTTCTTCATTTTGATTCTTAGTTTTTCTTTGAATTTCAAACAAACCTATTTTACTTTTATTACAGAACATGTAATCTCAGAAAATTGTAATCTCTCCATAATAGAGCCTAAAATACAGGCTTGCCTAACTAGGCAAGCCTGTATTGGGGCCAATGTAAAATCTCAGAAATATTTTTAGCGGTGAAGTTTTTATTTAATTAAGTATTTAATTTTATGTTAGTATAAAATATTTTCCGGAAGGACATTGGAATATCCTCATACGCATATTTGAACGAAACTTCTGTCGTGATTGTTGAGATGCAATATTAGAGGTCTTTGCATCCAAACTAACTTTTGGTAATCACTGATGGTTTTCAGCTGGGCTTTGGCGTGTACGGGCCGGGTTGCCAGGCCCCTGCCAGGTTCCTGGACTATGGAATGTACCACGAGTGGGTGCATCGCAGCTTCCAGAGGATCGGCAGACCTGCCATCACCAAAGTAGCGCCAAACTACGTCGTGTTGAGAAGAAGTGGGTTGTTACAATGTTTACCCTTTTTAGTTTCAACGAAGCCCTTGATATATAAATATTTTATGTCCTAACCTCGTGGCATGGTTGACATGGTACACTTATGCCAAATTTTATCGAAATCGGTTCAGCAGTTAAGGTGTGAAAATGTAACAGACAGGCAGACAGAATAACTAATATTAGTACGGATTGAAAAATGTACAGTACGTAACTTTGTAGTAGTTTTTTGAGGGCGAGAATATTTATTTGTATATTTATTCAGAAAGTATGAAAATAAATGCGTTTTTTTACGGTAAACATGACGTAAAAATGAAAACAAACACAAAAATGAACAAATTGGGGGAAAATATGCGTCACATCCACTCAAAACGGCCATCGCTCAGCATAATGCTACGGCCCTATTTGAAACAAAGCCCCAGAGGTGGTTGGGCACGCCACGATTGCGGCGGTAAGTCCCCTCTTTGAGGAGTGGTTTGAGAGGCGGCATGGCGTCCTCACCTTCCGCCTGACGCAGGTCCTCACCGGACACGGTTGTTTCGGGAGGTTCCTGTTTCGGATAGGGCGGGAGGAAACGCCCAGGTGTTTCCACTGCGAAGATCGCCCTGAGGACACGGTGGAGCACACGGTGGCGGTCTGCCCTGCTTGGGTGGAGCACCGCCGTGTCCTCGTGGAGGCGATCGGCGGCGGTGATCTCTCGCGTCCGGCCCTGGTCCAGGCCATGGTACGGAGCGAGAGGGCATGGGGAGCCGTAACCTCCTTCAGCGAAGCAGTGATGCTCGCGAAGAGGGAGGCGGCGCACGTGAGGGAGAGGCAGCATATGCGCCCTCGCGACCCCAGCCGCCGCAAGATACGGAGACGCCCTGGGCGTCGGGAATCCCAGGCCGATTTCCGGCCACCGTAGGCATGGGCTTGCGGACGGCGAGTAATGGGTAGCTCGCTGTCCGGTAAGGACCAAGCCCAAGTCAACGGCGCGTTATGTTCCACGCGCGCCTCAAAGAGATGTCAGCACAAAAAATGATGGGGCCCGCAAGGACCGATGCCTGTCAGGGGTGCGGGTTCGTTTGAAAGAGATACTACAGCCCCTGGCATACGGGCTAATGAAGGAACACGGGTGGGTTTTAGTCAGTAAAAGTCTGACACGCCCTCCTGCTCCACCCAGAGCGGGAGAAGTTATTTGATGACTTCCCACCAGAAAAAAAAAAAAAAAAAAAAAAAAAAACTCCAGAGGTGGTTAATTTTATTTCCTTTCGTAATTTATACTTTTGGAATCTCCAAGTCTACCCTGTAATTGTTATACTTTATATGACTATGTACCAAATAAAAGACCAGTGTCAGTCCTGACCTGACAAATTAAAAAACTTTTTTCAAAAAAATAACAACCGACTTCCAAAAAAAACACTACAAAGTGCAAAATAACTTTAATTTCGGAAGGCGGTGACTTTGGATGTGTAGGTATTTTAATTCTTTGTCATCGCCTTCCGAAATTAAAGTTATTTTGCACTTTGTAGTGTTTTTTTTTGGAAGTCGGTTGTTATTTTTTTGAAAAAAGTTTTTATTTTTCACTTTTCAGTTACCTACCCTACACCAATTCAAAATTTCATCATCCAAGGGCTCAAAACAATGCATATTTATGCGATAGCAGCATTCGCGGTTGATTTGCTGTAATTTTTTGAAGAGTTCCGTTGTCTGTCTCCGAAACGCATCATCAGATCTATTTGAAATTTATATGGGACCATTTCGGAATAAACCCCTTTCGAACAAAAAAGAATTTTGGAAATCCGTCTATATTCGACGGAGTTATGCCCGAACATACATAAAAAAAAAATATAAACATGTCGAATTGATAACCTCCTTCTTTTTGAAGTCGGTTAAAAAGTAAAGGTTGGTTGTTTATCAAAGGCAACCTTATGTTGTACCGGCAAGCAACGAAATGACTCTATCACACTCGAGCTGTCAAGAAGATTTAGAACAACCTTCACATTTTTTTAAGCATAGGTTTCTGTTTCGGAATAAATGATTTGAACGACGGGCGCGGGTCATATGCGCGGAATAAACGAAATCATTTACAATAACACACATGCAAGCGTTTTATTGATAGAACCGGGAACGGTTAGAGACCTCAGGGTTCCTAGACTACTTAATGTGCCTGAATGAAAGATTAATAAATCTATATATTAATACGTGAATCAAAAACTTTGTACCCCTTTTTTACGAAAATTACGCAAACGAAGGAGTATGAAATTTTGCACGGTTTAAGTTTGAATGGAGAAGGAGTGCAGAAAACTAATCCATACTATCCTACTGTCTCCACTTAATATTATAAATGCGAAATTAACTCTGTCTGTCTGTTACTCTTTCACGCCTAAACCGATGAACCGATCGTCATGAAAGGCTGAGATGTAGACTAGGATATGGAGAAGGACATAGGCTGCTTATTTACGTGATAACCGACATACACACGGACGAAGCCGTGGGCAAAAGCTAGCTAAGCTATTTTTATGTAATAATGTATTATAAACACTTTTTTTTTTAAACTTGGTCGGTTTTCGACAACTGGCGACCACTAGTTAAAATAATAAATTACCCTGCTTCTTGGAGCTGTTGGATAGAAATCACTAACATATGCGAATGTTTTCAGCACTATCCAATGTTCAAAGGTTTGGTCCTTGCGACGAGGGAGAGGTGAGAAAGGAACTTTACACGGAGTCGACCGAAATCTACCGATCCTCTGACCCATTTGGAGGATTAATTATGGGCAAATATCATTTTAACGTAAGTTAAAACAGACAGATTGAGTTGGAAATAAAAATTCTCTTTGAACAGTAACTGGAACACTCTCTAGGTACTTATTCAAAAGGGAATAAAATTTTACTAAAATACATTTTAGTTGTTTAGAACACAGACACGCCTGAACAGGAACGGCTGCGTCTAGTGACGGGACCATAACGGAACACTGCCCCTAAGCTAACACTTATAAACAATAAGCATAACGGACAGTCCTGTATGCAAGGCTTGCATGGAGGATGAGGAAACCGTATCGAATGTACTCTTCAAATGCACAGGCGTTGCCCAGATTAGGACAGAAACCCTCGATTTAACACGGACCATCATAACAGACCAGAAGATTTAATCAACTTCTGGAGGGACGTGAGTTGGTTCGAATAAACACCGAGGACCGCCATGGGCCATGCATGATGGTCCACTTGAAGGACTAAGTGCGGAAATCAAACCCTTTGACATAGAACATACACAACCAAAGTGGTTAGCAATACTGAATCAATAATATAAGATCAAGTAGGTTGACTGGTTGACAAATCAAAATGTTTGTATAAATCCAAGAGAGCATTAAATTTTATACACACTATGGTAATGTCAGCATGCATCTGTAGGTTCATCAGAAGCGTATAGCAGTCATACATTATTCTTTGAAAGCGGGATACGTAAATTAACTTGATACGCCACTGGCCCCAACAGCATCCTGCAAACTATATAAAGGTACGAGGGAGAGGGTGTAAAGGTCACTCATACTCCATTGAAAAGGGAAGATCATCCAACTAGACGGGTGTTGTGTCTTGTGGGCAACTACTTTGGTAGTCACTACGTCCCCGACAGGGGGCACGGCAGGCGGGTAATGGGAATGGCCCTTAAAGCCCCGCGGTTTTATACGGTGCCCGTCAATACGTGCATTGGAGGCCATGTAGGCCTGGGCTGGAGCACGTGCGGCAGCAGCGTAACTTACCTGTGTGTATGTGTGACTGCATTGGTATTAAGCAGGAGCGCGACGTTCTACAGTACCGCTTTCTTCGCACCGCCCCGCCCTGGCGATGTCTGGTTTCCCGGAGGAGGTCCGGCGGGAGACGACCACTGATAGAAGTGGCGACTAAGGCGCTTCCTGTTGAGGATGTAGACCCCCGCCGCAGACGCTTCCAGGTCGAGCCGGTCACGCTTGAGACTAAGGGGTCGTTCTAAGTGTGTGAGCAGCATTCTGTGTGTTACAGTGTTCGTGTGAGTGACAAAATTGCGCGCCGGCGCCGCACATTCCACGCGTGAGTTTATACGCTTGTGGAGTTGCGTGTGTATGGGGTTCGATGCACGTCATGACTATATTAACTTAGCACACGACGCTCACCGAGTGCATGTGGTGTGTGTGGAGCATTTTTGTGTGCGTAAGTCACGTGAGGGTAGAGGCGGCTCACTCAGGCGTCAGTCAGGTGGGTTGGGGGTCGTCAGCGTCCAGCAATAGGTCGCGAGGGAGGCGCCTCCTGTGAGAAGGGTGCGCATGCCAGGGCGCTATGTGCTTGACGTGTGGTCAAGCAGACTACGTCGCGAACATGATTGACACGAGGCGCCTGCAGTGGTCATTCAGGCTCTCGATCCTAAGGTCCCGCTTGAGTACGCTGTTCCTCACGTAGCGAGGGGCAGCAGTGATTTTATTTGAGCAACTGCCGGACGATTGATGTAGTCACGGTAAACTCGGATTGCACGATGCAGGATTTGTGTGGCGTCAGGTCATTAATGCGTAGTTTGCATGTGGCGTTGTAGATGCTGGCACAACTATACCAGAAAGGCGGGATATCCCTGTCTCAGGAAATTCGATGCCAAATACCTTGTGGCTTAGTAATAAATTATTTGTTATTTCTCTAGTAGCTGCAAATACGAACACTAGTTTCTAAGTCATGTCGTATACTATCCAAATGGAAAGGTCGGAAATGAAAGTTTTTTTTTTTTTATTACAGTTTTGAGCATACGTAATTATTTGTCGTATGAAGCAGTGCTTTATCTAGGACTTATTTTTTTTTCAGTTAACAATAATCGGGGATGTTGAATACAGCTGCATAATCCTCAGAGCGGACTATAGAACCAAGACGACCAATAAGACGCCAAAACTGCACCTGACACGCTATTGCGCGAACAGCGGCATGACTTACATGTGTTTCACCGGACTTCAATTCATTGAAATACAATTCTACGTCGAACTCACATTCGACTACGATTTACAATATAGCGTAGCAGCTTACGGAAGAACTGTTAAGTCTATAGATCCACATAGGGCACATAAATATGCTAATACGTATAGTAATCGGTATCCCCCACTTTTAACATATGACCAATACAAATCGTTATTCAAATCGCGTGTGAAAAATGAAGCGTACCCTTTGTATGGTAAAAAGGAAATGACATCAAGGGCAGTCTCCGGACCCCTCACGACGACAGCTCGTACCACGACAACAAAAAAGAAATAATATCAAGGGCAGTCACCGGACCCCCCACGACGACAGCTCGTACCACGACAACAAAAAAGAAATAATATCAAGGGCAGTCACCGGACCCCCCACGACGACAGCTCGTACCACGACGACAAAAAAGAAATAATATCAAGGGCAGTCACCGGACCCCCCACGACGACAGCTCGTACCACGACGACAAAAAAGAAATAATATCAAGGGCAGTCACCGGACCCCCCACGACGACAGCTCGTACCACGACGACAAAAAAGAAATAATATCAAGGGCAGTCTCCGGACCCCTCACGATGACAGCTCGTACCACGACAACAATACTCACAACCACCTCGAAACGCAAGCAAGGGTAAGTTGTAGTTGCAGTATGGGTCCCGCCCGACTGTAAAGCCCTAATAATGTGTTTTACATAGATAGTCAAATAAACAAGACAGTTTAAATCTTAATGATTGAGCTAAATAATTAATTCAATTCAGAACAGAAATAAAATTAAAAGGATTTTAACTCTTAGCCGATTAATGAAATGCTTTCAAATGATTTTGTGTCAATTTTCATGATTTGCTACGTTTTATGACTACGGCCTGATAATGTCGTTGACTGTAGCGGACCAATGTGTTTACAAATAAGTTATCAGAAATGAATTGTGGCGGCTGCTGTGTCTGGTGGGCGACTGCTCAACGGTTGATGTCGGGATGTGTGATGTAAACTCTTCGCAACGTAGGATTTGTGTGACGTCAGGTCTTTGATGCATAGTTCGCATATGGCGTTGTAGATGCCACCACATCATAATCAGAAAAAGAAAACAAAAGATTTCTATCGAAAACTTTACAACGAGGACGAATCTATACACTACGATGAAATAAAAAAAAAAGAGAGAAGAGATGACTTGGGAAGCTTTGACTAATCAGGGATAACTGGAGGATAATTGGCTTATAAAGACATTCCAAAAACATGACCAAAAACTGAAATATTAGGAGAACTTTTGGTCATAAAAAATCCTTAAAATGTAGCATGGAAGCCATACCAGTACCAAAAACTAGTCAGAAGAAATTACTCGATTCCAGTGAAGACAAAAAACCAAGTATTTATTTACTTGTACTTACTTTCTAACATAGTTACTATTTGGTCCCAGACTAGCCCATGCCCCAATTAGCAAAATATTAAGCTTTTGAACATGCAAAATATTAAGAAGTTAGAAACATGTTTTAAGCTTAATTTATTCTTTCTCTTACTTATTTAGCATACTTCCTTTCATGTTAAGCTAACACATTTCTAAATTCGATGTTTTGCATTGTCAAAATATATTCAATTCTCAAAATAGTTAAAATGGAAATACGCGGGTCACCTAATTAGAAGTTAAAAGAAAAAAATGGACTAAATAAGTAACCGATGAAGCCCTAGAGAAAGCAAAAGAAAGAGAGGACAACTGAAACGAAGATGGGATGATGAAAACGGGAGAAACGTTGAGAAGGGAGAGCCAGGATCGGGAACTGGAAGAATATGACGGACAATCCGAAAGTGAAACTGATGTCTAATGAATAAACTAATGTAAATGTCAAACATACTTTTTGCCATTTTAAGTTTGTTAATAAAGGCGTGGATATAATTTAAAGGAAGACCCTTTGTACAGTCTCGTTTTTCTTGCCGTTCAAAACTACGGGTTATTTGCCGCTTATAGGCTCGATCATCAGTGTTGAAAGAGCCTTTGTGGTTTATGGGCAATCTCGTTTAAAATAATTAATTTTAGTAATGAAACAAAAAACTTATGTAATATTAATTTTATTGTATTCAACACACATTATACACATACATGAACTCACGCCTTTTATTTTATTCCCCTATAAACCACTATTCTGAACAACCTCTTTAATCTTGCCTTTCTTCTGAGCATTGGCTGCAAATTCTACATGTCAAAACTTAAGTCTTAAAGTCGTCAAGATATTGTAGGAAAGCGTTCAACATTCCTGATCGTTGTTTTAAAACTTTTTCCTCTGAAAACCGATGAAACTTGAACTATCCGAAGTTGCAAGTTTGATTCCCATTTGCATATTTCGGAGGGTCGAGAAGTGGGGCCAGGTTCGGAAGAGTTGGCTTATAAAATATTGTAATGGTCACTGATTTAGGAGATTGTGTCATAAATGTAGAGGTACGGCTTCTACACACTTTTTATAACAATCGTTTCTATTTTTGGTAGATTAATATACCATCGACTGCCTCGTTGGTCTTGCGGTCGCAAACGCAATTGGTGAGCGTCGGCTCCTGGGTTCGTTTCCAAAGTGTTATGAACTTTTCCATCCGAAATTTCTTAGTACCAGTCTGCATTTCTGACCAGTTGATGGTAATGAGCTCGTGAGCTCGTGCTTGGTTATCCTTTTTTCAAGCAGTCTGATGAGTTGGTGGAGCAGGGCTCATGGCTAAGTCATAATAGCCGCACAGATCGATCGGTCCGGTTAAGCTGCGCATGCCGCGATTGGTCCATGGATAGGAAATATTAATAGGGAAAGCACGTTAAGCCGTTGGTCCCGGGTGTCATGCGTGGATATTTGACAGTCGTTCTGGTCGTCGTCTGAAGCCCGAAAATCTGACAACCAGTTCTATCAAGATATATCGTATTACTCAATAACTTAGAGGTTTTATAAGGAAACCATTAAACCATCAGTATTTCGTAGTATTCATTCGAATTATCGATTTCACTTTGAAAACTTCTGCTTCAACAGGGGTCGGATTCCACTCTAACCGGATGCAGCTGAATACAAATATTGTACACGGAGTGACTGCCTATCTGACCTCCACAAACCAGTTACTGAGTTATACGATACCCTTTGTGTAAAACTTGTTTGTCAGACTTTCGAACTTCTGACGACCCGTAACGACCGGCTGTCAGCCGGGACCAATGACTTAAGTGCCTCAGAAAGTACGTTAAGGGTCTTGGTTTGTAAAAATCGCCCATCCACGTACCAACTGCGGCAAGCGAATACCTGATCGATCCACACGTGCAGCTGTTATTACTTGCCCATCGAAAACTTATGCATAGGCGGGTCAAAGTTAAAACGGTGCTGGTAGGTAATGGTCGTTTCATTTTAAATTGTATATGGAACCTCTATTAGTTAGCTTAGTTAGACCCCTTCCAAAGGACCGGGACCTCATGGTCCCAAGATATGCAAACACACATTAAAATAGTAATATTTTTTATTTGACATAAAGAATTACACATATACAGATGTCGCTTAAATTAAGAGTGCAAATAGCCTGCACCAATAGGGTATTTTCCAGGTTAGGAAAACTATTTTAATTTGAAGATTGGAAAATTTAAATCAAACATATAATTTTCGCTGTTTTAAATGTACCGTCAAAACGCTCCTTAGGATGACTTTTCTTATCACGTGACCACATGTGACGTCGACTTTGTGTAAACCAAAGTAGTTGTAAACAAGTGAATGTCGAGTTTATAATTAACAAGATTTTTAATGGATAGAAAGTGGTATTACTGGTGTGCGGTGCCTCTGTGCACAAATACTTCTAAAACTGAGCCACATAAAATATTTTTACCGTTGCCGTTTACACAAATCTGACGTCACGTGATAAAGTGAATTTCATTTTAACCGTTTTTAAGTTAGAAAATGGGTATAAATCAATTTGTTTTTATTTTCTGTTAAATATCTCAATTTAAAATAGTTTTTAATAAATTGGAAAATACCCTATTGCGTAACACATTACCAATCTCAATCATTTTGAAGGATATTGATTGTTTTCGAGAAATTTGTCTGCTCAACAACGCAATGAATGTTACTGAACAGTGGAAAAGAAAGCCATTCCCACTATAAGTATGTGACGCAATTACCTCGCTGGGGTAATTGTGTACTACACTATAACACGTACAAAATAAACGATGAATAAGCCCCATGCTAGAAAAAACATGGTACAGGGGTCACCCATCCATCGGTCATGCAGTTTGTAGACTTGATGACGATGATCATGGATTAGAAATGCACAGACGCCAGCACGTCAAGCTACCCCAAACTATCAAATTTTACTAATTGAACATGAATCTTATGCTTATGTCATAAAGTTGTAAATCTATCAAAGAAATTTGACAGATTGGGATAGCATGATGTGCTGGCATCTGTACTGGGCACAGGTGAACCAGCTGACCTATAATACTATTACTATTACAACATATAAATGTGCAATTGGCGTATAAGTCATTTGGGAATATCATTTTTTTACACAGTCGAAATGTAGCTAAGCTTAATAATAATCTGGTATGTTTAAAAATATAAAAAATAGTGGCCCATCGGCATCAGGAGCAGGGTCCATGATGCCAGTGGTCAGAGCTCTAGAGAAAGGAACCTCCTGACTATGCGTGCGTTTTTATATTTTTAAATGTTTTTTTTTATGATTTTTGTAAAAATATTTAAAAATATACATTAAAAGAAAATAAATGAGAATAATAATCTGGTATGTTTAAGTTTTCTCTCGGATTAATATGTATTTACCGATATTTTCAAAAAAAAATACCTAAACATCCATATTTTGTCTTCCCGACTAAGCGCGTGCAGTTCTGTGTAAGCGTATGCTTCGCGATGACTATCAGCAAGTCACGGGACAGACGCTGAAGCTTGCGGTTGTTGACCTCAGGACAAGCTGCTTCTCACACGGACAACTGCACGTAGCTTTCTCCTATATCACCAGTCCTGACTCACTGTTTGTTTTAGCTGCTGAGTACAAAACTACAAACTTACTACTTTTATTAAAAGTGTGACTGTTATAACATACTCAGTAGTCATACAGTGACCTACGCGTTCAATGTAATAATGTACTGAGAGTATTGCTGTGGTTGCCGTGGTGTTGATGGGCGTCAGGGATGTTTGCAGAATTTATTAATGGTTTTGCCAACATTATTAGGAATAGACAATTGCATCTCTGCAACGCGGGTTTACGGCAGTGTCAGCAATATAAGAAGATCGGTGTGATTCTCCGATGTTGCGGAGTTGGAACGATGGAGCTCCACGCTGAATTTTATGTGTATATGTTAAACAGTGTTTGTAACCTAATACCGAAGTGAGGTAAAATTGTTACTTACACAAACAATAACAACAACCATATTTGAAACTTTATTTTTCAACACACTTGCTCATAAAATGGCTCTAATTTCACCGCAATTAGGCACATAACACCTATAATCAAACTGTGACGTTTTCATTACTATTATTCACAAGTGAGTTATAGGTTTTTTTTTTATTGGTTGAGCTGCTTTGTTTAAAAAAAAGTTTCGATACAAAAAAGATCATGTTCAATAGTACCTACAAATAAATTAATGTACCTATTACTTGCTCATTTCATGCAACTTCGTATTTAATTCGTATTCAACTTGTACATTTTAATAAATAAAACTTTCACTCAAATATAACTCTTGTTTCTCTGTTATAAAAAAAAAAACTATTAATTCCCAATTTGTACGTGGCCGATTTAAGATGTGAAGCCCTTAATTAACGTTATGGAAAGTTACGTTACGTTAAGTTACATAAGCTACCTAAAAACTCCAAGGACAAAAAGATGTTTCAGTATTATTTTCTTCGCAAGTGTGTTGAAAAACGTCGTATGATACACGTGTGTATTGAACTATTGATCACCAACATCACACACACAGTACCATAATGTACTATTTTCTGTTTTACCTACTGTAATATATGTTGTTGTTAATTTCCGTGTGGTGCCGGTCGTAAAAGAATAGCACCATCCCATTTCTTCCCAAGGATGTCGTAGAAGGCGACTAAGGGACTTACTAGAGAATGGGCAGCAGCTCTATGCATTTTACCACCATACTGCGACCGCCAACCCGCCTGCCAAGCGTGGCGATTATGGCAAAACCCCGCTTTTGGGGAGGCTCATGTCCAGCAGTGGACGTCTTTCGGCTGAAATAATGATGATGATGAGTATATGTTGTGGTGTCTTACGACTTCCAGGCGAACGAGGTCGCGAGCAGAAACTGCTTTTTAATCAGTCTGTTATGATTTGATCATTTTACTGAAAATATCAACCCATACATAAGAACTTAACTAAAAGTAGCCCAGTGCAGGAATAGTAGTGAAATACCTACACTTATTTTGATGTAAAAGACCATTTTGATTCTATTTCAAATGAGTTTGTCATATACGACCTATAAAAATGCTTTGAATAGTCTTTTACAAGTTTGCAGAGATTACATTTTCTTGTATAATAAGGTATTTAAGGACGTGGTTGTAAAATTCTAATAATATTTAGAATTCAATGGTTACAATAGATCAGCTCATAAAAAAAATTATTATGTCCTTAGCGCCAATAGAAAAGTACAAAATATCACAGTAATTTTTCTAAACTTTTTTATTTTTTTTGTCCTGGAAATAGAGGTTTGTCCTATACGCCAGTTGCCACTTTAACCGTCGATATTATACAAATCAATACCCTTGAACATTTATTTGACTTACAACGTAATGTTTTCAAGATAATATAAAAAATTTCATAGAATAAATTCAGATTGTTTGAATTTAATGGTGTAACGTCACCGGACCTCCTATACAAAATCGATTTGCTGAATATTGATTTTGCATGGGAGGCCCCATTTTTTTAAATCATGTTGTTCAATTTTACGGATACTATCACCACGAAAAATTTAAACGGTGACTAAAAATTCGCCTTATATTCATAAACTTATAAGCTACTGATTAAACAATTCTAAACCACAACATTTGGTTGCATTTGAGAATAGAGTGAAACGTTCAATAGTTAGTTGTGTTCAAAATCGTTTTTATTCAGAATGTATGTCTGTACCAAACTTGTAGTTTGGTACAGACGCCAACACATGCTACACACAACACAACACAAGCTACCCCAAACTGTCAAAATTTCCCAATTGAACATGAACCTTATGCTTATGTTATAAAGTTGAAATTCAACAAAGAAATTTGAGAGTTTCGGGTAGCTTGATGTGCTGGCGTCTGTATGTTCAAAAGTTTTGCATGACCAAACATCATAAGTGTTCCGTTATACAGAGCACGTGCAAGTCTCTGTGTTTCTTGGATAACTCTTGGAAATGAACTTTTCGCGAGTCCGACCTATCCTACCTTGGTATAATTATAATATTGAATACCCCTGAATAACTTTTTACCGTACGCAGGATGATTTGGATCCTTTACTCGCGGCTGGAACAGCTTTTTGGTCTCTGCATATGTCATAATATCCGGAAATTTTCTAAAGCCATTAATATATTTATACACGTGTGAGGGATGGATAAACTTAGCTATTTTTCCATAAGCTGTTATACACAAGTTTATTGGGTTTTCGAAAATTATTTCGACGTAGAAATGAATCTCCAGGAAACCGAATCCGAAGCACATGCCCCTTAACCCGGGGCCCGCACACCACCGCCGCAACTTCAACTGTGGAGTCATAAACCCGCCATCATGATGATTCTCGACCCTAAATACCACGCAAGAGTATTCGATATCCGAGACGATCGTCACCTAGGGAGAAAATAATAAAAAAATGCTATAGTAAATAAATAAATATCCGCTATGATCAGCACCTAGAGAAAAAAATACAAAATACTACTGAAGAGATTGTGGCTAAATAATAACAGCCACATGGGTCGTCATGTCATATGAAATTAGGTAAAATGAAATGATATCAACAATTCATTATGTCAACTGATCGTTATGTTAAACAAAATTATGTTAACTGAAATTATGTCAAGTGAACGTTAGATATTTTGTTATTATGTCAATCATTACACACCCATATAAAATATGGGTATTCAGCTGCAGCTGCACAGTACGGCCGAAGGCCGCATTTTGCGACCATAATTCTAAAACTTAATAGATCGACCTGAAACCTCGTACTCGGGGGTTTTCGGGGTCGCCGATCAGAATTACGAAATTCTCAAAATGGCAGATCCATTATGGCGTCGTTTTTGTGTCTATAATTCGAAAACTTGATGGATCGATCTGAACCCTTGTACCTACTTTTATTTCACTTGTATATCCTGGAATTTTGAAATCAATATTACACCCACTTCCACTGAAGCCATCGGGCGGAAATTTAGGCACACACGTTTGATTCTCGTGACAATTCAAGATACATAAGTTAAGTTATTTATAATATTGTTAGGGATTATTTTCAAGGCTCTGTTCATGGCATCGACCGACACGCTCGCGTCTCCTATTCCCATTGCGTCACGGGGTCTCGTGGCTTGCTAAAAACCATATTTTATTTTATTTGTCTTCACTGCTGTAACTGTGTCAAAACGTCTGGGCTCAGTGACTTCGACAGTGAGCTATGGAAAGAACTATGCTTGGAGTAGACTCTGAGGGATAGAATCCGTAATGAGATCATCCGGTAGACCCAAAGTTGTCGCCATAGCTCACAGAATAAGCAAGCTGAAGTGGCAACGGGCCAGCCACAGTAGCCGTAGGCCCAATTACCATTGATTACCATCTTAGTTATCTTAAATTTAATTTAATATATATCCTATTTGTAGGGCTTGTCTTTATAAATTTGGAATGTTTGTTGGAAAGAATCGTCTATTATTGGTTCTAAATTAATTTGTAGGTTAGTTATTTCAATGTCAGCCGGTGTTTGTATATTAGATGTTAGTTCTTCTATAAAGTTGATGTCAATTTTATTTGTTAATTGGGTATTGGGACTGCTGATATTACTACTAACTGCTATCGATTCACTATTGTAATTACTTTTGTTATCTATACCTAGCTCTTCCGATACCTCTTTAGACTTTAATAAATTTATTTTCTCATCGTTTAAGTGTTGATGGTTTATTATTGCTCTCCTCTGATCAGCTATTCGTTGTTCACTTAGGTGAGTAAGTGAAGGAAATTGATTAATGAAGTCTTCGTACATAGGCTTTCGATATGTAGTTTCATTAATACCCAAAGCAGTAACTCTTATGAACGCATTATAGGTCCATTATGTTCACTCGTCCATCTCATTCGGGTTTGTCTCCTATTTTGTGTGTTATATGTCTCTAGTTTTATAGATTGTGTTGGTGTAAGTACGTGTTGTCTAAGCTCGCTAGAGTTTTGTGACTGCAGGGTAAAATGGTTTAACTGTAGTTGATCTAACTCGTCTTTTACTTCCTTTTGTATTTCATCTTTTGTTTTTTTTTATTTATTAATATTTTAGTATTTTGTTATTTATTATTGTTTTACGATGGTCTCCTATTCTCTGTCGACTAACCTGCATGTTCGGGAATTTTTCTGTAAATTTTAGATAGGGCGGTTCGAGATAAGTTCTTCTGTTTGTATCTAGTGAAGTTAATTAAAGATAAGTGCGCAGTATGAACTTGTTCATTTCAGGTGTCCATCGTCTGCGCGTAGTAGGATTGCTTTTGGTGGGTGCAAACTCAGAATCAAGGTTGACATCTTACACAACACCACCAAACGTACTGGTAGTGGACAAGCTAGCTGTTGTTCTGGTCATGTAGGAGGGGCAAGTAGAAGGGATGGATGAGAATCATCGCCCGTGGAATCGGCTGTGGCTTCCACGCGGTGGTCCCGCCTGTTCAACTCACTACGACCAGCTGTAACAATTTTGTCGAGAGGAGCCCGCTTGCTAAGCTCCTCACCACCGATGGTTCTTAGGCTGTGGCATTTTTTACTGCTCATCTCCATAAAGGGTTACTTTGCCTTGTTAGCCCTGTAAGGTTTTTGTACAGATATACAGTACGCGTATCCGCCCTCCACATAGCTAGGTGTTCAGCTCGGAGGTAAGGTTGGATTTTAGGGGGCTTATTATTATTATTTATTATGGTAGACGTTAGTGCTGTAGACCGCGAAACATCTAACGTAAGGTAGGGCGCCTCAGGCTTGGTAGAAACATTATTTCGTAGGATGGCTGATAGCAGCTGGATTAGAGTTGCCGAGAATCGAGCTGAAAGGGCGGTAAATTGGAGAGGCCTATGTCAGCAATGGACTGCTATAGGCAAATGATGCCTGGGTTTGTTTAGACGCGATTCGAAACGTGAACACTACAAAAATCCAGTACTGACTGCAATGCATATAGATGAAGTGAGTCACACAGGACGGACTTTGAAGCTACTGGTCTATAAATAGAGTAGACGCCTATCTGCTGGACTGATTTACAAGCGTGTGGTCAGCGCTGGACTGGCTTAATTGTAACTAGTGCGTAAATGAGCCCAGTTGCAAGACAGTGCTGAACTGACTTTCTGTACTGTATATTCCTGTGCTAATATTAATCTGGCTTGTAGCATATGGCCGCGGGGTAAGAACTTACATTACGTGTTATTTTTGCTGAGCCTTCGGCATCATAGACGGCCGTCTCTTCAGTGTAGAGCTGATTTTCCATCTCTTCCGGGTCACAAGGCCCGAACCTCTGAACGTTGGATAATGCTGAAAACAAGATGCTCGCTTTTTTTAGTATTACATGTCCCGCAATAGCTTGACCAATCTCGGACGCTAAATGAGCTTTAAGGGAAATCCGTCAAAACAAGACGTAAATTTTAAAATTACAGATGTTTTTAAGAAAATTGCAGAGCTGTTTTACAATTTTGTTGATCAAAATGCAATTTTGTAAAAAGGGTATTATAAAGTTCATTCCGGGCATGTACTTATTTCAGGTGAAGAAATCACCTAAAATAAGTACATGCCCGGATAAGGCGTTTGCATCCAAAACTAATAATTACACGCAACTTACTTCTTCTCATCACGACGTGGTTGTCGGCCAGATTGGTGATGGCAGGTCTGCCGATCCTCTCGACGCTGCGTTGCACCCATGCGTGGTACATACCATAGTCTAGGAACCTGGCGGGCGCCTGACAACCAGGCCCGTACACGCCAAAGCCCAGCTGAAACCATCAGTTAACAAATTGTTTGAATACCAAAAATCCAAACAGAATTCGATCAGATTCACGAGATTACGAGATAACGAACGTATTATTTTCGCTATTTCGTATGTTTTCCAGCTATAGTTGAATTTAGACGTTCTTCGTTAGTATAAAGATAAAACATTTAAAGGTCAAAAATATAATAATATGAGTATATGTGTTAGAGATATTTCATCATCATCATCATTTCAGCCGAAAGACGTCCACTGCTGGAGGAGGATGCTTATGGCCCCAAGCTCAATAGCTTCCACCGGTTCTGTGCTTTCCGCATGCGGCGGATTTCAGCGGCCTTCACAAGGTCATCATTCTACCTGGGCCTCAAGTCTGCTATTACAATAGTGTCAGAATGGTTTATCTTTGATTTCATAATTGTTGATTTTGACAAGTTTGGTAATCCACTAATTTAATGGCGTCATTATGACTTTCCAATAGTCAGCCACTGGCAGTCCATTGAAAGAAATGGCATTTATTGGTAATCTCGTACATACAAAATAATGACTGACTTACGCGGTAATCTGCTAAAATGTTGACAGTTCCACACACTGTTTTGTTTTAAACAAAAATATAATTAAAAAACTCAAATGTAAATAAATATCTATCAAAACACCGGCCGCTAGAAATTAAAACAGATAAATAAACGCCAGTAAGCAGTAATATCACATTTGACTTTGACAGCTAAACAGATTAAATATTATTGAGTTGTGAGTTTTTTGCTATTTACGAACTTCCTACTACTTCAGATTGCTTATCACACTAATAATTAATATGTAAAAGTAAATTTAGTAGTCGTTTTTCAAAAATCATTTCTACTAACGGGTTTTATAATAATGGCAATACGACAATGGCATTATAACACAATTCTATTACGAGACCATTGACCGACCACTGATCGACCATTATGGATTTAGCAGATTACGAACTTTTAGCAAAAAAACAATGGGATCTTGTTGGAATGACGAATTTATAAAAATAGCAGACTAGGGCCCCTGATGGAAGGCCATCCAACTCTACGTCTTCCGCTATGCGGTCACCACTCGAGCTTTTCGGCCTCATCGGCCGTAATAATATTTATCTCTAAATGTTACAAACCAAAGTCGCTTTTCATGTCCATCTGTGCGCCCGGTTATTTCTTCTAAGCTCTACAATCAAATATGATACGTACTTATGTAAACCTTGCTATTTAACTTAGGTAAAGCAAAAAATCTTGATGTTTTGGTCATGTTGCTGTTGCACCCAAGCAGGAGCAGGATAAATCAATAATTTCACATGCATTTAATCCAACCAAAACATCATGACCCTCAGCGTTGAAAGAGCGACTCTGATTAGACAGTGTTATAAAACTCACAAGTCTCCAGCGTGTGCCCGATTTCACCACAAGTATAGCCCCACTACGCCAGACGCAGTGACCTCCCGATGTACTCGTAGCACAAGCAGTGTGAGATGGCCATAAGGTATCCACGTCCAACTGAAAAATAAAACTGGCTTTATGAATTCATAGTACATGAGCCTCCCAGGTGTGCGGTTTTTTATCTAATATAGGTCTTCTGCGGCCATCTTTGTGATCAGAAGCTTTAATGTCTTAGAAAGCCCGAACCATTTTAATATTTGGTATCAATTTACACAGTGAAACGCGTCTTACGACAGCGACTGTGCAGAAAACAAATGAAAGAAGTTGTTGCATGCCATGACTTGTCGCGATATGAGTTCTAGAGCGACTGATAGAGACGCACGCACGGGTCGCTTGACGCTGTTGCATCGTTGTAGCCTGTGAACGGGGCCTAAAAGTATCATGCTTAGAAACATGAGAACTACGCCATAACTGTAGAGTTATTTACTTACGTCTGTCCGCCTGTAATAATTCTTGCATTGTTCTTGAGAAACGTATTTCATTTTGTGTATCCTCACCTTGGACCGCTTGCAATCTAGAAAATAAAAAAATTACGGGAATACAAAGTAAGTATTATTTTAAGGTTCCGACATATAAACAAAAAACGTAACAGCTTTTTGAACTTTTTTGGCCGTCTATCAAAATCTAATATCTCTAATAAAATCAAAATGTTAGCTTTAAAAACCTAGGTGATAAGGGGGAGGGGTGTTTTATTTTACAACATTTGGGCTATATCTTCAAACCAACTAAAAAAAGCTATTTTAAACGATACAAATCGATAAGTGTATATGTATATGACGGATGATGACCCTTCCACCATCATTAGCAGTCATCGTTGGTCCTCTTAACTGTGGGCATCAGTGGGTAGTGTTGGAAGAAGAAAGAGATCCATATCCTCAATAAAATTATAATTCCAATCAAACAGTTACAATACAGTAAATAGATAGGCACATATGTATAGGTGCGTATCGAAGAACGCGCGATGGTTCGGAAATGTCCGCACACGCCGACCGCCAACAGAAAAGTGACTCAAGACTCGATCGACGGTGCGCACCCCACCGAATACATAGGGCGCCACTAGATGTCGCTGGCGTATCTGATACGACCCGATTGCGACAAAAATGTCTTCTATAACAATTATGTACCTTCACTTCTCCGACAAAACGATACCTACTGTCAGATAATACCATAGCGAAGAAAATCTCGTCCTTGAAGTGGGACGGTGGTGGACAAATAGGCCGCAACTCTGAAATAATGTGTTTAAAAAACTTTAACTTAAATAGGCTAAAGCCAAATTAACATGAAAACACTTTAACTTCGATCTTCCTTTACTTGAGTAAGGCCTTTGATTTCGTGGAACACGAAATTATACTACACAAATGAAAATTCTATCGTAATCTTAATGTGTGTAGGGCACACACGACTTTTCAGCATTGCCTGGACACAATTAGTAGGAATCACAAAAAATAATTCCAATAAATCTCGTCCTTGAAGTGGGACGGTGGTGGACAAATAGGCCGCAACTCTGAAATAATGTGTTTAAAAAACTTTAACTTAAATAGGCTAAAGCCAAATTAACATGAAAACACTTTAACTTCGATCTTCCTTTACTTGAGTAAGGCCTTTGATTTCGTGGAACACGAAATTATACTACACAAATGAAAATTCTATCGTAATCTTAATGTGTGTAGGGCACACACGACTTTTCAGCATTGCCTGGACACAATTAGTAGGAATCACAAAAAATAATTCCAATAACGTGAAGTTTTCTATTAAGTCTATTTGAAAAAAAGTAAAGAGTTGTCCCGCAGGGCAGCATCCTGGGCCTTCTCTTCCTTTCCTATTAATAAAATAGGTCTGTGAAGAAAGTACAATGTCTCCTCTATCACAGCTTACTAGAATCTTCATCTACTTGACCCCTCGTTACGTTTGCTGAGTCATAATTTCCAGTTAGGGTTCTTCTTACCTATTGTTGCGTGATCGATTTCTAGCTGAATCATAGCCAGGGTACTATACGTGTTCTTGGTATAGTCAGGATGAAAAGTGTAATCACGGATCGGGATAGAGGGCCCGGTGCAATTGTGACCGATGACCACACGCGCTAGAGTCCTGAAAACGGAGATTAATATATAAGATAATGCTGTGACATACTGGCAACATATTGCTGATTTGAGTTTGTAACTATTGTATTTCAACAGCATCGTCGAGACAGGAACATTTTTTGTTTTTTAATTTTATAATTACTATTTGTTATTTATTTATATGGTAACCAGGGTCTGATGCAGGGAACTGCGCAATAAAACGACACAACCTCATCGAGTTTGGGCTCGTTTGTTTCGTATTGACGAGTACTTTGATCTTATATGGTAACCAGGATCTGATACTGAAGCTGGAAGGTGTTCATCGATACACAACACTTTAAGTGCTAAAAAAAACACATTTGTGTGGGTTCTTCGAATTATTACGACCTACATAACGGAAAAATGCTGCAATGAACTACACCATAGTAAATACCGCATCATAAATACTAAAAAGTTAAAAATTAAAAGAAAACAAAACATTTTCAAAGCAACCTTTTATTATTACTTGTTAATAACTAAAAAGTTTAAAATCATTTTATCTCAATTATTTAAATAAAAGCGTGTTACATATTGACGGTTAGAAATAAAGGTGTAAAATGACAATAAATGCTTTTTATTTCTCCTGCCATCAAAATGTGACACGCTTTTATTTAAATAATTGGGACTAAAATATTTGAAACTTTTTAGTTCGTTTTATTAACAAGTAGTAACAAAAGCTTGTTTAAAACAAGTTTCTTTTTTCTTTCTAAGTCATTGTAACAAATTAATTTCTTACTCTTCAGTTTGGTTTTACAGTAATCAATTATGTGTCGTTTTGTGGTTAATAAGTGTATATTTACCTGAAGTTTTGCTTAGGTAGTTTATCGACTTCATTAGCCGCTGCAAGAACTATCTGCCTGGTAACGAGCACAACTGCTGTTGTGAACTTATGTCCATCTAAATTGAAATAAATGTAACGTGAATTATTTTACAAGAGCCTGCATTATATTGTCTAGCCTGTAGATTCTCTAACTCAGGCACCTAACCCACCCGCCGGCGATAAACGAAAAGTGAGTAGAGCTAACAAGTCTCTTAGCGACTATTCTGGGTTCGTGGGGCTTTTGGGAGCGGAATCGCGGTCCCGGGTCCCACCTTTAAATCCAATAATTAATTTTAGTAGTATTTTGGAACCACAAATAAAATAAACAAAGTTATGTCTTGGTAAATTACGATCAACCAAAAAATGTAGAAATTATACAAATAAAACTATTCTCATAAAACGATGAACATCTATTTTATTTCAAAATTGTACATATTTTTAAACCTTCATTTTGTACCGGTGTTTTGTACTTAATTATAATATTCATGCAATAAATAGTTGTTCAAAATATTATATCAGCTTTTTTGTTAACTGTACTTTAACTCACCATAAGACTACCAAAAATAATTATTGTATTTAAAGGTGGCATCCGGGACTGCGGTCTCGGTCCCAAAAGCCACACAACCCGTGTTCTGTCCGTCAAACAACCGTCGCTAGGTGAGTGCCCTTTTTGATAGCTCTTGTTGCTCCGACAAACGAGGGCCTGCAGCTGAATACCAGAACTTTACATGGAGCGACTGCCTATCTGACCTCCATAACCCAGTTACTGGGTAACACGATACTCCTTGGAAATACTGGTCGTCAGATTTCCTGGCTTATGACGACCCGTAATTTGAGACTGGTCAACTCCTAACTTCCGTTTTTAATCTCATATTATAATTATTTCTTATATATTTTTTACATTGTTCTCACATAAAGATGCAGCTAGAATAATGTACCGATGATTATGAAATATCTTTATTTAAAAGAGTGTTTTTGGAGTTTCTTGCCCGTTCTTCTCCATAGACAAATACATTTTAGAATGAGCAACTAGCTTCAACATTGCAACTAGCTGAGCGACTTTTTGACAAAGCAAAAGTGCGTGTACATGGTTTAATTGAAAAAAATGCTTTGAGTTTAACTTTGATTATAATTTCGTTATTATTTTATCATGATTGCCTCATAATGAATTTTGATCAAAATACACGAAATTTTGAAATTCACTATTTCCTTTTTTACATTCATTTTTTATACTGATCTGTACCTACTTATTAAATTCTGACTAGTGTTAATATTGTAATGGTTGTAACTAAATTATTCAATTCAAATCCAATATTTTGCATGCCGTAAGGCAAAATTTATCGGGACAATTTAGAAATATTCCAACTTATGTATATGCATGTATACATTATCAGAATATAAATAATTTCTTCCTTTTATTCTTTCTTTCTTATATTGAAGGAATAACCTTAAGATTTGCAGCACAGGTTAGCACAGTCTGTATATAAAAACTTACTGTGTGGATAGTACAGGACACCAAGCCATGGATAGGTCTCTATTCTGGCGACGCCCTCGTAAACATGCGTTACTGGAGAATTGTCGATACCGCAGGACAAGGATATTACTGAAAACCATAATCATGAACAGGTACATAATTAAAAAATAAAAATTAGGTACAAAGAAACGAATGTGTCCTTTCATTTCTTTCGAAAAACCTCTTTGGTAAATCAAAATAAACCGACACTGTAAATATGGAACTTATTGAAAACACTGTAAAAGCCAATTATTTTAAAAGATGGAGTTTCTTGCCGGCTCTTCTCCTCTAGAACCGACCAATTGAAATTATGTACCTAGCTTCTGATATTTCATAAGCCCACGTTTACACGGTCGTAATAAATTTGGGGCGAATTTTTTTCGCGCACTGGATGATCAACGCAATGCTGAGCGCCGACAGTTGAAAACGAACACTGTGCTTTTTCGTTTTCGCCTCCTTTCGTTTCAACGCCAAGAGTCGAAAATCCAGTGTGCTTCCATATGGAAATCGACTAAGTGCCCATGTAGGTTTAAGTGTAATAAAACGTATAAATATTTGAAAAAATTACCTTCACTTATACAAGTTGAGAAACTGATCCAAATACTAAGGATTAGCATCGTGATAATATCAAATCAAATCCAGATTATCACAATTTACCTCACTATGCACAACACACGATCAATTTTCCAAGAAAAAAACACAAGTGGGCGTCATGTGACTCTTATACCATTGTGGTAAGGTATAAATTAAAATGCTGTTTGAAGAGTCGTGAAATATAACAACTATAAAAAAAATCGTTAAAACGAAGTGACTTTGGTTCAAATGAGTTCGATCAAGGACAACAACTAACTCGTGAATGTCCAGTAGACAAATTAGAAGTGGATCAGGTTTGTTCAATGCGAAGTACAAATGCTTGTAAACAGTTTATATAGAGATTGTAGTAACATTCCTACTTCTCAAATACAAACAACTGTTTAGACCGAGGATGTCGTCAAAGCAAATGATTGCATGTGTGCCATAACTTGAATTGTTTAAATTCAAGACAACCTCGAACCGGGGTATGATTTCCTTCCGTACCAAATTTTGTATTTTTTTTTAATGATAGCGTTAGACGCCTGTAACATGTAGAGGTATGAGAAATAAGGTGTAAAGCTCACTCATACTCCATAGAAAAGAAATCCTCCGACCAGAAGGGTTTGGTGGGCAACTGCCCGACGACTGACGCTGTATACATTATGCTATCTTGAGCGAGAAACTGTGCTTGCACGATGCACGATTTTGCGTTACGTCAATATGATGCGTAGTTCCTAAGTAGCATTGTAGATGCCGCTACAAATGTGTATATTTTATTTCAGAGGAAGACCAAGTGTGAGGAACTGTTTCAGGAATGAAATGACAGACAAGGGAGTGAATGATTTTGTAACGGTTGACAAAGAAGAATGGAAGAAGAAAACGGGCTGTACCGGCCCAATTAATTTGGCCCAGGGATAATATATAATAGGTCTTTACCTATGAAATTGCCGTTTTGTGTGAAAAAATTTAAACGAATTTTTTTCATGAATTTTTTATTTGTATTAATCGAAGTAATCACCCATGCAATCAATGCATCTTTGCCATCGCAGTGGCAGTTTATTGATGCCCTTCTTAAAGAAATCAGCTGGACGGGAGGCAACAAATTCTTCAAAGGCATTTTGTACTGCCTCTCGGGTATTAAATTTTTTTCCCGCCAAGAAGTTATCCAAATTCTGGAAAAAGTAGTAGTCTGTAGGCGCAAGGTCTGGTGAGTAGGGCGGATGACGGAGAGCTTCCAACCCCAGTTCTTGCAACTTGGAGACCGTCTGCTGTGCAGTATGAGGTCGCGCGTTGTCGTGCAGGAGCAGCGGAGACGAGCGATTGACCAATGCTGGTTGGAGATGCGCCAGCTTCTCCATCATTGTGTTCAGTTCTTCACAGTACACATCTGCAGTAATGCTCACCCCGTTTGGTAAGAAGCTGTGATGAATCACACCGGCGCTAGACCACCAAACAGTGACCATCACTTTTCTAGGGGTAAGTTTTCGTTTAGGGCATTGTTTAGGTGCTGAACCAGGATCCAACCAACTTGCTGAGCGCTTACGGTTATCAAACAGAATCCATTTTTCATCGCAGGTAACAATGCGGTTCAAAATTCCTTCATTTGTGTGTCTGTTGAGCAGTGCAAGGCACGTCTCGACGCGTACTTCGCGCTGGCGATCATTGAGTTCGTGGGGCACCCATTTGTCAAGCTTTTTTACCTTGCCAATTTGACGCAAATGGACCAATATTGTTTTGACGCTAACGTCGAAAGCTGCTGCTAATTCAGCCGTAGATTGTGTATCATCAGCTTCCACAATCGCCTTTAATTCGTCATTGTCGACCAAAGTCTTCGGACGACCGCGAGGTTCATTCTTCAGGTCGAAATTTCCAGAACGGAAGCGAGCAAACCAATAACAGGTGGTGCGTTGGTTTGTAGTGTTAGCTCCGTAAACGTCGTTGATGTTGCGTGCCGCTTGTGCCGCGTTGCTGCCACGACGGTACTCATATTCCATAATTACTCGAATTTTTAACGTATCCATGATGACGAAAAAGATTGAAATGCGATGAAAATGTAACACTAATCAATAAAGAAATGACTACTTTTAGAAAAAAAAATCCATGTTTTTAAAATAAAATTAATTTGAAATTAGAATTCTTAGCCAAACAAAAATTATTTTGATTTGAAATGGCCAGTACTGCAGAACGGCAATTTCATAGGTAAAGACCTAATATATATATATATAGAGACAGATGATGCGTGCGGGACGCCCTCAGGCTGGACGGAGCAACAGGATGAGAGTACCCACTGATCGAGTTAAGAAGACTTAAACTTGATTGACTTCAAATGGGTTATGTTTGACACATTTACTCTAAAGGCTAAGAGAGTACAGCCGACAGAGCTACTGCATAAATCGATGATGGAACATACGGTGGAGGTCTGCCCGGCTTGTGCGGGGCACCACCGTGTCCTCGTAGAGGCGATCGATGGCGGAAAACGCTCGCATCCGGCTTTGATCCAGGCCATGGTACGGGGCGATTGTGCATGGGTAGCCATCACTTCCTTCTGCGCAGCAGTAATGCTCGCGAAGAGGGAGCTACACTATCCCCGGATGATATAGTCTATATTTTATCCCGGAATTCTCACGGGAACGGGAACTACGCGAGTGAAACCGCGGAGCACTGCTAGTGGTCAAATATTTTGACAGCCACAGTGTCTTTATTTAAAAACTTGTATATCAATGTTACGTTACTTTACTCTTACGGTCTTAAACAATACAAGGGCATGGCAAGGGTGTGTAAAAAATCGCCAAGTCCACACACTCTTAAAGGCCAGGGTATTCTGCGTATACAGCATCTTCATTATTAATTTCCGTTCCATACGCGGCCACTTTGAAGGAACAAATACGCCTAAACGTAATTTCTATGAGGTACTCAAGACTCCCCGTGCCAGACTGGTCACAGGTTTCTGAGGGACCGGTGCACCAGCGGCGAATCTTCACTGTCGGTATCGCAGAAGTGCCCAGCTCGTTCCTGACCAGCAGGACTATGCAGTGGTAATCCACGGCCTCCAGTAATGTCACCTGAAACTATGCATAGTGCTTTAAGGATGTTTTGGCTCTCGGTTACCGTTGACTGAGAGGCGCTGTTGGTATGCTTTTTTTTAAAGTATGGAAGTGAAAGTGTCTACCTATATGGTACTGCGGGATTTAAAAACAGAATATCACAGAGAAAGATATGGAAAAAACTTGATACATGATTTTATTTCTTGCCTTATAGGCTTGTACATGCGTTTTTTTTTTGGTTGGGAAATCATCAAATAACTTCTCCCGTTCTGGGTGGAGCAGGAGGGCGTGTCAGACTTTTACGGACTAAAACCCACTCGTGTTCCCTCAGTAGCCTGTGTGCCAGAGGCCACGGTATCTCTTTCGAACAATCCGCAACCCTGGCAGATTAATCATATTTTTTAAAGCTAGATGAGGTCGACGTTTCTTATTTAACTAGTGTGAGAATAACACAATTTGGTCAAATCATGAGGAAACCATGTAGATTGGTGTCTGAAATGGTATTTTGTGGAAATAACCAGCACACATTTATCAATAATCGTGCAGCTTAACTCTCCCTGAGCTCCCCTGGGGGAGGCCTATTTTAAAGAGTAAAGAAATCTGGAGATATGTGATGTCTAAATCATTAATTTATATAAATTGTAAAATTAAATTTAAGATTGCTCATAAAGGCTACTTGAAATTGTAATAGAATTTACCTTGAGTAGCAGGCTTCTTTTATCTAGTGACTCGCAAGAAAGTTTACCGCACTTGGTGTTCTACGTCTGATCATCAGACGTAGAACACCAAGTGTAGTGGTAAGGTGGCTATAGGAACTCAGATCTCCAGTGTTATTGTTTTTCTGACTTATAGCCTCTGTAACATGACATTTATAGGCGGCGGGCCTCCTTGCCGGATTGCTGCCATGGGATCTGGAGGCAAAGGTCCTCGCGCACACTTAGGAAAGGCGCGAGGAGGCCAAACGCCGGGGCATAACTCCGCTGCCGCGAGAAATCGCGGCACAGCGGACGGAGTTCCGGCGGGATCTCATGGCGACATGGAGAGTGCGATTGTCGCAACCTAGTGCTGGGCACGCCACGATTGCGGTGGTAAGTCCCCTCTTTGAGGAGTGGCTTGAGAGGCGCCACGGCGTCCCCACCTTCCACCTGACGCAAGTCCTCACCGGACACGGGTGTTTCGGGTGATTCCTGTTTCGTATAAGGCAGGAGGAAACGCTCGGGTGTTTCCACTGCGAAGATCGTCCTAAGGACACGGTGAAGCATAATATGGTGGAGGTCTGCCCGGCTTGGGCGAACCACCGCCGTGTCCTTTTGGAGGCGATCGGCCCTGGTCCAAGCCATGGTACGGAGAGAGAGTGCATGGGTAGCCTTCACCTTCTTCTGTGAAGCAGTTATGCTCGTGAAGAGGGAGGCGGTGCACGTGAGGGAGAGGCAGTATATGCGCTCTCACGGCCCTAGCCTCCGCAGGAGACGCCCTGAGTGTCGGGAATCTCAGGCTGATTCCCGGCCACCGTAGGCGCGGGCTTGCGGACGGCGAGTAATGGGTAACTCGGTGTCCGGCAAGGACCAAGCCCGGGTTAACGGCGCTTTGTGTTCCATGCGCGCCTCAAAGAGATGTCAGCACCAACTGATGGGCCCGCAAGGGCCGATGTCTGCCACGGGTGCGGGTTGTTCGAAAGAGATACCGTGGCCCCTGGCATACAGGCAACTGAGGGGACACGGGTGGGTTTTTAGTAAGTAAAACTCTGTCACGCCCTTCTGCCCCACCCAGAACGGGAAAAGATATTTGATGATTTTCCACACAAAAAAAAAAAACATTACATTTAGTAATAGTGAACAGGCATTAACTGGGTACACTCGATCCATCATCTCGACCTTATCAATTGCTTTTCATCAGGTGTGATCGAGGTCAGGAGCAGGCTCATTTAGTAATAAAAAATGGCAAAATGTCGCCTGTAGGCGAATAATAGTCATCATCATTACTGGCAGCCTTGTTTAACTCACTGCCGAGTATAGACCACCTCTCTTCTTCTAACATAACAGACAGCTGTGCTGCTGGGGAGTTTGTTGCGCCACTTCTTCTTCCCAGCTAAAGCACTAGGAAGTGTCGAAGGGTGGGCGTTTTTGGGGAACTGTCTTTTGTAATTTTTGACGTTCAAAAAGTGCTGACACCAGCCTAGTTTGAATAAATGACTTTTGATTTTGATTTTTTGATTTCTCTTTTGTTTCATGCTCCTCTGGTCTGTGCGCGTTGCATCCAGGTCTTCTCTGAATTATTAATTCACTGGATAAAACTGACAGATGTTAGTTGTCACATTGTAAAATAGTACAGAATAATACTTACATTAAAGTGAGCAATCTCAATATCGTCCAACTCGCCGTCATCTCTAAATGGTGGCACTACAGTGGTTTTCTCTGAATAGATTTCCATTTTCGACTCCTCTGGGTCACATTGACCATATCTTGGAATGTTGTTTATGGCTAAAATAGAACATATTTTCAGTTAAGTAAAGTACTTAAAAATTCAGCAGTGCAGGTGGCCCAGTGGTAATGGTTGCGACTTACGAGTTGTAGGTCGTAGGTTGGAACCCAGGTAGGCGCTTTACTTTGTGTAAATAATTACATCAACACTGCTCTCAAAACGGTGGAGGAAAACATCTTGAGGAAACCGGCATGTCATAGAACCAAAAATTCTAAGATTTTTGACATCTACCAACCCACACTGGGCCCGCGTGGTAGATTACAGCCCAATCCCTCTCACAGAGAGGAGGCCTGTGTCCCAGCTGTGGGAACGTTGTAAGCTGATTACGAAGGAATATGTTAAACACTGACGGAATAATCAGCCTATCATTTTCCCACTGCTGGGACACAGGCCTCCTCTGTGTGAAAGAGAGTCAGCCGTAATCCATTTATCATCGGAATGATTTTGAAACAAAGGAAATTAATAAACCCATTGCTTCATATGTTTCGTTGTTCTTCTAATAAACGCAATGAATATTTTTGGATTATTTTAATGAAAGGCATTTCTTTTGTACGCGTGTAAGTCTACATTAGCAGGGACGGAAACATATCGCAGCAGGATTTTTTCGCGCTCTGTATCTTCAACGCATTGCTGAGCGAACCGAACAGTGGGATTTTTCAGCGCGCTGGGATTCTCAATGCTTAGTTTAACACGAAAATTTGCAAATCCAATGCGCATGAATATCCCGTTGTGATATTTTTACGTCAATCTGAACGTGGACTGACGCAATTAGGCAGCTGATCCGTGATTATTTACTGTTTTCTCTTGTACCTACTTACTCAAATCTTCACAAATAAATGCTACTTACTCGGCTGCAGATCCGTAATGATTTACTAAGTTTTCTCTTGTACCTACTTACTCAAATAACTTACTCCGTCGCAATATAAGATGGTTGGGTGCAATCCTGGAGATGGTGGGATTCCCAATGCCGGCGTTGATGCGCTTTACCCACGGGTGGTACATGCCGTAGTCCAGGAATCGGGATGGGGACTGGCAACCTGGGCCGGAGATACCTACACCCAGCTAAATCAAGAAAATGAAAACATGTTTTGTTTTTAAAATTCAGTTGTAAGTTTCGATTATTCACTACCACGTAAATTGATTCAGCAATCACGAAGATGTTACTCTACAAACATAAAACTCGTCTTATGCATAACCTACGGCTTTGTTTGGGGCAGTAAATTTTTTTTGTTTTTGATTACGTGAAAAAGAAGTAAGTAAAAGACACTTCATAATACTAATAATGCACCAAACCAAGTCTAACTTGTAGGTATACATAATCAGTCTATAATGTTCCCACTGCTGGGACACATGCCTTCTCTCAGTGAGAGGGCCGTAATCCACCACACGGGCCCAGTGCGGGTTGGTAGATGTCACATGTTTTCGTTTTTTTAGGACGTGCCGGTGTCCTCACGATATTTTCCTTCACCGTTTTGAGAGCAGTGGTGATGAAATAATTTACTCAAAGTAAAACGCCAGTCTGGGTTCTAACCAAACGCTCGTTCGGACACCACTGCTTGACCAAATTTTTTCGCTGCTATGTATCTCAATTCAATTCAATTTATTCAGGAACAGTTACCATTATGTTTGAAAACATCATCATCTGCCTAGCCTTTTCCCAACTATGTTGGGGTCAGCTTCCAGTCTAACCGGATGCATCTGAATACCAGTATTTTACATGGAGTGACTGCCTATCTGACCACCACAACCCAGTTACTGGGTAATACGATACCCCTTGGTAAGACTGATTGTCAGACTTTCGGGCTTCTGACGACCCGTAACGACTGTCAAAGATCCACATATGACAGCCGGGACCAATGGCTTAACGTGCTTTCCGAATCACGGAGGGGTTGTTATTTATTGTGTTTGAAAACACTCATAATAAATAAAAACAAGCTCATTAAAATTATAAACTAACACATTCATAATACAATAAATTCAATAACATTTTAATGTTATGTCATTGCATGCAATACATCGCATATCGACATCATGATTTGCAAAAAATACTTGTATTCACTCACCAGTTTCCATTGACCATCGTGGCGTATCACCAGAGCGGTCCCACTTCGCCAAATACAATGATGATCAATCAGACCTCGTGCGCACACCCAGTAAGATGGCCACATGGTCTCGATGTCCAGCTGTGGGCAAAACCCGTCGGATTATTAAAAAATTATATACAGAGTTTTTTATCTGGGACAGTCAAAAAACAAATTAACAGTCATACAAACTAGGCTGAGAGTCAGCACTTTTTGAACGTCATAATTACATAAGACAGTCCCCCAACGGCGAAAACGAAGAAGAAGTAGCGCAACAAACTCCCCAACAATCAGGCAATTGATTGAAAATAATACAAAGGGATACCTATGGTGTTTTTTCGAGGTTTTGACTTATCCAAGTACTGTTCTGACTCTTAAGTTCTCTCTAACATAAATTTGCACTTTAAACCTTAATAATTTGCAAACGTATGCTGAATCGAAAAATGTTGATCGCGTATATCCAATGTTTTTTCAAAATCTGCGTGATAATTGCATGACACACTATCACTCAGAATCTGAATCATTTTGAAGAATGCTAATTGCTATACAACGTAAATAACGCAATTACTGCTGTTGAACTGTCAAATTGAAAGCCATTCCTTCGTGTGTAACGCAATTACCTCTGCCAGGGGTGCGGGTTGTTCGAAAGAGATACCGCAGCCCCTGGCACACAGGCAACTGAAGGAACACGGGTGGGTTTTAGTCAGTAAAAGTCTGACACGGGGCTCCTGCTCCACCCAGAGTTGGAGAAGTTATTTGATGATTTCCCAACCGAAAAAAAACGCTTTTACCTACTGTTCAATGATACCTCACACAATCAAATAGAAGAGTAAAAACAAATCATCCCACCGCTTTCCCTGTAAGGGTGGTACTTCGGGAGTGCGGACAAAAGTGAAAACTTGAACAATTACGTGTGCATTTTTTGAATCGTCAGGAAATATTTTTTGAATCGTCAGATTAAACAACGTTCAACGTTGTTCATGTTGTCAGTGGTGTCGGTAACAGTGTCACGAGTTTAATTGATTTTTCCCATGTCAAAAAATGCTCAACGCGCCTAAAGAAGTTTTCACTTCAAAAAATGTTTTAGATCTTTATGGGTGTAAAAACTATAAAACCATGACAAATTACAGCTTTTTAGCACCATACACCTTATTTGTGTTAATCTGCGGACAGATATATAGTCTTGTCGAAACTAAAAGTGTCCCTTATTTTATTTCCGAACTCTTGAAAAACTCCGTATACCGCATGTTAGTACTCATATACATGAATATTTTTAAGAATGGGACTAGTTCTAACAAAACAAACTGTTGCCCCATCATCATCATAATCTCTGCCCGGAATCACCCACCGCTGGGTATGGGCGTCCCTTTTTTTTCCGCACTCCTCATCTCCTTACATCCATCTAAATGGCCCTGGTTTCTTTTTTATTTCAATTCTATTTTGCCCCCAGTTGCCCCATCATCATCATAATTTCACCTGAAAGACGTCCACTGCTGGACATTAGGCCTCACCCAAACTACGCCTCTTCGACCGGTCTTGTACTTCCCACATCCAGCGGATTCCCACGGCTTTCACATGCTCATCGGACCACCTTATGGGAGACCTTCCCACTCTACGTCTTCCGGTACCCGCTCGCCACTCCAGAACCTTTCGGCTCCATCGGCCATCTGTTCTGCGAGCAATGTGCCCTGCCCACTGCCACTTAAGTTTGGCAATTCTTCGGGCTATGTCGGTTGCCTTGGTTCTCTTGCGGGTCTTTTCATTCCTGATTCGATCATGTAGGGAAACTCCGAGCATAGCCCTCTTCATTGCCCTTTGGGTGACTTTAAGCCTTCTGATAAGGCCCATTGTGAGCGACCACGTTTCTGTGCCATAGGTCATAACTGGCAATACACACTGGTCAAAGACTTTCTTCTTGTGACACTGCGGTATTTGGGACGAGAAGATATTGTGAAGCCTAGGACGCTGCCTAGCCAAAGTTGCCCTTTACAAAAGTGCAATTCTGTGGCACTTACCTCCACACTCCTATAGTAATCCCGACATTTCGTTGAGTCCACAGCCTCCATCTTGAACACCATCACCATTGAACTCTTGTAGCAATCTGAGAAATTATAATTATTAATAGACCCGACCATAAACGTATAAAGTGAATTACCTTTAGTCTGTTCCTAAACTAACTGAAATCATCGACGTTTGAGGTTATAAAACTCACCTCAATAATCACGAGAAAAACACAATTTAAGATGCAGACTAATATCAGTATTTAACATGGAGCGACTACCTATCTAGTACCTGTACTGGGTAATACGATACTCCTTGGTAAGACTGGTTGTCAGACTTTCGGGGTTCTGACGACCCACCTGGCAAAGATTCATGAATGACAGCCGGGTCCAACGGCTTAGTGTGCTTTCCGAGGCACGGAGGGGTCTTAGCATGTTAAGATAGTCACCCATCCCCGGGCCAACCGTGGTAAGCTTAGCTCAACCTGATCGATCGGCCGGTGCTACTCAATCACGGGCGTAGCCAGGGGCGGGGTTTTGGGGGTTCAAACCCCCCGAAAAGTTCAAATATTAACATTCATAGAATTAAAATAAAAACAGGCGTGCGGCATATCTCATTGATTACTAACTACTATTAAAATATACAGTGTTTTGGATTTTTTGGAACATTTTTTTTAGCTTAAAGTTTATATTGTCCCACTGCTCGAAAAAGGACTCCCCTAATTCCTTCTAGGAGATTTTTCTGTAGGTATGTATTTTTCACATCTTTATTTTTTTCTTATAAAAGGGTTATTTTATGTACAGTCGCCAGCAGGACAAGCTATCCCAATTTGACAGATTGGGGTAGCTCGATGTGCTGGCCTCTGTACTTTGAGTTGTTTTATTTTCTTGAACCCTCCCCGAAACTAAAACCTGGCTACGCCCGTGCTCATAATAATTCTATTGTAAGAAGATAAGGTACGTTTTCTGATCCATTTGTTTACATTTTATCAGATACTTGTGGCTCAGCATATTGTTCAGAGGAATTATTGTGGAGCAGGCAGTGGAGCTTCCACTTATAGAAAGTGGGTCTTTTTCAGCCTTTTAACCACCGCTGTCGAGCTTAACAATTCAGTAACTAGTGGATTTAGACATTAGTGTGCAAGCTACACTTAATAAAATAAAATTAAGTTGAAACATACCATTTGCCATTGTGAAAGCGTAAATCTCGTCTCCATTAGGAAAACTCTCTGGCGGTGCACAAATCGGAATCACTTCTGTAAAATTACAGAAAATATTAACGTGTATTTTTTTAGTATAGAGGGATTCCGAAGAAGACCGAAGGTTTTCTGACACACGAAAAATTTCAACGCGGGTTCATAACCATGTTCTAAGTCCACGTACTGTTTCGCTTCGATGGCCCTGCTTCCCTGTAGCATACCAGCAACCCACCCCTGCTGCGCACGGTTTGTACGACTACATAAAACATCAAGACTTCTTTATTATGAGCATTTAGATATCTGGAATCAAGCCGCAATAAATTCTCAATGTGATGCTGTAAACCGCATCAAAATTCGTTTAGAAAAACAACGCTGTAACGACAAAAAGCGACTAAAATTGTATTATTTTTTTATGTTCAAACATTATTACATATGAAATGGATAGCTCTGCTACAGTAAACAAACGTTTCCTTGCAGCCCCGTTTAGTTTCCCTCAAAGCCGCTGAAACTTACTCAATCCACTGTTCCTGGTGTCCAGTTGCAAGAGTGCAAGTGTGCTGAATGTGCCACGAGCGTAGTCGGGGTAGAATGCATAGTCCCTGACACGGAGATAAGGACCAGAGCAGCTGCTACCCAGAACCACTCGGGAGCGAGCCCTGAGGAGAAAAGTATCCTTAATTCCTACTTACTTCCTCTTGCTACTAATAATAATAGCAGTGGTAGGCAAGTGGTATCTGCAGCGCCGTACGACTTATGAGTCGTAGGTTTGAACCCAGAGAGGCGCACTTTACTTCGTGGATTTGTAGCGGCACTACAAAAATAAATACTTCGCAACAAATATCAAGAAACCCAAAAAGAGTAGTGGCGCCATCTACAATGCCACAGGCGAACTACCTAAGAAATTCTACATCGCGCAATCTGAGTTTACCACGACACCCAGATAGGTACAAAATCCCGACATCAACTGTCGGGCAGTTGCCCACCAGACACAATACCCATCTGGTCGGAGGATCCTCCTTTACCAACAATATGTATGAGTGAACTTTACACCCTGTTCCTCATACCTCTATACTTACCTCTATAGATTTTATCAACACTGCTCTGCGGTGAAGGAAGACATCGTGAAACAAAAATCGAAGACATCTACCAACTCACATTGGACCCGTCTGATGGATTACAGCTCAATCCCTCTCGAGAGAGGAAGCCTGTGTCTCAACAGTGGGAACATCATGTAGCCAAAATCCTTGCAGAAGTGTATTTTAGTCTTGTTTACCTAAAATCATTCTTGGGGTATGAATCAATGTCCAGGGCCGAAGATAGGGCTACGTCGCTGGAGATCAGGATGACAGTTGTTGTAGTGGGAGTAAAACTATCTGTGACAAAATCAGAGTTTTCATTCACACTCACGAAAATGATTAATTAATTAAATTTTCACACTACATCAATTTGTCGTATTAAAGCCATTTAATACAACTGTCTGTGCGTGATTGTCGGATGACCGAGTGTCGTGATTTCATTAATTTAGTTTAGAAAAAGTGAATTATCTTAATACCGAATTATAATATCCACCGTGGTAGCACTGTTAAGTTATTATCATGAATTGAAACGGTATTCTTAGATATGTTTTTATTATGACAGCTCAGGCAATTGAATGTGTAATTGTACGATTGTAACACTTAGAAACAACGTCACCTAGCCGTTATTTTTGTGAAATTAAGAGTTTAAGCAAGTTATAAGTATCGTTTTTCTTTATAAGTCAAAAAAAGACAATTGTGATTTTAATATAAGCAGCCCACAAGAAAAGCAAGCTAAAGTATCATGGGTCGGCCATATTAGCCGTAGAATCGATGCCCGTTGGGATATACGTATTCAGGAGTGGTAATCGCGCATCGGGAAACGTAAGGTAGGATGCCCTCAAGATAGGTGGAGCGGTGGTTTGCAGGGTGTCTGGTAGCAGTTGAATAACAGTTTCCGAAGATCGAGTTGAGTGACATACAATCCAGCCGTTCACTTCTACCTCGCTACAAGACATGGCCATATTCCTCACACTTTGTAGTTGTGACAGCGTTGTAAGCAGTAAGGTGAACTATTCCTTAAAATCTACTAAACAAAGAAGAATATAAATACTTACCAACAGGATAAATGAGCAAACCGAACCAGGGAAAGCTCTCGATAAAACCCGGTCCTTCTTGGACCGTGTCATTGGGTGGTAGTCTGTCAACGCCACACATTTTTAAAATTTTGGGTCTTGGACCAGATCTGCCACCAGTTATAGAACCTGCGAATCATGAATAAGTGGACAGTCAAGATGTTACTCTTAACCTATCCTATAGTAGCGTACTCCTGCAGCAGGAGAAGGTGTTCTTTCTTACAGCGCATGAACATCACTCGGAATCGTCGCTTGGAAGTCGAAAATTATCCCACGGGACCAAACTTTCGTAGTAAAAACAATCCTATGTGTTAATCCAGGTTAGAAACTATTTGTTTACCAAATTTCATTCAAATACGTTCAGCCGTTTTTACGTGATTGAGTAACAAACATCTAAACATACGAACTGCCCCATTTATCACATTAGTAGGTTATCAGCAGTGATAGGAATAGGTAGTGCCTATTTGCCTAAACTTCGAAGAACAGAGACAAGAAACGGAGACTCCCTTAGGGCTAAATTTTTTTCCCGGGATTTGGGAAAAATCTTCAGTAAGTTAAAATTTGCGCACTGGATAAAAACTTATCCTGTAACAGATGTGTAAAAGCTATTTTTAACTAAACTTGCAATTACCAAATTTTCGGGATTTTCAAGTAAAATCCCGAAATAAATAATCTAACTTTAATTCATGTATTCGAATTATATTTACGATCCAACTAACCGTTGTATCAAATCATGAATTAAAGTTAGATTATTTATTTAGGGATTTTACGTGAAAATCCTGAAAATTTGGTAGTAAAATCTTCAGTGAGTTGAAAATAAGCTTTATTTAAGATGTGTAAAAGCTATATTTAACTAAACTTGCAAGTTTGCAACGGGAAAACAGATTTAGTCCTAAGGAAGTCTCCGTTTCTTGTCTCTGTTCTTCGAAGTTTAGGCAAATAGGCACTACCTATTCCTATCACTGGTTATCAGTCACTCAGTCATCAGAAATTAAAAAAGAAAATAAGTACACTTAAATATTTATGACAGACTAAAAGGCACAAAATCTATCTAATCGAATAAACAGCAAGATAAAATAAAAACAAATGAAAAATGTAAAGTGCTGTGGAAGAAACTAGCATTAAAGTGTGCCTCACGGCTACGCCAAATAGGCCCAGTTCAGCAAAAATGCCAGACAACTAGTGTGTGACGTTGGTTTTCAACTGGACCTGAAGTGTGAGGTAACAGAAGTAAATCAATCAGAAAGGGCTTCGAATCTTTCATCATCTGCCTAGGCTTTTCCCACTACGCTGAGTTCGGCTCATCTAACCGGACGCAGCTGAATACCAGTATTTTGGCCGCAAAAAAGGGTCTTTGGAAGGTTAAGCTATGTTTATCGCGGCCAGTTCATGGATGTATGGCCATCCATTAAATATCGAGACACCTCTCTAGTTGGGAAAACGCTAGGCAGATTCATTACTGTTTTTACTTACTTGAAAACCCACTCACGTAGAAAACACTAAGAAATACTAAAACTAGCATTTGTTTGAAAGAACTCCACTTATTTAAAGAAACTTCATCTATAAATTGCTACAAAGAATTGATTTGCTCTGAGATAAATATTTTGCACATAAATACAAAAAAATCCGAATATATTTAACTAGTGACTCGCTCTAGGTTTGTAATTGACAAAATGTCGAGATTTCTTTATCTAAGTTGAACATTAACGTGTATAATATACAAATAAACCTCCCGGAATAAATACTCGAACAGTGGCCCTAGTGTGAGTTTCATTTCACCATCTCGACCAAACACATCGACCGCGTTCGGCGCTCCGATTGGTCCGTCACTAATCCAGGGCCAATCGCAGTGCGGAACGTGGTAGATGCGTTTGATCGAGATCGTTAAATGAAAGTCACACTGGGCTTCTGGTGTAGAAAACTGCATCAAAATCCATTGCGTAGTATAGAATAATAACGCGTTCACACAGACACATACGAAAAAGCGACTTTAATGTAATATGAATATTATAAAAATAAAACGCTTTTCTAGCTCAAGAACTAAATCAATACTGACTAAGAATATTATTGTTATTATGAGAATGTTATTGTTTATTAATGAATACGAGAACAATACCTTAAACGTCATGCATTGTAACAACAGACACTTATTTATCAATATTTAAAGTGAATTTGTCTGTCTGGCCGCCTGTTACTACACTTGCGTTATGAAATCGACCCGCTCCGTGCTCTTCCATTTGAAACAATATAAAATTATTCAACACGTTTTAGTAACCTTAACCCGATAATTACATTGTATGCTAAAACCCTCCTGAAAGTATTTAGATTACGTTAGTGGAAGAATTATCAAAACTGTTTCATGAGTTTTTGAGAAAATCGTAAACTTACAAACATCAGGATCGATTAATAAACCTACTGTTATTTGAATTCCGTTAAAAATAAATTTTAATTTCCATTGAACGAACAGAAATGACCAAAGAAAAGTTTTATCAATTTCATTGACAAAAAATGTTTTACTTACTCTTTTTCCGAGAAAAATGAGTGTTTTTTTTTTCAATACACATTTGAAGAATCGATTCTTCATTAAAATTATCTAATGTATGTGCAAATAAGCTGTACTGTACCTTTTTTCACACAATATAAAATAATAAATTACATTCATCAATATTTTTGAGATATCGTCTCTCAAATGGAGTGGTGGCATGGGGTGTTCCAATTTTTCTGCACGCATTTTTATTTCAAAGTTGAACCTCGATGATCAAGAAAGATACCTATAATGGTATACCTACAAGGATCTTTAGGCGCATCTAAAGCTGAAATCTGGTTTTTTAATGGGAAAAGTCGGTCAAAGTTGATTGTAGATGACGTGATCACAGCTAGGTCCCTATAGCCTACAATAAATGTGACGTTTCGTTCATTCATTCCTGAAACAAACATCCATGTTTGTCTCAGGAATGAATGTCAGAATTTAAAACCTTGAATAGTTCCTCGTAATCACTCACAAAACCGTTAAGGAAAACATCGTGAGGAACCAGTATATCCTAGAACCAAAAATTTGAAGATTGTGCCATAACTAGTGCCTCTATTTTCTTCGCCCGACAATCGACGCCTACCCACAAATCGAAACTTAGAAATGAAGATCATGGACCTACATACATAATATCGCTGATGAAGGCCTTGTCCCTTTGAGTTTTATATTTAAGTTAGAGTTAGCACAGAAGTTTCAAAGTTCTGACATGTCATCACATCAATCGTCCACACCCCCGCAAAGAAGGGACGGGTCGTTAAAAATTCTACAACAAATAAAAAAAACACAGTGTAAAAACGATAGATATTGTGATGTAATCGCGATAGAGCATAACAGTCGCGAATCGTGCACTCTGTGGCTTATCCGGGATCTGTACGTGACGTTCCGCTGGTCGACCATCAGATAAGTCACTTACGTCATGAGGACACTTGCACTGTCTGACGAACTTCTAACCGATTAGAGAGAAAGAGGGTACTCTTTATGAGTAAAAGAGTAAAGATTACGAAGTAGTATTAGTAATAATACACACACAACATCACGCCTGTAAGCCCAGAAGGGTCAGGCAGAGGTGTGGTTAAAATACACCCTAATAATGGCAATTATGTTTAAGCCCCATGTAATAAAGGAACGAGACTATTGACATAAACTGGGCACAAAATCCAGATGGAAAAATCCAATAACAATTTTCCCATTTTCCCAACCTGGGAATCGAACCCAGTCGCGCCAGACGCAGTCATAATAATAATAACAACCTATTATTTATTTTTTATCCTTTATTTCAGGCAAGTAGCAAGCATAGAACACAATACATATATAAGTATAAAACAACCCTACAACAATCCCACTGCAGGGCAAAGGCCTCTTCACACCCATAGAAGACATGAGCATGCATGGTTCACCATTGCAGCATGGTGGTAAAATGCATAGATAACGAATCTGCAATGTCCTAGAACCAAAAATTGGAGGACATATATGACATCTACCATCCCGCACTGGGCCCGCGTGGTAGATTACGCCCCACTCTCCACACAGAGAGGAGGCCTGTGTGCCAGCAGTGGAAACACTATAGACTGATTATGCAACGAGAAGCACGCACATTCAGGATAAAGCCGACCGTTGAATGCAACAGTAGTTCGTTGCAATTTGTCCGAATACACCCTTAATCTATACCTACAGAAATTCCTTTATCCATGACTCCGATTTAAACGCTTAAAAGTTAATAGCGAAAAAAACTTTATAAACTGCGACCACTCAATTATTATCCAGCGAATTTTTAAAAGGTATTAAAAGAAGAACAAGGCACTGGAATATAGACTTTAACGAGCAAGCAATGAGGTAGTACTTTGAATGTAGTGTTCAACAGAATTAATGTGCTATTTGTTTGATGCTTCCGAAAATACTCATCAGTTTTTTTTTTCCATTAAAGTCTTTGAATGTTGTTAATAATTAAAATACCTGCGTTTAAATACAATATTTATTTACCTACAGAAAATCACTGCTGCTATTATTACTACCTACTTTTGAGAACATGCTGGTTCTTATTTCAAAGAAAATGGAGTGGAGGTGGTCTTCGGTACTGAAGCCTTTTGAAAAACCGGCTTGTTCTGGTGGCTGGAATTCGTCAAGTCTCCTGGCGAGACGGTTCGCGACGACACCTCGTTAGCATACAAAAAATCTGTCAAGTTTCTTGAATGATTGAATGCAAACATGTTTTTGACATTTTGTAGCATAAAGAAATGAAGGAAAACACTTTACTGCTACTTAAAAAACGCATAATTTAGTCAAAAGAAAAGAAAACTCCAAAAAAGTACAAAAGTTGGGGAATAAACTGCAGACAGAGAATTAAAATTATATGATTCAAAGAACGAGTCAAACTTAGTGGTTAATTAAGTTTTACGAAATTTATTTTGGTACAATCGATTGCAATCGCTTGAATTTCAATCGATTAAATACAGGCCTATGCACGCAAAAAATACGTTTCCTTTAGGGTAGAGCACTAAGTTAAACCGGAAGTACAGAACCGGTTGAAGTGGTGGAGTTTGGAGGCGGCCTGTGTCCAGCAGTGGACGTCTTTCAGCTGAAATGATGATGATGATATTTTTAACCGACCACGCATAACTTTTTACAGGATAGTCCGATTTTAATCATTATTTTTCTATTGGATAGGGTATACCTTGAAATAAATTCAACCCTAACGGTGGGAAAATAGGGGTGATTTATTTTAATGCTGAGTTGTGTATTACAAAAAAAACTTACGATGAATGAGCTTTAGACCTGCCACAAAAAAATATATTAAATAAAAACTTTTTGAGAAAAGTTAAACTGCCGCAAAAACTGAAAAGCAAAAAATAATAAACCTTTTTTGTTTAACCTTAATAACTAAGTTCTTAATGTAAATAAACCTAAGTATATTTTTTGTAACTATTTTGAGTTTTCATTTAACAATAATAACTAAGTTCTTAAACTAATGTAAGTATACCTAAGTAATTTTGAGTTGGCGCCAACCAATAAAAGAACAAAATTCACTAAATTACGTTAAATTTAAAGAAATAACCAAATCAAATTAACAACGCAACGTGAAATCTCCAGCAATAAACATTAACATTCCAAAAAATCCGTCCTCTGGACGACTACTCGCAACGACGTCTGCCCTCACGTGTGTGCCACGTAATTAATTAGTTTGCTTGCATAGCGCAGACTCAAAATTACTTAGGTATACTTAAATTAGTTTACGAACTTAGTTATTAAGGTTAAGGTGACAAAAAAGCTTTATGATTTATTGCTTTTTAATTTTTTCGGTGGTTGTTTTTTTTTTCTCAAAACGTATTTTTTAATAAATACAAAAAAATGCCTGAAGAGTTTATGAAGTACACGGTTCGTCGACAGGACTAGTGATCTTCATATTCGATTCGAAATAGCAAAAATCCGCGGGTGTTGCGATTTTATATTTCATTTCTTAAATTCATAATAAAATAAAACTCATCGTATCTTCCCTTACAATACAACAATCGGCAACACGAAAGTTTGCACAAAACTCTTGAGTGTTAAATCTTTTGTGGCGATGAACGATAATGCGACGTCTGAAGACGTGGAGTGGTCCTCGATGGAGGCTCTGAACGTTGATAATGTGACGCCTTGACGCGCAGCGGGTGGAACGTTCAAGGGCTTGGGGTTTGTTCCCAAGACGTTTATTTTTCGTTAGAATAGTTTGGTGATCTGTTGGAAAAAGAGGGAATATACGTTTAGCTGCGGTAAAAACATGACACAAAAAAAGAAAAAATTGGGGAACAGTATTCGTCGTATCCACGTAAAATAGCCCTCGCTCAACATAATGCTGTGACACTATGCGAGACAGAGCCTCGGCGCTGCGTTTCAGCGACAGCCGGTGTTAACGCAGTGACGTCAACCGGTGCAGCATAAAATGAGATACAAAAATTAAAAATGCAAAATATCCTTTCACTCTCGAACCTGCAACATTATGGTTTTACTTGAATCCTGTTTAGGTTCACTTCTATAATTAAACAGAGCGAAAGTTATAATATAATAATAATAAATAATTCTGATCTTCTTTAAAGTTTAACAGTGGACTTTAAAGACAGGGCCTGAATTCACTATGACCACTTAACGATTCCTTACTCGTAACCACGTCAATCACACACGAAATCTTCTAATATTGTATTAATAATATCGACAAATTGTCTTGGAACATACAGAATATGACAACCAATGTAACGGTAAGGAATCGCAAGCGTTACATTGGTTTCCAAAAAACACGATATTGACGTAGTTTAAACGTAGGAAGATTCCACGGGGGATCATTATAACTATACAGAATTGAGGCCCAGTTTTTTAAATACTAAAGATAGTCAAGATTAGAAAATAGTTCCATTTTTTGTTAGAAAATATATTTTTCTTCTGAGCTATGATCGGACACTTTTTGACCACTAAAGACGAAAATATGCTTTCATCCATTAGCTATACCAGCCTATCACCATCCCACCTAAGGACAATGGCCTCTTCTCATACTAAGAAGGGATGAGCATTGATCATCACGCTTGCAGAGTTTATTGTTATATTTTATTGATTAATGTTTTGTGTAACGTAATTCAATGTTTTAATTTAATTCAATAATTAGATAAGTGTATTAAATTTGCAATGCCCTAACAGGGTGCTTGTCTTAATATTGTGCCATAAAATTGTAATACATGCCTACTAATAAGTGTTTAAAACATGTAATTTAAAAAAATAGTACGCAGCTTGACTAGTATTAGTAATTTGGTTCAAAAAACTTGATACTGTGTTTAAATATTATGTTATGATAACTTAAATCCAAATACAAACAAATAATGATTATCTCTATTGACTTAAAATTCGCGTGGTTTTCCCCTTTGTAACTTGGAGAAAGAGCTGTCAAGAAAATCGAATATTGTTTGTTGGGTCAATACATTTTAGACATTCGACCTGTACAAGACTGACTATGAGTAGAACTGTTATTATTGTATAAAGTTAATAATTAAACGGATTTACCACATTTAAGTGACTTTTCTTTCACACCGTAGCAAATCCGGAAACCCCTGAATACCTACGAACATACGCCTGTTATGTAAAGTATGTGAAGAAAATAGGAGTGCACTCAAACACCGCGGCATATTCGGTAATGTACGAGCGATGTCGAGGTGGTTATAATGGGGAAGGTAGACTAGTAGATGTGTTCTTGGTAAAATTGTTTCGTAGATTTTGTTGAGTTATATTCCGTGGCCGATAGCACGCTAAGCCGTTGGTCCCGGCTGTCATCCGCGGATCTTTGAGAGTCGTTACGGTTAGTCAGAAGTCCGAAACTCTGGCAACTAGTCTTACCAAAGGTATCGTATTACTCAGTAACTGGGTTGTGCAGGTTTGATAGGCAGTCGCTCCATGTAAAATATTGGTATTTGGCCACATCCAGTTAGACTGGAAGCCGACTTCAATTTAGTTGGAAAAACGCAACTGGTTACTATTTATAACTTACTAGCAGCGCTAAGCGGTTTCACCCGCGTAGTTTCCGTTCCCGTGGGATAAAATATAGCCTATGTCACCCGCGCGGGGATAGTGTAGCTTCCCAACAGTGAAATAATTTTTCAAATCGGTTCAGTAGTTTCGGTGCCTATTCAATGCAAACAAACAAACAATCAAATCTTTCCTCTTTGTTAATAATATAAGATATAGATTAGCAGGAATATTTTTATCAATGCTTGCATGCCTGACAATGCTCTATTCTTTTTATTTTTTACAATGTTTGACATATTCTTGTCATTATTTGACATTATACATCAATGTTTACTATCATCAAGTTTTAATGATTGTCATGGAAATCATGTCACTTGGTTTAAATAGGTTCATTTTATTTAGGTAGATTATTTTAAATATTATCAATGAGAGAACGTTGTAGGCCTTACAGACTAGATTTGTAGACGATTTTCTATTCTGGATTTTCATTCCTCTGCAAGCCTGTCAATAAGTACCTGGTACTTATTGACAGGCCTGCACTGTCCTCCCATACCTATTATCACTGTAATTTGATAACATTGTTAAAGCCAATTATTTTTAAAAGAGTAACCGTGGAGTTTCATGCTGGCTCTTCTGCATAGGAAGCGACAATTTGGAACAGTGCACGTAGCTTCTGACGCTTCATAAGAGCCCATGCAGGTTTATGTGAAAAAATATATTGATTTGATATAAGACAATTTTGTTTTTTTGTTTTGTTTTTAAAGTCTCTTTTGTTTTCAAAAGTTTCGATTCGAACGAATGATTTATTTATTAGTACACAATTTACTACCAATTTACTGTTGACATTATATACGTATAAATATGGCCGCCACTAAAATTCGCAATAGCCCCCCGTATTAGTTAATACTGCCTCGTTGCTCCAGTGGTTGCAAGCGCCACTGCTGAATAAGGGTCCTGTGTTCGATTCCCGGGTCGGGGAAAGTGTTATTGAGTTTTTCCATCAGGAATTTACCGGAAGCAGCCCAAAGTCTGGATTTGTGCCCGGTTGATGGCAATAGGCTCGCATTCTATTACATGGGACTTAAACATAACTGGTGAAATGTGGGTGTAATGTATGTATTGTATGTAATGTGCGTTTTGTTTGTGCAGAATAAACATTTTTTCTTTCTTTTTTTCTTTCTTTTAATGTAGGTACACCTCTGCCTCTGCCCTTTGAGGATTACAGGCGTGATGTAATGTTACGTAGTTGGTACTGTATTACAGTGGGGTAGTAATTAATATTCATTCGAATCGGATTTTTTTTAAAGTTTAATTATAATAGTCATTTCGTTATAGAAACCACAATCTCTTTTTTATGGTTTGGTTCAATAAAAAGAATTAATTTGTTTTTTATCAATCTATTATTTCGTTTTCGACCCCTTATTAATTCAGCAGGCAACATCAAAGATCTGATACAAGGACATCGACAAAATGCAACACTATACCAAACTCATTCGCTACACATATAATAATGCCATATCTGACAAGTCTACAGTCTACCTCCCCCTACCCCTCTCGGCTGGGCCTCTTCGCGGCACTCGTGAGTAGTGCCGAAACCGTCGCGATGCTTAAAACGAAGCCAACTACCGCCAGGGTTGGCGCTTTTAGGAATATTGAAATGATGCCTGTAGTTGTCATACTGCAAGGTAAAGACTGAGCAGAGAGACAGTGGTGGCCCAGTGGCAACGGCCTTGACTTACGAGTTGTGGGTCATAGGTTCAAACCCAGACAGGTGCTTTACATTGTGTAAATAATTTAATCACCACTGCTCTCAAAACGGTGAAGGAAAACATCGTGAGGAAACCGGCATATCCTAGAGCCAAAACTTCCAAGACATTTGACATCTACCAACCCACACTCCAGTGTGGGTTGGTAGATGTCAAAGACAAGACACAGACACAGACCTGGCTGTAAACTACCACGGGGTCCACCCCGTGGTAGTTTACAGCCAGGTCTGTGTCAGAGCAGTGAGAATATTTATACTGACTGTGATGATTGTACAGACTGCCGGTCTATTCTCTTAAAATCTCATCGTTAAGACTTAAGTGAAGTGTGCCATCAATGCCAGTGATTGAACTTCAACAAAATCAAAATATTTAATTCACATAAACCTGCATGGGCACTTATGAAACGTCAGAAGTTAGGTGCACGGTTCCAATTTGTTGTTGTTGTTTTTTCCGGCAAGAAACTCTTACTTATACTTAAAAATAGAAGAGAAAGAAAGAAAGAAAAAATGTTTATTCTGCGCAAACAAAACGCACATTACACAAAATAAAATAAACTATGAAATAAAATGCACACATGCAATGTGGCCAAAGCCCCCGTATTCAAGTCGATCATTTTTACAATATTGTCCATTGACTTGACTGATAGTGTCAGTCAAGGCTTGGGACCGACCATAGACAAATGGATTACGCACGACACAATATAATTAATAAATCATTGCCTTTAACAATGTTTTCAAATTACTGTGATAATAGGTATAGGAGGACAGTGCAGGCCTGTCAAAAAATCTAGTCTGTAAGGCCTACAACGTTCTGTAATTCACAATATGTAAAAAAATCTACATAAATAAAATGAACCCATTTAAACCAAGTGGCATGATTTTAATGACAATCACTAATAAGTAGTCGATGTTAGGATTGATGTTTAATGTCAAATAATGACGAGAATATGTCAGACATTGTCTATACTAATAATAAAGACGAAAGATTTGATTGTTTGTTTGTCTGCATTGAATGGGTTCCGAAACTACTGAACCGATTTGAAAAATTCTTACACTGTTGGGAAGCTACGCTAACCCCGGGTGACATAAGCTATATTTTATCCCCGTATTCCACGGGAACAGTAACTACGTAGGTGAAACCGCGGGGCGAAAAATTTGCGCTTCTATCTTACAGAGAAAGAGCATTCATTTCGAAAATTTCATTATACATTCATTTTGAAATTTTCCTTTCCCGACCATTTTAAGCTTTCTTTCACCGTCACTCAGATATAATTATCCAAGATCATTGTAGTAGATAAGCCTGTATTATAATTATAGATATGAAATTATAGGAACCCGTATTTATGCTTAAAAATAGTTAAATGCCCACAGTGCAAACAAACCAAGGCTGAAACCGATGACGTTATTGACATCGATTAATTCCTGAATTATTCCTCTTGAGCATTTAAAGAGATTTTTATTCCTGTTGTGGGAAAGATAGTACAATATTAAATAATATAACTAGTTCTGCAAGACAAGCGAGTTTCGTAAAATGTTCAATATTTTCGCGACAGCCCTATGTCCAAATCATTAGCGATTTGAAAGCTTCCCGTCGATAGTTTACGTTTTCTCTTTAACAACGCGGCACCAGGATGACATCGGCGCAACATCAGCGTGAAATCGGCGCGACATCGGCGCGGTAATACTCCCGCAAAGAGTCTGTGAACAAATTGTTTATCTCGAGTTCTTTGAAGCATCTTTTATTTGGTTATTTATGTGACGTACCCAGTCTTTGGCCAAGTATGATGATTTAATGGTATCATATTTTTATTTGTTACACAACGATAACGGACAGACACCAAAGTGATTTCATAATCGTTTACGTTTACATAAAATAAAGGTCTTGACAAAACTTGTGATCCCTGTACAATCTACCTAAAATTAGGCATGCAAACATTGAATTTTTCTTTTTGAATCAATAACAAGTCGTTCTGGGCCGCGGTGCGGCGTGATAGATTATATAGCGTGTATTGGAGCGTCGGAGGTCGCGTCGTTGTCCTAATAATGTTCAGTGCCCGTTGTTCTGACGAACTGACAGGTGGGTTTTCACGTCGGTCCGTCATAAGCTCCAGTCTCTTCCGAAAGTTTGCACTTCTTGCCCGTGCGCCGCATTTTGCAGAATCTCATACCTTCCTCCCTGACGATTTCCATCATTTGGTCGAGTGCCTGGTCGACGTCATTTGTGGTTTCCACGGCAGCGAATCGGTTCTCCAGGTCTGACTGAAACGACTCGTACACGAACATTTCGTCCACTTCATCATCCGAGTGGGCCGAGGTCGGTGCGTAAACCTGAACCACCTATACCTTTAAAAATAAAAACGCCTTTTATTCTACCATATAAAATTTCACTTCACATATTAATATTGCGTAATTATCATTAAAATTGTTGTTTATAAAAGTTAAATTAAATTAAAATTTACATTGGTTAATTTATATTAATTTCTATTAAAATATGGAAGGATTAAAATATTAACTAGTGTAAGCATACACTTAAAATTATTTATTAATGGAAGTCGCCTCTGCGGCATAGGCCTCCCCAACTTTAAAAAAAATAAAATAAATGTCATGCTGATCTGGTCTGGACGCTCTTCTTGTGACGGGTTGTTGAGCTCACTAAAATCATCTAGGCCTAATCCATCTAGTTTTAAAATATTGGCCAACAAAATATTGACATCTAAAGTGTCTTGGAAGATCTACTAACATAAATTAACATATTAGTTCATTTCATAGGGGACTCTATGCTTACATACTATATTTCTGTAAGTAACCGTGCATCACAGCATAAAATGTAACAGTTCCAATCAATAAAACTGATGCGCACATAACGTAAGAGCTATGTATGTCACAGAGTAGAAACTAGACTCAGTGTCCCGAGATATGCAAACAAGTTGTGTTCGTCCGTACAGTTCTGTAAGTACGACTGACTGTCACACCGGAGTGTAATCAGCGGGAGTATCTTTAAGGGGTATATGGCTAGAAAGGGAGTGATTACAAAGATGACGACAAATAGAGCAGTATGGCAGAAAAAGACATGTTGATAGAAAAAGATGATGAATTTGCCTATCTTTAGGAACTATCTCAGTCTTAATCAGTCAGAAATACCCCGAATATACCTGCATTCTGGTCGAGTTTTTGTAATTGATTGCTGCCATTTTTGATACAGGAAAAACCAAACTAATCAGGTAGCAGGAAATAAATTATCCCTAGGCAAGTTAAAATCAAGCTATTTTTTTTTTCGATAATACTGTGCAAAGTAAGTGTAAGAATATTCATAGTAAAATAACATCACGCGTTGCTTCCAGAAGGGCTGGGTAGAGGTGTACCTATATTTCACTAGTTATGTTTAAATCCCATATAATAGCCATCAACAAGCAGCCAGATCTGGTTGCTACTGAGAAATTACAGGTTTTTTCAAACCCAATAACACTGCCCGACTCGAGAATCGAACTCATGACCCCATACTCCGCAGTAGCGCTTGCAACCACTAGGACAACGAGGCAGTAATATTCTACCGGCACTGTTAAAATGTATTAGTAATAAGATTTAATGTTCTCATGTTAGTGACGATTAACTTAATAAGAATAAAGTTCTTTAAACCGATATTCATAGTACTGTGGGACCGGTAAAGGTCCCTATTACCGAGGTCTAATAATAAAACACTTTAGTGTAGATGAGTTCAGTCATTTTGCTATAAATCGTTCTACAGATTATATTTATCACTCTTCTTCGGCTTGTCAGCCCGATCTCTTTAAGTCGTTTTCTCTCTATCCTATTCTAAATTCCAGCCCATAAAATTGTAAGTTTGTCTCGAGCAATAAACATAATTATACAGTACTTACAATGAAATTATATTGTGATATAGTACATATGCCAATATTAATTTATCATTCGTTTCGGTGTAAGCAAACAAAGACGAACTGCGTTTTAAGATTCCTTAGGACAGCTTAAAACTTTTGCTACAATGTTCCAAGATGAGGAAAAATTTATGTGTTTTGTGATAGAAAGTGTCTCTAGTTGAGTTGAGACATTATATTTATTAGATAAATGTCGTGCTTATGATTTGGTGGTTTCTTTTAATAATTATTTTTAGATTTACAATTATATCGCTGTCTACATTTGCATCTGCCTAGTTCTTTCGCAACTAAGTTGGGGTCGGCTTCCAGTCTAACCGGATGCAGCTAAATACCAATATTTCACATAGAGCGACTGCCTATCTCAAAATCAAAATATTTTTATTTCATATAAACCTGCATGGGCACTTATGAAACGTCAGAAGCTAGGTGCACGGTTCCAAAATGTTGTTTCCTATGGAGAAGAGCCGGCAAGAAACTCCACGGTTACTCTTTTAAAAATCATTGGCTTTAACAATGTTTTCAGAGATAAAATGTATGGGAGGACAGTGCAGGCCTGTCAATAAGTACCAGGTACTTAAACGAATACAGAATAGAAAATCGTCTACAAATCTACAGTCTGTAAGGCCTACAACGTTCTCCCATTAACAATATGTAAAATAATCTACATAAATAAAATGAATCTAATTAAACATAGTGACATGATTACATTGAACATGACAATCACTAAAAAATTGTTGATATTAAAATTGATGTATAATGTCAAATAATGACGAGAATATGTCAGCATTGTAAAAATAAAAAGAACATTGAGAGCAGTTAATAGACTTTCACATAGTTATGCTGTTAATGAGGTACCAGGGAAGCCACATATGCAGAAGGAATTAATGCCAAACTTCCCTGTCTTCAACGTAGTCTTTTATCTTTTAATGTGCTTTTTTGATAAGGACACGTTTGATGTGCGTTTTAAACTTTCCATCGCTAAGTTCTGTAACTGACTTTGGCAACTTGTTATAGAAGCGGATACTGTTTATTAGAAATGATTTGCTAGTTAAACTCAATCTAAATTTTGGAATCACAATTTCATATTTACTAAGTGTATTCAGATTATGGAAATCGCCTAGTTTTTTTGAAAAGGCCTAAGTTTTTGCGAACATACAAGATATTTTCTAGGATATAAAGAGACGGCCATATCTGACCACCATAACCCAGTTACTGGGTAATACGATACCCTTTGGTAAGACTAGTTGTCAGATTAACGGGCTTCTGACGACCCGTAATGACTGTCAAAGATCCACGAATGACAGCCAGAACCAAAGCCTTAACGTGCTTTCTGAGGCACGGAAGGGTAAACCGTGGTCACCCATCCACTGGCCAACCGCAGCAAATGTAGCTTAACATGATCGATTAAACTGTACGGCTGTTATTACTAAGCCACAAGCCATTTATAATTAAATCGCTGTAAGTTCAGTATATTATATTTTTAGGAACCAGAAGTAGAGTTAAATACAAAAAAAAAAATATTCACGCAATTTCTAATAGGTTTCTTATGTTAGTTAATTTGAAAATGAACACATCAAAATCACATATCAAACAACCTTTAATTTTAATACACATGTATAAATTCAATAATAACGACAAATAGCAAATAGCGATGATCACAAGGTTCGAGAGCCGACAGATGAAAAGGCCGATCTACTCACAGAACGCTTCTTTTATAGTGTGGCTGTCAGATGATGATACAAAATGCTATCTGTCATGGCATTATCATCAGTTTTCAGAGGGACAATACTCGTAATTTTAAGAACGTTCACAGTCTGATCTCGGTCTCAATCTGTCAAAAAAATCGCGAGTTTCCGTACATTTTTGACGTTTGATTGTCGCTGAGATGAGACTGCGACTAGATTGTGAACGTTTTTAATTACGAGAATTGGCCTTCAGGTTATTTTTAACTTCCTTGTTAAACTGTTTATTGAAATTGTTGTGTTATTATGTGGTACTGTTCTATAAACGATGGGACATTTAATATCATGTACTACGTGTTCTATCAGCTGCATGGTACAGGAATTGTTGGACGCTAATGATGGCGCCTAACATCAAGCCGAATTCTGGGCCGATTCCATTTAGATTGCCATCGACACGCTAAGAAGAAGATTGTGTAATTTTTAATACCTACGCGAAGAATCTCTACAACTCTGTATGATTTTCCTTTATACCTAAAATGAGAGCTGTGGTGGCCCAGTGGTAACGGCCTTCGAACCCAGCCAGGTTTTACCCAGGCAGTATTTTTTGTAAATAATTTCATCATCACCATGCTCTAAAACGGTCAAGGAAAACATCGTAAGGAACTAAAACCAAAAATTCGAAGACATGTGACATCTACCAACCCGACTCTCTGACTTAGCCCGCGTAGTGGATTACGGTCCACTCCATCTCACGAAGAGGAAGCCTGTGTCCCAGCAGTGGGAACGTTTATAGGCTGAGTATGTACCTAAAATGAGCAATTTAATTATCACAACCATATCCTTTGTTTTCGTTTCTAAGCAAACTTGTCCCTCATAAATTGTCCACCAAGTCACGTCATTGCCTGAATTTCAAACCAACAGCTGACGTTACACAAATTAGTATTCTGGGTCTGAAGTAGTCGCAGTAGTGGTGGTTGCAGGTATGCAGGCTTGAATAAATTAATACTTTCCACAAATTTTCTAGTAAATTCTGCTGCTCTGTTATAACACGTTGCGAAGCGGTGGAATCTAGTAGAAAGTGTTTAATTTATTTACGTACTGGTATGCTAGTATACTGTGCCCGTGACTAGAATTTAAATAGATCTAGTTTTCATAATACGATGTGCTTTATAATTCACTTTCTTTATAAAACAATTCATATTTTTTTGTTTCGTTAATCCGCGTAGTTCTCGTAGCCGCTCGTAGACACCGTAGCATTTTCGTAGCACCCTCTACGAAACTGCTACGCTATTGATTTTTTGGTGTCTGGGAACAACTAAATGCTTTTACTTGCAAAAGACTGCAACAATTTACTCATGACATACAGTCGGCCATCCATTGCTACATAGGATGTGCACAAAGAGGTTTCCCACGTTAGCTGCGTGGTTCATTTGTTTCCTAGCCAGTGGACAGTCTCGGCTTCATTTTCATACAAAGCGAAGCTGCACCGCGGGCTGCTGTGGACCATAATCATCACACAAACAGTTGACAATCGCTGACATTTTTATTCACGAAACGGAATCGTGAATAGGCAAAAGAATCCTTGCCTTTCATTCGATTCCTTTCATCCGCCAGAGTGCCCTCACACTGCGTGTATTTGAATGCCGAGCTAGGACGGCGGAACCACAATCGAGAGGGTAGGTATAAATAATCGAATAGATCGACGAACTCGCTCCGTTTCGAGAGCACCGTCCACTTCGGGACCGCTCATATTTTAGGTAGGCGGGAGGAAAGGGATGTAGCGTTTTTGATCGTACTTTTTGTATTTCATATTTTGAGTATTGAGAATGCTTCTTGTTCTAAGTAATTACAGACATTTACGCTTATTGGTAGAGATTTATGTTTTTATGCATAGCTTGGCATTGGTCCAGTGTTTTGTTTAAGTTTTGCAGTGGTCGAGAAAAAAATAAGGGGCCGTCGATAAATTACGGGACACAAATTTTATGATTTTTTCGACCCCCCCCCCCCCCCCCCCGTCCGTTTCACAGGTGGTCACACTTGTAAAACCCCCTGCTCCTTTGTGTGACGTCACATATTTTTCAATGTTATATTTAGAAGTAAGAGTAGGTGGTAGGTAGAGTTTTAGTATTTTAGGTTTTAACATGTGACGTCACAAAACTTTTGGCTGCCCCTGGCCCTTGTCACACAATGTCACATTTCGTTTACCCTCTCAGTTGGACCGTGACTAATCTCTCCGTGCAAATTTTATTTAGAAGTTTGTCCCCCGCCTGCGCCAGTAACTGGCGCCAGCGGCTGGCCCCGCTCGCCCCGTATTATGATTTTACTCGACTGCGCTTATTGAGAGCACTATCTCTACTGCGGACCCGTTGTCTTCCACCGTCAGCAAAATACACTCGCTTTAGATTAAAACTGAATTTTAAATACTATGCGGACTGCTTGCGAATTAATGATCCATTTTAGTTAAATTCACGAAAGAGTTTTGGGTTGTGTCGAGTAGAATCTTTTGGTTACTAACTTGCATACTGTTCTTTTTTGGAGTCCGTTGAAAAGCGTTATTTTTTACACAAGAATAGCAAACTTCGAATGATTCAAAAGTATTTCGTGAGAAAACGACATCCAAAGAAACGATATGGTATGTGTGAAAGATATGGTTAGAAAGGGTCGTCTACCGAGATGACGACTAATAGAGGAGTATGAAAGAAAAGAACCCCAAATAAATTGATATAAGGGCAGGCGAATGACTAACTTATACGAAACAACGGCTACAATTACACATTAAAACTACATAGCGGCAGATTTTCATTGCGTAACGAGAAATATCAAAAAACAACGACAAGATTGATTCGTTACTCTAATTTAGTACATTATTTTCTGTTTTATTTCAATTACAATGTTCTGTGAATAAATTATTTTCTTTAATTCCATTTCAAAACCACTGTTTGAATCGCAAATTTCGTATTCTATACATAATATAAGTATAGTCGCTTCTCGTGTCTGTATGCCCGCGATGTTGTAAACTACGCAACGGATTTTGATATGGTTGGTTTGTGGAAGGTTTTATATAAATGAATCTACATGTAATAAAGAAATATCGATGTCTTGTAAAGCCGTAAAGCCCCACGTAGTTCATGTAAAAACCATCATAATCATCATCATATCAGCTGAAAGACGTCCACTGCTGGACATGAGCCTCCCCCAAAAGGGGGATGTGCCATAATCGCGATTATGGCACATCCCGATCATCGATTTGCGATCGCAGTATGGTGGTCAAATGCATAGAGAATGTTGTTGCCCATTCTCTAGCAAGTCCCTTAGTCGCCTTCTACGACAACCATGGAAAGAAATGGGATGGTGCTATTCTTTTACGTCCGACACCACACGGAACTATGTAAAACCCACGATAATCAGTAATAAAAGTCCTACCCACCAGCACTGTTCTGCTGTCGCTACCGTCGGCATGTCATGCGCATCGTGAATGGGATCTCTTGACGTCCTCCGACGATGTCCAGATGTCCCCTCACGACCTGCATACTTTTGTACATCCTGTATATGGCCTGTTATTCTTCGACATTGTCGCAATGATCTGTGCATAAGTTCAAATGGGCTGGTACTAATAGTAGGTATTATTCTGTACACCTAGATTGTATTGAACATCCTTCAAGTGTCTGCCCCGGTGTAAAGTGAATTTACTTGTTTATTTTAAGTATTATTTTTACTTTTAGGGCTCCGTCTACGATTGGCTGACGATATTGTTCTATTTTCATTCTCAGCCACAGAACTTGAACGGATGCTCCAAGAACTCAGTAACGCAACACTTGTGGTTAGACTAAAGACGAACATGTCGACAGACGAAGACCAAAGTTACGTGCAACGAAGCATAAAAGTAGACATGGAGGCAATACAACATGTCCAGGAATACCTTTACTTGGGCCAAGAAATTTCTTTCCAGGCGACGCGAAAACGCCTGGAAGAGCTACTGGTCCATGAAGGAACCATTCAAGGGCGAGTTGCCTATAGCACTAAAACGCAGGTTCGTGGATATTTTTATTATTCTCGTCTTATCTTATGGTGCACATACTTGGTTTTTGACTAACATACAGAAGTTCAAACTTAAGGCCTACCAACGAAAAATGAAGCGCAGTATACCAGGCGTTAACGGTTCGTGTTCGAAACACAATACTACGCTCCAAAAAAAAAAACAAGACGTGGCTCAAAGGGGCACTCTGTTGAGCCACGTCAGCTGTCTTTTTTGGGACTTAAATGGGAATGGACAAAATATGCTGCTATGATGCTGGACTAACTGTGGACCAGAATAGCCCTGAGATAGTGAGGAGGAGTCACAGCAGGCCACGTAGGAGATAGCTAATCAACAAATCGGTAGCGGACTTACTGCCCAAATGCAATAAACGCACATATAAGTAGCGCTTTTATTAAAAAATAACGTAAAGCAAAGGTTCAGCAAATGTAGATGAATCAAAATATTACGACCAATAAAAAATCCTTTTAAAACTCAGCAATGACATTCATTTATGTAGGTACCTAAAAAATGTGAGTAAACATATAAATCAGCTTCTTCGCTCCGACGCTCGCTTGATTTACTTCAATCAACTTTATTGCAATTTCCTTGAACATAATTTGGTTCAATCAACTTGATTTAGATACGTTCCCTTCCCTGGGACGTGTGGAAAGGGTAATTCTTCAAATAGGGTCGTAGAGTAAGGAATAAAGATTATTTTTATTATGTAAGTATGGGGTTTCTGGCTTAATAATAGCTGCAAGGTTCGATCAGCCAGGTTAAGCAACGCTTGCCGAGACCGGCCCTTGGATGGGTGACCACCCAGTTGGTCACCGCTCTCATTTTTAGATCTTTGACAGATGTTACGGGTATTCAGAAAATTGAAAGTTTGACGACCAGTTTAATCAAAGGGTATTGCGTTACCCAGACACTGGGTTGTGGGGGTCAGACAGGAAGTCAAATCAGCTTGCAGTCTAACTGGGTCAGCTAAGTACCAGTATTCCACTGGTACTTAGCTCACCCAGTTAGACTGCAAGCTTATACCATTATAGTTGAAGTTGAAAAAGGCTAGTCATAATGAGTCTATTAACTGCTCTCAAATACAATGTTCTTTTTTATTCTTTTTATTTTTACAATGCTGACATAATCTCGTCATTAATTGACATTATACATCAATTTTATTTAGGTTCATTTTATTTATGTAGATTATTTTACATATTGTGAATGAGAGAACGTTGTAGGCCTTACTGACTGTAGATTTGTAGACGATTTTCTATTCTGTATTCGTCTAAGTACCTGGTACTTATTGACAGGCCTGCGCTGTCCTCCCATACATTTAATCTCTGTAATTTGAAAATATTGTTAAAGCCAATTATTTTTAAAAGAGTAACCGTGGAGTTTCTTGCCGGCTCTTCTCCATAGGAATCAACAACTTGGAACCGTGCACCTAGCTTCTGACGTTTCATAAGTGCCCATGTAGGTTTATATGAAATAAAAATATTTTGATTTGATTTGATTTGAGTAAAAAAAATATTGCCAAGTAATAGACTTCGATGAGTTAAGGGATGCAAAATGGCTACCTTCGCTAGATGACATGACTAGAAAGAGCTAGAAAGTGTTGTTGTATTGCCAATCGCATGTTTCAGCTGCAGCAAATGTCTCATGTCAGGAAGAGAAGGTGCTATCAATGAACACGATTTCAGACTCATTAACAGAAAAGTCCGAGTTTTCTCCTGACGTTTTTCCTTCACCGTTGTTAGTAACGTCCAAGATAACATTGGTAATCATCCCGATTTGAACCCACAACCTCGCACAGGAGAAAATAGTTCTTAACCACATGGCCATCACGACATCAATGCTACTTAAAAAATCATTGAAACGAGAATAAATGTTACAATTATGGCAAGCGTACAATTTTCATAATTCGACCTCGTCACGCACACCGTGTATAAATTAACAATTATTAAAGAATCAATATTATAAAAATGCATCAACACGTCACCTTTTAATTATTATTTAGTGACACACGTTTGGAATTAATGAGGGTTTTCTTAAGTGACGTTCACTAGATGGTAGTACTGAGATGTCAGGTCCGGGCACATGTCAAAAGTGTCAAAGCGCCTACGGACTGAATGGCCAACGAATGTATGAAACGAATGACATCAAATATTTTAAGTTCATTTTCGAACTGGAAGACCTCTTGACAAAGTGCCGCCAACTGTTGACTTGAATATTCAAGAAAACCCTCATTAGGTAAAACAACACATTTGACGGCGCAGCAAGTAGCGCCATCTAGTTAATTTACAAGTTACTGGAATCACCAAAAATGACAGATAAAATTGACACTGACTGATTATTGTCACCTTGCAGAGCGTCGCATCGATGGTGTGTTCTGATGACAGAGACACAGAGCACTTATTAATGGAAGACAGAGATGATCTCAGGATGGCCGCTGTCGTGCCACGTCCACGATTAACTGCTAATAAGTACGATGACTGATCTATACATTTTAGTGATAAATGGCATAAACCAAGCTCACGTTTCTTGTCTTTGTATATTTAGATGTGCGTTTCACCTTATTTTAGAGAATTTATTCCTGACTAGCTTTTGCCAGCGGTTTCGCCCGCGCGGAAGTTTCATCCCCTATTTAACTCCCTTAGGGGTTGAACTTCAATAAATCCTTCCTAATTCCATGTCTATATTATAAAGGGAACCTCTGTGCAAAATTTCAGCTTTCTAGGTCCAAGGGTTTGGGCTGGGCATTGATGAGTCAGTCAGGACTTTCCTTTTTATTTATATAGATAGATACCTATGGCCTGTATCATGGCAATGAATAAAAGGAAGGTAAATTAAAGTTTTAGTCACACGGAACCTTCCTACCCCTTGTATACAAGTCCGACTTGCACTTTACCGAAAAACGAAATTTGGTGCCGTAAGTGGAATAGCTTGTGGTGCCATTCGGGCCACTGCAATTCAAATAGGTGCTGTAAGTGGAAAACCTAGGTTTCTGCCTAGGCAGTTTATTTTTTATTTTTATTGTCCTCTAAATGAAGAGCACTATGTACGGCGTTGTTATAGCATAAACTAATGTATAAAGGACAGGTACATTTAACTAGGTACTAGCTGTTGCCCGCGGCTTCGTTCGCGTGGTTGTCGGAAATTATACCACTGGAACGTAGGATAACCTAAAGTAACGTAGGATAACCTACTACTGGGATAAAAGTATCCTATGTCCTAACTTAGTTTTTTTTTTTATGTGTATGGATGTAATATACTAGGTTCGTAATATTTCAACTACACGGAGGGTATTGGACACCATTGAGGGCGATACACGTCTTGGAGAGGGCTTTGTGCCCTCTCTTGTCACGTCCGTGTCGCCTCACAAAAGACTGCGTACTGTGTTGAGAATACTAGCTATGTAGGTACCGACCTAGCCGGCTCAGAATACTGACAGGCCTTTTTTTTTTTTTGGGTGGGAAATCATCAAATAACTTCTCCCGCTCTGGGTGGAGCAGGAGGGCGTGTCAGAATTTTACTGACTAAAACCCACCCGTGTTCCTTCAGTAGCCCTTAAGCCAGGGGCTGTGGTGTCTCTTTCGAACAAACCCGCACCCCTGACAGGCATCGACCCTTGCGGGTCCCATCACTTTTTGTGCTGACATCTCTTTGAGGCGCGCGTGGAACACAACGCGCCGTCGACTTGGGCTTGGTCCTTACCGGACAGCGAGCTACCCATTACTCACCGTCCGCAAGCCCATGCCTACGGTGGCCGGAAATCGGCCTGGGATTCCCGACGCCCAGGGCGTCTCCGTATCCTGCGGCGGCTGGGGTCGCGAGGGCGCATATGCTGCCTCTCCCTCACGTGCGCCGCCTCCCTCTTCGCGAGCATCACTGCTTCGCTGAAGGAGGTGACGGTTCCCCATGCCCTCTCGCTCCGTACCATGGCCTGGACCAGGGCCGGACGCGAGAGATCGCCGCCGCCGATCGCCTCCACGAGGGCACGGCGGTGCTCCGCCCAAGCAGGGCAGACCGCCACCGTGTGCTCCACCGTGTCCTCAGGGCGATCTTCGCAGTGGAAACACCCGGGCGTTTCCTCCCGCCCGAAACAGGAACCTCCCGAAACAACCATGTCCGGTGAGGACCTGCGTCAGGCGGAAGGTGAGGACGCCATGCCGCCTCTCAAACCACTCCTCAAAGAGGGGACTTACCGCCGCAATCGTGGCGTGCCCAATACTGACAGGGCTTGAGTCCGTCTTAATCTGAATGATTTTGACACATTATTACATTATTATTATTCTAAAATTGCCAAACGCGTTGAACAGGGGCGGTTGCCATGCTGCAGGCTCGTGTCTTCGCCCTGCGGTGGGACATTCATGGGCTGGTACCAGTCAGTACCTATTCTATAATACAAGGTTATTGGAAAAACACCAACAACCTCATAAGAGGTCAATGTACTCATCTGACAAAAAAAATCAGCTGTTCCTTACATTTATGTTCGTTTAACTCATCAAAATGTAGGAAACACTTGATATTTTTTTTCCCGATTTCAGGTTTGGTCCCATAGTAAAAGTTGTTCATAATGATGAGTACAATTACCTTAAGAGGTTGTTTGTGTTTTTCCAATAACCCTGTATAAATGATTTAAGGAGTATTACACTGGCAGCAGTGGTGGCTCAGTGGTAAAGCCCGCGACTTACGAGTTGTAGGTCGTAGGTTCGAAGACAGACAGGCCCTTTAATAATTCTGCTCTCAAAACGGTGAACGAAAACATCGTGAGCACACATCAAATCCCAGCAGTGGGAATACTGTAATCTGATTATACTACCCTAAATTCTTTAGAAGCTTTCCTCAAGTTTCAAGATAGCCCAGAAGGTAAGGTTTCCACCTAGTACAAATACAAACGAACACAACGTAGCGTTTGCGCTCTCAATTGTAACGTTTTCCAATTGTATGTGTAGGTAAGTTAACCTTAGACATGACTGAATGATGGAGAAAGAGAACATCGCGATACTTAATCCAATAAGTTCAAATGAAATAAAAAACAAAAAACATTAAAAAGTAATTTATGCCTTCAATTGCAACTATGAATAGAAACTGTGTTCCGATTCGTAATATAATATGAACCCATATTCTCCATATTTTTTGCAAATTATCTACATACATCACACACAAAAATACCTTCTAAACTCGATCATTACTCGTTTATTTTACTAACATAGTTATAAGCCTATTTCTAACTTCAAACATACCATTCCAATTTTCGTTACCATAACGAACGTTTGTATGTATACAACTAGTGTTTCTCATTCAAAGTGAATGTGTATTCTGTTTTTCTTTTTGAGGGTTGAAAATCATCAAATAACTTCTCCCGCTCTGGGTGGAGCAGGAGAGCGTGTCAGACTTTGACTGACTAAAACCCACCCGTGTTCCCTCAGTTGCCTGTGTGCCAGGGGCCACAGTATCACTTTCGAACACCCCTGGCAGAATGTGTATTCCGTTCATGAGAAATGAATGTCTTAAAGCATAAGTTACGATGACGGCAAAGCTGGTCTGGCCACTTGTTTCACTTTTGCAAACAGACTACTTTTCACTAGATTCGCACATTAATTAGTGTATTTTGTTGCGGTACATTAGCAACACAGTGTACCATTTCAATTAGAGGTAACCGCATAATCGATGCGGCTGAAATCAGCGGTCCAATGTGATTATTTGACAAATTCACTCGTTCGAGCGTGTTTACACATATTTTGATGTAATTAGGGAAACTGTGGGCTTTCCGTTGTGGTTTTAGCTAATATTTTTCATGCATAAGATGAGGCATAACAAGTCCATAATGATCTCACGGCTGGAACACAGGCCTTCTTTCTATGAGAGGGAGTGGGTCGTAATCCAACTGGTTGGTGAATGTCACATGTCTATGATTATTTGGTTCTAGCTAGGGAGCGTTCTATTCTCGATGTTTTTCTTCACCGTTCCGAGAGCGGTAGTGATGAAATAAATTTCACAAAGCAATGTGCTAGCCTGGGTTCACCTACAACTACGTCAATTGGGCTATTAGTACTCGGCCACCATTGCTCAATATGTGTGATGGAGATGATTGAAATATCTGTCTAAAACTGCCCACTCTCCAGGGCATAGGTCTCATATAATAGAAAGAACGAGTATTACACCACGCTTCCTCACACCTCAGTTATTGAAATAAGATCCAATTTATAAAAAATTAGTGCGGAAATACTAGGTAAATGCAAAAGATACTGTTATTGTTTGCAAAAAAAAAGTTTAAAACTAAAACCCAACTACGACAAAATGCAAACTAGAAGAGTATAAACAAAACATTATTAAAAAATTAAATTTTGTATTAAGATATTTTTCTATTTATAAAAATCACACGTCATTACTTTTAATTAAACATTTTTATTCTATATCACTTTACTCCGCTGCATGCCGCCATGTTGGATTCTGTGATGTCATATAGCGCATAACCCGCGGAACAGCAACAGCAACCACAGCTCATTTATCCTAAACACAACTAGTAGTTTAGGAGTTATGAGGAAAGAGATGAACATACATACAAACATACCTATAATCATCCGCTCCTGTGGATTTTCCATAGGTAAAACCACCTTAATTACCTAAAAATATTAGGAAACGATCGATGTAGAATGTTAATAAGCATATATACATACTTATACATATTTTTACCCTTGACTGTACCTACATTTGTGAGGTCTAAAACCCAAAACCTGTTACATTCCAAACCGGTCCAAAAATGCTCCCACATTATATTAAAGGCACAATATTGTTGAGAGCTGTAAAAGCAATAAGGAATGAAATTGTTTTTCGCAATATTTCGAGAAAAATTTCACCTCATATTTTGTTACAAAAACGTGAATTCTGTATCAACAAAGAAAGTATTCGCGATAAGAAATAACTGGAATCATATGTTTATTTTTTTTCTGTCTTCGCTTCGAATTTATTAAGAAATATTTCTTTTTACTGTTTACGATGGGAATTCGAAACATGTTGCTTGTTTTTATTTTATATTATGAATTTATTGTTAAAAATGTTAACAGTAATTTTTTCAAAGTTCTCTTTTGCGAAAACCGTATTTATAATCATGATAATAATAGATAAAGTATGAAAACTTCAAATCAAATGTATAGTAGGTTTATATTTCTTCTTAATCCAAACTAATAATAAAGAGGAAATATTTTATCGTTTGGTTGTTTGTTTGTTTGCATTGAATAGGCTCCGAAACTACTGAACCGATTTAAAAAAATATTTCACTGTTCACGGAAGCTACTATCCCCGGGTGACATAAGCTACATTTTATCCCCGTATTCCCACGGGAACGGGAACTACGCGGGTGAAACCGCGGAGCGCTGCTAGTTCAAATAAAACCTGCTATCATACCCACCCTACAATGTTGCCACAGCTGGGACACTGGCTTCTTCTCGGTGAGAGGAAGTAGGCCGTAATCCACCACGCTGGCCCAGTACGGGTTGGTAGATGCCCCACGACTTAGAATTTCTGGTTCTATAGGACAGCCCGTTTCCTCGCGATGTTTTCATTCACCATTTTGAGAGCAGTGGTAATGAAATAGTTTACACAAAGTAAAACGCCTGTTCCGTGTGGACGTGCCGGACGTAAAAAGAATAGCACCATCCCATTTCTTCCCGTGGGTATAGTAAAAGGCGACTAAATTAAGGGATTTACCAGAGAATGGGCAGCAGCGTTCTTTATACATTTTACCACCATACTGCCATCGCCAACCCGCCTGCCAAGCGTGGCGATTATGGCAAATCCCCCCTTATTGTGGAGGCCTATCTCCAGCAGTAATAATAATAATAATAAAATATAATAATAATATAATAATAATAAATCTTTGTGCCGATTGTCGTATCAGCCAATGGACTGATGGCCGAAAGCCTCGAACAACATCTTTCGAGGCTCTCGTTAGGCGGCTGGATCAAAGGCCTGATTCAGAAGGCAGTAGGGGAAACCGGGGCATTGCGGGCCCCCGGGGTAAAATGGACACACCATCTCCCCCGCAGGATAATAAATCGAGACGCTCGGAACTAGTCGAATCGCGTTCTAGTCGACCTCACGCTAGCGAGACAAGTGGTTGTGTGTGTGTAGCTGCGCGTCGTTCGTCGACAGAACGAAAATACGTAAGTTGATGCATTTGATATTATTTTTCATTTTTAAGTCTGCGTTGTAGCTAATTCGTGAATGTGTTAAATGCTCAGTTATTAAGTAAATTCTTACGTCCAATTATGTTACTAAACAACTAGAAATAATTGTGAACTAACTACCAGATATTTGTTTGATTAGGTTAACATTTATTTTATTTGCCCTCGGGGGCATTTTGAGCGGGGCAAAATGGGCAAGGTGCCCGTTTTGCCTCGGATAATTGTATTGAGTGTATGTTTTTTTCTGCAGATACAATTATGGTTCGCCACTACCAAAGGAAGACAGAACGTGCCAAATGGAGCTTGGCGGAGATGGAAGCAGCAGTAAGGGATGTGGCAAGCAGAAGGTTAAGCTGTAAACGGGCCGCTTTTAAGTACAATATGCCACGATCAACTTTGCAACAAAAACTCGAAGAATAGAAAAAAAAAAAACAATATTTATCACCTAGAAAACTAGGTAGCTTTAGACCGGTATTCACAACGGCTCCATAAGAAGAGTTAGCTGCATATATTAAAGACATGGAAGGTAGATTGTTTGGTTTGTCTCCAAAAGAAGTTCGTCAGCGGGCCTATCAATTGGCCAGCTATGTACAACTCCACCACCTGGAACATCTTTTGTCGCCAGTAGATATTATGCCAAAACTCAAAGCACGAGTCGAAAAACGAGTCACCAGGAAACGCGGAAAAAAAGCATTAATAACCAGTTCACCTTATAAGAAGGATATGGAAGAAGTCCAGACACGGAAACCAGTTGCTTGTGAGAAGAAAGGAAAGAAGAAAAATATGAAGAAGAATGAAAAAAATAAAGAAAACGAATCGGAGGAAGAAGATGTAGAGTGTTTGTACTGTGGATATTGGTACTTGGAGTTTAATGAGGGTTGGGTCACTTGCCGTGCATGCCACAGATGTGCCCACTGTTCTTGCGCCGACGAAGAGGATAATGACGACGAGTCCCTTCATATTTGTACATTTTGTGCTCGGTTTTAAACTTATATAAGTGAATATGCCTATGTATGCCTATTATGCCCCGCATATGACCATTTTACCCCGGACACGGGGCAAAACAGGCAGATTCTTATATTTTTTTTAGATTGATTAGCACCAAAGACTGGTAGACTAAGATAATTATTTTGCGTTAATTTTAAAGAACAATAATGAGACTAATAAATGGCTGTTGATTTTTTTCAATATCTTGTTTTTCTAAGGTTTTATTCAAGATTTTCCTTAAGGGGCCCGCATTGCCCCGGCTTCCCCTACTCCTCGATACGGCTCGCATCGTGAGGAGGTTCCTGTCTCTGGAGCCCTAACCACCGGTAGCTTGGACCCTGCTCCCAATATCGGCGGATCCCTATTTTATATATTTTTAAATGTTTTTTTAAATTTCTGTTTTTATAAAATATTTAAAAATGTATCTAATAAGAACTAAAATGAATAAAAGATTATAATAATAATAATTTATTTATTCATAAGTTCACATATAAATTACATAGAAGTGACATCAGTACAGAGTTACATATTAAAATTATTAAGCAAATATTAAACTATGCCTAAAATAAATCTAGTGTAGGTATAACTTATATAATATATTGGATAAAGGCCTAATGAAAAACAATAGCGACCTGCCTGATGTAGGTTTATTCAAACCTGTGTTTCAGGCCTTCACGTAACAACGCTGAGTGTTTTATTGGACTATTAAATTAATGTACATAGAGCTAGCATTGATACATAATAATTATATTATTAAATAAAAATTGCCTTAACATTAATAAACTTATTGCATGATTTCTAGCAATTTTTCAGTGTCTGAGTAATTTAATGTCGCTAAGTATTCACTTAACATTTCACTACATTTTTTACAATTTACACTATATATACTTAGAGACTTATTGATTTTATTATATAAGAACGGACCTAAAAAACCATAAAATTTATTTATAAAAGTATGTCTAGTTTGAGGCTTTATGCAAACTAGGTCTTTTCTTCTCTTATGTATAGGTATGGGGGTATAAGGGAGATTGCTATGCTGGTGTAATACTATCTTTAATATAAATAGTTGACGCACAGTTAAAACCTTACATGCCGTATAAAGCTCGTATGTGGGAAATCTAAATGGGCGAAAGGTGGCTACCTTAAGGATAGCTCTCTGCGCACGTTCTAATGGTAGTAGGATTGTTTTTGCAGCCCCTCCCCATGAAGTTATGCAATATGTAAGAATGGATTGACACAAAGCTAAATAGACCTGTTTAATTAATTTGTAGTCCGTTATATATCGTAAATTCTTAAAAATGTATATTAATTTACGCATTCGAGTGCATAATAAATCAATGTGTTTACGGAAGTTCAGATTTGTGTCAAGCGTCACTCCAAGATATTTCATATGATCGGCTTTTGCTAAAGTAGGACAATTACATGCATTGTCAGCGTACTTGCCGCACTTATGCGCATAAATGTTTATGTTAGTAGTTGGCAGGTTAGTATTTCTCATAGTGAATAAAATGTGTTTAGTTTTTTCTGCATTTAGAGTTAGGAGATTTTCATGTAGCCAATTAGACACTATATTAAAACCGTTCTGGGCTTGTTTATACACCTCCTCTCGAGACTTGTCTGAAAACAATAGAGCTGTGTCATCTGCATAAGACATTATGACACCATTATGGAGTGTTAAGCTGCACAGGTCATTAATATATACTAGGAATAAAGTAGGACCCAATATACTACCTTGTGGTATTCCGTAATTACTATTTCGAAGCTCAGAACTGACGTACTGACCAATTTTTACACAATGTTCGCGGTCTCTTAAATAATCAGAAAGCAGTGTAAGCGTTGTTCCTCTTATTCCGAGTCTTTCAAGCTTGTCCAATAATAAAGGACAGGAAATTGTGTCAAAGGCCTTGGCGAGGTCTAGGAAGATCCCAATGGAGTGCATGCCCTGATCCAAATTAGTTGTTATATAATCCGTCATTTGATGTACTGCTTGATTAGTTGATTTTTTGGGCCTAAAGCCAAATTGTCTATCCGAAAGCAATTTGTTATCCTCTAGATATTTCATTAATCTAATATTAATGATTTTCTCTAAGATCTTGGAGAGCCCTGTTAAAACTGAAATGGGTCTGTAGTTGTTAACACATTTTTTGTCACCAGATTTATATACAGGAGTAACCACTGCTTTTTTAAGCGACTTAGGGAATACACCATTAGTTAAGCATAACTGAAAAATATGAGTTAGCGGTGGAGCAAGGAGGTATTTGAAATGTTTAAGTATGTTGTTTGATATGTCGTCCCACCCCACCGCGCAAACGTCCTTTAATCCAGAAATGATTGTTAATACTTCATCGACATCCGTATCTAGTAAGACAAAAGATTTGAGTCTGGGGAAAGATTTAGGTTGGTTTTGAGAGAAAGAACCTCTAGATTGTATGGTCTTTTCTGCTAAGGTTTTGCCTACGTTAGAAAAATAGTAATTAACTATATTTGTTGATTCTATTGGGTTGTTCTCTATAGTCAATAAGTCAAGTGGAGGTTCAAGTTGTTTTGATCTAAATGTATTTGTTTTTATAAATTTCCAAATAAGTTTACTATTTTTGCCTGCTTTCTGCAGTTCTTTTCTGTCATATTCATTTTTTATTTTTTTCAGAAGGTTGTTGCAGAAGTTTCTATATCTTTTATAAGTAATGGAAAGAATTTCATTTTCAGGCTCAAGTTTGAACTTTATGTGAAGTTTGTCTCTATGCCTAATACATCGAACAAGTCCGGGTGTAATCCAAGGTTTAATGCACTTGTACTTCCTTGGCGTTATTTTGGCGACTGTATGCTTTATTATTGCAGAGTGAAGTGAATTTATAAAATAATTAATAGCAATGTTTGCATCGGTGGAATTATAAACTGGGTCAAAATTAATATTACGTATGTCTTTTTCGAGGTGTGTCATGTTGACATTGGTATAGCTGCGTAAACAATTTTTTCTTGGTAAAGAAACTTGTAATATTAGTAAAACTGCTTGGTGATCAGTGAGCGAAGAGTTAGTACCAAATGTTTTGGCTGGTTTATTTGTTTTTATAATGAAATGATCTAAGCATGAACCACTTTGATGCGTGGGGTGGTAATGAGCTGGCAAGAGTCCGTGGAATGAGCAGATATTAACATAGTTATGTGCATGAATGTCCATTTTCCCGGAAGCAATGTTGATATTAATGTCCCCCATTAGAATTATGTGTTTAAAAGTTGTAAGACTTTGTAACTGTACGTTTAGTGAATCTAAGAAATTTGCGACATTTTGAGAAGGTGGTCTGTATATAGCCATAACTACCGTATCTGTATTAATTTTAATGAGTAAGCAATTACAATTTTGTAGCAAAGGTTCTTCTACAGTTGTACCTAAATTATTGTTGACAAATACAACTAAACCATCATTCTGGTTGATGTTTCTGTTGGTTTTATGCGAAACATATCCGTCTAAAGATGGTAAAACAGTGGTTTGGTTTGACAACCAACATTCTGTTAGGACGATAATGTCACAACTTATACCCAGGTTCTGTAGCAATATTTCAAAACCATTTATATTTCGATTTATGCTGCGAATATTTTGTGTGAGAAAGGTCAGCGGTTTCTCTCCCAAGGGAAAGTGGTGCTTACACTCATCAATATTACAATTTATAACTTCAGACACAGAAAATTGATCTAGGTCCTTAAGTAATTGATCAGTCATGATAAATAAACACCCAATAAATATAAACAAACAAAAACTACTACTAGTGTGCTTAAAGGATAGGTTAATAGGTAGCGCTCTTAGGCGCCTTCATAATCTATGGAATGGATATAGCTGTCCTCGGCATATTTCCGTGCAGGACAATTTACATCACCAGTTTTATGATCACTTTTCCTATTAAAACGTTTGCACGTCGCACAGTTTGGTGGACTGGACTTTGTGCAGCATTCCTTAAAAGTGTGGCCAGTCTCTCCGCAGTGATTACACGTCGGGTTAGTGTCACGGCAGAACTTGGCCGCGTGTCCAAACTGCTGGCAGTTGAAACACCGAGTAACGATCGTGAAATCTCGAACTGGGCATGACGTCCAATTGATGAATATTCGTCCTTGATTGACTAGGATCTTCCTGATGCTAGCTGGCACTTCTAGAATAAAATTGCAATTAGGGAGGTCTTTTTTCCCAGATTTATGGCTCAATTTTATTTGTTCTTCAAACGACTCACGAGTTGTATTGGTCAACTTATCTGAGAGGTTTTGCTCGTAGATGCAATCCAAAACCTCCTTATCAGTCAGGGCTACCGGGACTCCAATAACAGTGATTCTTGGGCGCCGCTTTGATGGTTCTTCAATCTTAAGGCCCGAAGAGACGAGTTTTTCTAAGCTTCTGAGCTTTTGAATGTCCTCTTTGGAGTCGGTACTGATAAGAACACCTCCATTTTTTACTTTCTTAAGGCCACGGACATGTAGTTTAAGTTCCCCGGGCGAAATAATTTTCTGTACGAGAGACTTGGTATCGTCACTAGATTTGGTTTTGTCGCTGGGATATATGGCAACTGAGCTTAAATTTGCTGGGCGCACAAAATTATCCGAGCCTTTTTTGACCATATTAGCGTACGAAGCGGGTACTGTCGGCTTTGAAATGCCTTCAACTACCTCTTTGAACTGTAGGAGAGAGTTCGCGATGTTCTGTTGTTGCTGTAAGTGCTGAACGGAACTGTGGGCTTGAATCGTTTTTTGCTTTAAGGCTTGATATAAGACAGCCATCTGAGATGCGCCATGTGAGACACTACGGCAAAGATTGGCTACACGTACCTTTTGGTCTGCGTTCATTTTTCCCTCAGCAACTAAACTGCATACTTCATTTAGGATTTTTTCTATGGACCCCATCCATTTCTGTACCTCCGGCGTAGAAATAACTTCGGCTGGTAGCTCATGTTCCAAGGGAGGTTGTGGCTTTGGGTCTACAGGCTGGAAAACTTGAGTTGGTGTCGGCGGAGGACTTCGCGTCACTAGCTGGCTACGGCCAAACGGGCTAGATCCAGTGTTAGACATATCTAACACAGAAACACTATATATCTTTTAAAAATACTTTAGCTCATTCTTACACAACGCAAGTAACCTCGTAATGCTCACTCGTGACACACTTATATCACTGACGACGCAATTATTTCTAACAAATATATTTATAATTAATTAATAGTATCATAATAAGCTAAGCAAGATACGTCCGCGCGGTAAGAAGGCGCGATCCGATCAGTGGATGTCTTTCGGCTGAAATGATGATGGTGAAAACGCCTGTCTGGGTTCGACATTGACATGAGCAAGAACTCGTAAGTCGGAACCGTTACCACTGGGTCACCACTGCTCTAATGGACCACCTGCTATAACAGCCTGTAGCATGTGTGCCAGTATTTGCCAGTAGGTAGATTAAGTACCATGTAATAGGGGCGAGCCTAATATTACAATAATCAACTCAGCCTATCGCAGTCCACTGCTGGACATAGGCCTCTCCCAGGCTGCGCCACAATACTCTATCCTTCGCCTTCCGCATCCAGTCTGTCCCAGCCACCTTTTTAAGGTCGTCGGTCCATCTAGCTGGGGGGCGTCCCACACTACGTTTGCCGAGACGCGGTCTCCACTCCAGGACTCGTCTGATCCACCGTCCGTCCGTACAATAATAATACCAGCCTATTACTTCCCACTGCTGGGCAAAGATCTCTTCTCATAGAGAAAAGGCATGATCATTGATCCCCGTGCTTACTCAAGACAGGTTGGCGATTACAAAATGCGCTAAGGTAAACAGCGGAATTCAAAATTCAATTCTGCTTTTTGCCTAAGCTATCTCAATAACATATTTTTAGTTGTGCTAGCGAATTATATTTTGGTCAACATATAGCTGGACACTGATCTACAAGTTGAAAAAAACGTAAGAACATTTCAATTTCGTGGCCTACCCTGGCGCTTCTCTCCCTGACTTATTCTAAAACTCACACACTGACTTATTACTTGTTAATATGGTAAAAAAATCGTATTTTTATTCTTACAATGTTTGTAAATATGTGAGCACCAATGTATCTATCTTAAAATTAATTGATCCGTATTGCTTCAATTGCATTTGTTTTTTGTTTTTTCTGTTTTGGTATAGTAGTAATTTTACTCTGGGTGCATCGTTTTCACACATAATTATATAATGAATATGTACTTTGTTAAATTGTATTTAAAACATTTTAAAAGAGTAACGGTGGAGTTTCTTGCCCGTTCTTCTCCATACGAAACTACATTTTGGAATGGGCGACTAGAATCAATTCTATTTTTAATGTAAATATTGACGTTCAAAAGTGCCTTTTAAGTGCCTAATTGAAATGAATGCCTTGACTTTGACTTTGACTTCTACCATAACTTTCAATCCAAGTTTCCTCATGATGATTTCTTTCAACGATGTAAGTCCAAGATTTGAGAGGTAAGGCCTCCAATCCCCTCGCCCTCGCCATCACAAATAAAAAAGCAAGGTATTAAATTCGTTTAGCGCTAAAACTATTTAGACATTTGTGGTACACGCGGACCCTTATATTAACACCTAACTTATATTTCGTAACTGTATGAATGTCGTTGACTATTTCGACCCGTTAGTCACAGTCAGAATGGCCGAGCGGTCTAAGGCGCCAGACTCAAGGGAACTTGCTCACTGAACGTGAGTGCGAGCTGTTCTGGTCCTCTCTGAGGGCGTGGGTTCGAATCCCACTTACATACACTTTTTGCAAAATAATAATAGACACTATTGGATTCCGGTGACTGAAAACTTGTGTGGAAATCGGTTGCCACGGAACGGCCGATGAATTAGGAAAATGCCGCGAGGAACGTTTTGATTGTATGTACTATAAAACTAGAGTAAGACCAAAGAAGCGATGGATAAACTGTCTGAAAGATCATATGGCTAGAATACGGGTAGCTACTGAGATGAAGACTAATAGAAGAAGTATGGATGTAAAAGACATGGTTGCGTTGTCCCCAAATAAATAGATAATAATTGGAAAAAGGGTAAGGAAAAACATTCAAAGACATGTGAATCTACCCACCAGCACTGGGCCCGCGTGGTGGATTAAGGCCCACTTCCTCTCATTGAAAGGTCTGTGTCCCAGCAGTGGGAACATTATAGGCTGATTATGCTAAGGGCAAGGGAATGATGAGTCATACGCTGGCTAGCAAAAAAATAACCGCGTGGCAAACTCGTGGATTTCTTTTCATAAAGATTGAACCACCCAAAGTCAACTCAACTCACATAAGTTAGTGTAGCTGTAGGTGGTAATCAGCGAAGTAAAACGCGAATATGAAAACGCTTATACAACCTATATTTTGAAAAGACACGGATAATGATAACAAACTAGATAAACACATGCGAACGCACCCGCTTGCGGTGCTCGCACGGACTGAACTGCCGTATTGGGTGGGGGTACAGTGACCCATACATTTGTACTTAGGTTATACATAGGTATTTGTTATTAGGTATTAATCTAAAAAACATGAGCGCGTCGCAAACAGTTAGTATCCTCTCGTTTTAGTAAAATTACATAGCATTTTATCCCCATATATGTATAATCAGGAAAAATTAATTGTTCGCAAAATTGACACACCAAATCGACCTGTTACAGCCATTTCCTAAAACTGTCAAAGAAAAACAAATCCTCTTCTGTCCTTCCTCATTTTTTTATAAAGCTTTAAGACTGAGTCTTTTGTCTAATAGTCGCAAACGCTACTGCTGAGCATGAGGTACTCGGTTCGATTCCCAGGTCGGGCAGTGTTATTGAGTTTTTCCATCTAGAATTTCATAGTTGCAGCCCTGAGTCTGGATCTGTGCCCGGTTGATGGCAATATTACACTCGCCAATGTTACATGGCACTTAAACATAACTGGCGAAATATAGGTGTAATACAACGTGTCGTTTTGCATCCTCGTCAAATTTCAGGAGGCTGTTATGAAAGACATAAATAATCAAATAAAATTACGATACCTGCTCACTAATGAATACTTGTTTTTTTAGTTATTTAAGTTTAACAGTATTTCAGAATACACCTCTTTCAAAAGACACAATCGCTCCGTTCCGTATGCGGTAGGCAGTGTCGCACGACTATGTCGCTGTGTGTTACAGTGCGGTATCACACGGGCCGCGTTTTAACATGCGTGTCCCACACATGCTGATTTCCGAAAATCATCATCATCATCATTTCAGCCGAAAGACGTCCACTGCTGGACATAGGCCTCCCCAAGGCTCCTCCACTTCGACCGGTCTTGTGCTTCCCACATCCAGCGGCGGATACCCGCGGCCTTCACAAGGTCCTCCTATTTCCAAAAATATGAAAAAAATAAAACTACTTATTTTATAATTGATTCGTGTCGAAAATCATTAGCATAGATACCTTCTTGAATTTGACGAGGACTAAAACGACACGTTGTTTAGGTACCGCTCTGCGCAACCCTTTCAGGAATACAAGCATAATGTTATGTTATACTGCTCTTTTATATTAAGCACGAGTATTAAGAAAAATCTTTTCGCGTTTTTCTTTCGATTTCTTTTTTCAAGATTTTCGCGGTAAGAAAGTAATCTCCATTAGGCGCAAGCGATGCATGTCAGCACATAACGTGCCGTGGCCGCAGTAGCTCGTGACGTCACACGCCTCATTATTCCACCGCGCATCCGGGTCAAGAGCACCCTCTAATATGCACGTTACTAGCACAAAAGAAATACTGCTGGAGGGGAAAGCCAAACAGAAGTTTTCTCACATGCATCTTTGACGTGAGTATTAGGAACACTACCTCAGACTGAGGAAACGAGGAGTTGAGAGCCAGAACAAAATTAATCGATGTCTTGGGTAGAATATTGGCCAGGTTGTGGATTCTAATATAATTCGCGAACGTAACACGTTTGTATTTACAGAATAATTATGATTGACGTGTAAAAGTGTTTGTATAGAAATAAAATCATTTATCAATGAATATCTTTTAAATCATTAAAACAACCCTCTCAGTTCCTTTAATTCCATTCAAATCAAAATATTTTTATTTCACATAAACCTGCATGTGCACTTATGAAACGTCAGAAGCTAGGTGCACGGTTCCAAAATGTTGTTTCCTATGGAGAAGAGCCGGCAAGAAACTCCACGGTTACTCTTTTAAAAATAATTGGCTATAGCAATGTTTTCAAATGACAGTAATATGTGTGTGGTATGGGAGGACAGTGCAGGCCCAGGGCCCGATCTAGGGGGGGGCAAGCCGGGCAAATGCCCAGAGCGGCAAAAATGAGGGGCGGCAAAATTGAGGGTTGCACGAAGTACTAAATTTTATCGGTAGGAGTGAAAAATCTTATAAAAATTACCATGCCTAGCAGCCCGACAAAATAGTATTTTTAAGGTTTTCTTAGCTATGATTTCAATAGAACATAAAGTTTGTGACGGTATAAAATTTATCAGAAAATAGAGCAGAAAGTGCGAAGAAAATTATTTTAATTATTACGAGGTAGAGTATAATGTTTTATTTACCTAATTTAATTATTGACTGATTCGTTTTGTAACGAAATAAAATTAGTTTCTGATAAGGCGGGAGGAAACGCCCGGGTGTTACCACTGCGTAGATCGCGTGAAGGTCAGCCCGGCTTGGGTGGAGCACCGCCGTGTCCTCGTGGAGGCGATCAGCGGCGGGGATCTCTCGCGACCGGCCCTGGTCCAGGCCATGGTACGGAGCGAGAGTGCATGGGAAGCCGTAACATCCTGCGAAGCAGTAATGTTCCCGAAGATGGAGGCGGCACATGAGGAAAAGGCAATCTATGCGCCTTCACGGCCCTAGTCGCCACAGGAGATACCCTGGGCGTGGGGAATCCCAGGCTAATTCCCGGCCACCGTAGGCGCGTGCTTGCAAACGGCGAGTAATGGGTAGCTCGCCGTCCGGCAAGGACCAATTAAGCCCGGGTCAACGGCACGTTGTGTACCACGCGCGCCTCAAAGAGATTTCAGCACCAACTGCTGGGGTCCGCCAGGGCCGATGCCTGCCAGGGGTGCAGCTGGTTCCAAAGAGATACCGTGGCCCCTGGCACACAGGCAACTGAAGGAACACGGGTGGGTTTTAGTCAGTAAAAGTCTGACACGGAGAAGTTATTTGATGATATCACACCCTCAAAAAAAAAATGTAATACAATGATGTTTTTTTTATTGCATTAAATTAAAAAAACAAATAGTTCCTTGTATTTTTTAAACCCTAAAAAATATAATTTTAACAGTTTGGTATTAATCTTTTTAACTACTGAAACGATTTTAATGAAAAATGTTTATTGTTTCTTATGAAAGGGTCGTAAATTAATATAGGCAAGATTAGCCTGGGACAGGGAAAATGGCAAAAGGGAAAAGAGGCCTATAACCAGCAGTGAGTGGAAACAGGTTGATGATGATGATGAAGTTGAAAGATAGATCGATAAAAAAATATTTCAATCCGTTCAGTGATTTCTGAGAAATTCTTTAACAGACAAAAATTCATGAGAGTATGTTTGTAAGTATAAATTGTGTAATATTTATATACGTTAGTCTACTACGGCTTCTGAACAAGTATACAAAAAATCATGAGAGTATGTTTGTAAGTATATAATAGTTATAAACTTACTTAGAATAATATACAATTAAAACAATATCACATAGGTACGTGGGACACTCGAAAGTTTTGCGAAAAAAAAAAATTCTTTAGGTAAATATTTTTTTATTAAATATTTTCAAAGTACTCTCCACTATCATCTATACAAAGTTTCATGTGTCTGAACCAATTTTCGAAACACTTTTTCCAGTCCACCGCAGACACCTAGTTTACAGCCTGGTCGAACGCTGACAGCACATCTTCCGGCGACGACAAAAATTAAAATATAAAAAAAAACCTAGTACCGTGTGACTTCACACGGTACTAGGTTTTTTTTTGGGTGGGAAATCATCAAATAACTTCTCCCGCTCTGGGTGGAGCAGGAGGGCGTGTCAGACTTTTACTGACTCAAAACCCACCCGTGTTCCCTCAGTAGCCCGTATGCCAGGGGCTGTGATATCTCTTTCGAACAAACCCGCACCCCTGACAGGCATCGGCCCTTGCGGGCCCCATCATTTTTTGTGCTGACATCTCTTTGAGGCGCGCGTGGAACACAACGCGCCGTCGACTTGGGCTTGGTCCTTAACGGACAGCGAGCTACCCATTTCTTGCCGTCCGCAAGCTCATGCCTACGGTGGCCGGAAATCGGCCTGGGATTCCCAACGCCCAGGGCGTCTCCGTATCCTGCGGCGGCTAGGGTCGCGAGGGCGCATAGACTGCCTCTCCCTCACGTGCGCCGCCTCCCTCTTCGCGAGCATTACTGCTTCGCTGAAGGAGATGACGGCTACCCATGCACTCTCGCTCCGTACCATGGCCTGGACCAGGGCCGGACGCGAGAGATCGCCGCCGCCGATCGCCTCCACGAGGACACGGCGGTGCTCCACCCAAGCCGGGCAGACCGCCACCGTGTGCTCCACCGTGTCCTCAGGGCGATCTTCGCAGTGGAAACACCCGTGTCAGGGCTGTAAGGTTAGTGACCCAGCTCTCAGGAAGTCCTTCGTTTTGAGCGCGGTGTGTGAAGGCGCGTTGTCGTGGTGGAGCAGTAGCCCGCGGAGCCCTTTGTTTGGTCGCTTGTTGCTCACAACAGAGAAAACTTCTCCCAAGTATTTGGTAGTATACCATTCAGCGTTGATGCTTCTTTGGTTCCGTAAAGGAATTTACACCAATTAGCCAGTCATATTGAAAAAGCTCGCGATCGAAATCTTCCCCCTGGTTCTAGATCGATGCTGCTTCTAATGATGTCGTAAACACGGCGAGACGACCCTGTTTCAAATTTGCTAATCATATCACTGCACCACTCCGCCCGGGCCTGCTTTTGAGCATCGGTGAGGTTGTGCGGTACCCAGCGTGAAACTATCCTCCTCAAGCGAAGATGCGCGTGTAGAAAGCTTCCCGATACAACCTGCAGTGTGTGAGGCAGGTTGTAACTGCTACGTAACTCGCCTATTGTCATGGATTAAATTGTTCACTGCTAATACGTTTTCTTCCGTAATAGCCGTCAAAGGGCGACCGCTTCATTCTTTATCCCCCAAAGTTAGTCTACCGCCCTTGAATTCGTTATACCAACGATACACGGTTGCCTTAGAAGGGCCTTCATCCATGAATGACATTTGAAGTCTATCGTACGATTCGTCCGATTTCAGGCCACACTTGAAATCGTAAAAAATCATAGCGCGAAAATGTTCCGGCGCAGATCCATTTTTTAATGAGATACGATAATTTAAATTAGCTCGCAAACAATGTGGAGGGAAATTTTGAAATTGGAACGTACCTATTTTAACTTACAAAAAAAAAACATATTTTCGAAATAGATTATGACTGGCTAGTCTCTCATACATATATGTATGAGTGGCCTGGTATATATATCCCATCTTTGGAATAGCAAGCTCATGATTTCTATAGTGTTAGTGTAAAGGGCGGCGAATATTATTTTTGCCCGGAGCGGCTAAATAGCTAGATCGGGCCCTGTGCAGGCCTATCAATAAGTACCCGGTACTTAGAGGAATGAAAATACAGAATAGAAAATCGTCTACAAATCTACAGTCTGTAAGGCCTACAAAGTTCTCTCATTCACAATATGTAAAAATAATCTAGATAAATAAAATGGACCTATTTAAACCAACTGACATAATTTCCATGAAAATCACTAAAAATAGTCGATATTAAACTTGATGTACGCACGGCTACACATCAAGCTGTACATTTCCAGTGTACACTGATCTCACACTGTACGGAAATCCTATACAATGCGAGATCAGCTTATACTGGAAATGTATAGCTGATGTATAGCCGTGTGTACAATGTCAAATAATGGCGAGAATATGTCAGACATTGTAAAAAATAAAAAGAACATTGAATGACTACTTACTTCCATGAAAAAATCATGTAATGGAACACAGAAGGAAATGTTGTAAAATCGTAACTGATTAGAAAAGGAGAAGGGAGGACGAGCTAAGACTTACAGCAGGTCCTACCTGGAGGAGAGTGGCTCATAATAGAAATACAATGGAAATTGCTAGCGGAGGCTTTTGTCTAGAAGTATGCTGAACCTCTATCCAACATGCTTCCAAAAGATAGTTCAGAACAAAGAGGCAAAGACTGCCTCGTTGATCTAGTGGTCACTAGGTGCGCTACTGAAGCGCGGAGCAAAGTATAATTGGGATTTTCTATCTACGATTTCTCAATAGCGGCCTGGAGTCCAAAGTTCGGCATATAATTTTCGGCAATTGAATGACGTTGATAAGGAGCGCTGATAGAAAGCATAATTTAAGCAATTGTTTTGACGAATCTTTTTTAATTGGAATAGACTTCATGACGTCACGTCCGCCACCTGACAGCGGGCCGTTCATTAAACGAGCGTACTCTTTACATACTCCTTTTACTTCGTATACGTTCATACATTTGGTGATAAACGCATACCAGTTGCGAGTCTACGCCCGTGACCCTTCCAAAGAACATCATTAATTAAAAATATATAAAAAGACGTGTGTCGTTTTCGATATCCATTATTTTCTTAGGCACAATTTCCAATGGTGTTTAATAGCAAAAAGAGTATGTCAGAAGTGGGATTCGAACCCTCGCCCTCAGAGAAGACCAGAACAGCTCGCAATCACGTTCAGTGAGCAAGTTCCCTGAGTCTGGCGCCTTAGACCGCCCGGCCATTCTGATCGATACATCACGAGTCGAAATAATCTACTACATGAATAGAATAGTTAGCACGATGATATGTCATGACTTCGCATCGACATACCTAATATCGTGGCGCGGCTGGATGTTTTCGCGCACTATATCTGCCACGCACTGCTAACCACTCAGAGTCTAAAATCGAACAGTGTATTTTTTCGACGCGCGAAACTGACGATATTTGTACGTCTGTGCGAATGTGGCATTCCGTTCCGATACTCGGTCCAAAACGTGAAAATCACGGCGTTAATGTCGCCATGCCAAAAATTAATAGAAACTCTTCAATCAATGTTCCACACGGTGATATCATCGCGGCGATCAATTAAAGGCACAGCGTGACTATCGCCGCGATCCTTGCGTTCGTAAAGTTAGTGGCCAAGGAACGTTTATTTTATGCAACCAGTGTTTCTCATTCTAAGTAAAAAAAATGGGATCCTGCCGTTTTGCCGAAAAGATTTTGCCAAATTTTCATTACCCAAACAAATTTTAGCAACCTTTTTTTATACCAATGTAATATCTGGAATAATTTTAGTACGCACATTTTCATTTGGTCAAATGTTTACTTGGCAGATTGTTACCAAGGATAATGTCGAAACGACTAGATTATATAGAAAAAAATATGGAAAAAAGAGATTATTTTTAGGAGGCTATCGAGAGAAATAATATAATTATATTAACATTATTATTACCTGTTTAGAATTTGTCCCTAGTGGAATATTTGGCTTATTTAATTTTGGGTAAAATATGTTATACCAACTGAAATATTTGACTAGATAAAAAATGGTAAAAGTACTAGTTGGTGAACAAGTTATTGTTCAAACGTTCACTTGCCAAACATAGGTTTTCGTAACAATTATTTGTAAAGAGATTTTTTGGTAAGTAATAATTTGGCAAATGAAATTATGCGAAAATTTGTTTGGGAAGTGATAATTTGGCAATTTCTTTTCGGTAAAACAAGGGAGACCCAAAAAAAATTTACTGTTTTTGAGAAGTAAATAAAAGATTGATCAACACTGATAGTTTCATAGAAGGTCAATAGATAGGTAGGAAGAATTTTTTACCTAGCCTCCGTTGTCCCACTGCAGAACAAAGGTGTCCCCCCAGTTCTTCCAAGTAGCCTTTTCTAGACTCACCTGGATCTAACCCATGCGCGTCTAGATTGTCTCGCAGACTAGATTCATAAGAAAAATATTGTTTTGTCAAAACAAAAACAGAATCATCTGAGAAAAAGAACCTAAACTTCCTTAGAAAAATTATGCAGGGTAAGTTTTTATTCAGTGCGCAAATTGTAACCATGAATTCAGCATATCATTCTAGAACCCCTATTGCAGAAGTTTTTCGCCGGTAATACAAAAAAAAACTGCTGTTTCATAGAAAAGTGCAATACCTACGCGGTCAAAATGTATGGAATAGCAGATTTTTTTTTGTATATCCGGCGAATAATTTCTGTGCTAGGGGTTCTAGAATGATATGCTAAATTCATAGTTAAAATTTGCGCACTGGATAAAAACTTTTCCTGTATAGTTTCCTATATTTCCCAAGAAAACTCAGCACTTGGTGTGCTAATCAATAATCCAAGCTGAGAAACACTGAAAAAGCAATTTCCCGCTAAATAGAATAATAAAACTTAGGTAAAAAGTGTCGGCGCCACGCCTCAGGGAACACTACGTGAAACACGAAGATAATAAACACAGAAGTACAATAAACCATTCCTCCTTGACATACCTAACGATTATTCCAAAAAAAAAAAACTCTTGTAGCGGCATCTACAACATCATCATCAGCCTATAATGTTCCCACTGCTGGGACACAGGCCTCCTCTCTGTGAGAGGGAGTGGGCCGTAATCCACTACGCGGGCCCAGTGCGGTTTGGTAGATGTCACATGTCTTCGAATTTTTTGGTTCTAGGACATGCCGGTTTCCTCAGAGCAGTGGTGATGAAATAATTTACACAAAGTAAAGCACCTGTCTGGGTTCGAACCTACGACCTACAACTCGTAAGTCGCGGCCGTTACCACTTGGCCACCACTGCTCTTCTACTTCTCATCTACAACGCGACATCCGAACTACGCATCACACTAACGTCACACAAAATTCTGCATTGCGTAAGCAGATTTTACCGCGCAACTAGCATATATACAACATCCCGACATCAGTTGCCCGCCAGACACAACACCCATCCGGTAGAAGGATTCTCCCTTTTCTATGAAGGATTAGTGAACTTAACACCTTGTTAATCATACTTCTATACTCAATGGATACAAGACAAAAAAGGCATATTTTATTTTTGACATCACACCCAGTCAGGTATCAAAATGAAGACTTTAAAGAGACGATTCCATAAATTTAACACCCTGAAAAGTAAAAGGTGAAAAACAATCGACCGCAACTAACAATGTTTAAAACAAGATCACTTTTCAAGTCGTCAATTGCATTAGACTGCCGTTAGACAACTCACTCTTTGACGATAGACAGCCCTTAGGATGCTTCGAAGGTATATAGAATCCCACACCCACATATACATTAGATTCCAAATTTTATACGCACGAAAAAATAAACCTGTCTGTTGTCGTGTAAGCGAGTTAAAAACGGTGTTTGTACACTATGATTTTTGGATGAGGTTACAAGTAAATTTTACCGATTAGCACTACTGCATTGTGCTCTTATGGTGGCGCTCACGTAAAATAAACTAGAGTTTCTCTAAGAAGTTATTATGTTCCGTGATTTTTTCTGACGCATCAAAATGTTAAGTTGTTGTGTAGTAATAAATCAGGTGCCATTGTTTTGTTTCGAGTGAGAAGATTACTTCATTTGCTCTTTTCTCCACTGAAATGATGTACCTTTTCTGAAAACCAAATCTTTATTTTAAAAAATCCGTAAAATATGTTTAGGGTAATTTTAAAGTATTTTTACAGAAAGTAGAATGACACCTAAATCATAACATAACATCACGCCTTTTTAAAACTTTGTTTGTCCATACTATGTCCCGCCTCAAGGCATACAAACGGTGAGGGAACCGGCATGTCCTAGAAACAAAAATTGGAAGACATGTGACATCCACCAAATGTCGCATGTCCCCAAACATCCCGCACTGAGCCCGCGTGGTGGAATATGGCCCACTCTCTCTCACAGAGTGGAGGTCTGTCTTTCAGCTATGGGAACATTATAGGCTGCTTATGCCTATGCAGAAATTGCCCAGGTCTGGTCCAGTATAAAAAAAAATCACCATTACGGGAATAATAACTAATTCCTTTACTACTTAAGGTATTTTTACACACATGATAGTGATCTAGACAGGTTTTTCGTTTGAAGTCTTAATGGACGATGTAGGAGAGAGAGTGGAGCATATCCTGTGTCGGTGCATGAGATGCACACATTGCATCATAAGACCTGACAGGTTTGAAAATAGCGACAATGCACTACATTATCTCTCAACAATCCTATTTTTGTAAAACTCACAAAGTTGTTAATTTAATCAAAAAAACTCACGCAGTTGTTAAAAAACAATTACGTCAGTTTTTGTTGATTTTGATTACCTATCAACAAAGTCGGTACTTAATTAACAGGTACGCCTCGTGTCGTCGAAGTTGCGAAATTCTTGACAATTTGTAGGTACAAATGTATACAATCTCGGCATTGGCACAAATTGCTCTGTGACGCCGAAACGTCATTTAATTTTAAATGCATAATGCATATAGAAGCGCACATTTACATATGCATCTATGGGAGGCACTTGTGGCTAAATAACAACAGCCTGATCTATGATCAATTGATCAGGTTAAGCTAAGCTTGCCGTGGTTGGTCCGTGGATAGGTGACCATCTTTACATACTAAAACCCCTCCGTGCCTCGGAAAGCACATTAAGCTGTTGGCCCCGCTGTCATTCGTGAAACTTTGACAGTCGTTACGGGTCTTCAGAAGCCCGAAACTCTGACAACCAGTCTTACTACACAACCCAGTTACTGAATAGTGGAGGTCAAATAAGCAGGCGCTCCATTTAAAATACTGGTATTCAGCTGCTTCCGGTCAGACAGGAAGCCGACCTCAATATAGTTGGGAAAAGGCAAGGCAGATGATGTAAGCGCACCAGCATACATGAATGGTCTTCACTGAATGTGAAGCCCTAGCTTGCAGTATACGGATATATCGGATGTGAACGTCAAATGACCGTCTAGCTCAGCTAAATATAGCCTGTTCTGGTTTGTGTTGACAATAGTACCGAGCACAGATCTGTCTAGATTATTCCGGACATAGGCGTGGAGCGATCATCAGTTTAGTTCGTGTTACTAACGCCCGGTTACTGGCCCACTGAGTATGAATATAGATATAGAGCGCTGGGACATGTTTTGTCCTTAAAATAAAAGACAGTTTTTGTTAACCACTGCGACCTGTGATGATTTTGAGCACAATTCCGTGCTTGTCCGGTTTTTTACAGATTTACTACCATGTCAGCTCATAAATATGATTTTGTTATTTGTTGAATAAATCACAAGCTAAGAAGTGATTTAACCGCGCGTTTACAAAGCAAATTTAACCTTTCAACTCCCTCAACTGCCCGACGTCAAAGTGGCGTAAGTACCGAAAAGGACAGACGTCATTTGACACTTGAGATTTTTTCGTTCGGCGAGCAAAAAAAACGTCCGTGTCTATTTTTTGTTGCCTCCAGCTACTTAGAGATAAGTTTTATGGCTTCCTGAATAGGCAAACCATAACATAAACATTGTGAGTCGTTCTAAAATACGTTGTAGTTTATTATAAACAATGGAAATTAGAGACAATGACTGAACATGTCTTTGTTCCCGTTTGTTGTTGATTTGTCATAGAACTGCTGTCTCAATTTGCTCGAAATTTTGGATGTTACTTATTGAATAGACTAATAATCGAACAACAGTATTTTTTTGGGAATCCTACTCAACATTTTCGTAATATTTAAACTCAAACTTCATATCGCGCGGAGGTCAACGCCCGTGTTGTGCACTCGAACATTCAAAGGGTTTATATAATTACTTTTCTCATTAAATCTAATGAGATTCTTATTCTAATAAGAAAATACATTGTTTACATACCATTTTATACACCAGGATCCACATAATTCACCATGATTCACTCAAAATAAACACAATTCTCATATCACTGCACATTGTTCACAAAGGTTTGTTTACGTTTCATATTTCGTCGATATATACGTTTTTATGATGCTATTTGATGCAAATATTACCTAAAACGATGTAATAACTACTTCTAAATGAATATTTATCCACTTATCGTCGAAAACACACAAATAATAAGAAAAAACACTATAAAACTAGAGAGCATACCACGAAAAAGTACCGATGACCAACGAGTTCGAAACGTCACTTTCAACTTTTTTTTTTCGTGTTACCAGATTATATTTTCCATAGAGATTTAGTTCAACCAACTGTGTGTGTATCTAGCATTACAATAAAATTGTCGCAGACGATATAGAACTTTATTTATATTTAGAAATAAGGCTAAAAACCGCCTGAACGGCGCGGTCGGGGATGCGACCACACGGCTTTTGGGACTAAAAAATGGCGGTTTCGAATGCGACCAAATGGAGTTGAGCGGTACATGCTTTTAGGATGCAGTAAATAGCCCTTTAAAGTTTTCTACAGAACATAGACCTCTCATCCACTATTAGGTAGATACGTACATACACTGGATGGATAAACAGAACGGCATCGTCACCATACTTGGCATATGGATAAGTAATCGCATTGTGTTTATACTGTCAGACATTCTGGACAAAGCTGCTAAAAATCACAGTGATATTTATTTTTCTAGCTATAATGTTGTTATTGGTTTGCTAATTAATAAATGACGAATTGCTGTCAGAGCCTCAAACAGCATCTGACTCAGAGGTAAAATAGCTGTGAAAGAACTCTCCCTTTCCTTTTGATGTTATCCTTTGGTTGCGTTTCACTAGTAGTATCTATACTTGCAGGATCTGTTGATCAATCCTGTAATATAAAGCTCCCAAACCTCGTCTTATTCATACTCTGCGGTACCGGAGAGCGCCGTAGAGCACCGGATAGCGTTGGATAGCCGGTCCGGGCGGGAATGACGGGTGATTTAGACGACAGAGTGACGATCGGGTGACTGACTGATGGCGACTGGTTTAGCTAATGTATTGTACCGACAAGCTAAGGTTTCGAAAAGTAGAGGCTTGTTTTTCTTGACAATAGATAAAAACCAAATATGTACATATAATTTATTCTTCTTCTGAGTATATGATACAGTGGTGGCCCAGTGGTGGCCAAGTAGGATAACCCCAACTTTTTAAAATTTAATAATTGGTTTAAAAAAACGCTTTATTTTTATTTTTATTAGGACTTGTCAAAGCTATAGTCGAGGCATGTGCCCCAGCAGTGGGAAAATTAGAGGCTGACTATGGTTATGCTAAGTTTATTCTAGGTGCACCGCTCTCACATATAATTTTATAATGTATGATCATTTTTTTTTAATTAAAAGATTAACGGTGGAGTTTCTTACCCATTCTTCTCCTTAAGTAACTACTTTTTGGAAAGGGCGACTAGAATCAAAAGTGCATTTTTAGGTGCCTATTTGAACTATATGTTTTGAATTTGAAATAAATACACTTGAATTCCAAATATCTAGTTAAATATCCTGAGAAACTTAGGTACCTACTCGTCTTAATAGGACTGGTCACCAAACCTTGTAAAGAAATTTGAGGGTTTCGCAGCTGAACTGATCACCAACATCTAAGCCAGCATCTTGACCAAACATCTCGATGTTAGGAATAATCTCCCAAAAAGCGAATCGTGCAAACATCTTGTCCGCACCGTCTGTGCCTACAATTACCAGGCGTTAGGACCCGCATAACAATAGTACGTATAGTCGCAGAATATAGTTAACATTCAATAGCACACCGCCAAATCTGCGCAAACATAACCACCTGTATTCTGAGGGACGATACAAAAGTCATTTATTCAAGAGAATTAGAATTATTAAAAGAAGACCAGTTTCATAAAAAGTTGGGCTGACAACCCAAAGTACGGCCAGCTATTAAAATACCAGGCCACACAGAAAGTATTACGAAAAAAAGTTTCTATGTATGAGAGACTGGCCAGTTAAAAATTATTTGGAAAAATTATGATTATTTTTTAAGTCAAAATAGGTAGGTTCCAATTTCAAAATTTCCCTCCACATTGTTAGCGAGCTATATCGTGTCTCATGATTTTTTTACGATTTCAAGTGTAGCCTGAAACCGGACGAATCGTACGATAGACTTCAAATGGCATTTATAGATGAAAGCCCTTCTAAGGCAACCGTGTATCGTTGGTATAACGAATTCAAGCGCGGTCGACTAACTTTGGGGGATGAAGAAAAAAGTGGTCGCCCTTTGACGACTGTTACGGAAGAAAACGTGCTAGCAGTGAAAAAATTTATGAATGACAATAGGCGAGTTACGTATCAAGAGATTCAGCACATACTGTAGGTTAGATCGAGAAGCCTTTACGAAATTCTACACGTGCTTCTTCGCGTGAGGAGGATAGTTTCACGCTGGGTGCCGCATAAAATCACCGATGCTCAGAAGCTGGCCCAGGTGGCATGACGCCGTGATATGATAAACAAATTTGAAGCAAGCTCGTCTCGGCGTGTTTACGACATCATTACAGGTGATGAGTCTTGCATTTATCAATACGGTCCAGACACGAAGAGCCAGTCGACGGTTTGGTTGTTTCAAAACAAATCAACGCCTACCAAAGTGAAGCGATCTAGAAACGGGGGGAAGATTTTGATCGCGAGCTTTTTCAATTTGACTGGCTACTTGGTATCAATTCCTGTACGGCACCAAAGAAGCATCAACGCTGAATGGTATACTACCAAATGCTTGTTAGAAGTTTTCTCTGTTGTGAGCAACAAGCGACCAAACACAAGGCTCAGCGGGCTACTGCTCCACGCACTCCGCACACTCACCACGACACCGCGCCTTCGCTTTGATTAGTCCGTAAGTTAAAGCAGGCTTCGCGTCGGCTTCTCTCTTAGAAAAATTTACGCCTCGCCGCTGACAGCTAGAAGAGTCTGTTAAGTTAGAAGAACCTAAATCTATAAAACATTAAGCAAAATAATTAATGATATAACAAAGAAACACAATACATTAAATTCAATTATTATGTCAATATACCTGTATCATATTGCAACATACCTACATCATTAATTTCAGGGATTGGCCGAAAATCATAGAGGCAGTTAAATCGCTTTTAAATCGTTCCTCACAATATTCACGACGCCGCGACCATCAATATTCCAGTTGTAGTTTATGCAAAACACGACCACCCGGGACCGGTCAAACTTTATGCCCGGGTAACGTGACCACTTCCAGTTCTAATACCCGACCAATTATACCGGATATGTTGGTATTAGGGTAATACTAATGTTTTAGGTATTTTAAGTATTCGTTACAGATTTAGATCAATTTTCTGATCTAACTCGGTTGTAGGTTTACATTCAACCTGTTTTTGTGAAGAAAACCGCGCTGCCGTCCTAACGAAAAGTGCAATAACTCGAGTTTTTCGCCGAATTGAGATAAGTACATATTCGAAATTTGCAGAACGAGATAAGAATTGTTAGTATAAAATCAAAATAGCGGATTCAAGAAGTTAATAAGTAATTTATTGAAAAAAGAAAGTTGGTAGTACCAACCAAGTGGGGTATTAAAATCAGAAGGATTTCAACAATTTACCACACTAAAAGTGACTAAGTAAACAAAAAGTTCATTATTCAAGCAGTCATCTTGAATAATGAACTTTTTGTTTACTTAGTCCAAAAGTTAGTCGACCGAGCTTGAATTCGTTATACCAACGATACACGGTTGCCTTAGAAGGGCCTTCATCTATGAATGTCATTTGAAGTCTATCGTACGATTCGTCCGGTTTCAGGCTACACTTGAAATCGTAAAAAAATCATGAGATACGATAGACATAGCTCGCTAACAATGTGGAGGGTAATTTGAAATTGGAACCTACCTACTAAGTAAACAAAAAGTTCATTATTCAAGATGACTGCTTGAATAATGAACTTTTTGTTTACTTAGTCACTTTCAGTGTGGTAAATTGTTGAAATCCTTCTGATTTTAATACCCCACTTGCTTGGTACTACCAACTTTCTTTTTTCAAGAAATTACTTATTAACTTCTTGAATCCGCCATTTTGATTTTATACTAACAATTCTTATTAACCATGACGCGACCTAGTTGATTTGAAAGACTCCAATTTCTTCCGCCGTTAGGGTCTTTTTATGGTATACAGAATCCGACATACAATAGGTAACACATAGACACGCGTTAAAACATAACCATGTCAATGCTGTCAGGTAACAAGGTAACGCATGTGTTAGATTTAAGTTAAGCCGTAGGTCCAGGCTATGGTTCGTAGATCTTTGACAGTCGTTACGGGTCGTCAGAGACCTGAAAGTCTGACAACCAGTCTTTCCGAGGGGTTACCCAGTAACTGGGTCATGGAGTTCAGATAGATAGTCGCTCCATGTAAAAACTGGTATTCAGCTACATCTGGTTTCACTGGAAGCCGACTCCAACATTGTTAGGAACCCTCGCACAACGGACCGAATGGGAGTCTAAGTGCGGAAAAGGGAGTCCCATCATCATCATCATGGTTAGGGAAAGACTAGACAGATGATTATGTTGCATGAAAAACAAAACCCTGCTTATGCTGTCTCGCAGTCAGGTTATAAGTTAAATGCATGTTTTAGCTTTAAGTTTACTGCAAAACAAAATCTATCGCACTGCAGTCATCATCATCATCATCATTTCAGCCGAAAGACGTCCACTGCTGGACATAGGCCTCCCCCAAAGGGGGGGTTTGCCATAATCGCCACGCTTGGCAGGCGGGTTGGCGATCGCGGTATGGTGGTAAAATGCATAGAGAACGCTGCTGCCCATTCTCTAGTAAGTCCCTTAGTCGCCTACTACAACACCCACTGGAAGAAATGGGATGGTGCTATTCTTTTACGCCCGGACACCACACGGGATCGCACTGCAGTATTCTCTACAATATTTTAGCTTGAACACTAGAAATGCTGGGTATAATCAGATGTATTGACCGCATAGATGACACAAAGGAATATATAACGAATTTATAGCCAGTAAAGGCTTCTTCAACCAGGCGCGAAGCGACTACACAACACGACACTTGTAGAACAATATCCATTAAGTTTTCATAGAAATTGTTCTACTTTAGTAGCGGTGCGCCTGTTTGCAGTAGCCTTAAAGAATAGCAACTGACCGATGTTAGAGCGTTATCATATTGACGTTATTTCAGCGTTTTTCCAGCGAGGCGATTTGTGAACATACTCTCCGCTGGTACGACAAGACGTAGCCGGATTTACGACATAGCTTGCAGAGTAAATAAACTGAAGTGGCAGTGGCCTGGTCTGTCGAAGGACCCATGGTCGGTGGAGCAGATGGGTCCTGGAGCGGAGACAGCATATCGGCAAGCGTAGCATGAAACGCTCCCCAGCTAGATGCATAGATGACTTTAAAAAAGTGGCTTGAACAGACATGCGGAGAATTGGTGTTGTGGTTGTGGTACAACCTGGGAAAGACTGCGGTAAGCGGCGACTGCGGCGGCTGGATAAGCTGTGGACTGTGGTAAGCTGAGTTGATTGATTGATGGAGCCTGTCTCACTCTCTCTTGTACACTTACGTCAATTGCTCTCGTTACGAAAAATCAGTAAACACGTTGCCTCGCTAGAAACACGTTCATAAATAGCCAGTATGACAAAGCCCTTAGGCACGTACGCGACGTGGATTTTTAAAACGAACAGGAAACGCTTTTCCCGTCTTTCTTGCTTTTAGAAGCAGCTCTATTGAAAAGATTTACCACTTAGGATTTTGATACTAACCAACTGTTAAATTGGGGTTTGGAAAATTACTATAAATCTCCCGAAACTGTTTTTTAATCATCTTTGTACATAGAGTTTGAAATGTATCCAATGGCTGCCAAACAATTGATATCGTCCGGATCGAAAAATAACATGACGTAATACGCCGTAATCCCAGAAGCGTTAGTAGGTACACCCACATTTCGCCAGCTATGTTCAAGTCCCATGTAACAGAGGCGAGCCTATTGTCATCAACCGGCCACATTTCGAAACTCCGGGCTGCGACTGAGAAATTCCTGATGATAAAACCCAATAACACTTTGCCCGACCTGGGAATCCACCCCAGCACCCTAATTGCGTAACTCACGATTAATCTTAATCTGTTTCGTTTTGAAACGGATTGCTAAACCGTTGCTTCATATGTTCGAAAAATGTGTCTGCTCAACAACGTAAATAACGCAATGAATATTGTTGAACTGTCAAAATGAAACAGATTATAATTAATCGTGTGTTACGCAATTAGGGTGCAGGATCATCGAATTATTTCGCAGTCGAATGTTAACAGTTATTGATAATAACTAAACGAAGCAAAACACGAAACACGATCATCGCCTTGCCAACAAACTAAGCAGACACAATGTCATCAATAAAGACGTTAGCGACACCGCAGCGGGGAAAAAATATGAAATATATGAGAAGTTTGTAAGCAAATGTGCCTGAGTTCTGCCTGAATTATGCCCGTTTTGGTCGTAAAGCCCGTCGGGCCGAACATTTGTCAACAACATCGCCGGATTGCTATAAGCTTGCCTCGTGGGAACGCCCAACGAAAATAGTTTGGGAGACATGCTACTTTTAAAAACATCATCTTCATAGCGTTTCCCGCAAATATACCTTGGTGTGGAGATCTTCTGAACTAAAAACGCTTACACTACTCCAATGCGTAGTATTTTAGCTGAGAAATGGCGCAACAAACTTCCCAGCAAGCTACTTTCTTTGTCAATCTGCACCTTAACTGCGTAAAACACGTTAAATGTGTTTCACAATCACCCCGCTTGTCTGCCTGTCTTTGATAGACGGTACAGGTCGTCAAAAGCCCAAAAGTCTGACATACAGTCTTACCAAGGAGTATCGTATTACCCAGTAACCGGATTATGGAGGCTGAATAGACAGTTGCTCCGTGTAAAATACTGGTATTCAGCTGCATCCGGTTAGAGTGGAAGCCAACCCGAACATAGGCAGAAAACGGCTAGGCAGATGCTGATGATGAGACAATCGAATGCCAAATGCATCAATTCTCACTGAAGAATCTTACTCTCATAGGTACATAACTATAAAAATATCTGCAACACTTAAACGTACAAATATTTAGAAAATCTTCTTTGATCGTGTTGGTGATTACGCGAGCGGGCTCCCAATCTAAGTTGCCGAAAGCCCCCGTAACAAATTGATAAAAATTCTTACACGTGTACCTCTCCTGAGTGTCATACTTCGTTAGTTATAAATATTACAACTTCGCCGGAGTTATGTTTATATGTTTAAAGAACGTTTTAATGTCTTTCTGCTTTTGGCGAGCTGCAATGTCGAGTCCTTTGGAAATACGTGAGTTTTGTGCCTATCACTCCTTTATCAGTGGTATTATGCGCTTAACAAAATCTATTAAGTAGTGTAGCTTGTCTGCTTCGTGAACACCTTAGTGACTAGGTAAGCGAGATTAGTTTTTAATCAAGCAGAGCAATATATCCATAGTTGGTATTTAATCTGCCAAGCAAGGTGATCATCTTGTTATTTGTGGCTTAAAAAAGCCTCCTCATAGGTGACTCTTGGGAGCAGTGGTGGCTCATTGGTATCAAAATGTAAAATGGTAAATAATTTCATCACGACTACTCTCAAAAAGGTGAAGGAAAACATCGTGAGGAAAATTCGAAGACATGTGACATCTACCAACCCGCACTGTAGCCGCGTGGTAGATTACAGTCTACTCCCTCTCAAAGAGAGGAGGCCTAGCTGTGTCCCAGCAGTGGGAACATTATAGGCTGATTTTGTTACACGTCGGAAACATCGTTATTTTACCACCACCTACCATTTCATTCAGCCCTAGGTAACCTAAAATGTCTAGAATCAATAAAAATTAAGGCTCTTTCTCAACGCAAAGAAAATGTGAGAGTTATCACAAAAATAACAAGTACCCAAGTTCCGTCAAGTGTGAAAAATAAAATAAATTCATAACAAAATTTGCAAGGCGAGGCAAGACGCGAGACCCCCGAGGAACGGTTGCGAGGCAAGGCGCGAGGCGTGTCAAAGCTTAGGAATACACTACACTTGATTTAGCGAGACATTCCGCGTTTGGCTAATTTGACTACGTCCCGCTTCTTGAGACAAGGATGTTGCTATTTTTGGATGTGACAACAGAAATTAACATTATTTTAACTTTTTTGTGGTTGGAATTAGAATCTATACCTAACTACTGGCTTGTGACACTGTGGGTGGTCGCCATATAACAGCCCTCGACGTTTTTAAAGTCACATATCATAAAACATCACGCCCTATTTCCCCAAAGGGCAGAGGTGAACCTACACTCATTTAGTCATTTCATTGAAAAAAAAATAACTGTGCCCTACACTAGTAATTTCTCCTGTATTGTGGGTGCGTTTACATACATTTAAACTCACATACACAAACAGCCAGACCCGGAACAACTACTTGTAGGTCATACCGATATTTGTTCCGTGCGTGAATCGAACCCGCGATTGACTGCTGCGCTGCGTAAGCGCAGAAGTCAACCGCTTAACCGCTTCGCCAACCGTGCCGTCATGTCACTCACATTTCGCCAGTTATATTTAAGCCCTATGTAATGGGGGCGAGCCTATTACTATCAAGAGGGCACAAAGCCAGATTCCGTTCTGCTACTGAGAAATTCCAGATAGAAGAACCTAATAACACTTTTCCCGACCTGGGAATCGAATCCAGGACCTCATACTCAGCAGTAACGCTTGCGACCACTAGACCTACGAGGCAGTCATTACGAGTTTTTTTTAGATTTATGGTACCGATATAAATAAATTAGACAAAGAAAGCGCGCCTTAATACGCAGACACGGCCTTTTGGATCAGGGCACACCTCTCACTGCAGTCCAAACAAGGCTATCATATCATAGACCAGCGAGGCAGTCAAAGTCTATAAACGCACAAGATGATCAATGTAACAATTTTGTACCTCATCCATATACAATATCATTCTAGCTCGATGTCAGTCGACACCCGGCAGGCGACTGATTGCCAAGCTCTTATATTTATCAAATAAATATTGAATCATTTCATTTGCTTCATTCTGCGGCCAGACTCTGTTTTTTTGACGTTTGTGGGACTTTCTGTATATTGGATGGGCAATTTATAACTTGTACAGTACGTGCCTGAGATCATTAAAACATCACAAGGAATCACAAAAAAGCACAATATGAAGAAGTCCAATGAAGAACATAATACGCCTCTCCAATTGAATTCCATTTTATTTGATCTTTGGCTACTCCTCGCTGCTTCGTGCTACCCTCCGAAGATCATCACACTACCCAGCCTGATACCCTGCTACCTTGCTGTTTACCAATTTTGGTAACCATTTAATAACCCGTCAATGGCCCACCGGGAGTCATATAAACATGTACAATGATCTTTTGACACGCGGCCACTAACAGTACTAAGGCCGCCATCTCCTTTTTTCAATAGCACTTCATTGAGACTTTTTTGTTCTAGTCTTCTACTAAAGAAACGGAAGGGTCGCAAGCCGCAGGGCTGCCACGTGAATTAAGTAAGTAAGCTTTTGACGTTGCGCGAAAAGGTACCTGTGTCTCTTATACAGCTTTGGCTTGGTCGTGCAGCAAGGATTCTAGTCGTGCAATGCTACTAGTAGCGCAGGGAACACTCCCTTCAGCCTCCACATCTTGGACTTTCATTTGTTAGCGCTATAGTAATTCCCTCTGTTCCTGCCGTGCCTTTGGCCTCCTGAGGACCAAAGATCCGAATCGAAGGACCAAAGGAGTACCGTTGGTCCTTCGATTCGGATCCTGATAATAATAAATGGTTAAGGAGTACCTTAACCATTTATTATTATCAGTTTATTAGTTGCCTGATGAATAAATGTGGTTGTATGTCATGTATAATTATTTGAGCTAAAAATCTATAGTTAAAATTTTCACTAATCACTGTCCTACTGGGAAATAATTATCTTAAACTTAATTTATCCTTATTACCCTCAAAACTTCTAAACAATAACATGTTTCTCTACAAAATGTCGGAGCATGTCCTACGCACTATAATACTACATACACAACCAACGGTATCGAGCAGGGAACTGAAATTCGAATAGCTAGCCGTCCCTTTTTCTCACATGGTGCCACTATATCTCTGTCCCCCTCTTTAATTAACCCCTGTCAGTTTAGATGGAAAGACACTTGACGCGGCCGCAGTGGCTCTGCCAATTGGCTGCAAAGTGCAAACTTGTGAAGAGCTTGCAGTTCTTATTACGTAAATTATTGCAACAGACTCTATTGTTTGGTGGCTTTTATTAAAGATGGATAGTTAATGGGAATTGCCATGGTCGTCATGTGAATGAGATGTAGTTTTTACGCGATAAAAAAGTACTTATGCGTTAGATGACTTTTTAACCGACTTCAAAAAAGGAGGAGGTTATATGTTCGACTGTATGTATTTTTTTGTATGTATGTTCACTGATTTCTCCCCCATTTGAGGACCGATTCTCAAAATTGTATTTTTATTTGAAAAAGTATACTCCTGAGGTGGTCCCATTGGCACCAAGTCAGGATCTGATGATGGAATCCCAGAGAAATCGAGGGAAACCCTAAAATTTTATAGGTATTAGTTACCAATGTTTTTCATATATTTTCCAAAGCTATTGAGACATTTACGTATGGTCATCATCATCTCTTGACGCTGAGCTGATGAAGGAAGGTACAACTCTTTAACGGTTAGGAGCTAGGTGGAGCTTCAGGCATAACTCCGTCATCTAAAGACCGATTTGCAAAATTATTTTTAGGATCGAAAGGGGTTTATTCCGAAATGGTCCCATTAAAATTAATTAATGAATTAATTTCATTTAGATCTAATGACGCGTTTCGGAGACAGACAACGGAACTCTTTAAAAAAATTCAGCAAATCAACCGCGATTGCTGCTATCGCATAAATGCATTATTTTGATCATCATCATCATCGTCGTCATCGTCATCGTCATCGTAATCGTCATCGTCATCGTCGTCGTCGTCATCGTCATGTCATCGTCATCGTCATCGTCATCGTCATCATCACCGTCGTCATCGTCATCATCATCATCATCATCATCATCGTCGTTGTTTTTAAGAACAAAGCAACTCAACCAATTAAAAAACAACCTATAAGTCACTAAGAACAAAGCAACTCAACCAATTAAAAAACAAACCTATAACTCACTAAGAACAAAGCAACTCAACCGATCCTATAACTCACTAGTGAATAATAGTAATGAAAAAGTCACAGTTTGATAATAGGTGTCATTATGTGCCTAATTGCAGTGAAATTAGAGCCATTTTATGAGCAAGTGTGTTGAAAAAATAATTATAATAAACAGTACACACAATTTGATATTACGCTATAACAAATGGTATAAAAATGCTATAGTAGCTACCAAAAATATAAGTACCTACACAAAATGGTGGAGCAGTGGTGGCCAAGTGGTAACGGCTGCGACTTACGAGTTGTTGTAAGTCGTGAGTTCGAACCCAGACAGGCGCTTTACTTTGTGTAAATTATTTCATCACCACTGCTCTAAAAACGGTGAAGGAAAACATCGTGAGGAAACCGGCATGTCCTAGAACCAAAAATTCGAAGACATGTGACATCTACCAACCCGCACTGGGCCCGCGTGGTGGATTACGGCCCAATCCCACTCACTGAGAGGAGGCCTGTGTCCCAGCAGTGGGAACATTATAGGCTGATGATGATGATGATGAATGATGAATTCTTTTTATTTTTACAATGCTGACATATTCTCGTCATTAATTGACATTATACATCAATTTTATTTAGGTTCATTTTATTTATGTAGATTATTTTACATATTGTGAATGAGAGAACGTTGTAGGCCTTACTGACTGTAGATTTGTAGACGATTTTCTATTCTGTATTCGTCTAAGTACCTGGTACTTATTGATAGGCCTGCGCTGTCCTCCCATACATTTAATCTCTGTAATTTGAAAATATTGTTAAAGCCAATTATTTTTAAAAGAGTAACCGTGGAGTTTCTTGCCGGCTCTTCTCCATAGGAAACAACAATTTGGAACCGTGCACCTAGCTTCTGACGTTTCATAAGTGCCCATGCAGGTTTATATGAAATAAAAATATTTTGATTTTGATTTTGATTTTGATGATGATGACACAAAATGTACCGCGTTCTGTTCGGCGCGGCGTCGCCCGCGCGTATGCGATAGCATATTATAAATGCTAATTATGTTTTACTACTATTGCACAGTGCAATTCTAGATTGTTGTTATTAGGTTCAGACCTTAGACCAGAATTGAATAATGTAATGAACTCTGCATTTAACGCGATAACCTTGCGTTCATTACGTCCATTGTTCTGTATGCAATGCATATTATGATACATAAATGATGATATTATTTCTGGAATGAATGAATGAATGAATGTCTTTATTTGCCAGAAACATGGTACCTACGTAAAGGATATTATTAAAATATTGGTTCAACAAGTTTCGCCGACACAGCGGCATGCAAATACAATCTAATATTAACATGGAAGTAGTTACCTATACCTAGGTTTCTACAAACACTTTTTCATGTCAATCATATTTTAAAAACCAGATGATTTCGGCGTTTCTGATTACTTTCAGAAGAAAGGCCGAAACGAACTCGGAGGTCAAAGTTTCTTTTAAAATCCGGACACAATCTTGGTCACATGAAGACAATGTAGATTGATGTCTGAAATGGTGCTTTGAGGAAAGAACTACACAGAGTGAGTGGGTCTGTCCAGTCAGTGCACGCATTTGTCAGTAGGTAGATTTGTATTGGTGCATATTACATATTTCTGCTGTCTAACCGCTTACCAAGATTGCAGATAACAGTTTAAGTTTCGCTTTTGAAGATTTTTGTTTTTCACAAATAATTGCCTAAATGCAATTATTTATTTTATACGCGCGGCGTCGCCCGCGCGTATGCGATAGCATATTATAAATGCTAATTATGTTTTACTACTATTGCACAGTGCAATTCTATACATTTAAACTCACATACACAAACAGCCAGACCCGGAACAACTACTTGTAGGTCATACCGATATTTGTTCCGTGCGTGAATCGAACCCGCGATTGACTGCTGCGCTGCGTAAGCGCAGAAGTCAACCGCTTAACCGCTTCGCCAACCGTGCCGTCATGTCACTCACATTTCGCCAGTTATATTTAAGCCCTATGTAATGGGGGCGAGCCTATTACTATCAAGAGGGCACAAAGCCAGATTCCGTTCTGCTACTGAGAAATTCCAGATAGAAGAACCTAATAACACTTTTCCCGACCTGGGAATCGAATCCAGGACCTCATACTCAGCAGTAACGCTTGCGACCACTAGACCTACGAGGCAGTCATTACGAGTTTTTTTTAGATTTATGGTACCGATATAAATAAATTAGACAAAGAAAGCGCGCCTTAATACGCAGACACGGCCTTTTGGATCAGGGCACACCTCTCACTGCAGTCCAAACAAGGCTATCATATCATAGACCAGCGAGGCAGTCAAAGTCTATAAACGCACAAGATGATCAATGTAACAATTTTGTACCTCATCCATATACAATATCATTCTAGCTCGATGTCAGTCGACACCCGGCAGGCGACTGATTGCCAAGCTCTTATATTTATCAAATAAATATTGAATCATTTCATTTGCTTCATTCTGCGGCCAGACTCTGTTTTTTTGACGTTTGTGGGACTTTCTGTATATTGGATGGGCAATTTATAACTTGTACAGTACGTGCCTGAGATCATTAAAACATCACAAGGAATCACAAAAAAGCACAATATGAAGAAGTCCAATGAAGAACATAATACGCCTCTCCAATTGAATTCCATTTTATTTGATCTTTGGCTACTCCTCGCTGCTTCGTGCTACCCTCCGAAGATCATCACACTACCCAGCCTGATACCCTGCTACCTTGCTGTTTACCAATTTTGGTAACCATTTAATAACCCGTCAATGGCCCACCGGGAGTCATATAAACATGTACAATGATCTTTTGACACGCGGCCACTAACAGTACTAAGGCCGCCATCTCCTTTTTTCAATAGCACTTCATTGAGACTTTTTTGTTCTAGTCTTCTACTAAAGAAACGGAAGGGTCGCAAGCCGCAGGGCTGCCACGTGAATTAAGTAAGTAAGCTTTTGACGTTGCGCGAAAAGGTACCTGTGTCTCTTATACAGCTTTGGCTTGGTCGTGCAGCAAGGATTCTAGTCGTGCAATGCTACTAGTAGCGCAGGGAACACTCCCTTCAGCCTCCACATCTTGGACTTTCATTTGTTAGCGCTATAGTAATTCCCTCTGTTCCTGCCGTCCCATTGGCACCAAGTCAGGATCTGATGATGGAATCCCAGAGAAATCGAGGGAAACCCTAAAATTTTATAGGTATTAGTTACCAATGTTTTTCATATATTTTCCAAAGCTATTGAGACATTTACGTATGGTCATCATCATCTCTTGACGCTGAGCTGATGAAGGAAGGTACAACTCTTTAACGGTTAGGAGCTAGGTGGAGCTTCGGGCATAACTCCGTCATCTAAAGACCGATTTGCAAAATTATTTTTAGGATCGAAAGGGGTTTATTCCGAAATGGTCCCATTAAAATTAATTAATGAATTAATTTCATTTAGATCTAATGACGCGTTTCGGAGACAGACAACGGAACTCTTTAAAAAAATTCAGCAAATCAACCGCGATTGCTGCTATCGCATAAATGCATTATTTTGATCATCATCATCATCGTCGTCATCGTCATCGTCATCGTAATCGTCATCGTCATCGTCGTCGTCGTCATCGTCATGTCATCGTCATCGTCATCGTCATCGTCATCATCACCGTCGTCATCGTCATCATCATCATCATCATCATCATCGTCGTTGTTTTTAAGAACAAAGCAACTCAACCAATTAAAAAACAACCTATAAGTCACTAAGAACAAAGCAACTCAACCAATTAAAAAACAAACCTATAACTCACTAAGAACAAAGCAACTCAACCGATCCTATAACTCACTAGTGAATAATAGTAATGAAAAAGTCACAGTTTGATAATAGGTGTCATTATGTGCCTAATTGCAGTGAAATTAGAGCCATTTTATGAGCAAGTGTGTTGAAAAAATAATTATAATAAACAGTACACACAATTTGATATTACGCTATAACAAATGGTATAAAAATGCTATAGTAGCTACCAAAAATATAAGTACCTACACAAAATGGTGGAGCAGTGGTGGCCAAGTGGTAACGGCTGCGACTTACGAGTTGTTGTAAGTCGTGAGTTCGAACCCAGACAGGCGCTTTACTTTGTGTAAATTATTTCATCACCACTGCTCTAAAAACGGTGAAGGAAAACATCGTGAGGAAACCGGCATGTCCTAGAACCAAAAATTCGAAGACATGTGACATCTACCAACCCGCACTGGGCCCGCGTGGTGGATTACGGCCCAATCCCACTCACTGAGAGGAGGCCTGTGTCCCAGCAGTGGGAACATTATAGGCTGATGATGATGATGATGAATGATGAATTCTTTTTATTTTTACAATGCTGACATATTCTCGTCATTAATTGACATTATACATCAATTTTATTTAGGTTCATTTTATTTATGTAGATTATTTTACATATTGTGAATGAGAGAACGTTGTAGGCCTTACTGACTGTAGATTTGTAGACGATTTTCTATTCTGTATTCGTCTAAGTACCTGGTACTTATTGATAGGCCTGCGCTGTCCTCCCATACATTTAATCTCTGTAATTTGAAAATATTGTTAAAGCCAATTATTTTTAAAAGAGTAACCGTGGAGTTTCTTGCCGGCTCTTCTCCATAGGAAACAACAATTTGGAACCGTGCACCTAGCTTCTGACGTTTCATAAGTGCCCATGCAGGTTTATATGAAATAAAAATATTTTGATTTTGATTTTGATTTTGATGATGATGACACAAAATGTACCGCGTTCTGTTCGGCGCGGCGTCGCCCGCGCGTATGCGATAGCATATTATAAATGCTAATTATGTTTTACTACTATTGCACAGTGCAATTCTAGATTGTTGTTATTAGGTTCAGACCTTAGACCAGAATTGAATAATGTAATGAACTCTGCATTTAACGCGATAACCTTGCGTTCATTACGTCCATTGTTCTGTATGCAATGCATATTATGATACATAAATGATGATATTATTTCTGGAATGAATGAATGAATGAATGTCTTTATTTGCCAGAAACATGGTACCTACGTAAAGGATATTATTAAAATATTGGTTCAACAAGTTTCGCCGACACAGCGGCATGCAAATACAATCTAATATTAACATGGAAGTAGTTACCTATACCTAGGTTTCTACAAACACTTTTTCATGTCAATCATATTTTAAAAACCAGATGATTTCGGCGTTTCTGATTACTTTCAGAAGAAAGGCCGAAACGAACTCGGAGGTCAAAGTTTCTTTTAAAATCCGGACACAATCTTGGTCACATGAAGACAATGTAGATTGATGTCTGAAATGGTGCTTTGAGGAAAGAACTACACAGAGTGAGTGGGTCTGTCCAGTCAGTGCACGCATTTGTCAGTAGGTAGATTTGTATTGGTGCATATTACATATTTCTGCTGTCTAACCGCTTACCAAGATTGCAGATAACAGTTTAAGTTTCGCTTTTGAAGATTTTTGTTTTTCACAAATAATTGCCTAAATGCAATTATTTATTTTATACGCGCGGCGTCGCCCGCGCGTATGCGATAGCATATTATAAATGCTAATTATGTTTTACTACTATTGCACAGTGCAATTCTATACATTTAAACTCACATACACAAACAGCCAGACCCGGAACAACTACTTGTAGGTCATACCGATATTTGTTCCGTGCGTGAATCGAACCCGCGATTGACTGCTGCGCTGCGTAAGCGCAGAAGTCAACCGCTTAACCGCTTCGCCAACCGTGCCGTCATGTCACTCACATTTCGCCAGTTATATTTAAGCCCTATGTAATGGGGGCGAGCCTATTACTATCAAGAGGGCACAAAGCCAGATTCCGTTCTGCTACTGAGAAATTCCAGATAGAAGAACCTAATAACACTTTTCCCGACCTGGGAATCGAATCCAGGACCTCATACTCAGCAGTAACGCTTGCGACCACTAGACCTACGAGGCAGTCATTACGAGTTTTTTTTAGATTTATGGTACCGATATAAATAAATTAGACAAAGAAAGCGCGCCTTAATACGCAGACACGGCCTTTTGGATCAGGGCACACCTCTCACTGCAGTCCAAACAAGGCTATCATATCATAGACCAGCGAGGCAGTCAAAGTCTATAAACGCACAAGATGATCAATGTAACAATTTTGTACCTCATCCATATACAATATCATTCTAGCTCGATGTCAGTCGACACCCGGCAGGCGACTGATTGCCAAGCTCTTATATTTATCAAATAAATATTGAATCATTTCATTTGCTTCATTCTGCGGCCAGACTCTGTTTTTTTGACGTTTGTGGGACTTTCTGTATATTGGATGGGCAATTTATAACTTGTACAGTACGTGCCTGAGATCATTAAAACATCACAAGGAATCACAAAAAAGCACAATATGAAGAAGTCCAATGAAGAACATAATACGCCTCTCCAATTGAATTCCATTTTATTTGATCTTTGGCTACTCCTCGCTGCTTCGTGCTACCCTCCGAAGATCATCACACTACCCAGCCTGATACCCTGCTACCTTGCTGTTTACCAATTTTGGTAACCATTTAATAACCCGTCAATGGCCCACCGGGAGTCATATAAACATGTACAATGATCTTTTGACACGCGGCCACTAACAGTACTAAGGCCGCCATCTCCTTTTTTCAATAGCACTTCATTGAGACTTTTTTGTTCTAGTCTTCTACTAAAGAAACGGAAGGGTCGCAAGCCGCAGGGCTGCCACGTGAATTAAGTAAGTAAGCTTTTGACGTTGCGCGAAAAGGTACCTGTGTCTCTTATACAGCTTTGGCTTGGTCGTGCAGCAAGGATTCTAGTCGTGCAATGCTACTAGTAGCGCAGGGAACACTCCCTTCAGCCTCCACATCTTGGACTTTCATTTGTTAGCGCTATAGTAATTCCCTCTGTTCCTGCCGTCCCATTGGCACCAAGTCAGGATCTGATGATGGAATCCCAGAGAAATCGAGGGAAACCCTAAAATTTTATAGGTATTAGTTACCAATGTTTTTCATATATTTTCCAAAGCTATTGAGACATTTACGTATGGTCATCATCATCTCTTGACGCTGAGCTGATGAAGGAAGGTACAACTCTTTAACGGTTAGGAGCTAGGTGGAGCTTCGGGCATAACTCCGTCATCTAAAGACCGATTTGCAAAATTATTTTTAGGATCGAAAGGGGTTTATTCCGAAATGGTCCCATTAAAATTAATTAATGAATTAATTTCATTTAGATCTAATGACGCGTTTCGGAGACAGACAACGGAACTCTTTAAAAAAATTCAGCAAATCAACCGCGATTGCTGCTATCGCATAAATGCATTATTTTGATCATCATCATCATCGTCGTCATCGTCATCGTCATCGTAATCGTCATCGTCATCGTCGTCGTCGTCATCGTCATGTCATCGTCATCGTCATCGTCATCGTCATCATCACCGTCGTCATCGTCATCATCATCATCATCATCATCATCGTCGTTGTTTTTAAGAACAAAGCAACTCAACCAATTAAAAAACAACCTATAAGTCACTAAGAACAAAGCAACTCAACCAATTAAAAAACAAACCTATAACTCACTAAGAACAAAGCAACTCAACCGATCCTATAACTCACTAGTGAATAATAGTAATGAAAAAGTCACAGTTTGATAATAGGTGTCATTATGTGCCTAATTGCAGTGAAATTAGAGCCATTTTATGAGCAAGTGTGTTGAAAAAATAATTATAATAAACAGTACACACAATTTGATATTACGCTATAACAAATGGTATAAAAATGCTATAGTAGCTACCAAAAATATAAGTACCTACACAAAATGGTGGAGCAGTGGTGGCCAAGTGGTAACGGCTGCGACTTACGAGTTGTTGTAAGTCGTGAGTTCGAACCCAGACAGGCGCTTTACTTTGTGTAAATTATTTCATCACCACTGCTCTAAAAACGGTGAAGGAAAACATCGTGAGGAAACCGGCATGTCCTAGAACCAAAAATTCGAAGACATGTGACATCTACCAACCCGCACTGGGCCCGCGTGGTGGATTACGGCCCAATCCCACTCACTGAGAGGAGGCCTGTGTCCCAGCAGTGGGAACATTATAGGCTGATGATGATGATGATGATGATGACACAAAATGTACCGCGTTCTGTTCGGCGCGGCGTCGCCCGCGCGTATGCGATAGCATATTATAAATGCTAATTATGTTTTACTACTATTGCACAGTGCAATTCTAGATTGTTGTTATTAGGTTCAGACCTTAGACCAGAATTGAATAATGTAATGAACTCTGCATTTAACGCGATAACCTTGCGTTCATTACGTCCATTGTTCTGTATGCAATGCATATTATGATACATAAATGATGATATTATTTCTGGAATGAATGAATGAATGAATGTCTTTATTTGCCAGAAACATGGTACCTACGTAAAGGATATTATTAAAATATTGGTTCAACAAGTTTCGCCGACACAGCGGCATGCAAATACAATCTAATATTAACATGGAAGTAGTTACCTATACCTAGGTTTCTACAAACACTTTTTCATGTCAATCATATTTTAAAAACCAGATGATTTCGGCGTTTCTGATTACTTTCAGAAGAAAGGCCGAAACGAACTCGGAGGTCAAAGTTTCTTTTAAAATCCGGACACAATCTTGGTCACATGAAGACAATGTAGATTGATGTCTGAAATGGTGCTTTGAGGAAAGAACTACACAGAGTGAGTGGGTCTGTCCAGTCAGTGCACGCATTTGTCAGTAGGTAGATTTGTATTGGTGCATATTACATATTTCTGCTGTCTAACCGCTTACCAAGATTGCAGATAACAGTTTAAGTTTCGCTTTTGAAGATTTTTGTTTTTCACAAATAATTGCCTAAATGCAATTATTTAATTATTATTTCCACGCATCTTTAATTATAGGTAATTCTGCTGTACGTGTTTACCTATGTCACTGAACACCTAAAAGCTGGACCAATTTTGTTTAATTTGTTTGTGTATTTGTGTGTACGATTTAGATTCAATTGGGCCCGGAAGGTGGCATTGTTCGGGAAGGACGCAGGTCCGCTAGTTTTATCTCTCTATACCAATTTGCTTTATTCACCCTTTTTGAGAAGAATTAAGCCAAAACACCTACGGTATTAAAATTAAACGATTCTATAAATATATTGATTGATTTCATACACTTTTTCCTTCGAAAGGGGGTTCAACATCTCCCCCGGCCACCCCTTAAATCGATGGATGTTAAAGTCGAGTCCTATCAATTACCACCTACCGTGCAGTTTCATGCCGGCTCTTCGGTAACGACCAATTGGTGCCGTACAACTTGCTTCTAACGTTTAAAATGTCCCCATTCACGTGAACTAAAATACTTTGATCCCAATTTTGACTTTGTTTTGTGATGCATGATGCAGGATCTCCGGGATTGCAGGTTCATACATAGGTACCTACTTTCCTACGGACTCCTGCTAAAAGTGCACATCCAACTTCAAAAGCCGTGTTCGCCAATTACGTGTTGTGTTATCATTATGATATTGTTTACTCGATGGCGATGGACGTCAGGCGCGGTCGCAGCCAAAGACTTGGGGGGGCGGGGGCGTCGCAGGCAAAGACTAGGTACTTAATACGTAAAATTACTATTTTAGGAAGGCTTAAGTTTAAGGCTTGTGGTCACTACCCCTAGGACCCCACCCCCTCAGACCGCGCCAGGTGGGCATTCGTTCATTAAACCACATATTCTGAGGTTACTAGGTTAGAAAAAGTGATATCTATTTTGTTTTGTATGGAACATCAAGTATCTATAGGGTCTCTGTGATTAGACTTCAACCTATTATAAGGTTACTCATTGTTATAGTTTTGTTCAGAGTAGGTACCTACAGGCACGAAAGAGCCTGCAGGTCACACTGCTCGTGCCGAACAGCAAACTCCGCTCGGCACACCTCGCTGAATCATGTTCGGGTCGGCTCAGCACACAATTCGAGCTAAGCCCATAGGCTTGTTCCGAACATACAAGGTGAATTTTTAGTCACCATTAAAATTTTTCAGGGTGATAGTATAGTAACCGTGAAATTGAACAACTTTCTCCAAAGAACATAGGTCAAATGAAAAGTTTTTTTTTTTTTGGTTGGGAAATCATCAAATAACTTCTCCCGCTCTGGGTGGAGCAGGGCGTGTCAGACTTTTACTGACTAAAACCCACTCGTATTACCTCAGTAGCCCATATGCCAGGGGCTGTGGTATCTCTTTCGAACAAACCCGCAGCCCTGGCAGGATACAAAATCGATCAGGTACCTAGGTATTGATTTTGCATGGGAGTTCCGATTTCTTTTTTACAGGTTTCGACCCATGCTCTTTGGAGAAAGTTGTTCAATTTCACGGGTACTATCACCCTGAAAAATTTAAAAGGTGACAAAAAATTCACCTTGTAGATCAATATCGACAGTAGCCCCTGCTTCGCACGGAGCGGCACCTAAGTACCTATAGAGTCCAAAACTATCTTTCAAGCTGGAACCCTCACAAATTCACAAAATTTAAATTGAATCGGTTGAGTGGTTTCAGAGATTAGTGTGGCCGTGTACGGTGTACGAACATAGTGACAGGTGATGGTGCTGAACAGCCGAGATGAGCAATTGTGTAGCACCCATTATACGCAATTTCCACAACACTGTCGGTTGGACAATTATTTTTGATTGTTTGGACGTACAAAAATTGTCCAACAACATAAAATTGCGGCCTATGTAGCTAAACAATGATATACAGTAGGGAATAATATTCGAAATGCAGATGAGAAAAAAATTGCCCCAGTGGTACCACGGCTGGGACACTGGCCTGCTCCCTGTGATTGGGCTATAAATCTACCACTCAGTGTGGGTTGGTGGATGTTACACTACTTATTACAGTCAAAATTATTGATGCTTGGGCTTATTCTTTGCTATACATTTCCAGTTTTAGCTGACCTCGCATTGCGCTTTTCGTACAATGAGAAGTCAGCTTATATTGGGAATGTATAGCTTGATTTGTCGCATGGTCGCCGTACGTAAAAAAAATAGTTAAACAACATACGTTCTAATATTTTTTTAATGACGGACTGGTTCATTTGAAACTAAAGGTTTTGAATAGAAACTACGTTGCTTTTTTATTTTATTTATTTAAAATTAATATGTTTCTAAGATACACTGGAATCATAATAATAAATTTTCTAACATTAAATTATTGTCATTTTGATAAGATATTTTCACTACTTAGTATTTATGATTCCTTATCTCATATCTTAAAAGTAAAATATTTTTACTACTTAGTATTAATGATTTCACATCTCATATCTTTGAAAAGGAACTCGAAGTTTATATTTAGGTATTTATGTTTCAACGGCTGGGACCACGGCCTACTCTTTGAGTGTGAAGGGGCCGTAATCTCGCGATTTTTTGATGTACAGACGCCAGCACATCAAGCTACCCCAATCTGTCATGTTCAATTGACAAAATTTGAGTTTCGGATAGCTTGATATGCTGGCGTCTGTCCATTCTAAAGTCTTAGTACTAAATAGTGTATAATAAAACAAGAGCAAAACTAAATGTATTTATCTGAGACGGAGGGTTATATCATGAATTTCATTCGATACTTTGACCCGATGGTGAATAAAATAAACGTGTAATGTGAACATTCACTATCTAAATCAGCGATTCCTAAAAGGTGTTCCGCGAAACCCTGGGGTTCCGTCAAATGGGCACAGGGATTCCGCGAGCTCCATATCTTCGCGTTCAATTATCAGACATAAAGCCTAATTTTAATGCTATTATAAGAAAATATGTAAAAAAAAAATATTCTTCACATTGAATAATCATTGTATTGTATTTCTACTTACAATAAATATTTTACAATACATATAAATATAATTTTTAATTATTTTAATACATAAATTGTTCTATATTCGAGTCTAACATGAATCAAAATAGCCAGCTAAGGTTCCGCCAAAAAATCTATGATCAATTAGGGTTCCATGGCCAAATACAATTGGGAACCGCTGATCTAAAGCATCAAAATTAATACATACGGTGTTTGACAAGTAATCAACACCAGCGACGATGCGACATCTAGCGAGATAAATTGGTCTCTCCACATTATATTCCTCAGCTATAAAACCTAAAGTGGCGTTTTATTAATACAACGGATATATGCATAATTAATATCTAGGTACTACTTGGTCATACTTTGTGCATTAGTGTTCATGGCTAAATTATATCAAAAGAAAGGTTGCATGATGTCATCACTATTTTACATTAATGTAATTTTTTGTTGTCAGTAATGAGATTAAAATAGGTACTGAATTTAACAGTAAAGGGGAAATTCCCAACTAGAGAGGGGCTCGTGGCTAAATAGCAACGCACGGGTCTATTGCAGGTTGAGCTACGTTTGCCGAAGCCGTGGATGAGTGACCAAAGACCACCCATAACATATTAAGACCCCTCCGTGCCTCGCGACGCACGTCAAACTGTTGGTCCCGGCTGTTAATTGTACATCTTGGACAGTAATTACGGGTAGTCAGGAGCCCGAAAGTCCGGCAACCAGTCTTACTAACGGGTATCGTATTACCCAGTAACTGGGTTGTAGTGGTTAGATGGGCAGTCGCTCCATATACAAAACTGGTTATTCATCTGGTTACACTGAAAACCGACCCTAACATAGTTGGCAAAGGGCTAGGCGCAGATGTAAACTGCAATTTAATTGTAAATATTTAAAAAAATCACCATTTTTCTGAAATTGTTGTTAACTGAGTAACTACCAAATCATGAGCACGAGTTCATCTACTAATATAATGACAGATAGGCAGTCACTCCATGCAAAGTACTGATATTAAGCTGAGTCCGGTTAGGTTAGGCTAGGCAGGTGATAATGGGGACACTCAAATGGTTGGCCACTTGAGTCCGATCTGATAGCGCTAAAGCTCAAATGGTCGGCCACTTGAGTCCGATCTGATAACGCTAAATATCTGCTTTAGCGTTATCAGATAGTTGATAAAATGGCAATTAGGTATCCAAGATTGGATATTCAAGTATAATAACAATACTTGAAACTCAATGTCATACAATACTATGTCAAGTATAGTAACTATAAGTACTTGAATGTCCAATCTTCACCGTCAAAATAACATTGATCTTTATCATCGTGAAAATAAGCTTGCTATTTGGTTGAGGTCATTGCGAACCCCCCACCCTGGGGGAGGCCTATGTCCAGCAGTGGACGTCTTTTGGCTGAAATGATGATGATGATGATTGTGATGTCTGTCAAAATTACAGTGATCTTTATTCTCATTACATTAATGTTGCTGTTGGTTTACTATTAGAGATCAAATAACTATGAAAGGATAGTAGTGTATTAGTTAACCGGAGAAAAGTGTCAATTTCATAATGACGTAATAAGGTTTTTACGCGCGTAGCTTACGCGCTTCTGGACGGAATGTATTTGGTTCTTGCGTATGGCTACGCGCGTAAAACTCCGTATCTCTGGACAAAAAGGCGCCGATCAGTCACGGCAAGACATATTGAAAAAATTGTTTAAACTAAAAACGTAACTGTGCTGGTTACCATAGAAAACCCTGAAATCGTGAAATAAAAATCAACTGTTCCCTACATTCGAGTAATTCTACTATCCTAGTGTTATTACAAATGTGAAAGTTTGTTTGTTTCAATGGATGAAATTTGGCACACAAATAGTTTCAAACCTGGATTAACATATAGGTTACTTTTTACCACAGTAGTACGTTCCTGTGGGATAACACTGGCATAATTTATTGCGAACATAAATGTATGGAGCAGCAGAATTTTGTTCGCGATTTCGGGATTTGTCCCATAGAAAAAGTTATTCATAATGATGAGTACAATGACCCCTAAAGCGGTTTTAGTTATTTCAATTACCTACACCATGTACAGCAGCGGGTTAATTGTAAAACAATAAATTTTATATGTATCCCATGTCGACGCAATGCTTCACATTATTCGCCTCCCTTAGTCTCCCTTCCTTAGTTTTGAAAGGACCCATCTGCCACACGTCATCAATGTTCATCTTTTGGTCGCCCTGTAACAAAATTTAAAAACATTTTTATCAACATGCAACTTAATCAGTGGAAATAAGGTTTCTAATTCATTGGCTTACATAAGATGTTTCTAAACAGGCCCTTCTCTTATGGTAATTTGATGGGATGCATGTGCACGATACCCAAGCCAAGAATTTGAAATTTACAGTATAATGTAATTACATCATCATAATCATCATCATTTAGCTGCACGACGTCCAAAGTTGGACATAGGCCGCCTCCCTAAGCAATGACACTTCAGTCATCGGCCGAATCACCTAGTAAACGTTAACTTATTATTGATACAATAAAAAAAAAAAATACCTTCATATCCATATCCACAGCATCTTCCGGGGCCAGAACGATGAAAGGCGTCGATTCAAAACTGAACGCCAAACCGAAGTAGGAGTATTTCTTTATTTCACTCATGAACACCTCCCACGAGTACACCTTGTCAGGGTCAGTGCCCAGAGCACTGATCTGAGTGGACAGCACCTCATAGTAGTACTTCAACAAGTCGTCATAATGTTCCTCTCTCATGTCCTGAGAGGTACACGCATATATCATGAACGCCAAGTCAAGCACGGGCGAGGCACACCTACACAGTTGGAAATCTATTATTTTCGCGTCAACTGGACGACCTCCCACGTATTTGTAGAGAAAATTATTCGTCCAGGAGTCTCCGTGTGAGATCACACCCCTATCCGTAGTCTTAGTAGCGGCGTTGATCATGTCCTGATACCTCTCGGGGACAGCGAACTGTTTTATCTTTTCAACGTATATAGAATCTGGATACTCTTTTTCTACCGCATCTATCGCTATTCCTGAAATTCTATTCCAAAATCTTGAATACCAACTCCAAAGCCGATCGTGATAGTATAACTCTGTCACTTCCTTCTTTATGCTCTCGAACTCATCGGGTTTCTGGTCTTTCATGGCGAAGGACAGAGCGTGGAACTGAGCCAGCACTTTGAATGTCAGCTTGCAGTGTTCAAAATCGATGCCTTCTTGACGCACGGCGCTTCCGAAATTTTCTACATTCGCATCCTCGAGACACAGCACATCGTTGGTACCGTCGGAGTACGACAGAAACAGCTTGGCATATTTATCAAAAGGGTCCTTCACATCTTTCGTAGACTGGAATGCCAGTAACGCTGGTAGAACTTTCTCGTAGAAGTTGATTTCGTTTTTAAAGAACTCGTGGCTTCTAAACGTGAGCCTTCGAGAAACGCTTTTCGGGATGTTCTTGAGTATAACTTGGATGTGATTGGCGATATTATTTTGATTGACGCCGTGGATTCTGATGCGGATCAGTTCGCTTAGGTACGAGTCACCTTTGCCTGTTTCGCTCACGTACTGAAAGAAATAATTTTACATTTATTTAGCATTCAAACTAGTTACAATAACATAATAACGATTACGTTTCATGAACCCAACAAAAACATGAACAGAATGTCACTGATTGAAAGTTCGGATTTATGTTCAGGAAACTACATGAAAGCTGTGCATGTCCTCAACTTTTAGGGAAAAAATTACATGTCTGTGATAAGGCATGTCACACTATATGGATCTGAATGCTGGGCCGTAAGAAGACGAATGAAAAAAGAATGCATTCAGACGAGATGAGAATATTGACATGGTTGTGTGGAGTGATGAGAATGGATAGAAATTAGTTAGAAACTTTTCCGTACCTGGCTTTCATAAATCGCCTTATAGCATTTATGAAACTAGGCCAGGGACAAAAAGTTAAAAGGAAATCGTTTGGCCTGGTATCGGCATGTGATGAGGAGGGAGGAAATGACTTCTCGCAGGTGAACCTAAGAGTTTGTCGGCTGCTGAACGAGGCAGTTTCCAGGCGCCCGTCGTCTGCACGGTAAAGGCGCCGTTCCTTGCAAAAGCAGCGCTAGTTGGGTTTGAAGCGCGTAAACGCGCGTCGATGGCGGGAAGAAAAATCAATGTGTGCATAGGCCCTAAGGCACAAGACGTACCTCCCAGTGTGTGAACGTGTACGTTTCTTTGAACCAGTGCGTGAGTGCCTCGCTCAGTTTGTCGTTGGTCAAAGCGGGCGACACGTGAGTCAATGTACTGAAATCCGGCATGGTGTGATAATTCTGAAAAATATATTATTCTCTGTGATTACATTCAACTTTCAGTTTTTATAGAAAGAAAAATCGCACATTATAAAATAAAGAATAAAAATCAAGCTGCCAAGAAAAATATTTTTATGCATCATTTTAATTTTGCATAATTCTCATTTTTGTTACAATACTCTGTTGCTTTTATGATATTATGGCTTTAATTTCTTGATTTGTCAGTTTCCGTACGAAATATATTTTAACTATTTAACTAGGTACCTATTATGTACTCAATAAATATCAAAGATATTTAAACTTAAACATCTCAACGGATTGAAGTTTAAGATTTAATTTATGAGTGAAAATTAATATTTTGTTATAAGTATTTTAGTAGTTTCAAACAGGCTATAAGGCTATTTGACATTTCAAACAAATAAATAAAGTAGTATACCGCTGACTAACTCCATAATTATTTGAATAACTATAGATTAAATACAAATAAAACAAATATGCTGTTCATTGGTAGTAACACTTGAGAATGGCTGGACCAATTTGGCTATTTTATGTTTTAAAATATCCATAATAAAGGTTTTAAGGGAAATCTGGAAATTCATAAAAATGTTAGTGCTTTTACTATGGGATTTTTGTATGATTACTTGATATTTCATAAGGCAATGTCTATTGGATCAGCTTATCATTTGCCTATTCTTTTCCCAATGATGTAAGGGTCGGCTCCCAGTCTAACCGGATGCAGCTGAATACCAGTATTTCTGCATCTGAATACCATTCTGTCGGATCAGGCAGTATTCAAATAATTATGGCTCTAAGAAAGCTATTAAAAACATAATTTATATGATATTTAATCATGATGTTTAAAATAATTTATTTACTAATTCATCATCATCATTTCAGCCGAAAGACGCCCACTGTTGGACATAGGCGTCTCCACTAACTGATTAGCGCTTTATACATCAAGTATTCTTAGGTGCAAAACATTTAGAATGTAGTTAAGATTCAAATAACCCGTTCGTACATCCGAATTGCAAATAGCGGACTCGGAGTTTCCATAAATTAAGCATAGGTACCACCCAGGGACATTGTTACACAGCTTTAGTAGGTAAAATAATAGCAAATAACACTTACCTTTTGTATTCTGTAAATTCTGAAACGAAAAACTGTAAACAATTAAGTTTTTCTATACCTGTTAAACCATTTGAAAGTTCAAAGTTTCATCAAAAGCGCGCGTATGACTGGATCTTAGTAATTTGATAATGAGAAACGATTACGAGATAAAACGTACTCGTAATAAGTTAAGCGCGATTCGTCGTGCGGGTGCATAAAGATAAACAACAATGCAAACTAAGAGTACTAAGACTGATAAAATTTATTTACAGAAAACATTGCGTCAACTTTGACGACGTGTTTCGTTGTGACCAGTGTTGCCAACTCCAAAAGTTCAAATTATCGAGTTCCCACGTCGAAATTATCGTATGGTGGGCAAAATTAACGTACAAAACAAAAAAATCACGAAAAAACGTAATGAAACATTGATAACAAACGACAATTACTAGTCAAAGCGGGAGAATAGAATATTCCAAAGTTCACCACTATGAGCGCTAGCAGCACAAACCGCCAAACATCCGCCAAACTATACACACAACCACGGAGTGTATCACAGGTCGCAACACAAGAGTCTTTATTTTCTTCGATCTGTGTTCACGCATGCTAGCCCCATACATAAAGCTAGCTAGAAGTATATAAAGTTATCTGAGAAAACCACAAGAACACAGTATAAAACGCGGAGTTGCGGTCGGATGGAAACAACTGTTATTATTTTCATGTGAAAAATGTAAGGGAAAGAGAGATACACAGAGAGAGAGAGAGATTTACAGCATTCTCTATCTACGCATTTACATGTTGACGTTGATCCTTGACAGTTGACGTTGATATTTTGTTGACTTTCTGCGTTTTATTTTGTCTGACAAATACGTTTTGTTCATAGCACTTTTTTTTAAAGCTCAAAATTATCGTACAGACGCCAGCACATCAAGCTACGCCAATCTGTCAAATTTCTTTGATAGATTTTCAACTTTACTTAATAAGCATAAGGTTCATATTCAATTACGTAATTTGACAGTTTGGGGTAGCTTGATGTGCTGGCGTCTGTACTTTGGACAATCACTATCGTACATCGTACCATTGGCTAAATTATCGTACGCCCCCATAATTATCGTACGGTTTGGCAACACTTGTTGTGACATTTGATGTTGACAATGACAGCGTCAAGACAACGACAAGCAAGAAACAGTGCTGCCAAGTTCTGAAAAGGTCACACAAGCCACAAACCACACACGGACAGCTAACAGTGGCGGTGACGACCATTGAGGTAATAAGTGGGTCATTTTCACAAAAAGTGTACATTCTTGTTTCGGGTGTGTCCCACAACTTTTGTAATTTTTTACAAGAATAATATCTATGTTTAAGATAAACAACACTAAAAATTTGGATCTGTGGTTATTTTTTAACAATATTGTATAATGTTTCTGCTTATAAACACAGTCATATTACCTTAATTTTCAAAAATAGAAGGTAGCTGTATATATTTTAGCGCTGTCCCACTACCATTTTCAGTAAAATAACTTAACCATAATGTATCTTGTTGACTTATAAATAACAATGTGTTTGATATTTTGGAAAGTATAGTTATGCACGATTTGTTATATAATTACAGCAATAGTCTAGTGTCGCTCAAAATATTTAAACAATTTAATCTTTGTGGGGACATAAACTGGTTAAAATGGAAAATTCCCTTCCGAAACTGCAATTTTTGCAAGATGATGCAATCAAATCTACTATTTATGCGTATTTTTTTTCGGTCAGTTACATTTTTAATGCTGTCAACGAGTTTCAACAAGTATTTCGGTCATTTTGACGTTTGACGGCGGCCAGCGGCCGAACAATACACCTCAGTAACGGTCCGGTTTTAATTTTCCAGAGCCGCGACCAATTTCAAAGTAAGTTTAAAAGTTTATTTCTTGCAATTTATTTTGATATCTTTATTAGCTTTCAGTGAACTTAAATTGATACCAAACTTGTTGATCTGATGTGTTAGTTTAAAATAATTAAAACAGAAGTATTTAAAGTCAGACTTCCGATACTTCCGTTCCGTAACCAAAACGCAGGTAACGTAGAATTGGAATTGAAAAGTTTCGGAATGGAATTCTTAGGAAGATGATACATTATATTTGTAGTATCGATCTGTTTATTATGTATTTTTTAATTTACTAGTTTTACCCGACTGCAGTCGGGTAAGAAAAACCTAAAAATAAAATAAAAAAAATATCGCAACACAATTACATTCTTCACCAAAACATTCTCATTTTTCATTCAATTGAAATGATCTCATTTTCTTGTCAATGTGCCTATTCCTATTCCAAGAATAGGAAATAATAATACTGTTTTACTTTTTTATCCCCAACCATAAAAGGGGGGTGTATGTATGACCAACATGTAAAATTTGAGTTGTGTTCAATATTTTACATTAGAATATTTGTAATAATTTGATCTCATTTTCTTGATAATGTGCAATAGTCTTAAGAATTCTATTCCGTTATAGGCATAGTCTATTCCGTGACTGTCCTATTTGATATTTCACTATATATATTATTTTTAGAGTGAAACGCTATTTAATTGTTATTAGATTTTGATAATTTAGAGTGTAATAATTTGATTAATGTAATTAAAAAAGTGTTCCTAAATTGTATCCTAATTGAGACGCATACCAAAAAGTATTGAACTAATTTGGTCCAAATAGTAACGTAATGGAAATTATAATGATGATTGTGTATGTTTGCTATTGTTGATTTTACTTTTTATATTTTGTATTGAGGTACAACATATCCCTAACCAATATTATACTATTTGATTATACCAAACGAATTTTGTTTTATTTCTATAAACCGAAAACCGTTAGTTTAGGAATGGAATAAATTTTGTACCACAGGGCCAATAAATAAGTTATATTTCAGTAAATAATACTGATTAAGAGGTTTTGTTATAATTATCGTATAATGAAAAGAATATCAATTGTAAATTTAATTGAAAAAAGCGAAATACATTAAAAAATAAAATTTCGTCATATTTTTAACAGTGTACACTTTTTCTGAAAATGACCCAAGTACCACATTATTTAAATACGAATTTTTCAAGAACCAACTGCTCGATTCAGGTAGTAACGCAACAGTACACAATCAGTGTTCATGTAGCATTAGTTACATTACGTTACGATAAATTATAATTAACTATTCAATAAATCATCGTGGCATAGGCATCTGTATTAATTAATATTTGCCACAGACATATATGTCTGTGATATTTGCACGCCACACTTGGCAAATGTGATGATACCATTTACTAATCTTATAGACCACATAGTATACCATATTCTTACAAATAAATGATTATGATTATCATCTTTCGTTATCCGTGACTTGTGTTTTCAAGCCAATATCCAAGGATATATAAAAGTACTCTGTGGATTGTACAGAGGCCAGCACATCAAGCGACCCCAATCTGTCAAATTTCTTTGATAGTTTTTCAATTTTATAACAAAGGAATATGATTTATGTTCAATTGGGAAAATTTGACAGTTTGGGATAGGCTTGTCCTGCTGGCGACTGTACCGTAGTGTACGACACATTTAGCATCGCATACAGAGGCCACGATCTTACATCTGGCGTCCTCACCAGGGGACCTACTCCCTAAACACGAAGTCCGTCGTTTCGGTCGAAGTAACGGGCGTTTCGAACTCCGTCACTTACGGACAGAAAATTAGCGCAAAATAAGAATGAATGACAACACGATTTGACAACTGTCCGTGTCCCTACTCCCGAATCGGGAGTAGGGACACGGACAGGTGTCAAATCGTGTTGTCATTCCCGATACGTTTTTGCCCGACAAAAAGTTTCGAACTACTTTCGGACGGGCCCGTATTTTCGCGGACGTAGAGAGTATGCCACCAGTTAAAGAGTTACCCCAATCTGTCAAATTTCTTTGATGGTTTTTCAACTTTATTACAAAGGAATAAGGTTTATGTTTAATTGGGAAAATTTGACAATTTGGGATACCTTGACCTGCTGGCGACTGTATAAACTTGGGAAAATCGTAAAGTTCGGTTGCTAGTACAGAGGCCAGCACATCGAGCTACCCCAATCTGTCAAATTTCTTTGATAGTTTTTCAACTTTATTGCAAAGGAATAAGGTTTATGTTCAATTGGGAAAATTTGACAGTTTGGGATACCTTGACCTGCTGGCGACTGTATAAACTTGGGAAAATCGAAAAGTTCGGTTGCTAGTATGTACCTATTTGTAAAAAATTCTCAACAACATTTACCAAAGAAATCTTAGATACAAAACATGCCTGTAAACATAGGTTCCTGGAAATATCAAGCTACGTTAATCCCGGAAATGTATTACTGCGGTTTCAGAAAGCTTATCCAATAATTATGTAGATATAGATAAAATAATAAATTTGCTAACTTGTGATAAGTCTGACGGAATAGATAAAATTAGAGTTAAAGAAATTAAATTACTAAAATCTAAGTTTAGCCCTGGTATAGCTTGGGCACGCCACGATTGCGGCGGTAAGTCCCCTCTTTGAGGAGTGGTTTGAGAGGCGGCATGGCGTCCTCACCTTCCGCCTGACGCAGGTCCTCACCGGACACGGTTGTTTCGGGAGGTTCCTGTTTCGGATAGGGCGGGAGGAAACGCCCGGGTGTTTCCACCGCGAAGATCGCCCTGAGGACACGGTGGAGCACACGGTGGCGGTCTGCCCTGCTTGGGCGGAGCACCGCCGTGTCCTCGTGGAGGCGATCGGCGGCGGCGATCTCTCGCGTCCGGCCCTGGTCCAGGCCATGGTACGGAGCGAGAGGGCATGGGGAGCCGTCACCTCCTTCAGCGAAGCAGTGATGCTCGCGAAGAGGGAGGCGGCGCACGTGAGGGAGAGGCAGCATATGCGCCCTCGCGACCCCAGCCGCCGCAGGATACGGAGACGCCCTGGGCGTCGGGAATCCCAGGCCGATTTCCGGCCACCGTAGGCATGGGCTTGCGGACGGCGAGTAATGGGTAGCTCGCTGTCCGGTAAGGACCAAGCCCAAGTCGACGGCGCGTTGTGTTCCACGCGCGCCTCAAAGAGATGTCAGCACAAAAAATGATGGGGCCCGCAAGGGCCGATGCCTGTCAGGGGTGCGGGTTCGTTTGAAAGAGATACCACAGCCCCTGGCATACGGGCTAATGAAGGAACACGGGTGGGTTTTAGTCAGTAAAAGTCTGACACGCCCTCCTGCTCCACCCAGAGCGGGAGAAGTTATTTGATGATTTCCCACGCTAAAAAAAATTAAAAAAAATAAAAAAAAAAAAGCCCTGGTATAGCTTTGTTTATTAACTTGTGTGTTGAAAAGGGGTTATACCCCGAGAAACTAATATTTTTAAACAAGGTGTACAGTCGCCAGCAGGTAAAGCTATCCCAAACTGTCAAATTTTCCCAATTGAACATAAACCTTATTCCTTTGCAATAAAGTTGAAAAACCATCAAATAAATTTGACAGATTGGGGTAGCTTGATGTGCTGGCCTCTGTACATAGTGATTACGCAAACTACAGGCCCCAATAGCCATATTGTCAGTTATAAATAAAATAGTAGAAACGTTTATTGTGAATCAGGTAAGTGTTTTCTTGGAAAAACACAATATTCTGACAAATGCACATGGTTTCCGACGTGGGCGGAGCACGGCGACGGCCTTGGCGCGGTTCGCGGACGACGTCAATGAGTGTTTGGATCAGCGGAAGCAGGTGGTGGTGGTCTACATTGATTTCAAAAAAGCATTTGACACCTTTGAGCACCACCAGCTGCTTCGGACCATGGAGGAGAGTGGGGTCGCGGGACCATTGAACAGGTGGTTCCGTGCCTACCTCACAGACCGGTCACTGCGAACAGTCATTGAAGGCATCGTCGGAGAGCCCAAACACGTCTCGTGTGGTGTGCCAACCGGATCCGTGTTTGGTCCCGTTGGATACATCATGCATGTCAACAGCATGTGCAATGTGGTTTGTAAACGTCGCATATATATGTTTGCTGATGATACTTGTCTAGTGCACGCAGATAAAGATTTAAATTTAATTGAAAGTAACATCCAGGAGGATTTTACTAATATCATTAAGTGGGCTCACGACAATGGCATCATGATCAACATAAATAAAACCAAATGTATGCATATACGATCTCCTTATCTTAAAAAGGTCGAACGTCCGCCGCGCATAGTGGGGCATGGCTATGAGTGTCTGCACTGTGAGGGAATGACGCTGTGTGCGTGTGCAAACATTGAGGTGGTGGAAGAATACAGGTACCTACTTGGGTTTAATCATCGACAAAAACTTCTCGTGGAAAACACACATTATGCACTTATGTGACAAACTCAGGTACAGTCGCCAGCAGGTCAAGCTATCCCAAACTGTCAAATTTTCCCAATTGAACATAAACCTTATTCCTTTGGAATAAAGTTGAAAAACTATCAAAGAAAGGAGACGTTTCATTTTTGTATGGGACTCCGGCCATAACATGTACATTTTAGAAAATCTGGAAAACGAACCCTTGAATACAATAAATAATGTTTTTTTTCATAATAACTGATATTTTTATGGCACTAAATAAAAACTGAAAATGTTTGACGTTTGATAGGAACATCGACAGCCAGCCATGACAGGTTGGAGATGACGTTTACATAACCTAGAATTTGACAAAACTGTGTTATTGTGATTGTTGTTTTCGGTATGACATTTAAGAGGGGCTCGTAGCCAAGTGCTAACAGCCCCACGGGTCAATCGATCAGGATAAACAACTAAGCTTGCTGCGGTCCGTGCATTGGTGACCATCTTTACATAGGTACCGAGACTCGTCCGTGCCTCGGAAAGCACGATATGCCGTTGTTCCCGGCTGTCATTCGTGGATCTTTGACAGTCGTTTCGGGTAGTCAGAAGCCCGAAAGTATGATAACCAGTCTGAGTGCGCCCGCAAGTTGTAGTCACCGCCTGCGATATGTGAGTGGTGAGACGGAGGAGGGTGTCGTTGACAAGATTGGCAGACTGAGTTAGCTTGGCCTTTGTCTACCTCCCCAATCTCACCGCTCAAGTACCTACCTCAGGCGGTGACTACAACTTGCGCGCGCACTATACTAAAGGGCATCGTGTTACCCAGTAACTGGGTTGTGGAGGTCAGATAGGCAGCCGCTCCATGTAAAATACTGGTATTTAGTTGCATCCAATGCTAGGCACATGTTATAATATTTAAAGTAATCGGATGAAAGGTGAAAACATAATTGTGGAATAAGTGCATAGATGTTCTACACATAAATGAAACTACAATGTTCAATCTACAATCCACAAAAGTAGAATGTTTATTCTTTAACGATGAATTGAGTCGTCACACTTTCTTATAATTATTAAAAAAAGTTGTTTATGATAGATTTATTAATATCTTATCATAATAGCAAAGAAATTTATATGCCTTTATACATAAATATTTATCGTCCAAGTGATATAATTATGTTTAAATGTAACATGGTTTCTGGACGAAAGCAGAATGCAAGTAAGACGACGCCATGTTCAATAGATTATGGCAATACTTTCAAAAACTATTATTTTTTGTGCCGGAGTAATCAAGGGAATTTTCAGAAAAGAATGTTTTTCCACAGTTCGTGGAATTATTTCCTATTTTTTCATAACTGTACAGTTTATGGCCGAAAATGAAACATCTCCTTTGACAGATTGGGTAGCTTGATGTGCTGGCCTCTGTACATCCTTGTAAAATTCCACCACCTTAGTTGTGTGCTGGATAGGGCAACATTGTACAGACGCAGGTCAACCTACCCCAAACTGTCAAATTTTCCCAATAGAACATGAACCTTATACTTACGGCATAAAGTTGAAAATCTATCAAATAAATTTGACAGATTGGAGTAGCTTGATGTGCTGGCGTCTGTACATGGTCTACTATAAACTGGTGGACTCACTGCTTTCTTATGGGCTGGCATACTATGGTAGCACATTTAAAACATATTTGGATAAAATAAATATGCAAATCAGATTCATGAAACTATTAGTAGATAAAAGTACAAAAAACCGTTGTAAAAGTAGTGATTACGAAGACTTATTTTTAGAATATAAAATGCTGCCGGTTCATCAGAGGGTAGTGTTGTCAGTAGCATTTTTTTTTTTTGGGCGGGAATTCATCAAATAACTTCTCCCGCTCTGGGTGGAGCAGGAGAGCGACTCAGACTTTTACTGACTAAAACCCACCCGTGTTCCCTAAGTAGCCCGTATGCCAGGGGCTGCGGTATCTCTGTCGAACAAACCCGCACCCCTGGCAGAGTAGCTTTAGAACAGTATTGTAGCAATGAATTTAAAAACAATATTATACGCACAAAACCTCAAAAGAACAACAATATGATAAGTTTTGTAGTGCCCACATGCCTAGTTATAATGTAATATTATAATATCATTGCCCACATGTAATAATTATTATGGTCGAAGCTGTGTAGAAATGTGTTAGTCCCAACTATTTTGAATAACCTTCCAGATGATATAAATGATTGCATCACAAAAACCTCCTATACATAAGTACCTCTTTAATATTCATATACCTACCTATATTAAAACCTCACTGTAGAGAATAATAAAAAAAAACGATGTTTGTTTTAGAAACGTATGCAATAGAATGCAAGTTTTAACTAAGCTTAAGTGGACAAGTGTAAGTATTAAAAAAACTATGTTATTAATTAGACACGTGCAAAAGTGGAGCTACGTCTGCCAACAAACTGCTATGCAGTTTGGCGGAGGTACCTAAATGTAACCTACACGAACTGTTTTTTTGTGAATAAACACTTTTTCATATTTTTTTAATTTAATTAACCTCAACGTAACTACCGAAGTACCGACGTCGGGCCTGAGTGGCCGCGCCGCGCGCCGTGGAGGATTCACAAGTTGATAGATTGAACCACGAAAGAAGGATTGAACACTCCCCCCCCCCCCCTCCCCCATGAAAAACACGAACTCCTCAGTAGCTGCGAATTTAGTTGCGCCAACGCAACGCGACGGGTGACACCATTGAGTGAGGACTTGAGGAGTGCTGTCGAACACGATTTTGTGAAGTTACTCATTTGGCCTCTCAGTCCTGACGTCGGTAGTTCCGTTAGTTTTTTTTTGAACCACTTTCAAAATGAAAATGCTTGTTAAGAGAAATTACTGTTTTTTTGAAAATGGATGTAAAAAATCCACCTAAGTCCACTTAAACTCATTAAGAAATGAACGTACCAGTGATAAGCGCTTATTACACTTGGCTGAATTTAGTCATCTAAATTCAGTCGTTACTGAATTTAGTCAAGTGTAATCGCAATTAGCAAGTTAGCATCCATAGCTTATAATGTTGCTTCTGAATTTAGATGACTAGTTAGATGACTAAATTCAGCCAAGTGTAATAAGCGCTTCTTTAAAAAACCGATTTGTTTAGAATGTGCCAGGCTTTGTCCTGATGGTGAGAATTTTTGTCTATTGAACATTTATTTAAAGCATTCCAGATGATTTTATTTACACGTATTTTTTACTTTCTTTCGACGTCCATCTTACTGTTTTGTCGGTCAAATGATATCTGTTTTCCAAGGTAAATGTAGCTGTTGACATAACATAAAGGTGTGTTTTTATCAGATCTTTTCTGGTTGATGAAGGGATTTGAGTAATATTCCGCGAGTCTGATCGAGTCTAAATTAGGTTTAAAGAATACCTTTCGACTCGATCAGACCCGTGGACTTCAATGACATCAGACGAACAAAGTAACCTTGAACTGACGCTGGTGCATCACCTGGAATTTCCAACATACTCATGTTACTCACCAACAAACAGCAAAAGTATATAATATGAAATCGCCAGACGAGGCCCAGCAATAATGAATGTTATAACATTTTCATTTGCCGTCCCCCGACGTGACAATGCTTTGATCAAAATATTACCTACAACTTAAAAGGCCAATATTTTTTTACAACTTAAAAACCCAGTATCGGGGTTTAAAAAGAAAAAACTTTATTTCTAATAGATATAGATAGCTAACGTAACTAAGTTATTTTTTATAGAAGTACAGTAGGACGCACGTCATAGGTAACGAAACCAATATACTCTATTGAAACAAGCGTAGTACGATAGGCCAGCTCAAGATCAAAGCGTTTCCACAGACGCGACGTGCGGCTGACTGTACTGGACCTATAGACAAAATACGTTTCTGTTAGCGTTCACGCCATACGCTACGCCAAAATGTATGGAAATGACATTACCTGCAGAAAGAACACGACGTAACCAGTGGCGTAGCGAGGGGGGGCGGAGGGGCGGACCGCCCCGGGCGCCACCATTAGAAGGGCGGCAAAATTTGTAAATAGTTATTTATGATACTAGTGCGGTAAGTTGGTTTTTACAAACGAGTAGACGAACGTAAGCCCGAGACGAAGTCGAGGGCTTACCATAGTCACGAGTTTGTAAATACCAATTTCTGCACGTGTGTCATACAATGTTTTTCAACACATTTGCGAGAAAACAGTACAATATGTACTGAAACATACTTTTTCATTATTATCACTAATTTAATAGCAAATAAGAAATTAAATTGCCGCCGATCTTAGCGGCAAGAGACCGTTTTCTGCAATTTGCGACTCATTCAAAATATCAGGTGGAGTAGATTCCATATTAATATCAGATTCCTCGCTTGAACTCATATTAGGTCTTTACCTATGAAATTGCCGTTCTGCAGTACTGGCCATTTCAAATCAAAATAATTTTTGTTTGGCTAAGAATTCTAATTTCAAATTAATTTTATTTTAAAAACATGGATTTTTTTTTCTAAAAGTAGTCATTTCTTTATTGATTAGTGTTACATTTTCATCGCATTTCAATCTTTTTCGTCATCATGGATACGTTAAAAATTCGAGTAATTATGGAATATGAGTACCGTCGTGGCAGCAACGCGGCACAAGCGGCACGCAACATCAATGACGTTTACGGAGCTAACACTACAAACCAACGCACCACCTGTTATTGGTTTGCTCGCTTCCGTTCTGGAAATTTCGACCTGAAAAATGAACCTCGCGGTCGTCCGAAGACTTTGGTCGACAATGACGAATTAAAGGCGATTGTGGAAGCTGATGATACACAATCTACGGCTGAATTAGCAGAAGCTTTCGACGTTAGCGTCAAAACAATATTGGTCCATTTGCGTCAAATTGGCAAGGTAAAAAAGCTTGACAAATGGGTGCCCCACGAACTCAATGATCGCCAGCGCGAAGTACGCGTCGAGACGTGCCTTGCACTGCTCAACAGACACACAAATGAAGGAATTTTGAACCGCATTGTTACCTGCGATGAAAAATGGATTCTGTTTGATAACCGTAAGCGCTCAGCAAGTTGGTTGGATCCTGGTTCAGCACCTAAACAATGCCCTAAACGAAAACTTACCCCTAGAAAAGTGATGGTCACTGTTTGGTGGTCTAGCGCCGGTGTGATTCATCACAGCTTCTTACCAAACGGGGTGAGCATTACTGCAGATGTGTACTGTGAAGAACTGAACACAATGATGGAGAAGCTGGCGCATCTCCAACCAGCATTGGTCAATCGCTCGTCTCCGCTGCTCCTGCACGACAACGCGCGACCTCATACTGCACAGCAGACGGTCTCCAAGTTGCAAGAACTGGGGTTGGAAGCTCTCCGTCATCCGCCCTACTCACCAGACCTTGCGCCTACAGACTACTACTTTTTCCAGAATTTGGATAACTTCTTGGCGGGAAAAAAATTTAATACCCGAGAGGCAGTACAAAATGCCTTTGAAGAATTTGTTGCCTCCCGTCCAGCTGATTTCTTTAAGAAGGGCATCAATAAACTGCCACTGCGATGGCAAAGATGCATTGATTGCATGGGTGATTACTTCGATTAATACAAATAAAAAAATCATGAAAAAAATTCGTTTAAATTTTTTCATACAAAACGGCAATTTCATAGGTAAAGACCTATTATTATTAGGTTTATAAACAGTCGAAAAGCCGCGACAATCTTTGACGTTTCTAATATGAAAATGGCGCGAATTTACAAATGGCGCCACATGCACGTGGTGAAAATCAGAACTAAATCTTTCGTCTCATTTACTCTTTAGTATTAAAGTAAGACAAAATTCAGCAAAAGCGCTTCCAAGGAGGTTCGATCAGTCAGCTTATTTATTCTCGTAATATGAAACTCCTTGGTGGAATTCTTATAATATTTTTCAACACATTTGCTCAAAAACTGCATTTACGATGCCTGCATACATGGTTCGAAAGTTAAAAATTACGCACTAATAAAACGGAACGTGCGGTAAAATAGGTACTCTCACCTAAGTACCTATTTTACCGCATACCTCGTTGTATGGCACCGTGCGTATTCTTTACGGTTTTTTTTTAATTTCCATAAAATATTATAAGAATTTCGTCCAAGGAGTTTCACATTACGAGAATAAATAAGCTGACTGATCGAACCTCCTTGGAAACGATTTTGCTCAATACGTTTGTCTCACTTTAATAATAAAGAGTAAATGAGATGAAAGATGTAGTTCTAATTTTCACCACGGGCATGTGGCGCCATTTGTAAATTCGCGCCATTTTCATATTAGAAACGTCAAAGATTGTTGCGAGTTTCCGACTGATATTTATAAACAAACTTTTATTATGAGTTCAAGCGAGGAAACTTATATTAATATGGAATCTACTCCACCTGATATTTTGAATGAGGCGCAAATTGCAGGAAACGGTCTCTAGCCGCCAAAATTGGAGAGCGCCATTTAATGATGTATAGGTTTGTTTAATTACATATTGAACTGTTTTCTCGCAGATGTGTTGAAAAACATTGTATGACACACGTGCAGAAATTGGTTTTTACAAACTCGTGACTATGGTAAGCCCTCGACTTCGTCTCGGGCTTACATTTGTCAACTCGTTTGTGAAAACCAACTTACCGCACTAGTATCATAAATAACTATTATGGAAATTAAAAAAAAAACCGTTAAGAATACGCACGGTGCTATACAACGGGGAATGCGGTAAAATAGGTACTTAGGTGAGAGTACCTATTTTACCGCACGTTCCGTTGTATGGTGCGTAATTTTTAACTTTCGAACCATGTATACAGGCTTCGTAAATGCAGTTTTTTAGCAAATGTGTTGAAAAATATATTTTGTGCTGTCACTGGCGGTCAGTCAGACTATTAATTTTTCAAGAAGTTAGCTTTTACCCACTTGCACATATTAAATGTCCCTCCCGCCCAAAACAATTGTTGCAAATCACGAGTGGCGATGGCGGTCGGCCCTTGTATTTAGACGTGTACGGTATTAAGGTGTGCGCGCGACGCGTATGCGTGCACGCACACTGTCACACCATGCGTGTACACGTCTAAACAATAACTATAAAAATAGCCTCTTGACTGCTCATAAGGGCGACTCAGGCTCACAACACATAAATGAAATTGCACTTATGTTAGATGACATATGAGGGGGCATTTTAGTTTTGACCAGTAGGCCAATTCTCGTAAATACGAACGTTCACAATCTAGTCGCTGCTTTAACTGCTGGTTGCTAGTTTAACTTATGAAAATCGGCAAGAAATGATCGAATCGATCTTCGTTTTTAACACAGTTATGTTACTTACACATGTATAGAGTACCTACAGACGCTTGCACATCAAGCTACTCCAATCTATCAAATTTCTTTGATAGATTTCAAACTTTATCACAAATGAACAAGGTTCATGTTCAATTGGGAAAATTTGACAGTTTGGGGTAGCTTGATGTCTGTACATCGTTTTGAAATAAGTGTTTTTCGATCAATTCTTTTATTTCGTTACGTTTTTTTCACACTAACACCAACATTATTATTTTTACGACGTCAAAGGGGCGGCAAATTAAGACTCCGCCCCGGGCGACAGTGATTCACGCTACGCCACTGGACGTAACCTTTCCGCAGGTAATGTCATTCCCATACATTTTGGCGTAGCGTTTGGCGTGAACGCTAACAGAAATGCGTTTTGTCTAGGCCTGCTGGACACACACGCAGAGACTATTATAGTAATAAAGAATCTCGTGGTGGCAAAATACATTTATTAATAAAATTTAATTTACTCTTAAAACTACAACAGTTTGGTGTTCGAGGGTACTCTACTATTTGATCGTAGTAGTTCTACGAGTCCTAGTTCTGCGTTTCGGTGTCCTTTTCGTTCCTTTCGTTCTTGTCGTTGTTGTCGGAGACAGAGTCGGTCTGGTCGGCCTCCCACCACCCGCTAGAACAACATAAATATATATACAGGTATCATTACACATGACTAGATAGCTAGGTAGGGCAGGATACCTATAATGCACGGGCGTAGCCAGGGGAGGGTTTTGGAGTTTCAAACACCCCCCGAAAACTTCAGATATTAACCTTTCAACTCCCACAACTGCCAGACGAAAAAGTGGCGTCAGTACCGTAAAGGCCCGACGTCATTTGACACTTGAGATTTTTTCGTTCGGCGAGCAAAAAAAACGTCCGTGTCGATTTTTTGTTGCCTCCAGCTACTTAGAGATAAGTTTTATGGCTTCCTGAATAGGCAAACCATAACATAAACATTGTGAGTCGTTCTAAAATACGTTGTAGTTTATTAAAAACAATGGAAATTAGAGACAATGACTGAGCATGTCTTTGTTCCCGTTTGTTGTTGATTTGTCATAGAACTGCTGTCTCAATTTGCTCGAAATTTTGGATGTTACTTATTGAATAGACTAATAATCGAACAGCAGTATTTTTTTGGGAATCCTACTCAACATTTTCGTAATATTTAAACTCAAACTTCATATCGCGCGGAGGTCAACGCCCGTGTTGTGCACTCGAACATTCAAAGGGTTTATATAACTATTTTTCTCATTAAATAGAATGAGATTCTTATTCTAATAAGAAAATACATTGTTTACATACCATTTTATACACCAGGATCCACATAATTCACCATGAATCACTCAAAATAAACACAATTCTCATATCACTGCACATTGTTCACAAAGGTTTGTTTACGTTTCATATTTCGTCGAAATATAAGTTTTTATGATGCTATTTGATACAAATATTACCTAAAACGATGTAAAAACTACTTCTAAATGAATATTTATCCACTTATCGTCGAAAACACACAAATAATAAGAAAAAACACTATAAAACTAGAGAGCATACCACGAAAAAGTACCGATGACCAACGAGTTCGAAACGTCACTTTCAACTTTTTTTTTCGTGTTACCAGATTATATTTTCCATAGAGATTTAGTTCAACCAACTGTGTGTGTAACTAGCATTACAGTAAAATTGTCGCAGACGATATAGAACTTTATTTATATTCAGAAATAAGGCTAAAAACCGCCTGAACGGCGCGGTCGGGGATGCGACCACAAGCCTTTTGGGACTAAAAAATGGCGGTTTCGAATGCGACCAAAAGGCGCTGAGCGGCATTCATAGAATTAAAATAAGAACTAACTATTACCTACATTAAAATGTACAGTGTTATGGATTTTTGGTACGTTATTTTTTTATTTAGCTTATAGTTTATACTGTCCCACTGCTCGAAAAAGGCCTCCCCCAATTCCTTTTATTCACATCTTTAATATTTTTCTTATTCAGGGGTATGTACTTTTAGTCTTTTTATTTTCTTGAACCCCCCCCCCCCCCCTACTAAAACCTGGCTACGCCCGTGCTATAATGTAATATGTATACACATGTTTTGAACAAATACATGATCTCATCTTATAGCCGAACTTCAGCTACAATATACAAAGCGATCCGTAAATTACATGCAGTTCAGCCTAAGAGCTTGTCGGCTGCTTAACCGGACTTGCCTGTGGCTACCACAATGGATGAAGGCCTCCAGCCAGGGCTACAAAACATAAAATTAAACGACTACACGCTAGCGGCACCCACTGTGGCGTACGGACCTCGGCTTAGGGCGTCGATGGGAGAGGGCAGCAAGGGACAAGCTAGATTGGATTGATTATTAATTTAGGAACAAATTTAAAACTACTGGGGGCCTACTCTCAAAGCACGAACTCCGTAATCTCGGTAAGCTACGGGCGTTTCCTACTCCGTATCACTTACGGACCTATGATTAATTTGGGGCCCAAAACAAATAACTACACGATTTGACAGCTGTCTTTACATGGTTTTACCCTTCCAAAAATGTTAATTAATCAGCTGTAGGAGTCATTTCGAAGTTTCGAACTATTTTCGTACGGCCCGTATTTTCGTTGACGTAGTTAAAGAGTGGCCCCCCAGACACGGGCTGTAGGGCACGGGATTGGGACGTCGCGGTAGGCCTCGGTAGTGTCTCCTGGAGGAGAGACTACTAGGGTATTTATTTATTTATTTACACTTTAAGCACACAAATGTACAGAGGCGGACTTAATGCCATAGGCATTAAGTCGGTAGGGTATGCCTCGGTCGGCGAATCATACTAATTTATTTTTTAACCATTAATGTACACACTATAAAAACAGACAAGAAGATTAGAACAGAAAAATAGGTACAGAGGTGATGCTTATTTCTAAAGAAATCTCTTCCAGCATACCTGCGGTAGTCGAAGAAACGCTTGGATAGTGGCCGTTCTGAGATCCACAAAGCAGATTCTCATTGCGGTCATAAAAGCGGCTCCCGTAACCTTTCTAAGCAAACGGTTTTGCATGGCTTGCTATGGAGATGGAAGACTTCAGCTTGGGCGAAGACGCATGCATAAGGGGAACATATGACCTCGATGTAAATGCACGTTATTACTTAGCCACAATCCCTTCTAAGTTTCATATAGCAGTATTTTTTTTTTTACCGTGTCTGGGAATCTCTGTTGTGGTTGTAGTGTTGTCCAGTTGTGTGGTTGTCCAAATGTCATACTCCGGCACCCACATGCCAATATCGAGCGGCTCGAACCCAAAGTCTGTCATATAGCTCTGGCCCCTATATTCTACTCTTGTCATAGAGAAGTCTTCGTAGTAAGTACCCTCTTCCCACTTCCACTCCTGGACGTCTAGGAGAGTCATGTTCTTCTGGAATCCCCACGCGAACATCTCGAAGAGGCATTTGTCGGAGAACATGATGAATACGGCGACATCGAACACTGAACCTGTATCATAGAAATTAAATAAGATGTTATTAATTACTACCCGACTATGGTGAAGCAAAAAGGGGGTTATGGTTTTGACCGGTGTGTATGTATATAATATGTGTGTTCATCTGTACCTACCGCGTCTATCTGTGTGTATGTTCGCGATAAACTCAAAAACTACTGAACGGATTTTCATGCGGTTTTCACCAATAGACAGTCATTCATGAGGAAAGTTTAGGTGTATAATATTTTTAGGGGTACGCGGGCGCAGCCGCTGGCAAAAGCTTGTTTATTATTATGTACAATTGTAACAGTTTACAAGAAAAGAGTGAGGTACCTTTGTAGAAATAACACGATGGTCCGAAATTCACCCTCGGACAGTAATGCTTGACCCTCATCTCCGACACCGCCGACGCGTTCCGTAGCTCCAACGTCATGCAAGTGTATTCCACCATTTCTATTAATGTTAACTGACAACAAAACATATCATGTTAGAGCAGGTTCATTATGATATCAATAGAATCTTTAACATAGAATACCTACGGCCGATGCAATGTGGCAGCATTAGGCTCTCTCTCTCTTCTCTTCTCTCATTCACACTCGGCCCAAGTCACCATTTGATTCCCAAAAATGTTATTGCGCAGTTTTCTGCACCAAGTTTGAACTGGCTATGATTTATAGTAGGTAGTTAGGTAGGTACATTCTATTCCATTTCTTTTGTTTGTCGCCCCACCAAAAAGCCCTGTACACAGTCAATCTCGATCTCGATTGTCGGATTGATGCATCTGATCGCTTATCAATCTGGATCGTGATCATTGATTTTGATCACGGATCGCAATCGAGATTGACCGTGTACGGGGCAATCCACACGTTAACATTGTAAATTATGGTATTACATCTATTTTAATACAGTCCACTTCTTCTTTCATTATAAGCTTAGTTGAGCCCATTCATTTTTTTTTTTTTAATCTTAAGTAATTAGTCATAGCTGTAAGTAGAGGTGGCGGGATTTGTTCGCGGACTTGATGTTCAATGCACTGCTTAGCGTTGAGGTTGAAAATCGAATAGTGTGGTGGCTCGTTTACACTCTCGCTTCGCGGCTCGTCTCGTGCACAGGTCAAGATAATCAATACATATATGTTTACACTCTCGCGGCGCGTTCAGTTGTTTTCGAACTATCGACTACACCCCGCGCGCTTCCCCCGCGAGCCTCTTTGACTCGTAGGGCTCGCGTTGCAAGCGGTTTTTTCGGCGAGGCGAGCCACGAGCGCACCGATTACACACGTATCTCGTGGTTCGGCTCACGGCTCGTCTCGCCGCTCGCACGAGAGTGTAAACGAGGTATGGAGGTATTTTCGACGCGCTACGTTGCACTCTATTCGTTTTTCGACTCGGGGCGTAAAGAGGCCGTTTACGTTTTTTTTTTTCAGATTTCGCTGATTTACGTGATTATACAGTTAAAATACTGCAATTCTATATTTCTATAAGTTTTAACGCACCATTTATGAAGGATCATTTCAATTATGATCTACTTTTGAATGAGCTACTTTTTATTCCAAAGCTGGAGATACGCCTCTCCAATTACACGCTATTTAGCTCGACTCTCGGCAACTCTCATCAAGCTGCTACCCTGCGAAGATCATCACTCCACCTAGCCTACGTTTGCCTATTCGTGGTCTCCACCCAACAACACGTCTACCCCAACGGTAACCGGTTCTACGGCTAATGTGGCCGGCCCATTGCCAGTTCAGCTTCATATTTCGTATACGGCCTCTTAAAGGCCCCTGCAAACGGGGCGCGACTCACGCAAACCAATTTATATGAAAACATTATGGAAATTGTTCTATAAGTGTCGCGTCGCGGCTGTTTGAAGAGGCCTTAAAAATCCAGCGCGCAAAATGTCCCGCCGAGATTATATTACGAGTACGTCCGGGGGGTTGTCAGCTCATCTTTGGGTACAGAACCAAAAAAAAATACTTTATTACTTACATTGTAGTTGAGGAACTGGTACTGATTGTTGTCAGTTCGCAATATAATCGATTCTCTGAATACCAAGTTGATTTTTTCTTCAGGATCGCACGCGCCGAACTTCTGGTACATTTCGCTAGCTGAAATAAACATTAACACATTTGAAGAGTACAGTTAAATAGCGATCACGTGTGGCTATACTCAAATAAACAGGCAGGGAAACGGTTTATTTAGCAAATTGACTATCAAGAGTGACTGGCTGTCCGGCAAAGTAAGCATACGCATACTCAGCCTATAACGTTCCCACATTTGGGACATAGGCCTCCTCTCTATGAGAGGGAGTGGGCCGTAATCCACCACGCAGGCCCAGTGCGGTTTAGTAGATGTCACATGTCCTCGAAATTTTAGTTCTAGGACATGCTGGTTTCCTCACAATGTTTTTCTTCACCGTTTTGAGAGCAGTGGTGATGAAAATATTTGCACAAAGTAAAGCGCCCGTCTGGGTTCGAACCCGCGCCCTACAACTCGTAAGTCGGGCCCATTACCACTGGGCCAGCACTGCTGCGGCAAAGTAAAGTGGATGCCTAACTGGGCTCGACTTACAAGTCATAAGCCGAAGGCCGTTCCGGCCAGTACTACCACCGTGCACCGGTCGGATTGTATGCCACCCAATGCGCAAGATCTATATAACATCTATACTATTCTATACTAATAATAGGTCTTTACCTATGAAATTGCCGTTTTGTATGAAAAAATTTAAACGAATTTTTTTCATGAATTTTTTATTTGTATTAATCGAAGTAATCACCCATGCAATCAATGCATCTTTGCCATCGCAGTGGCAGTTTATTGATGCCCTTCTTAAAGAAATCAGCTGGACGGGAGGCAACAAATTCTTCAAAGGCATTTTGTACTGCCTCTCGGGTATTACATTTTTTTCCCGCCAAGAAGTTATCCAAATTCTGGAAAAAGTAGTAGTCTGTAGGCGCAAGGTCTGGTGAGTAGGGCGGATGACGGAGAGCTTCCAACCCCAGTTCTTGCAACTTGGAGACCGTCTGCTGTGCAGTATGAGGTCGCGCGTTGTCGTGCAGGAGCAGCGGAGACGAGCGATTGACCAATGCTGGTTGGAGATGCGCCAGCTTCTCCATCATTGTGTTCAGTTCTTCACAGTACACATCTGCAGTAATGCTCACCCCGTTTGGTAAGAAGCTGTGATGAATCACACCGGCGCTAGACCACCAAACAGTGACCATCACTATTCTAGGGGTAAGTTTTCGTTTAGGGCATTGTTTAGGTGCTGAACCAGGATCCAACCAACTTGCTGAGCGCTTACGGTTATCAAACAGAATCCATTTTTCATCGCAGGTAACAATGCGGTTCAAAATTCCTTCATTTGTGTGTCTGTTGAGCAGTGCAAGGCACGTCTCGACGCGTACTTCGCGCTGGCGATCATTGAGTTCGTGGGGCACCCATTTGTCAAGCTTTTTTACCTTGCCAATTTGACGCAAATGGACCAATATTGTTTTGACGCTAACGTCGAAAGCTGCTGCTAATTCAGCCGTAGATTGTGTATCATCAGCTTCCACAATCGCCTTTAATTCGTCATTGTCGACCAAAGTCTTCGGACGACCGCGAGGTTCATTTTTCAGGTCGAAATTTCCAGAACGGAAGCGAGCAAACCAATAACAGGTGGTGCGTTGGTTTGTAGTGTTAGCTCCGTAAACGTCGTTGATGTTGCGTGCCGCTTGTGCCGCGTTGCTGCCACGACGGTACTCATATTCCATAATTACTCGAATTTTTAACGTATCCATGATGACGAAAAAGATTGAAATGCGATGAAAATGTAACACTAATCAATAAAGAAATGACTACTTTTAGAAAAAAAAAACCATGTTTTTAAAATAAAATTAATTTCAAATTAGAATTCTTAGCCAAACAAAAATTATTTTGATTTGAAATGGCCAGTACTGCAGAACGGCAATTTCATAGGTAAAGACCTAATATTATGAAGAGGTAAAGTTTGTGAATTGTGAGTTTGTAGGGGGTAATCTCTGGATCGACTGAACCGATTTTGAAAATTCTTTTACCAATAGAAAGCCACGTTATTTGTGAGTGGCATAGGCTATACAACATTATTTTTAGTATGTGCGAAACCTGAATATAGTTTGTTCAGAATAAGGAAGTGAATCGATTCCAATAGTTTTTACACCATGTTATATTTTTCCCAAAAAAAATTTTTTTTTTAGTATCACCAGTTAGTTACAAAAGAATCGCCATACGGTTAGGTACAGTCGCCAGCAGGTCAAGCTATCCCAAACTGTCAAATTTTCCTAATTGAACATAAACCTTATTCCTTTGTAATAAAGTGGAAAAACTATCGAAGAAATTTGACAGATTGGGGTAGCTTGATGTGCTGGCCTCTGTACCTACTGCCAAATTAGGTATTATCAATAAGCAAAATACGACGCTGGCCGCGCGGGCGGCGCGTACGTCCTATTGTGACCATGTTTATGTGGACAACTAGCCCTACGTTCCGAGATACGATAATATCGATTTGAGCGCGCTCACACCCGTTCCGAATTGGTGTGAGCGCGATAACGATTTCTCGCGAAACGTCATAGATGGCGTCATGACATTCGCCATCTTGCGATAACGCCGACCATGCAATTTACTAATATTTTCAATAAATTATTGACCGAAGAAGATAGATACTTCATCCATTGTTATAGGTAGGTAGGTTCTTAATTTTTCTTCGAATAGTATTAAACTCACTATTTGTGTGTGACTTAATTTGAACTTTATAATAGGTCTTTACCTATGAAATTGCCGTTTTGTATGAAAAAATTTAAACGAATTTTTTTCATGAATTTTTTATTTGTATTAATCGAAGTAATCACCCATGCAATCAATGCATCTTTGCCATCGCAGTGGCAGTTTATTGATGCCCTTCTTAAAGAAATCAGCTGGACGGGAGGCAACAAATTCTTCAAAGGCATTTTGTACTGCCTCTCGGGTATTAAATTTTTTTCCCGCCAAGAAGTTATCCAAATTCTGAAAAAAGTAGTAGTCTGTAGGCGCAAGGTCTGGTGAGTAGGGCGGATGACGGAGAGCTTCCAACCCCAGTTCTTGCAACTTGGAGACCGTCTGCTGTGCAGTATGAGGTCGCGCGTTGTCGTGCAGGAGCAGCGGAGACGAGCGATTGACCAATGCTGGTTGGAGATGCGCCAGCTTCTCCATCATTGTGTTCAGTTCTTCACAGTACACATCTGCAGTAATGCTCACCCCGTTTGGTAAGAAGCTGTGATGAATCACACCGGCGCTAGACCACCAAACAGTGACCATCACTTTTCTAGGGGTAAGTTTTCGTTTAGGGCATTGTTTAGGTGCTGAACCAGGATCCAACCAACTTGCTGAGCGCTTACGGTTATCAAACAGAATCCATTTTTCATCGCAGGTAACAATGCGGTTCAAAATTCCTTCATTTGTGTGTCTGTTGAGCAGTGCAAGGCACGTCTCGACGCGTACTTCGCGCTGGCGATCATTGAGTTCGTGGGGCACCCATTTGTCAAGCTTTTTTACCTTGCCAATTTGACGCAAATGGACCAATATTGTTTTGACGCTAACGTCGAAAGCTGCTGCTAATTCAGCCGTAGATTGTGTATCATCAGCTTCCACAATCGCCTTTAATTCGTCATTGTCGACCAAAGTCTTCGGACGACCGCGAGGTTCATTTTTCAGGTCGAAATTTCCAGAACGGAAGCGAGCAAACCAATAACAGGTGGTGCGTTGGTTTGTAGTGTTAGCTCCGTAAACGTCGTTGATGTTGCGTGCCGCTTGTGCCGCGTTGCTGCCACGACGGTACTCATATTCCATAATTACTCGAATTTTTAACGTATCCATGATGACGAAAAAGATTGAAATGCGATGAAAATGTAACACTAATCAATAAAGAAATGACTACTTTTAGAAAAAAAAATCCATGTTTTTAAAATAAAATTAATTTGAAATTAGAATTCTTAGCCAAACAAAAATTATTTTGATTTGAAATGGCCAGTACTGCAGAACGGCAATTTCATAGGTAAAGACCTAATATATTTCTTATTTTTTATTATTATTGTAACTACTTGAGTTTTATTTAGATAACCCACAGATACTTTTCTTATTTTCTTGTTGTAATTTAAAAACATAATAACTGGCAATGAAATGTCCGCCACGCCCGGCGGCTTGTAGCGCTTTGTGAGTGCATTGTTCACAAATTAATATAGATAATCGCTCGGAACAGGTTTAGTTCCTGTATTTTTACGTTTTGTTTTGCTTTTTTATGTACGTTTATGTGATTACTTGTTTGTTATAAGTATAAAAAATATGTATTAGGTACCTATGTCAAACTGTTTTGTACTCCTCGTCACTGTCCTCCCTAAAGGTTCATTAGAAAACCAGCGTCAGACAGCATCAGTCTGTCTGGTATTAATGCTGAAATGAACCTTTTTGGCGCAGCCGTGAGGCACACACTGTTACAGTTATTTATTTTCACTTTATTTTTTGTTGTATTTTGTGTTTCACGAACTGTGTCCAAATAAACGGTATTCTTTCTTTCTAATATCATCGTGAGCGCTGTCAGAAATGACAGTTGGGCTGTTTTGTTTTGATTCGCATCGTATCTTTAACTAACTTTGATTTATTTGAAATAGTGCTTCTATCTAAGAAGAAGAAATGTGTGGTGTATACAAGTCTAATATCGTGAAAATATGTTTTAACGTTGAGTGAGCATTTTTATCGCGATCACGAGCGTTCCGTTTTGATGACAAAAATGACGGTTTTTAACTGTCAGAATCGTGATATCTAACTCGGAACGCAAATTATCGATGTGAGCGCTCACAGCGCTATTTTTCTAATACGGAATGCGCCCTATGTAACTAACAATAACTAATAATAACTTTGTGATTTTTCATGATACAGCTTTTAAATTTTGTACATAAGTGTGTACTTATGAAAGATTCTATGTAGATACTTTACATAAGAATACTAGACACGTGTTTCAGGTTTCGCATATACTAAAAATAAAGGTTGTATATCAACCCCAAAAAATTAAAAGACTTTTTCGTGGTGGTCGTATTTGCAAAGCAAGTCGGAGAAAAAACGGTTGAACGAAAACTTTTCTTACGAACGCTGCAAAAATGTTAGCGACAGCATATCTAACTTTTATATTTAAGTCACAAAAAGTAATTTCTAATTAAATTAAAATCATTTAAATCGCTAGGTCATGTTTATTAGTCACTAGCAGCGCTTCGCGGTTTCACCCGCGTAGTTCCCGTTCTCGTGGTTATACGGGGATAAAGTATAGCCTATGTCACCCGGGGATAGTGTAGCTTTCCAACAGTGAAAGATTTTTTCAATCGGTTCTGTAGTTTCGGAGCCTATTCAATGCAAACAAACACTCAAATCTTTCCTCTCTATTATATTAGTATAGATAATATCAACAAATATGAATTCTTATCAAAATAAGTAAATTTATAGTCTCAAGTGTTGAAAACAAAAGACTTTTCCCTTTTACTGCATATAATTTGGACGAATGGTTAAAGAGATAATACGACATAGGTATGGAACCGCGACCGTGTCGTAATCTATTGATATTTTTTTTACCGCCCAACAAAGTGGGCACAGGTCAGCTAGTGTAAAATAACATTAACGCATGACCTCATACACCCCAATTAGAATATGGAGTTAAAAGCATAATACAATGACCAAAGGTTATTATTTATAAAGCCTAATGTTATTATTAAGAAAAACTTGCTGACCACAGCATTACTTTATGCGTTTAAAATTGAGTCTTATTGCTTTGAAATAGGATTGAATTTCCTTTGGCTCAACCAACGGTTGAAAAAATTGATAATTTTTGAAAAAAATACCCGAATTCAGGTCTTGCGTCGTTACAGCTTGTAGATAGCAATCCAACTCTGCTTAGTAAAGGTTTCATTTCATGCGAATATGAACCTTAATTTGGTTTCGTGTAAACATAATTATAGTCGCTTAAAATCGTTTCCACGAGCTATACGCTCAAGCGACACACGACTTGCGACAACGACTGCCGATATAAGAAATGAAATAAGTTCCTTCTTTAAATCACGCCACGACTCCACGAGTCACCGCGACAAGGCTTGCGGAGTGAACAGTTAATGTAAAATAGAATTACAATGTCTGCAATTTTATTTGTTATGTAATCCGACCAAAATAAATGAACGAACAATGAACGGAAAGTGTATATCCATGTCTTTTACACTGACTTGAGTGCGATTCGTAAGTCGACATACACATGGACGTAATAAAATCGTGCGGGTTCTTTTCAATTTTCGACTCTCAACGCTAAGCAGTGCATTCCATATCCAGTGCGCAAAAAAAATCCGTCGCTATTTCATACCGTCCGTGTAAATGACGACAAATAGGCGCGCGCGCGAGCCCGTGGACGGGTTCTAAGAAAATTTCGGTTTGTGATACCAGCCCAGTGTTAGTGAATACTCACAGCGAAGTATGTATTTCTGCTTGGATATCTTGGAGATGGTGATCCTGTTGAACTTGGACAGGCTCTGCTCCACCCAGGGGTAGTAGCTCATCATGTCCAGGAAACGGGAGGGCGCGCCGCAGCCCGGGCCGCGCACGCCCAGGCCTAGCTGCAGGAGGGAAGGGCACAGCTCTCATTGCGGAATATGTTTCTACGACATGGAGAAGTCGTCATTTGTCAGACACATGACGTCACTACACGTCGGCCACGTCACACGTACCAGTTGCCAGCGGCCCCACACGTCGCGCGCCACGAGCGCTGCGCCCGCGCCCCACACGCACACGCCGTCAGACTCCGTCGCCACGGCGCATGCGACGTAAGGCGGACGCATCTTACGGCTGTACAGCTAGAAAAAACACATTTGTTGTTGTATACAGACGCCCATCCACCTTCTTGCCGGCTCTTCATCATAGGAAACGACCAATTGGAACCGTACGCCTAGCTTCTGACATTTCATAAATGCCCAAGTAGAGTTCATGGCGCCCTCCGAACATAAAGTCATGAACTAAAATATTTACATTACAATATAATTATTTTCAACGTAGTAAGCGATCATAAGCTTCAAAGTGGCACACGAGCACGGCTTCAGATGAGAAAGTGTTCTTTTTCATACTTTTTAGAGCGAGATTTTTCAGTAGTCTGGTTTTAGTATTTTCCCATAAGCAAGGCCAGGTTGACAACGAACGTTTTGGCAACCTTCGTCCGTCGTGACATCACCGCACGCTGTCGGTAGCGTCTGACGTTCTAAAGGGACCGTAGCCTAGAGAAACTGACTCATGAATATGAGGCTTCACGGACCGAAAGAATATGTTTTTACGTAGATTCCACTAAGACCGTTTCAGTACTCTCAACGATGATCACCAAACTATGTCTTACGAAGAAACAGAGAATTTACTAACTGTGTTAAAGTAAATATAGGTGAATTTAGAAACTAAGCTACTCAACATATAAAATTATTTGTCTATTTTCAATTTGTAATTGTTTATTAAGTTTATAAGACTATTTTAGCTCTTTTTGCCTGAAATACAGGATTCCTCAGGCACGTAATTCTTAGAAATAATATTTATTATATTAGAGCAAAACTCCACGCATTTTTAAGCCTTATATTACTTTTATAAATATATTTTTATTATTATACCCTGTATAAAACCATTTTATTGGCACATACAATAAAATGGTTTAATACAGGGTGTAAAAGACATCAACGCGCAAACTGTTACCATGAATTCAGTAACATAAAATAATTTCTAATTTATAAGTTTCTATATTATAAACTATGTAAATGCCTATTACAGGTACCTATATTTTTTTGTTGATCTTTTCTGATTGGTTAATTCTTTAATGTTAAGGAAATATTTGTACGCCGATACTAACGGCTAAACATGAATGGACTCAAACGATGTTTTCTAATATCTTGCATGCTCTTGTATGTATACAATGTTTAGACAAATAAATAAATCAAATCTTATCTTATCTTAAATTATTCTAGCCCACCAGAGATGATTTTTTAAAATGGTTATTGTAGATAAATGATTTTATTTATGTTACTAGGTTTGTACAATTTTTTTTACCTACCTTCACGTCAAAACTAAATTATGTTTTGAAACTACTTATGTAGATGAGTTCGCTGTTTACTATGATAAAAGACCGAAACAAGTTGTGACCTCTAAATGACCTCTAAAGGTCACAGTCTCTTTTAAAATAATCAGAGTCAGGTTATGTGAGGTATTTTGAAGACAGAACCACACAGGTTTGAGTGGTAAGTAGTCGTGTAGCTCAACTCAGAACGTAAGGAGCTCCACGACTCCTCAAAATTGATTTGATCCTTTCGCCCTAAGTAGTTAACACCACGACAAGAGTTTTCGTAATAAAAGAGCTGGCACGAGAAAGTGAAAGTGAACTCACATTGGCTGCCATATAGAAGTCCCTGCACATTTTCCCAGGGATATGCATCACACTGACCACTTCTTTTTCCAAGACGTCCACCTCTGAAATTATTTTTTAATTAATTATTAATTTACTTTTAACACCTCTACTATCTTAGAACTAGGTAATTGGATATTGTGGCTATGATCTATTATTTATTTACTAACTTCTGTGTGAAATTTCTTGTTTAAAATTTAAAATATATGATAAGACACTCGGCAATACTACTTCTCATTAGAGAAAGTCTATTCGAAATCGGATCAGTAGTTCCGAAGATTACCCTCTACATACAAACTCACAAATTTTAGCTATTTATAATATTAGCATAGATAAGAAACATATTTAAAACAAAATAATAATTATGTTTATTATGAAATTATCTACTATTTTTTTATTAAATATTGGCTGGTGTTCTGCGAGGACAGATAAACAAAATATATGTTGTTTACCTTCTTTCATTTTGATGACAAAGAACACTGGATTTCTTAAAATGTCCGGAGGTGGACATACAGGCTTGAGGTTTACTGTAAATTGTAAAGAAATCAAGCTTAGGACAAAAAAATACAAAAAAGTCATGGGAAACCCAGTTTCAGCGAGTTTCCTTACGCTATACAACATTATTTTTAGTTTTTTAGTATATCGCCGCGTGGTGACCATGTTTATGTAGACAACTAGATAACATAACAAGCTTATAACTTTGTGATTTTGCATGATACAGTTTTGAAATTTTTAACAGATTGTTTACATAAAAATACTAGACACGTGTTTCGGGTTTCGCATATACTAAGACTAGGGTTGTATATTATGTATTAAATTAAAGGCATAGTGAAATAAATGAGAGTAGGTACCTAACTAAATGAAAAAAAGAAACATCTGACTTCCAAAAAAAATCTTCAGAGTGAAAAATTATTTTAATTTCTGGTGTCGGTGTCTTCTTTATCTATGTATACAATGAAAAAACTCTTATTTTTATTAGTTTAGTAAAATAATACTACACCTGTAATCTCCGAAGGGTTACGGGTGCCAGTAGTGGATCGCCAGTTATACATATTTAAGTCCCTTGTAATAGGACGATCGGGCCGAGCCTATTGCCATCAACCCGGCACAAATCGAGTCTCGCCGCTGAGCAATTCCTAATGGAAAACCCAATACCACTTAGCCCGACCTGGGAATCAAATCCAGGACCTCATGTTCAGCAGTATAGCGCTTGCGACCACCTATCACTTCTAAGAAGTTTCGCCATATACTTTTTTTGACCCTGAATCATCAAATCTACCAAGCTTATTTCAAACTGAAAAACAAACTAGGTGTGAGCTTCAGTAAAAGAGGTGATAGACACAACTACGGTACTAGAAATAGGGACCAATTAGTTCAACCAGGTTTCAGACTGACTAAAGTGGAGGAGCCTGGGGGAGGCCTATGTCTAACAGTGGACGTCTTTTAGCTGACATGATGATGATGATGAAAGTAGACTCATCCTTAATTTTTAACTGACTTCCAAAAAAGGAGGAGGTTATATGTTCCAGTGTATGTATTTTTTTTAATGTATGTTCCTCGATTTCTCCCCCATTTGTGGACCGATTCTCAAAATTCTTTTTATTTGAAAGAGTATACTCCTGAGGTGGTCCCATTGGCACCAAGTCAGGATCTGATGATTGAATCCCTGGGAAATCGAGGGCAACCCTCAAATTTTGTAGGTATTAACAATATTTTTCATAATATATATTTTCTGAAGCTATTGAGAAATTTGCGTATGATCATCATCATCTCATGACTCTGAGCTGATGAAGGAAGGTATAACTCTTTAACGGTTAGGAGTTGACAAGACCGATTTGCAAAATTCTTTTTTTGTTCGAAAGGGGTTTATTTCGAAATGGACCAATTTAAATTTCATATAGATCGGATGATGCGTTTCGGAGACAGACAACGGAACTCTTCAAAAAATGACAGCAAATTAACCGAGATTGCTGCTATAGCATAAATATGCATTGTTGTGACCCCAAGGATGATGAAATTTCGAATTGGTGTGGGGTAGGTACTATAGCTAAAAAGTGAAAAAAAAAAACCGGCTTCCAAAAAACACTAGAAAGCGAAAAATAACTTTAATTTTGGAAGGCGCTGACAAGAAATTAATAAAATATATATCCAAAGTCACCGACTTCCGAAATTAAAGTTATTTTCGCATTCTAGTGTTTTTTGGAAGTCGGCAGTTTTTTTTTTTTTATATTTTTCTTTTTTATTACGGATGCTTTTATTATACATTTACACCGTTCTCACATGTATAATTTCAACATGAATGATATAACCACTTTTTGTGTAGCAATGTTTTGATTTGAAAGAGTGTCGGTGAAGTTTCTGTCCGTTCGTCTCTGTATACATATACAGAGGCCAGCACATCAAGCTTGCTCAATCTGTCAAATTTCCTTGATAGATTTTCAACTTTATAACAAAAGTTTAAGGTTCATGTTCGATTGGAAAAATTTGACAGTTATAAGTATGTGCTGGCGTCTGTACCTACGCTTTGGAATGGGCAACTAGCTTCGTCTTTCTGACTGACCGAACCCTTGACAGTTCAAAAGTGCCCGTACTTGATTTATCTATACATCTATCCAAATAAATAAAATTGAATTGTATGTAATATCAAAATAGCAGCTTTTTACTAAATGCATTTGAAACTATAATAGGTATCTGTAGCAAAAGAATGATTTTTTTTTTGTCTGTCGGTTTATTCCAGCTAATCTCCGAAACGGCTGGATCGATTTTGACATGACTTTCACTGGCAGATAGCTGATGTTATAAGGAGTAAGATAGGCTTTTGTCCGGGTAGGTAGCACGTTCCCGTGGGAAATGTCCGATATCCACGCGAACGAAACCCGCGGACACAGCTAGTTGGAAATAAATGCTTTAAGTTGGAGTTTAATCTACATGTTTTCGAATTAGCAGGTACGTCGCGTCACAGAGTAACCCTGAAGCTGAAGAAGCAGTAACTCACTATCTCTGACGGGAGAGGCGAGCTGCACCAACGCGACCGTGTTGTACGTCTCGCCGTACTCCGGGTGGATCACATAGTTGCGCACGCGCCGCCCTGGACGGTCCCACCCCTCACCGAGTAGAACGCGGGAGTTCTTTCTAAAAATAAAGAGAGACATGAAAGTATTTACCAACTTATTTGGGAGTCTCACGGGGGTAACACGAAGGTTTTTTTTAAAGCAGAGTGCAATTGAGGCTTGCGCGGGTCCCGTATTACTACAACAATTAGGGTCCGTACTGACAGAACGGAAAAAAGGTCGAGCAGTTTACTGGTTCCATTGAAAAAAGGCCCGTATTACCATAGCTTAAAGTAGAAAAAAAAGAGCAACCACGTCGCGAGCCGACTGTCTCGATATTCATACAATCTTCTACTTTAGACTCTGGTAATACGGACCTATTTTCAATGGAACCAGTAAATTCTTAGCGTGTCGATAGCAATCTAAAGACAGTCAGATACGATTTTGGCACTTTCAGCAGCGTCCATCAGGTTCTGAAGCGCGCAGACAACAGGAAACGCTGGACAAGATATTAAATGCCCCATTGTTTGTGGGGCAGCACCACATTACCAGTAAATTGATCAGGCATTTTTCAGTTCTGTCTAGACCGATCCTTAGCCTGGTTGTAATTTTCGGTTGAACCTTTAGTGGTAGCTTCGGGCTCCATTCACGACCTCGAGCTGTGTGACTTGCGACGTGACTATCGTCGTCCGGCGCTCCGCAGGCCTCGTTGCGATAAATCGTGGCTTGCTCTAAACAACTTCTTTTATTTTACCGAAATTGCTGTCGCTAGACGCGTGCCGCTTGAGCGTGTAGGTTGTGGCCACGGGTTTATTGCACGAGCCTGAAGGATAATTGTCGTAAGTGTAAAGTGTGATACGTCACACTAACAGTATTTCTTTCATTTTGATAGTTCAACTACATTCATTGCGTTGTTAGAGTGAAAACTCCAGGGTAACCCGCGAAATTCAAACTTTCTTACTTTTTATGCAATTTGAAGATCAGTGCCAGGTTGTATCTTGTTTAAAATATGATTCGCGACAGTAACACGCATCTATGTATATATTTTTTAATTTTTGGGTGGGAAATCATCAAATAACTCCTCCCGCTCTGTGGTGGAGCAGGCGTGTCAGACTTTTACTGAATAAAACCCACCCGTGTTCCTTTATTTAAAGTAAATACCTAAGTCTGGGTTCGAACCTACGACCTACAACTAGTAAGTCGCCACTTGGCTACCACTGCTCTTATAGTTACCGGAAGTTATGCTTAGGCATGGGTCCTATGTCTGCAGCCGGTGCGATAACAAATTCCTTCTGTATTAAAACTACCGTAGTTACAGCACGACTGTCTCCTTCTACACCGTCTGAAAATAAAACAATCGAATTCAAACAAAAACCTACCGGAAGTGTTAATAAAAATAAATCTTTGATAGTCGTTAGCCTAAAAGACTGACAACCAGTTTTCATATTACCCAATAACTGGGTTGTGGAGATCACTTATAGGCAGTCGCTGCATATAAAAGACTGCTGCAACTGGTAAGACTAAAAGCTGACCCCCACATAGTTGACAAAAGCCTAGGCAGAAGATGATTTACACAAGCGTTGGTTAACTACTATACGTGTAACGGAAAGGGTATATACCTACATACCAAGGGCACGATTTCTTTAGATGACATCAAAAGATATTGGAAGGGTTTTTTAATCCTATCTCTACATGTTCGAAAGTAACGAGAATTTTTCATACATTGATACCAGAAACCGAACGAAATATGTCACAAAAATAAAAATAAATTGATTTATATCCATTTTCTCAAATAAAAACGATTACAATGAAACATATTTTTCGTTGTCTTGAATTTACCGCCAAAACGCTCCTTACGATGACTTTTTATCACTTGACCACATGTGACGTCAACTTTGTGTAAACTAAAAGTAGTTGTAAATAATTGAATGTCTACTTTTTATTTAACAAGATTTTTAATGGCTCAGATTATAAAACAAAGGCAGATAGACCGCGCGGAACACCAAAGTGAAGGCAAAAAACCAAATACTAAAGCCTCGCATTGTATATAATGCGAGGCTTTAGCAGGCGCGGTCGCAGCCAAAGACTTTGGGGAGGTCACTGACAAAGACTATATAATAATAAGAAAAGAAAAAGAGTAAATTAGACTTTATTGCATCAAAAACAGGTTTACGTTATGGCTTTGGGGGGTCATGACCCCTAGGACCCCCCTCTCGGACCGCGCCTGGGCTTTAGCTTTTGTTTTTTTGACTCTTGGGTGTCCCGCGCGATCTATCTGCCTTTGTTTTATAATCTAAGTTTAATGAATAGAAAGTGGCATTACTGGTGTGCGGTGCCTCTGTGCACAAATACTTCTAAAACTACGCCACACAAAGTTTTTTTACCAGTGCCGTTTATACAAATTTGACGTCACGTGTGGTCACGTGATAAAAGTCATCGTAAGGAGCGTTAAATTGGTTTTTCATTGAGAAAATGGATATAAATCAATGTATTTTTATTTTCTGTTAAAAATCTCGTCCAAACCTTAAAAAAATAGTTTTTAATAAATTGGAAAATACCCTATTGCGTAATACACTATCAGTAGGAATCGCTTTCATTTTGACAGTTCTACAACATTCATGGCGTTGTTTACGTTGCTAAGCAGACAATTTTTTCGAACGTTCGAACGAAACGTTTCAATTTAATTCAGATTCTGATTAATAATGTGTTAAGCAATTAGGGTGCTGGACTCACAGTAAGTGTAGAAGAGTATGCCGACCCAGGGATACTGCGTAATCTCGACGTCTCCTACAGCCACGTCTAACGCGTGGTCTATTCCACAGTCGACGACGTCCATCTGTACTGATAATGTTTTGCATGCTAGAACAAAGCAAAGAGGTAACCGAATGGTAAGGGTGCCCGCAGAAGGCAATCAATCAATAACAATCTACTTAAAAAGTTGGTATAAATAATAAAGCACACATAAAAAAAAAAAAAAAAAAAAAACCATTACCACTCATACACACAGACACATACATAAAACATCTACACATAAACATCACATTTTACTGTCAAAATAATTTTAAAAGATTTTTGTCTAAATGATACATTTTTACGGTTGAAAATTACTTCAGCTGGATTATACTATATTATTTACTAGCTTTTGCCAGCGGCGTTGCCCGCGCGGAGGTCGGTGTATTATACATATAAACCTTCCTCTGGAATCACTTTGTCTATTGATGAAAACCGCATTAAAATCAGTTGAATAGTTTAAAAGATCTAAGCGTACAAACAAGATTAGCGACTTTGTTTTATAGATACTATGTAAGGATATATTTAGACAGCCTATTCAAACCCACTGTCATAAAGTTGTTATTCGATAATTAAGTTAATTACAGAATACTATTACTACCTACTTATTGAAAATTACTAGGTATTGAAAAATATAATGTACACACTAAGGGCCAGCGCCCACTGGCGGCACGGCATGGCAAGGGATTTTTGAGCCACGAATAGAAATATAACTTAATAGTATGACAGTAAAATTGAAATTTCAACGGCAACGATGCCGCTGTATCTTTAGGCATGCCACGGCGTCCTTAGGCATCATCACTGAAATTAGAATTTTATTGTCTTACATAAAAGTTATTTATTTATCACATGACATGTTTCCGTTGCCATTACATAAATAAATCATATTCGTCGCTTATAAATGGCTTGCCGTGCCGTTAGTGGGAGCAGGGCCTAAACCCACGTTCGGACGTAATAAAAAAAACTAAATCAAAATCGGTTTATCCGTTCGGGAGCTACGTTGCCTCAGACAGACACACACACACACACACACAGACACGTCAAACAACACCCCGTCGTTTTTGCGTCGGGGGTTAAAAATTGCTGCGGAGTATTTTCGTTCACTGGATCTTCTACGCACTGATTAGCGCCGAAAATTGGAAATCGAACACTGTGTTTTTGAGACTCACTCGCGCTGCACTCTGTTAGAATCTCAATGCTCGAACTCCGAGAGTTCAAAATACAATGCATGATAAAATCCCTCTGCGATTTTATTAGGTCCGTGTGGACCTCGACTTCATCACACGACTCCCACAAAAGATAATCAAATAAGAAAGTAGGTACATACCTTGCAGCAAAACAATTAAGTTTATCAACATTTTAAAAAACTGCTTCACTGTAGACAATCACTCACTGTAAACGAATGATCGCTATTGCTCACCACACCACCTTTATGTTGTTGTTATTGGCAACGAAACCCGTTAAGTATTTGTTTATTATTTTTAACTACGCCAACGGACGTAATAGTCATGACATCCTAGACTAGTTTTGAGGTATTTCTGTGTCTGTTCTATGGTGAAGTGATAATGATAACACTGAATAATCCGTGATTTTGTTGGTAAATAGGGTCAGAGTGTCGTCTTGGGGGCACTATGAAAAAAATACTTAGAAAAATTTCGCGACCAATTTCGAGGTAGCGTTCGCCAGCCGCTGCCGCGGCACCGCTCGCTTCGCTCGCTCGGCTCGCGCGTAGTTGGTCACAGTTCTAACCTAACCTAACCTATGGATCTCTTCCACATCGTTTTTACGACAAACGGTTAGTCGGAGACAAAAAACACCAAGACTCTTTTAGCCTTATATTTAGGTGTTTTATACGATAGAATCGAAAAAATAAACGATTTGCAAAAATAACACTTTTTGGCTAAATCTTTCTAAGTCCTCGCGCCGTAGCGCCGTAGCGTAAACCAAAGCTCCTAACTCGGAAACGGTAGGTCGGAGGGCCATGCTTCCCAGAACTGAAATAGTTTCTATGACGAAGGTCAACCCGAAACTGCAATAAAATTTGAAAATTTCCGAAAATAAAAAAATTACGAAATTTTTCTAAGTCCTCGCTCCATAGTGCCCCTAAGGCTACACTCCAACCAAACATAGCCGTATCTATTCTATTTTTAAAGGTCCTGGCTCCATCGGTAACGTTCGATGATTTTGCCAATGTCAAGGTATGAGAAGGTAATGATCAACTAGTTGTGAGGTATTTCTGTGTCTGTCCTATGGTAAAGTGATAACACTGAATAATCCGTGATATACCTACCTAGTTGGTAAATAGTAAACATAGCCGTATCGTTTCGTTAGCAAAATCAAAAGACATTTAATCACACTAGGCTGAGATTCAGCACTTTTTGAACGTCAAATAACATAAGACAAGAAACAAAATGTTTATACATCAGAGGCCCTAGTCTATCTCGATCAAACGCATCGAACGTGTTCGGTGCTCCGATTGGTCCAATCCAGGGCCTCTGGTCACACACGCACGCCGGTTCCGAGTACTACGCCCTAGACCTTTCTGAAGAACATCACCAATAAAGTCACGTTATGCCCTTCTAGGGCTTCGCTCTCGGCGTTTTTTTTTTAGTCAGTTAAAACCATTAAAAAAACATTTTATTTGAATATATTTATTAAAACATAACTTACAAATAATTCACTTACACAAACATACACCATTCTTGATATTTATATGAGCTACGTACTTCTCATGCCCGTTACCTTTCTGTATGCACTGAAATGTTCTAAGTACTGGTAGATAGTGTCTATGGGAGTGTAGATCTCGTTCATCCTGCTGTGGAGATGCTGTGTTGGATGCACAGGAATCGAAGGTCCCAGCAGACCTTGTATGAACTCCCGTAGTAGATTCCATACCGCACTTGGAGTTACACATGGACGATACTCTATCTAAAAAAAACAATTTTGGTTTTGAAATAAATTAAAATCAAAATATTTAAAGACTTATATAGTCGAAGAAATAAGTTGATAGTCAGGAAAATTCGGTATGCATGCATCAGTCATCGTGTAGCTCAACCCGATGGTTGAGCTACATCAGCCATCTGAGCCGATGCTCAAACTCTTAATTTAGGGAGCTCAAGAACCCGTCACAAGATGCTACTAGATCTGCAAGACATTTGCGTAAATACTCAAACCAGACAGAAAGTCATTTCGATCTAGCCTACACATCTACACACCATCATCTCATCATCAAACTCTTTTACTTGATCCACTGCTAATTTAAATAGTGTGAATAAAAAATAAAAAATAATTTATTTATTTCAGACCAAGCACACAGTAGTTATACAAGTCCATATTATAAAAACACAAACCTCCACAAGTATCCCCTTAAAACTCTGATTCATCGTCACAGAACCCAGCTTAACGCAGAAGTCACCGAGCTCAAACCTTGGTCCTTTACTCTCGATCTTGGTCTGCTTCTTAGAAGTATAGTGTTGGGAGAGCTTCATCATCAGCAAGTCAAACAGACCGTCTGCTATGACGTGGAGATTTTTGGCACCGGTATCCAGGATTGAGAACACAGATGCAGGCTGTTCAGAGTTGTGAAAAATGTGGACTGTTTTCGTTGTACCTGAAATTTAATGTTAGATGTTTGTGACTATCAATTTCTCCAAAATCTTTATGACGTTTCATAAAAACTTTTGAGAGCCTACACTTCTACAGTGGTACTTAGGTAACTAAGTAAGAACCTACGGGAGGTTTTGGTTTAGTGTACTTTTGTTACAAGTGCCAAACTCTTACATCAAGATAATGTCTATGCAAGTTGTTCTACCACAATTTTCAAACAGTTGTTCATAAAAAATAATAGGTAGTTAGGTTACATTTGGTTTAACAAAAAACCGGTCAAGTGCGAGTTGGACTCGCGCACCGAGGGTTCCGTACAAACCTGTGGGTATATAAGTAAAAGTTCAAAATTGTCAAAAATATTTTTTTTTATATGACGAAACTAAAAATTTTCGGTTTTCGTAATTTTTCCTATATCTGTACTATAAGACGTGACGTCATATAGATCTGATGATGCGTTTCGGAGACAGATAACGGAACTCTTCAAAAAATGACAGCAAATCAACCGCGAATGCTGCTATCGCATAAATATGCATTGTTTTGACCCCAAGGATGATGAAATTTCAAATTGGTGTGGGGTAGGTAACTAAAAAGTGAAAAATAAAAACTTTTTTTCAAAAAAAATAACAACCGACTTCCGAAAAACACTACAAAGTGCAAAATAACTTTAATTTCGGAATTCGGTGACTTTGGATGTGTATTTTAATTATTTGTCACCGCCTTCCGAAAATAAAGTTATTTTGCACTTTGTAGTGTTTTTCGGAAGTCGGTTGTTATTTTTTTTGAAAAAAAGTTTTTATTTTTCACTTTTTAGTTACCTACCCCACACCAATTTGAAATTTCATCATCCTTGGGGTCAAAACAATGCATATTTATGCGATAGCAGCATTCGCGGTTGATTTGCTGTCATTTTTTGAAGAGTTCCGTTATCTGTCTCCGAAACGCATCATCAGATCTATATGAAATTTCAAAGGGACTATTTCGGAATAAACCCCTTTCGAACAAAAAAAGAATTTTGCAAATCCGTCTACATATGACGGAGTTATGCCCGAACATACATAAAAAAAAAAAATATAAACATGTCGAATTGATAACCTCCTTCTTTTTGAAGTCGGTTAAAAAACGGACGGACGGACGGACAACAAAGTGATCTTATAAGGGTTCCGTTTTTTCCTTTAGAGGTACGGAACCCTAAAAACATACTAACACAAGCCATTGTGGGTTTAACAGTAGGTAGTTAGAAACTCTGTGCCACATCATTATTAATATGTGTAGCAAAAACGTTGTAACACCCCTTTTTACGAAACTTACGTGGATGGAGCAGTATGAAATTTGGCACTGTTAAAGTTTATAAGGAGAAGAGCAGAAAGCTATTATTTATAAACAATGCATTAGGAATACAATATGGTGACACTTGTCCACATTTGTTCCATACAAACTTCGGGAGGGTTTTACTGAACTGTTTGACCGATGTACATCAAAAATTAAGCATGGTATGGTTTTGTCTCATTATCGATATTGTCTGTACGGAAACAGAATACTAAAATAAAATTCCATTAAAAAGTTATGAGCCCGCAAAGATTCGTTTTTCTTGCTAATCTATATATATAAAAGAAAGTCGTGTTAGTTACTTCACTTATAACTCAAGAACGGCTGAACCGATTTAGCTGAAAATTGGCAGGGAGGTAGTTTAGAGCCAGGAGAAGGACATAGGATACTTTTTATCCCGGTATTAGGTAGGGTAGCGTAGGTAGGGTAGGTAGGATAGTGTAGAGTAGGGTAGTGTAGTGTAGGAGGTAGGGTAGCGTAGGTAGGGTAGGTAGGTAGGGTAGTATAGTGTAGGGTAGGGTAGGTAGGATAGTGTAGGGTAGGTAGGGTAGGGCAGCGTAGGTGGAGTAGGTAGGTAGGGTAGGATAGTGTAGGGTAGGGTAGGATAGTGTAGGGTAGTGTAGGGTAGGTAGGGTAGCGTAGGTAGGGTAGGTAGGATAGTGTAGAGTAGGGTAGTGTAGTGTAGGAGGTAGGGTAGCGTAGGTAGGGTAGGTAGGTAGGGTAGTATAGTGTAGGGTAGGGTAGGTAGGATAGTGTAGGGTAGGTAGGGTAGGGCAGCGTAGGTGGAGTAGGTAGGTAGGGTAGGATAGTGTAGGGTAGGGTAGGATAGTGTAGGGTAGTGTAGGGTAGGTAGGGTATAGATTTTGTATGAATGACTTTTGGATGGATAGGACAACGTCTGTCGGGACAGCTAGTTTAACCTAAATTTGGGCGTGTTTAAGTAATAAAAGCAGTGTAAAATCTCGAAAACCAAGTCGGTACCGACAAAGCTCAATTATCGAAAAGTTTAATAAACTTAATTGGTCATTGATTTATGCACTGGTTTTTTTAGAAAACCCGATCTTCCGAAGGACTTTTCTTAATTTTTTACGCGCCTGCTTTACTATAACTGATCCTGCAGCGCACTCAATAATGTTATGCGTGTAGACTAGCGTCAAACTGCTCATCACTGATACTACCTCTGTCGGACACGAAGCCTGGTGAGACAGCGTGCTTTTTAGCCAGGCCCACCAGTGAGTTCGAGCCCGCGACTAGTGTACCCTTAAGATTTAAATGAATTATAGTCCCACAAGAACATACAACCTGGATAAAAATATCCTATGTGTTAATCAGGTTATAATCTGTCTGTGGGCCTACAAATCTGTTCAGCTGTTGCACAAACATACAAACTTTCACATTTTTAATATAAGTAGGATGTACTAACCCATCTGTGGATGTGACAAGTAGCTCTCACAGTCAACCAAGAACTGCCCTTGTTGTGATGCTCCTAATGCAAGTATTCGTTTACTCAGCAGCTCTATCACATACGTCCCTGTTTTGTTGTCAGGAACTGGGAATGGCTGCAATCTGAAAATATACACAAAACCCTTTACACATTAGTTTTTTTTAATCTTTTGGCTTCTTTGCACTTTGGGTGACTATGCCAGCCTAATCTTCATAGGATCACTGACATAGGACACCTGAGTTGAACTGGAACTGCTAATTTTACGTTTTTACTAGCTTTCGCCAGCGGCTTCGCCCGCGTGGAAGTCGGAAATTACCCCGCGGGAACGTACCACCGGGATAAAGTCTTTTGTTTCTTTTACATTATTTGACTTATAGGTTATTTAGACCAATTTTCGAGCTATTCAAGACACGCAATAAAATCATCACTTATAAAATTAACTACCCTTTTTTACCCCTTTAGGGGCAGATTTTCAAAAAACCCTGATACACGTTATTCTTTATTTTTGGTTTTAGGTATAAATACTGAGTCAGACCGCGCGTTAAAATTCTTCCATACAAACTTTGACACCCCCAAACCCCCTTTAGGGGGTAGTTTAGAAAATCAATAAATAACCTACTTAATAATTTACTTAGATAAGTATTTGTGCCAAGTTTCAAGTTTATTAAATCAAGTAATAAGATTTTTCATACAAACAAAATCCCCCCTTTTCACCCCCTTGAAGGTCGAATTTCCAAAAACCGCTTCTTAGTGCTCCCCTACATTATAAAAGGAAGCCCTGTGCAAAATTTCACGTTCGTAGTCCTAGTAGTTTCGGCTGTGCGTTGATTTATCAGTCAGTCCGTTTCTCCTTTTATATATATAAGGTGCTATAAAAATATCTGCCACGGCTGCAATGGGAGAAAGTATTGTGTATGTAGATTACAATAGTGAAGTTAATTTATTTATCTAACGTCACAAATTTTTCCATAGAAAAATATTTGCGTATAAATTTGAATTGATTTGCTTTTATGAAACCGTCCCGTAGCAATTAGTTGTTGCCGCTCCGCCATTTCATTTCGCAAAACTTCAATGAAGCTGTTCATACACTGTTGCCATTCTTATTAAACGATGTCGCTATGCCGCTGCTATCCCGGCCGATCGCAGGCCGCCCGCCCGCCGCACTACCCCCGCCCGCCGCACTACCCCCGCCCGCCGCACTACCCCCGCCCGCCGCACTACCCCCGCTACCCGCACTACCCCCGGTCACCGCTCGCGGCGCTTGCGCCCCCCGCCCAACAGTACGCTATTATCCGCGGTCAGTTTATGACGTGTACGTTCTTTGCGCGCGCAGTCTTCAAAAAATGTCTCTCAGACGACGATATTCCAATCAAGAATATCTTGAAATGGTGTTGTGCTACCGCGAGTGCAACAACATAATCGCCCATGCAGTAGTCTTATACCAGCAGAGGTTTGGTGTCCGAGTGAGCCATCATACCATTCTGAACGCCGTGTACAGATTTAGAGAACATGGCCGCTTTGATCGGCCTCCGGTTGACGCAGGCAGACCTCGATATTTTGCCGAACTCGAAGAGGAAGTGTTGGAATTCTTCCGGCGTCATCCTCTTGTGAGCACCAGGGACGCCGCTAGTCTTCGACGTGAGCGACAACTACGTGTGGCGACTACTAAATCGGGAAGGGCTCCACCGTTACCATTTCACGAGAGTGCAAGAATTGCAGCCACAGGACTATGCGGCTCGCGTCGAATTCTGTCATTGGCTTCGATAAGAACGCCGCAACATTTTGTGGACTGACGAGTCCACCTTTACACGCATTGGTATGTTCAACATACACAATGCTCATTATTGGACTGACACAAATCCTCGTGCTGTGCGGCCTGACCACTTTCAGAGCCGATTTAGCGTCAATGTGTGGGCTGGGATACTCGGCAACAGAGTGCTGGGACCAGTGTTCTTGGAGAGACTGAACGCGGATACATATCTCCAGTTACTGCGAACCCGTGTGAGAAGAATGTTGGAAAGTATTCCTCTTGCCGAGATAAGAGGGCTCCACTTTCAACATGATGGAGCACCGGCTCATTTCGCCCTGAGCGTGCGCGAGTATTTAAATGGTGTGTGGTACGGTGAGAGGTGGATAGGCCGAGGAGGGCCAGTGCCGTGGCCTGCTCGCTCGCCTGATTTAACCCCGTTGGACTTTTTTTTTTGGGGTCGTGTTAAGGACCTTGTGTACGGCCAAACCGGACATGAAATAAGAAGTGTGGAAGAACTAAGAAGGCGCATAAAGCGCGCTTTTCGGCAAGTTAAAAGTGAAACGGACACTTTAAATAAAGTGCAAAGACATGTACGTAAGCGTGCCTACATCTGTGTGCAACGCGAAGGCGGACTTGTGCAACAGTTTTGTAGATAGGATATTTTTGTTGTGTGTTTTGTAAATTATGTAAATAACTGTAAATAAGGTGCAATTGGTGTAAATAAGGTGATTAACTTTTAAACACGCCAAGTTACTGTAATTATCGTTACATTGATTGTACCAACTACTTGTTTAAAAAATAATCATACTGGGAAAAAAGAATAACGATTCTTACACTAACTTGACAGTCCAAAGCCTGTTTTAAGTAGCGATGGGCGTTGAATGAACGAACTAGTTAATTCGACCGTCGACGTACTGTGAACGAGTCGACGGTTCACCGTTAATCGATGGACTAGTCGAATCCGTAGACGCTAGACGCCGAAACACGGAACGCGACGAGTTGTGAACGAGTCGACGATGCGACGGTTCACCGTTGATCAATGGACTAGTCGAATCCGTAGACGCCTCTGACGGCGTAACTGAAACGTAGACGAGAACGTAATCGATTCATTCGTCCGTGCGCCCTTGGAAATAAAATAATCGTGCAAACAAATTTGAACTTTAAATCTAGTACAAGGGAGTTGATAATTGTACGGGTCGAATAAAATTATTGTCATGGGAAGGAAAGGATGCAGTTATAGTAGTTTCGCGTGTGCGAAGAGGAAGGCGATGGACTGGTCGGGCGATGCGAGACAAACCGGTTTGTATTTGTTTAAACAAACTGTGTGTTTTCATATTGTTTTGATTTTTGAATTTGCAAATATTTAACAAAATAATAATTAATGTACATAAAATCAATTGATCTTCTAAATACGCCAGAATAGTGCATCATCATCATCACCATCATCATCATCATCATCATCATCATCAGCCTATAATGTTCCCACTGCTGGGACACAGGTATAGTGAATACAACTTTATAATTAACTCTATTCAGTATTCAGCCAGTCCTAAGCACCCGATATATTACTCTCCTCTATGGTCCTAAGCCTGGAAAAGTATGAAGGGAAGTTCAAATGAATAGGTACAGCCCGCGAGAGATGAGACGTCTACCGCCTGCGTTCACGCCGTCGTCGACTGCCGTAGACGACGTCGCAAAGTTTATTAAGTTAACGCGTAAACTAGTCGACGAATTCGACTAGTTGATCGACTAGTCGATAAACGAAAATGGACGGTCTAGTTGCGTCGACGCCAAATACGTCGACGACCCATCTCTAAAAACTGTGATGGGAAGTTTACCACCTTATTACGTCAGTTTTTTATCTGCGGTAAGTAATTCACTAAAAAAATTTATACCTGCGTTTTGTTGCGTACCTAGTAGGTAGATTAGATAGTTATGTACGAACTAGTCAGCTGATTTCGGTGTTCATTCACAGAACAGTTAGAAAGAGATGGCAATTTGTTTTCATTGACGAAACGACATAGGTACCGCGCGTAGTTTGTGAACTGCATTATGCAGAATAAAGTAAATGTTTATTTAATTACTTTGTTTTCTCAACTGTATTTGACTGTTCTGGGGTACGAAATTTCTTCACTATTGTAATCTATATACATAATACTTTCTCCCATTGCAGCCGTGGCAGATATTTTTATAGCACCTTATATAGATTTGCTGATTTACGCAGACAGGCAAAGTCTATTCTATTTTTAAAGGTTCTGGCTCCATCGGTAACGTTCGATGATTTTGCCAATGTCAAGGTATGAGAAGGTAATGATCGTAAACTATTACACAACTATTGATCAGTGTTTGTAGCGGTGGCATCCATGGATCCCCATGCTAAAAAAGGACAGAACAGTTTTCAGTTTTTTCATTTTTTTTTTTGTAGTTTCAATGATTATTTGTTTTTAAATTGTAATTGGTATTTTGTTTTTGTTTCATGTTATTTGTACTTGTATTAGGTCTTTACCTATGAAATTGCCGTTCTGCAGTACTGGCCATTTCAAATCAAAATAATTTTTGTTTGGCTAAGAATTCTAATTTCAAATTAATTTTATTTTAAAAACATGGATTTTTTTTTCTAAAAGTAGTCATTTCTTTATTGATTAGTGTTACATTTTCATCGCATTTCAATCTTTTTCGTCATCATGGATACGTTAAAAATTCGAGTAATTATGGAATATGAGTATCGTCGTGGCAGCAACGCGGCACAAGCGGCACGCAACATCAACGACGTTTACGGAGCTAACACTACAAACCAACGCACCACCTGTTATTGGTTTGCTCGCTTCCGTTCTGGAAATTTCGACCTGAAAAATGAACCTCGCGGTCGTCCGAAGACTTTGGTCGACAATGACGAATTAAAGGCGATTGTGGAAGCTGATGATACACAATCTACGGCTGAATTAGCAGCAGCTTTCGACGTTAGCGTCAAAACAATATTGGTCCATTTGCGTCAAATTGGCAAGGTAAAAAAGCTTGACAAATGGGTGCCCCACGAACTCAATGATCGCCAGCGCGAAGTACGCGTCGAGACGTGCCTTGCACTGCTCAACAGACACACAAATGAAGGAATTTTGAACCGCATTGTTACCTGCGATGAAAAATGGATTCTGTTTGATAACCGTAAGCGCTCAGCAAGTTGGTTGGATCCTGGTTCAGCACCTAAACAATGCCCTAAACGAAAACTTACCCCTAGAAAAGTGATGGTCACTGTTTGGTGGTCTAGCGCCGGTGTGATTCATCACAGCTTCTTACCAAACGGGGTGAGCATTACTGCAGATGTGTACTGTGAAGAACTGAACACAATGATGGAGAAGCTGGCGCATCTCCAACCAGCATTGGTCAATCGCTCGTCTCCGCTGCTCCTGCACGACAACGCGCGACCTCATACTGCACAGCAGACGGTCTCCAAGTTGCAAGAACTGGGGTTGGAAGCTCTCCGTCATCCGCCCTACTCACCAGACCTTGCGCCTACAGACTACTACTTTTTCCAGAATTTGGATAACTTCTTGGCGGGAAAAAAATTTAATACCCGAGAGGCAGTACAAAATGCCTTTGAAGAATTTGTTGCCTCCCGTCCAGCTGATTTCTTTAAGAAGGGCATCAATAAACTGCCACTGCGATGGCAAAGATGCATTGATTGCATGGGTGATTACTTCGATTAATACAAATAAAAAATTCATGAAAAAAATTCGTTTAAATTTTTTCATACAAAACGGCAATTTCATAGGTAAAGACCTAATATTTCCTATGGGTATACTAGCTTACAATAAATGATTTTTATTTTGTTTTATTATTTATAGTTATAGTTACTAGCTTTTGCCAGCGGCTCCACCCGCGTGGATGTTGGTTATCTCCATATCCCAAGCTATATCTCTGCCAAATTTCATGACGATCGGTTCAGCGGTTTAGGCGTGAAAGTGAGACAGACAGAGTTACTTTCGCATTTATAATATTAGTAGGGAACTAGGGATTTTTCAATTTGTATGATAATGATAATTAATTAGGTACCTACATACACTTAGCAGTGTTTGTAATTAATTGTCATAACACTTACTAGAGAAACAGCAGCATATGAGAAAACAAATTATCATTTATTAGTAGCAGTTCCAGCAGTAAGATGTCTAGATTAGTGTCTGGTTGATCGCAATACGCTCGCCCCTATTATAGGGGACGAACATAACTGGTCATTGGGTCGTCTTAGGGGCGGAACATCCAGCGCCGTATTGTACACAAGTAGCTTTTTGTCAATTCAGGCAGCTTGTTTTATCTCCCGTATACTCTACAATGCAATCTGTCAGTCAACCAGAATACAAGATTAATGTATTATTATATACCTAGCAACTAAACGAAGCAAAAGGTGTATTAACGATCGTAGCTGGCTGCGTTCTGCAGTTTCTGCTCACCCCCATAGAAGGAAGGCGTGAGTGTATGGAAAATAATTAATTTAAAAACAACTTACACAGTAACTCCCATGATAGTGGATTTGTTTACAATCAAACTTGAATTTTAACGATAGGGATTATAGAAGTTTTATTATATTTTGACACTCCTAAATGCAGAAAACACCTATTTGACTAATTGATAATATTTACATTAAAGAATTTATTTAGTTTTCCATCAATTCGATTTATTTTTATTATGAATTTTTGAGTTGAAGATTTCTTTCTATTTTTTCAACTGTGACAATGACAAGTATGACAATAGTGTTTGAGTTTGACATATTTGACATATATTTTTCAGTGGCTGGATGGGTTACCAATAAATATTTTTTCGGAACAGATTAGTATCTTTGTCATAATTGGCAGTTTTTTCTACCGACACGCTAAGAAGATTGGCAGAGGAAAGAATATATTTTCATCCGCTACTTAGTCCCCTCATGGTCCCCTCCCATTTTGCTTGGCCCCCTGCATTTTGTGCCAGAAGCCAGAATAGAATAAAATATTTGTCGCAGGTTGGTCATCTGGTCAATTTACAATATTCTGGAAAAAATATTACAGCGGTATTAATAGAGTGGTTTTGCAAGACAGTGGGCTGTGTCCAGTGTAATAAGATTATTTTTTACCATAATAGGTAGCCACTAGAAAATGGACAGAAATAAAAACATTTTTCGAATAAGTTTTTTATACTGTCTTTCTTTGCAATGTAATACGAAAACTGCGTAATGCATCATTCCACATAATGTCTGTGCATTGTTCTGAGTTCCGTACGTTGGCAAAGATATTTCGTCCGTATGGTCCGTACCACACGACCTTAGAATTAGACAACATCATTATTTGATCAAAAGCAAACGTGTAAAGAAACGTTTTCAAAATCGGGTCTTTAGAACCTTGGTTGTATTATAATAATCCGTTGTAATTGGTCAAAAAAGTTGGATGACCAATAATATTACGCCGAGTGACATATCACCTTGGCAATAAAAGTGTCAAACACGAAACAGTAATTGAAATCACCACTTTGACGTCACAATCGAACGCTGGACCAATGGAGTAACGACAGATAATTTCATGGGCAAATTGACAAGTGCCGAGCCCCATTTATGTATAGTATTTATTTACATCAGAACCGTTTTATTTGGTCATTACGTATTCGGAAGACAGACTTGATAAATAAAATAACTTTTGTGGTTTTATTGCGTCAGTGTAAATTTTTTATGTTTTTATCTATAGTGCTTTGAAAAGCAATTTACTGAATTAGCTGCGTATGTTAAAAATCACGAGATTTTAAAGTGTTATCTAATAGTAGAGTGCAATTGGATGATTGAAGATGATACCGAATAACGTGACTTTGATTGTAAAGGCGCCGAATCAACAGATTGAGGATCAAAATATCGAATGCGAGTCGTCATGGACCGTTCGTCAGTTAAAGGGACACTTATCAGAAGTTTACCCCAGTAAACCTGTGAGTACTAAGATTATGATTACAATGATATTACATAGCCGCTAAAATAATAAGAGCTTTAAAAAAAAAAATAGAACATGCAGACTGTTTTCGTATGAACACATTCTCTCACAACAAACTGAACGAATATTGGAAAAACTGCTTTGAGATGATAATGTAGCTATAAAATATTGAATTACTAATACCCCGGGTCTGGGGACTTCCAAACCTAATTATTGTGAAGTTCTGCCTTCACTTCATTCCTAATTAGGAACAACATAACAATAAATGTCAAGACATTGAACCAATACATTGACTAAGCAGTGTAAGGGACGTTGACGCGCAACCTGTTACCATGAATTCAGCACATAATTCTAGAGTCATCAGTGCTAAAAGATATTTGTCGGTTATTAAAAAAATATCTGCTGTGCATATGTACATTTTGACAGTGTAGGTATTGCACCAAAAATTGGTAACTGTGGCAAATAATACTGCAGAAACAAGGCATTTAGTATTGCTCATTATAAACCTTCATTAATTTTATTTTAGGCCGGGTCATCACAAAAGGCTCTAATACCTTAAAGAATATTATTTTATGCCTCTGCTCATAAAAAGTTTATTACAAACTAGCAGCGCTCCGTGGTTTGACCCGCATAGTTCCCGTTCCCGTGGGAATACGGGGATAAAATATAGCCTATGTCACCCAGGGATAGTGTAGCTTCCCAACAGTGAAAGAATTTTTCAAATCGGTTCAGTAGTTTCGAAGCCTTTTCAATGCAAACAAACAAACAAATAATCAATAAAATCTTTCCTCTTTATAATATTAGTATAGACAACAATTGCAAGCAAATTATGTAAACTCATGTGTTCTTCCCATGGGGGTAGACAGACTCTACAAAAATATTTAAAAAAAAACCTCACATGCCAAGTGCACACCACACCATGTGTGCCGATAACAATAGAATTTATATTGTCTGCTAATTAGATGCGTAACGTTTAATAGAGTTCTTAAATACTCCTCATACACACTCATATTCTATTAAGTCTTCATCATTAATCAAGCCTAATTCTAAACTGATTATGGATAAAGCCATACATACATACATAAACTGGAAATAGGTAGGACCTACATTCCAATTGTAAACTATTTTAATTGTATTCACTGTTGTTACCTAGGATTAAAACCTAATATTTTTTCAAATAGAATAACACATGACTTTCAATATAATGTCACACTATTGTTTAGTGTGAAACATTATCATAATTATTATCTCTTGTGTTTCTGTAATAATGTAAGAATTGTAAACTGAAAACTTGTTTCAATAAGAAGGTTCTTTACACCATTATTAATTTTTCTGCTGCCATGCAGTAAGATCGATCTATCTGATAACCCATTTTTTTTTTTTGTGGTAAATCATCAAATAACTTCGTCTGCTCTGGGAAGGGTGTGTCAGACTTTTACTGGCTAAAACCCACTCGTGTTCCTTCAGTTGCCTGTGTGCCAGGGGCCACAGTGTCTCTTTCGAACAACCCGCACCCCTGGCACCTATAGGCCCTTGCAGACCCCACTAGTTGATGCTGACATCTCTTTGAGGCACACGTGGAACACAAAGTGCCGATCTGATAACCCATTAGAAAATTCTAGCCAATTCTAGCTATATTTTAGCATTAATATCCTTGTTTGTTAATTTATCTCTCAGTCCAAAGAAAATGGGAATTTTATTTAGGTAAAATTACTTACAGATAAAAATGTTTATTATCAATGAGTGTATCATCATTAGGTAATTTGATGTATGAATTTACAATCATAGATGTTGATTGTTATTCAAATCATGGAGGGCTTTTTTTTTGTGTGGGAAATCATCAAATGACTTCTCCTGCTGAGTAGAGCAGGAGGGCGTGTCAGACTTTTACTGACTAAAACCCACCCGTGTTCCCTCAGTAGCCCGTATGCCAGGGGCTGTGGTATCTCTTTCGAACAAACCCGCACCCCTGGCAGGCATCGGCCCTTGCGGCCCCCACTGGTGGTTGCTGACATCTTTGACGGCGCGCGTGTGGAACACAACGCGCCGTCCCGTCTACCACTTTTCGGCCGCAGGGGATAGGGAGAGCGGCTGACGCTACACTCCTCTTCCCCTGCGGCCCCACCGCGTCCGCCATCAAACGGTGGCGGCCCCGTCCAGGCCACGGAAGGGAAGAGCGCTGCTCAGAAGCACCGGCACTCCTCCTCTACCGCAGCCCGTAACCCTCAGCCGCGATGCCTCCCATTCGACATCGCGGCCCACCTCAGTTGCGGTGCACCTCACCGCAACCAACTTTTTGGCCGCTACGTCGTCGGCTTTGAGGCAAAAGCCCTGACGAGCGGCCCCACCTTTGGGTTCCTCTTGGCTTCACCGTGGCCGGAATCCACGGTTACTGAGCCCCCCCGCAATGACAATGCGGGAACCCACTCGCGGGGGAATCATGGAGGGCAGGCTAAATAATAACAGCCGCACAAGACAATCTTCAAAGTTAAGCAAAGCTTGCCAATGTCGGTCTTTGGATGGGTGACCATCCATGACATACTGAGTCCCATCTGTGCTTCGGAAAACACGTTAAGCAGCTGGTCTCAGCTGTCATTTGTCAGGTAGCCCAAAAGTCTGACAACCAGTCTTACCAAGGGGCAGCCGCTCCATGTAAAATACTGGCTTTTAGCAGCATCTGGGTAGACTGCAAGCTGAAAAAGTTGGGGAAAAGGCAGGCAGATAATAAGTGTATCATTAAGTAATTTGATGTATGAATTTACAATCATAAATATTGACTTTTATTCATATCAAGTTGTTGAACTGAAACCAGTGTTATTATATCAAATCCAACCAAAATGGGGGAGGCCTATGTCAAGCACCCTTACATGATTAATCATTATACATCAATAGCTGGCACGTACGCACGCTAAGTTCGATAGGCCGTTGATCTCAGCTATCATTCATGGATCTTTCAAGGTCTTTAAGCATCGGAAGCTCGAAAAGTCTTTCGAGCTTCCGACTGAGAGCCAGTGTTACTAAGGGGACTGGAAGCGGACCCCAACATAATTGGTAAAAGGCTAGGCTGATTGTTCAATGCAATTATAACGAGCGATAGTGTTAATTGCACACACAATCAGTGTGTACATAACTGAGTAATGAACGCTGATTTTATGGTAAAAATAAATGGCAATTGTAGTGTGTTACACCATACACCTTGAAGATGATGGGACTCCCTTTTCCGCACGTAGACTCCCATTCGGTCCGTTGTGCGTGGGGATTCTGGCTAAAAAAGCCAGCCTAGCTGCGCCCAAAAGCACGAGACTTCCTGGGAGCTTCACGGGCTTCGCGGAGCGACCTCACTGTTCCGAGGATTTCTTCACGTTGAGAAGCCACGGCCTCACATTCCAGGATGACGTGGGCGGCTGATTCCTTGGCGTCAAGGCATCCCCTGCAAAGCGGGCTGTCTGTGGCGCCTATATTATAAAGATGTTTGTTAAGAGGATTATGGCCCGTAATTTTTCCTACGATTATTCTAAAGTTATTTCTACTCAGGCTAAGAAGTTTTTTGGTTAGACGCGGGTGTACAATTGGTAAATCCATTTTAGACTGTCTACAGTCTGTTGCCCGTGACCATCTGTTGTTATGAAGTTCGGTTGATCTTTGGCGAATCCACGCACGAAATTGTGAGAAAGGCAGGGGGAGAAGTGGGTACGGGCCTAGCACTTTCATATCTGAGCCTCTCTTCGCAAGTTCATCTGCGGCATCATTACCTAAGGATCCACTATGCCCCTTGATCCACTGGAGTGTAATACGATTGGAAGTCGATAAACTCTTCAGAGTTAGATGGCACTCAAAGATTAGTTTGTTGTTTGTTTGTTTGCTAAAGCTTTGAGCACAGATAGGCTGTCGAATGGGAATCTAATGCTGTGGTTCCGGATGCCTAAGTTCTTTACTGCTGTTGCGGCTTGTGTTAAGGCAACACATTCACATTGAAACATTGAACTGTGTGTGCCTAGCGGTATGTGAAAGTTAATGTTGAGGTCAAGGGAGTGTGTGCCAACACCTAACCTATTTGTATTTTTGAGCCATCTGTGTAGATGCGCACTTCATTGGCTCCTGACGGATCCCTTTCTTCCTCTACTGTTTGCATGATATAGTTTTTGTTGAACATAGGTTGGTTTGGTGTTCTATCACACGGGGCAGCAATGAGCAGCTGGTACTCAACCGGCCAATCCAGGGTGTTAGCGTGTGGACTGGTTAAATTCTTGCCCCATATGCAGATGGCATTACCAAGGGGTACCCAGACTGCACTAAAGCCTAAAAAAAGTATAAGAAAAACTAAAAGTTGCCATAAGAAATGTAACATCTATAGACAAAAATAAACATAAATTGTTATACAACTGTTCACATTTTCATTTACAGGTCACCTGTATTAAATTGTTCCACCATTTAATTACACAATTTACATATTTACATCCATGTACATATATATAATCACTTATTTATATTACTGTGTCACAGGTGCTCCATTCACTCTAAAACCAAGTCACTCGTGACGCCATTAGGTAGAAATTAGAACCTAGTAGACAAAAAACAGGTCCAGTAGGTCACATAATTTTTGATTCTGTTAGATGTTATTTGTGAGGAACAGGCTACGTATGCAAAGAAAAATGCGCGACATTTCGGCACATTGTTCTGCACATGTTTATCCTATCCCAAGAAAGCCTTTCCGTCATCCGTGGAATTATTGTCACGTGGACTTCCGAGGTATCTAAAGCCTTCGAATAACAAGCAAACATTCAACTGGTGTTAGAAGCATAACAGCGCATAATTCCGTCGAAAACTAACATCGTTAAAGCATATTCTAAACACCCTCCCTTCACTTCCCGTGATTGTTCTAAATTAACGGTCTTGTATCATCCTCACCCTCGGCTTCATCCGTGGAAGTCGGGAATTATGCCACGTGAACTTACTACCGAGAAAAACGTATCCTATGGCCTTACCCAGGTCATGGTCGATACCTGTGTGCCAATTTCAATGAAATCCGTTCAGCTTTTTTAAGGTGTGTAACAGTTCCGCGTTTATAATATTACGTTGGAATAGTTTTGGTCGGCCGTCTAGATTTATGACCTTCAAAACGCAGACTGAGGGAAGTAGCCAGTACATCAAACCATCCTTACCAGACATAGGCCTCTAGTGAAGTTCTCTCACGCAGCGCTGTTTTTGGTGTGGAATGGCTCCACGTACTTAATTAACTCGTTTCTCGGCGATATGTAACGTGAAAAGGATATCTTTTATAGCATCAGTATTTTCACCGTCCAAAACTGGGTCCCGCTAGCGTACTAATTTATTCCCATTTACCAATACCACGGGCATGAGCAATTCGCTCATATTATAGTTCCTGCCGATAGGTGTCTGTAGCCCCTTTTCTAGCTTTTTCATCTTTCCGACAGTCCATTCATCGTTTCTTTAGTCTTCCCCAACTCTTTATATATTCATACTCAAAACTTTCTCCAAGATATTTTCCTCATACCTCAAAAAATACTGAAATAGGGTGGGTGCACCAGTGCCACACCAAGAACCAGTAGTACACCATTTCTAACTTCACATCAAAATATTAACCTTCTGTCGAATTTCCCGCCATTTTTTTTACGTTTGGTAGCATTGCCGTACTTCTATCAATCGTTTAATAATAAATCAAAACGATAAACACGCCATCTACATCAATAAAAAACGCATGATTCGAAACGACAATCGTTCACTTCGTTCCGGGCGGCCATATTAGTAAGCTACACGTCGACGGTAAGTTTTTTGAATCTTTTTAAATCTTAGTTTATAACAATCGATGTTACTTATTTTTCAATTAACTGCGTAATACGATGTGTAAAGCAATAAAATTACGTCTTATTTAATCAGAAAATGATAATTTAAATCAATAATTGTCATTGGTAAACTAATGGAACACGAATTCTATGATTTTCCAGTAATATTCCATTTGGTCTACAACTGGTGATTTAGCTTTTTGATAATTTGTTTATTTTTTCTTCTACATTTATATTTATCTAATACATTGCAATAAATTATTATAAAAATCTCTCAAAATATCCACAATGTTCCTGTTGTAGACCAGTGGTTTATTACTGGTAATATCTATACTACGAGTTTGTACCAGTAATTGACCACCAAATTTTTTTTACAGACAATGCCGCCGAAAAGAACGTTTTTCAATTATAAGGAGGAAGATGTATTTATGCGATAGAAGAGAAGATCGCAGTTCCAACTTTGGCTAATAGTCGAGGTTTTTATAGAGTTCCTGAAATGGATAAATTTATGCCAAAAATTTAATAAGTTTTAGTTTTTTTATAAGTACTTACATTGTTTTTTTTATTTGATTTGTTTTATAATTTTTTATTCATGTTAATTAATAAATATTTTATTGCAAGTTATGATTATGACACTTGAGTAAGTGATATGAATCTCTTGATAATTATATAGTAATTAAATTCGTTTTGAGGCTTGTAGCATTTAAGTATTACTTGAAACTTGTAGACTGATGAAAAGTTGTGATGATTGTTAAGTACAAAACTTGTTAGTATAACTAATAATAATTTTCTTCATTAAAAGCAATTGTTTTATTTACTGGTTCACTATTGGCACAATGTCTGGTCTATTGCTGGTACAATCTGGTCAACCTTAGGCACATTGCGACTTTCCACATTCATTTTTAAATGAAAAGAAACCTAATAGTTATTAAGAAAATCCGAATAAGCCATATGATTCTACGGTAGACTAGAAGTATGTTATTCTTTTTTTGCAATGGTTGTTGTAATATTTAAGTCACAACATTAAAATTACTTTCAAAATGTCGCTTAATCGGTTTGTTACTGGTACACCCACCCTACTTTTTTTCAATAGTGGAACTGCTTGGTGAACCACCATTTCACGCGAAAGTAGTGTCTAGATTTATTTGGCAAATTGTTGATATTCCAACGACGTCATTAGCTAGATAAGCTGATTAACAACACCCTTGAGCACGGAATTAGGAAACCCACGAAACGAAAGGTAACTACATTGACGGCAAAAAAATAATTACTTAGTCATTTTGTCGACTTGAATTATTTATTGTATTTATCTTTAAAAGTTTTGCCTACATGTCCAATACTTCATGAATTTAGTATTTATTTATACATTAAATGAAGCATGTATTGAACGGTATTTTTGTTGATAAGAATAAAAGATAACGTATAGTAGAGGTCTTATCATATGCACGTGCTTTTCCAAGACTAATAAATTATTAGGTTACTACAGCATTTTATACTGGTTTCTACACGCGGTTTCGCTTGGTCCCCGTTTCAGCATAGGCTATTCACAACCATTCGATACGCTTCCGTACCGAATCGAACATCAATAAATGTTATCGTAGAACAGACAGTTTAAATCAAATAGACGACTGCTATTCTTCCGACAACCATTTGCCGTCGGAGGGCAGGGCAAATCAGGTTATCGAAATGTGTCATTTTCAATACGATAGCCTATCGAATGCTTGTGAATAGGTATGCTGCATTGAATTTGTGATCTTCATGTGAGCAACTTCATCGTTTTGGAGAATAAATCAACTTAATTTCTTTTTGGTTATCCTTTGTCTCAGTATACCGTCTTTCAATCAGAAATCTAAGATCCACATTAATTTATTTTACAGGCTACAGACGAACAGAAAATAATTTACTCCGGCCAGCTCCTAGATGACAACACAATATTGAAAGACGTTCTCCGGACATACGAGAGTCAGATAGCTCACACCATGCACCTCGTCTGCACGCCAACCCGGAGAATAGAGACACAGCCCACTCCCAACCCGAACACCGACGGACTTCGGCGAAGGGTCGTTGCCGAGCCCACGCCCCAAACTGAAAGAGTTACGGAACCTCCCAGACCAGAGACAAGGCAAAATGACCAGAACCATAACGTAGAAATGCAGAATTATCTGACCTCCTTCGTGAATAACTATGGAAGGGTCCCCCCCTATCCTAATTATAATTTTGGAGAGGGATACTTGCCGGTGCCGAATGATCCTGCGCAGTTGGCCAATCATATGATGATGATGCAGCAAGCATATCTGCAGTATATGCAGCAATATGCTAACATGTAAGTCTTTAGCCTTTAGTCTTGTAGTTTTTGCGTTATTGTTTTTTTTTTAATCAGGAATGTCTCAGTTATAGCCCGGAGTCTGAATTAGTGCCCGGTTGATGGCAACAGGCTCGTCCTCTGTTGCATGGGACGTAAAAATAACTCGCGAAAAGTGGTACCTAAATTTTGGGCGAAAAACAGGCGTGATATTATATTATTTTATGCCATGTTGATGTTGTTGATTCCCTCGTTGGTCTAGTGGACGCAAGTGCTACTATGAGGTCCTGCGTTCGATTCCCGAGTCGTACAAAGTGTTACTGGGTTTTCCGATCTGGAATTACTCAGTAGCAGTATGGAGTCAGGATTTGTTCCCGGTTCATGTCATGGGTGACGTGGGGTTTAATCATAACTGGTGAAAAGTGAGAGTACTATTTATGTGCAACTCTGCAAAAAATAGACGTGATGTTATATTATTTTATGTTATATTTATCTTTTATTTTATTTTCGCGTTTTAAATTCAAAACGTGAAAAATAATTTAACACACAGGCACTTCTATTTGCTTCAGCATGATAACGGAACCTAGTTACGTGGTATTATAGTTAGAAAGTAAGAAAGAAATAATAAAAGTAATCACAAGAGAGAAACGAGTATCAATAAACAAGTAAAAGTATTATTACTGCAAACCAATGTTCGTTAAAAAACCATTATTTCGTTAACAGTTGGGTAAACACACGTAGAGTCGCAGACCAATGGGTTTTGAACGAATGTAATATTATAAAAATGATGTCATTTTGTGACAGACTGTCACTAAAAACATGAGTTCAGAAGTTAACGATAAAATATTTTATTTCTGCGAGTAGGTTTCTGAAAACACTTTTATACGTCATTCATATTTTAAAAACTAGATGTGGTGGCGTTTCCTATCTACGACTACTCTGATAAGAAAGGCCGAGGTAAGCAACTCAAGGGTCACAGTCTCTTTTAAAATACACACATGGATAATCTTGGTCAGATCATATGAAGACCATGTAAATTGATGTCTAAAATGGTCTTTTGAGGAAAGATCAACGTGCTTGTCCGTAATCGTGGAGCTCAACTCAAAACTTAGTAGCTCATTATAAAGACTAATTCATAATGCGGTAAGTAGTCTTTCACAATAATGCTAATGTTAGCCTAATGGTTTAAATGCGGCTACCAAACTTAGCCTAATGGTTTAAATGCGGCTACCAAACTGTAGAGATGGAGCCCTGGGTTCGTGGGATTTGTTGTTATTGGATCTTCCCAAATCCCCATTAGAAGCCCCGAGTCTAGATAACTGCGTGGTAAATGACATTAGGGTGAAAATTCGACGTCCACGGACATAGGCCTCCCCCAAGCTCCTCCACTTCGACCGGTTCTGCGTTTCTCGCAACCAGCGGATTCTCGCGGCCTTCACAAGGTCATCGGTCCATCTTGTGAAGGCCTTCCAACACTACGTCTTCCGGTACGCCGTCACCACTCCAGAGGCAGTGGTGAAAAAATGTTATGTGCCCTGCCCATTGCCACTTAAGTTTGGCAATTCTTCGGGCTAAGTCGGTTGCCTTGGTTCTCCTGCGGATCTCTTAATTCCTGATTCGATCATGTAGGGAAACGCCGAGCATAGCCCTCTCCATTGCCAATAGCTTGTTAGGAGCGGAAAATAAATACTCATGGAATATCAGCCGCATGTGTCGATCGTCAAGGTTAAGCCACGCTTGCCGAGGTCAGTCTGTGGATGGATGACCATCCATTACATTGCGAAAACGCTCCGTGCCTCGGAGAGCACGTTAAGCACTTGGTCGTGGCTGTCATTCGTAGATATTTGAAAGTCGTTACGGGTAATCAGAATCCCGAAAGTCTACCATCCAGTCTTGCTAAGAAGTATCGTGTTACCAAGTAGCTGGGTTGTGGAGGTCAGGTCGCTCCACGTGAAATACTTGTATTCAGCATGCATCCGGTTAGACTGGAAGCCGACCCTAACCTTTTTTTTTTTTTTTGATGACGGGGGGAAATCCTCATGGATGTCCTCCGCCCCGGGGAGGGCGGAGGGGTCTGTCAGACTCTTACTGACTAAAACCACCCCGGTGTTCCGTCTCTCACGTACACCGGGGATCACGGGAACTATTGAGTCTTCCGCGATCCCCGACTAGTGCCGGCCCGCCTATGCGGGCCACCTCGCGATAGGGGGGGAGTGAGGTGTTAAACTCCCCCCCACATCAAAGAGAGGCGCGCGTGGAACACTACGCGCCGCCATCTCGGGTCCTAAGAAGTAGGGGGCGACGGATTCCCCAGTCCGTCGCCCCTGGACCCATTTAGGGGGGCTGGAAGAGGGCGTTGTCCGCCCTCCGCCGACGCCCGGTGCGTCTGCTGCGGATCGGGTTAGCGGAAGCGATCTCCCGCTCCCTCTCCGCAGCCTCCTTCTGCGAGATGACTGTTTCGCAGAAGGACACCACCGCGCGCAGAAGGACACCACCGCGGCCCTAACCTATCCCAACTTTCCCAACTATTTGGGAAAAGGCATATGATGAATTGTTAGGAGTGAACCCTCTGCGAACTCTTGTAGATGTCCATCGAACCTTGACATCTTTGAATTTGTCACTAAAATTATCCAGGTCCTTACGTAGGTAGGTCATAGATACGGCTAAGATTTTCATTATTTATGATGCCTGATGGTTGGTGGATATCATTTGTCTTCGAACTTTTCGTTCTAAGACTATAGCCAGTTTTCTCACTATGTTTTGCTTAACCGCTTTGAGAGTATCTATTGATACTTAACAATATTTTACACAAAATAATGTGCCTGCCTGGGTTCTCGAACCTATGATCTACAACACGTAAGCTGCGGCTGTTTCCACTGGGCCACCATTGCCCACTTCAAACAAGTCAGCCCGAAATAGTAAACAAATGCTAATAATATTTGGCATGATGCCTACTACGCGTATTTTTGAACTGATGTCACAAATGGCTATTACGAAACGCGTGGGATGATCTGTAATTCCGTCACCACGACTTTTAATAGTTATATATGGGTTTAGGAATACAGGGTGGTTGGGATATCAACGCGACCTGTTGCCATGGATACAGTACATGATCCTAAACACCCCTGCGTTGAAATTCTTCGTCGATTTTTGTTTTTAATTTACTGTTCCTTACCCATAGGTTTTGACCGCGAAGGTATTGCACTTTTCTATGAAACTACAGATTTCTTTTACCGATGCAAAATTTCTACGCTCTGGTGTTTAGAATCCTGTGTTGAATTCATGGTTACAGTTTACTTTGTATAGACAGGATTTTGATCTGGGTTGGTTCAATTACTTGGTCTGATATGATCGTGGACAACGCTGATTCCAGCAAAATAGGCTCCTAAAACGAAAGGGCACCACAAAGATCTTAAGCGTCATACAAAATAGTTTAAATTAGTAACTATTGAGTGTATTACGTGACCTAGAAAAGTGTAACACCGAAAAACACGTCCCCGTAAGCATGAATTCGTTGTTAAGTTTTTCGTGGTAGCGTGCATTCGTTGTTAAGTTTTTCGTGGTAGCGTGCATTCGTTGTTAAGTGATTCGTGTTAGTAAACTTACGGGGACGTGTTATTCGGTGTTACACTTTTCTAGGTCAAGTAATACACTCGTAACCATTGACTTTCTTCTCGTATCATAAGTACCCATGTTGGTTTATGTAAAATAAAATATTTTGATTTGACTAACTCCTATCTCCCAACAATTGAAGGTGGCAAGCAGCAGGTGCGACACCCGCGGCCCCGGCGCCTGCGGAAACGCCCGCTCCGGCCGCAGAAGCCCCCGCGCCCGTAGAGGAGCCCGACGAAGCCCTCGTGGCCCGAGACTGGCTCGACCACTTGTATGCGGCCTCCAGACTTGCCATACTGTTCTCGCTGGTCTATTTGTATGGAAGCCCCGCGAGACTGTTGCTGGTTCTGCTGTTGGCTGCTGCTGGGTACCTGTGAGTATTCTTTTGATTTGGAGTTGTGTTATGGTCTTCCCACAATATTATTTATTTAGAAAGGGAGAGGAATAATAAAATATGGATGGATTGTGTGAGGAAGGATGTGGAAGAGAAGGGAGTGAATGATAGCGTGACGATTGACAGGGGAGAATGGATAAATGGTAAAAAAAATATTTCTGTAAGTAGGTTTGTACAAACACTTCACATCCATCATATTTCAACAACTAGATTAAGTCGAAGAAAGGTTGAAAAACTCAGAGGTGACAGTCTCTTATAGTCTTGGTCAGATCATGTGCAGACCGTGTGGATTGGTGTCTGAAACGGTATTTTGAGGAAAGAATGGAAGAAGGGAACCTGGTGCGCCGATCCCAATTAACATGGGACCGGGGCAGGAAGATGATTCTCCATGATACCATAACTGGCTCGAAGGTTTAGACTCGGACTCAAGTGCTTTAAATAAGCTGTATATCAGTATAACTCTCAAGGATCTTAAAAACTTGACTTTTAATCTGTCATGGCCCATTATGTTATCAACCGTGCGACATTTATAAAATAAATATTATAAATAACAAGGAATACGCCGTAGGGATACTACTGGACATGACCAAAGCGTACGACAAGGTGCAATTTAAAATACTCCTAAATAAACTGTATGGAATAGGGATCCGCGGGAAAGCCCATGAATGGCTTACGTCATATTTAAAAAATAGAGAACAAGTAGTTGAAATCGAGTTCTTTAATCACAATAGTAGAGAAATAGAAAAAATCCGGTCCAAAAGCAAAATAACTAACGCTTCCATTCCCCAAGGAAGTGTCATAGGTTGCCTATTATTCCTCGTTTACATCAACGACCTACCGAAAGCCATAGCGGGGCCATGTGTTTTATTCGCAGATGACATATCTCTATTAGTCTCCGGTCAAAACAACACAAACATAGAAGAAAAACTCAGTTCCACACTCACAAAAACATGTAACTGGATGACCTCACATAATTTAGAAATTAATTATGCTAAAACTAAATTAATGATCTTCCACCCTTATCAAAAAGCTCCACTACAATTGAATTTCACCTTAAATGGCTTAAAATTGGAAACTGTTGATGAATTTACATTACTTGGACTTACAATAGATAAACATATAAACTGGAAAACACAAATACAAAAAACCCGTTCAAAAATCTCAAAATTCTCATACGCTCTCCGCGAAATTAAAAAGACAACCGACCTACAAACTGCCCTCTCCACCTATTATGCGTATGCCAATGCATGGCTTAGCTACGGCGTAACCCTCTGGGGAAATAGTACAGATGCACTGACACTTTTTACCCTACAAAAGAAATTAGTTAGAATCTTGGTAAATATTGATCAAACTGACAGCTGCAAACCCTATTTTCTAAAACACAATATTTTAACCCTCCCCAGTATTTACATTCTAGAAATATGTAAATTTGTCCGTAAGCATCAAGAGTTCTACACAAAACGCGAAGACATCCAATCACAGTACACACTCAGACACCGATCTAGGCTAAACATACCAACATCCAAGCTAAAAATGCATTCTACAAGTCCCTACGTAATGTCTATAAAAATATACAACAAACTACCAGACGTAATAAAGAAAGAAGAAAAGTTCAATATATTTATAACAAAACTTAAAAAATTACTGATAAATAAATGTTATTATTCCTTAGATGAATATTTAAATGATAGACACAAATAATATATGAAATATTTTAGAGTAAGTATATGTTAGGGAAATGACTAATATAATAAAATAAAATAAAAATATATAAGAATCATAGTTGATATCAATAATAAATAATAATCTCGCAATCTATTAGGTAAATTTAATGTATATTAATGTAATGGTTAATATTAGATAATAAATAATTATATAATAATTAATAATATAACAAAATAAATTATTAATTTTAATAGCAATATATTTGTTCATAATCTCCTATAACAGGGCTTCCTCTCTCCTACCCTTTTGCTGTGCCCTACAGGGTCCATAATGATCTCGATTATATAGTTACCACCTAAGTACACATTATGGTAAAGCAATAAAGATATTGAGTATTGAGTATTGAGTATTGAGTATTTCAATTTTAATTTTATTCGATTTCAGCCACCAGATCGGTTTCTTCCGCGACCTCCACGTCAACGTAGCCGACAACCAGCAACAGCAACCCAATCAACCGAACCAGGCCAACCAACCGAACCAGGCCAATCAACCGAACCAGGCCAATCCACCGAACCAGGCCAATCAACCGAACCAACCCAATCAGGCCAACCAACCCAACCAAGCCAGCCAGCCAGCTGACCAACCGGCCCAACCAGCGACCAACAACACCCAACAGTCCCTACTAGCTGTCACATGGATGATCTTTACTTCTTTCTTCGCCTCACTCATCCCGGATACGAATTAAAATAACATTGTAGGTGTAGACGGAGTTACTCAGTCTTGAAGACGTAAAAATAATTTGTATAGAAACGCTGAAACCTAAAAATACGGGCGGTTGCGGTTATTATTATTACGGGCTTTGGGTCTTTTTGAATAGGGCAGAGTTTTGCGTGGGATATTGTTAAATTATTCCTCTTATGCAAGCTATGCCTTTCGATACGTTTTGAGCACTCGGGATATTTTTAGGTATGAGTTTGAAGAATTTTGGGCCATAGTTTTCTAAGCTAACAAATCTGGCAAGTAAGAATGATGTGAGCAGAGAGAATAAATGTCTGCGATTGGACGATTGCTAGCAATGCGTCATAAAGCTTGTTTCTGATTGGCCGATTGCATGAGTTCGGTCGCGGCGCTTACATTACCTCTTATTATTTCCTGATAATAACTGAATGCTCTGAATCAGTAAGCAAAAAGGTATTATCTACATTTTTTTAAAGGTAGGCACTTCAAATTGCTATTAGAAGTGCCTACAAAACGCCAAAACTTACGGTAATTGTGGACGTACTACGTGCAAGTAGGACGGTGAACTTACTGAGTATCGTGTCATCTCGCTCCAACGTATGAATGCGACTGCTGCGTATGTTATAGTGTTTTTTGTTTTCAATCAATACGAATAGAAATGGGGCTTTCACTATGGCTTAGTATACTAAAATCATGAAGGATTAAATTTAATAAAAATAAAAAACATTTTAAAATCTTCATTAGTATACAGACCGTAAATTAGGGTAGTTTTTACGATGAAATTTAAACCAGTGTAAATAAATATGTTTTTATAAACTTGTCTCAGTCATGATATACTGACTAAAATAGAGAAAGCTAAGAAAATTTAGTTTGTTACTTAAAATCTGTTCTTTTCCTTGCCTCGTTGGGGGTTGGATTCCAGTCTAACCGGATATAGCTGAATTCCAGTACTTATTGTACATGGAGGACTGCTATCCGACTTCCAAAACCTAGTTACTGGGTAATGCGGTAGTTCTTGTTGAAATCAAAAGGTAGGTTAATTGGAAACAGTTTTTGATAGTATAATAATATTGTTTATAGGTATTTTTGCGAAAATTCGTGATTTTTACCTCGTTTTTTACCAAACATGTAAGGTAAAATACAGCCAAAGCAATGAATTGTTAAGCATTTTAACACCCTCCGTCAATTTGACGTGTTATCAACAGCCATTTCATTCAACTATCAAAAAGTGACAGTTCTGATTTGAATTTATGGACAATTTGAGTTGGTTGTCGATTTGCCTAACAATTAATTTAGGCTTTACATTATACACTATTAGTTTTAAAACTTGCCACGGCTAAATGCAGCCTCGAACATTGTCAAACTTAATTAATGGTGGAATTACTAACGGCTTTTCAAAAACCTTTACGTTAAATGCTTACTTGGTGGAATGAAAAGATTGTCATAAAATTTGACCACAGCATCATAACATTACGCCTGTAATTCTCGAAGGGTTAGGCAGTGCACCCGTATTTCGCCAGTTATGGTTTAAGACTCATGTAATAGAGAGCGACCCTATAGCCATCAAACGGGAACAAATCCAGACTGGGCTACTACTGAAAGTCCAGAGAGAAAAACCTTTTCCCGATTCGGGAATCAAACTCAGGACCTCATGCTTGACGGTAGCAGTTGCAACCATTAGTCCAACGAGGCAGACTAAAATAAAAGTATTAGTAAATCCACCACTAAGTACTCCGCAAAGGGATACCAGCAGAGAACGATCACTTTTGTAAATAATAAAGTGTTTTAATGGGTCATTTACACTGGGAGTGTCTCACCTCGGAATAGACGATTATCGAACGAAAGTAATACTTGAAATACGAAAACCGACCTTAACAACAACAAAATAAGGCGACTGTCTATCTGACCTGCACAACCCAGTTACTGGGTAACACGATATGGTTGAGAAACTCTCCCTTGTAAGTTAACCCTTAGTGAAAAAGTTAACTCGTTATTATAATATAATATATAATTATTATTAGTGAGATATTTAAATTTTATTTTATAGCGTGTTTGGTGTAACGATTGTCATGGATTGCTGTACACATTTTACGTAAAACGCCCGAATGCATAACATAACGTACAAAAAAAAAACATAAGCCTGCTTGGGCACTTATGAAACGTCAGAAGCTAAGTGCACGATTCCAATTTGTCGCTTCATATGGAGAAGAACCCACAAGAAACTCCACCTCCATTACGCCCATATTTCGCGAAGCGTTAAGCCGAAGTGCAACGAGCACCTATCAGCGCCCAAATCCAAACTCCGGGCCAACCTGGGAATCGAACCCAAGCGCTCATGCTCAGCAGTAATGCTGGGGCCCACTAGAACAACGAGGCGGTTTTAAGTCGTTAATGCCCGTTTTATTAACACTAGGGCGATCACTAAATGAATACCAATATAAAATTGTGCTGTTGGATTTTGAACCCTCGAGTCAGCACCGAAACTTGAGAGTCTCTGTTACTTTAAAATGCATTATAGCAACGGAAAAATTTAACTATTTAATCTACGCGGAAAGAAAGAACGTCCTGTCTAAAAGTTAAGGGCAGTTTGAATATTGTAAATTCAAATCACTAAAATGTTGGAGCTAAACGAAGATTAAATAGTACCTACATTAAAATGAAAGTGAGCAAAGCTTATCATTGCAAAGTTTACTTTGCTGTACTAGTGCGGAAATACAAAGTTAAACGCACTCGTGTTAAATACACAGCATTGTGAACCTAAATCCCGTGCAATAAGCTTTATTAGCAAGTGTGTTATTAACATTCTTTGAAATTACAAATAAGTCGGTCTACACATTTGTACTGTATGTGAAAAGAGCTCAACACTGCCATACTAAAAATAGAATACAATCTTCTCTTGAAGAGAAAAATGTGAGCAGTTGCCAAGATTTATAACAAGGCATTAACATCTTGTTTGTAAAGAAAAATAATAATTTGTGGCATTTATTTTCATCTGTCGTGTCGACACGAGTAAAATACGATAATAGCTCATGTCGAGGTACGATTGCTAAACAAAACATCACGCCTGTTTACCCCAGGTAAGGCAGAAATGTAGATACCTATAGTACACTTAAATTTCGCCAGATAGGCTTTAGCCCTTTGTAAACGGGAGTGGGAGGAGGAGCTGGGAGAAGGTGAGAAGTATGTCAGACGGTTTGATTCGACACCAAAATAGAATTTATGCAACAACATACAACCTGTTTAGTAAAATCTCGCATGATTTCATTTGATCAGACTGTCTTGTCCAATTTAAAATAACTCAAACCAAAAAGGCCATTCAGGTTTTCCGACCTTTTTTCCTTCCCTAAAAACGTTCTTCAGACAATTGCGAATATTTTAAAACAAAAATAAGTAAAATCAGTCCACTCTTTTTCTAGTGATGCGCTTACCAACGAACATCATTTCTTTTTTTATTTATATAGACAAAATATGTTTATTTATATAATAATATTAATACGTGAAGCAAAAGCTTTCTATCCCTTTATACGAAAATTACACGCACGAAGATTTATGAAATAATGCACAGTTACAGTTTATACGGTGAAGTGCAGAAAGCTAATATTTTTTATATAATTATGCGTTGGAGTTTAAAATTAATTATGGTCGTTTCTCTTGAATTGAAAATGTGTACAGTAATTCTAAGGAATAGAATGTAGTCTTAAAATAAAATTCGGTGTACCGATGTGAAACCAAATATTATTTTGTATATACTCTTAATAATTTTAGTTTATTGTAACATAGATTTACTATCCATTTTAAATAGCTGTAAAAAGTTAACGATTTTTGGCGGAGAGCATAATAAAAGCGCTAATGTCCAGTTCAATTTTCAGAATAGATGTTCAACAAATCTTGGTAAAAATAAATTGTATTTCTGTAGTACAGACGCCAGCACATCGAGCTACCCCAATCTGTCAAATTTCTTTGATAGATTTTCAACTTTATGACAAAAGGATAAAGTTCATGTTCAATTGGGAAAATTTTACAGTTTGGTATAGCTTGATGTGATGGCGTCTGTACTAGCAATGACTTAATTTTTCCAGAGAATGTAATGCTTTCTTATATAATACTTCTAAATAATAAAGTATCTAAACTGTTTTAAACATACCATTCTGTAGATACATATATTAGACATAAACTCATCATTCTAGGTTTATCGGAAAGTAGTATACAAAGAAAATTGTTTTAAATTGAATGAGTTTTATTTAAAGTATAATTAAATTATCATTAGAACTCCGATCATTTGGTAGCATCTATTTAATTTAAAATATCAGAATGTAAAATCTCAGCAATTAGTGCATCTCTAAGGGACTAGAGTGGGGACGGAACTCACGGTACAGATAAAATAAGTAGTTCGTTACGAATCGAAAGCTTTGTGATTTACCTGCATTTCATTATTATTCTCTGTTAGCAATTCATAATGTATCATTAGCAGTGATCGAAATAGGCTGACTAAATTTGCCTAAACTTCGGAGAACAGAGACAGAAAGTGGATACTTCCTTACGACTATATTTTTTTTCCATCCATCCATCATTGATCCGAGAAAAATCTTCTATAAGTTGAAAATAAGCTTTATTCAAGATGTGTAAAGGCTATTTTTAACTAAACTTGGAATTACCAAATTTTCGGAATTTTCACGTAAAATCCCGAAAAACAAAATCTAATTTTAATTCATGTATTCGAATTATACTTACGATCCAACTAACTGTTGTATCAAATCACATTACGTTTTGTCAATAAGTATTTTCGGGATTTAACTTGAAAATCCCGAAAATTTACCTTTACACTTCTTTACACTTCTTATATAAAGTTTATTTTCAACTTACTGAACATTTTCCCGAATCCCGGGAAAAAAAATATAGTCGTAAGGAAGTCCCCACTTTCTGTCTCTGTTCTCCGAAGTTTAGGCAAATATAGTCAGCCTATTCCGATCACTGATCATTAGTTTAGCTATAGGAAATGAGGGCGTGTGCATTCAATATAAAGTTTGTAAGAATTTTTATTCCGCAAATAGTACATTTCTATTGAACTTTTCTTCCAAATATCAAAATTAACGTCTGATAACGGTTGAAAAAATCTATCCAGCTACATGAATTATGTTAATATTTGGTTACCTGTTTGCGTTGCTTATCTACTATATAAAAATAAGTCGGGTTTTCCTTCCTGACGCTATAACTCCAGAACGCACGAACCGATTTCCACGGTTTTGCATTCGTTGGAAAGGTCTCGGGCTCCGTGAGGTTTATAGCGTAGGTAGGGTAGGGATTCTCTATGAATAACTATTGGACGGACAGGACAACGTCTGTCAGGTCAGCTAGTATACCATGTATTTACCTGCAAGTCTGCAACATCACTCCGTTTTCCACTGTGTTAGTAGCGTGCTTGCATGCGAGACAAATACCGGCTATACAAGCAACTTTTTAAAGGGAGTGTGGCTTTCAATGAAATTTTTCATAACGTCAGGATTGTTTTGTAGACTAAGATAAGGTTTCGACATTGACATGAACTGGGTAAACTATTTTGTTTCCTTTCAATGTATTATAATCGCGTGGAATTCAATAAAAATGTAGACGGTTAATTTTGAAGCTTATATCTGTGATTTTAAAATAAATAATTGTACTAAATCTTGTAGTTTTACCTAAACCTGTTTTTTTTAGACACTTCTGGATATTAAAAAAAATCTATACAAGAGTATCATCATCATTTCAGCCGAAAGACGTCCACTGCTGGACATAGGCCTGCCCCAAGCTCCGCCACTTTGACCGGTTCTGTGCTTCTCGCATCCAGCAGACTCCCGCGGCCCTCACAAGGTCATCTGTCCACCTTGTGGGAGGCCTTCCAACTTTACGTCTTCCGGTACGCGGCCGCCACTCCAGAACTTTTCGGCCCCATCGGCCATCTGTTCTGCGAGCAATGTGACCTGCCCACTGCCAGTTAAGTTTGGCAATTCTTCGGGCTATGTTGGTTACCTTGGTTCTCTTGCGGATCTCTTCATTCCTGATTCGATCACGCAGGGAGTATGATTACATTTGATGATACAAGAGTATGATTTAAAATATTTAAATGATCAATGAAAAAGTATATTTCTTTAGTCGTTTTCTTCTATTAGATAGTGGGTGGGTGGGGGGCTAAATAAATTATTTTTCTGAATATTAAAGTAACAATTGTTTTCATTCTGGAACGACAACTATAGCCTACATGAGCATATCTGCCTATAACGTTCCCACTGCTGGCACACAGGCCCCTCCTCCCTGTGAGAGGGAGTGGACTTCAAAAACCACTATGCGTTTTGGTGGCAGTTAGCGATGGGCGATCCCGAAATGTTATAACAATCGAAGTCGTTAAAATAAACCATCGAGTGAACCATCGACTCGCCGTTCTACAAAACAATCGAGATGTTTTTCGATTGTTTCGAGTCAATGGAATCGACCGCTAGTTTTCGATTGTTCGAATCAGTCCCTCTCACTCACCGACTCGCGCTCGGTCACCGAGGTCAGTCGATTGCATGCATCAAGCCGAGGTTGCATGTTAGAAATTCATCAAAATGCCACGAAATTTAAACCATTGCGCCAACCAACCAACTCGCGAAACTCTAAACCATCGAGGAACAACTCTCGACTCGGATGAACGCGCCATGCGCCAGTCGCAATAACAGACCTAGTCGGACTCGAGTTCAAGTCGAAACAATCGGAAACAATCACATCAACATCGAGATGTTCGAACAATCGAACAAAACCTCGCCATCGCGCATCGCTATGGCAGTCACATGTTAGATTTTTTGGTTCTAGTACAATGTTTTCAGTCACCCTTTTGAGAACAGTGGTGATGAAATTATTTACACAAAGAAAAGCACCTGCCTGAGTTCAAACCAACGACTAACGACTCGGTAAATCGGGGCCGTTACCACTGGGCTACCAGTACCACAAACCACTAAATGCGTTTAACGCTACATGTATTCAAAACATCATTATATGTGACATTTTCAAACTATAAATAGCAACAGTGATGTTGTAAATACGTTTAACAGTTAAATACCTTGTGTTAATGAAGCTCCATTCAACTTTTTCACCAGTAGGGGTTTTTTATTAACTTCAAGCAGTTTCCTAAAGAGTAATCTGAATGAAACAACATTGTATTCAAATAAATACCAGCTTTATTAACAAAACACACAATTTAACTAGAAATCGTCACTGAAATCAACATCCATGATATCTTCAACGACGTCTTCCGCCTCATTAGCATCCTTTTCCAAAGTACCAACCTCTTTTGAATTAGAACCCGTAGCGCCATCTTGAATTTCTCCTACTTTATCTTGTTCAGTATTTTCATTTTGAAAAGAGTCATTCTTTGATGGTGATTTGCTTTTGCTTTCAATACTGTTATTGTCTATTATTACTACCTCAGGAGTAAATGCTCTATTTACATCAATTGTTGAAGTATTATCATTTTCTTTTAGAACTGCAGTAGCATTGCTCATAGTTTCCTCGACAATGTCTGCAGTACCGGGATCATTTATTTCAATAATATCATCACTTACTTTATCTTCAATTCCAGTAGCAGCCTGGTTACTTTCATCGTCTATTTCAATAAAATCACCAACTTCGTTATTTATTTGATTATTTCTCGCGACAATATTTTCAGTCTGATCATTGATCTCAATTATTTCAACAGCTTTATCTGTATGGTCTATCACACTTACATGTCTACCAATATCCTTCACAGCATCATCTACTATCTCAACAATCTCAATGACGTCTTGATTAATTTCTTGAGCATCATTTTTGCCAACATTTTCCTCCATTTCTATATCATCAAAATTCTTTTCAGTCTCTAACACAACTTTATCATTACATTCTGCGCCCTTCTTAGTACCATTATGAACATCAACAGTCACAGACTGGTTAACTGAAGTCACATCACCTTCATCATCTGAGCTTTCTATAACAAACGATTTGTTTTGTTTTTTAGCTGGCACATTCGTCTCTGTTTCTTCATCTACTTCTATGATCACATTTACATTATCTTGTTTTCCACTGGTGTCCATAGAACTTTTCTTGAATCTTGCAAGGCGTCTTTCTTCGGCTAGTTTCCTGTTTCTGATCATTCTTTCCTTTTGATCGTCACTGATGGATGGAGAGGAAGTTGCTTTCGGCATTGTGAATGGTGATCTGGAAATAGATAAATGTAAGAAGTGGGTAAGTGGTAAATTAAATTAAGGAGTTTCTAATAATGAACATGGCACTCCATAGCTGGATAGTTTCTGAATGAATGCTGCCTTATTGTCCTAGTGGTTGCAAGCGCTACCGTTGAGCACGAGGTTCTGGGTTCGATTCCCACTTAGGATAAAGTGTAATGGGGTTTTTCCACCTGAAAATTTTCAGTATCAGTCCAGAGTCTGGATTAGTGCCTGGTTGATGGCAATAGGTTCGCTCCCTATTACATGGGAGCTAACCCTTCTGGGAATACCGGCGTGATGTTGTGTTATGTTGTGATACCCACCTATCTTTTTTCGGAGTACCCATGACTTTCTTCACAGACCCGGGCGCTGGAGTAGCCCTGGCCAGGTCAATCTGCTGCTGCAGAAGCTTGTCAAACTCATCCTGCTCCTGAGGAGGCTGAGTTTCTTCGTCGCTAGAGTCTTTTTGTACAACCGTCTCTTCTGATATAAACTGGTCTGAGCGGATTTTTTGGAGGTGCACCTGAAATGGTTGAATTAAGTGACTATAATGCATAAAACAAAGTCTTTTTCTTGTCTGTATGTGTTCCCTTAAAATAACAACAGATATTCATGGGTTTTCACAAGATTTTTTTCTGTAAGGTAGGTTTAATATTTAAAATATTTGTTTATACTGTTTTGTTCCGTACTTGTCTATAATACCAAGAAATTTCACGCGAAGTTGCGGGCAGAATCTAGTACTTAAATAAAGCACAGAAATCTCGGTGTTTTGACATGTCGAATGCACTGGTGCGAAGCAGGGGCGGGTCGTTACTTAATTATATCTATTTTCGTGCCTGACTTGCCTGGACTTAGTGCAGTGTTTAATGCATGTAAATCAGCTCAGTCAAGTTTAGCTGCTGAGAATTTTCTTACAATTATTAAACAGGAACACACAGCAAACGTCGCATTTCTGGCTTTAAAGTAGCTTTCTTTAACTTAACATACCATAACAGGTCTCTTCTTGCCAAGACTCTCAATCTTCTTCAGACAGTCCTCAAACTGGAACTTAGGGTACAGCCTGTATGCCCAATGTTCTAACTTCTTTAGGAGCATGTCTAAGTCTTCCTTCTCATGCCCTTTGCCTGGAACATCAATCAATACAAATAAAAGAAATCACCCACTGAATCACTCATCAACGCCCAGTAGAAATTATGCACAGAGTTTTAGTTGTAGACAAGTATTCTGTGTTTTAACTTATTTTTGAGAATACTGGTTATCCTGTAATTAGCTACTGTAAGTCCAAATCTTATAGTTATCTACCAACCTGTGCTTAAGATAAATATAAAATTACAGAACCATGCACCACTTACTCATCACTGTAAGTACACGTTCGCACAAAAATATAGCAGCAAGATATTTTTCGCGAACTGGTTCAACGCACGGCTAGCACTGAGAGCTGGAATGCACTCTGTAGAATTATCATTGCTCCGTTGAACACCGAGAGTTGAAAATCTAGTGCACAATAAAATCCCCCCCGCTATATTTTTTAATCCGTGAGAATGTGGTCTAACCAGTCTAATTTTCAGCAGTGGACAGTTGTATTGTTGTAATACCTATTTTGGTATAATATAATACATAGCTAGGTAGCTACCCCACGACCTCCCGTGTTAAAGGAAATCCGGGCCAAAGTGGTGCAACCTGCTCCACTCAACCACCAGGATTCCTTCATCCCTCTGTACGGGGCCCCGCGCACGGCACAAACACGCGGTAGGTCATTGCTGTCCATCATCTGCTCTTGTTCGACGGTGGACGTATAGGGGTATGACCTCGCCACCCTTGAGGCATATCGCCCGGTGATTTATGAAAATAAAATGAAACTAAACAGAACAGGGAGCCAGATGGGGATTTCGTCTTTTAAACTGAATAAATTCTGAAACGAAAGAAAACTGTAATGCTCAACCTACTCCAAATAGATTGCAGGTGTGGGGCGCAACTCCCGGTCTACGCTTTACAGTGTCGTGTTACCCAAGGTTCGCGATAAAAATCCTCCGATGTGAATGTGGTCGAAAACTCGATGAGATTCAACCTCTCAGTTCTGCCATATGTGAAAGTGTTATTAGCGGTGTTGATCCAGGCTTGAGGTACATTCGCGTACTCGCCAAAATCATACGCACACCAAATTACGTTGGTTAAACGCATTCTTCCTACATCGGTAAGTCATGAGGTGACCCGCTAAGGAAGCTGTCGCGTCAATCTGCTGTGAAGGTGCCGGTAGTGCTTCGTACATGAAGTGAGTCTCTGCTCCTACACGTCCAAAATCGCCTTGACAATTAGGCCAAGACCCCTCTTGGCCTAATTGTCAAGGCGATTTCGAAACTCAACCTTATACTCCACGCCTGAGGCATCTGTGACGACACCTATAACGTAGATGTAACTCTTAATGGGGTCAGGGATTGTTTAGTTACCTGAATTTATATACTCAAGGAACTGCTCCTCGACAAGGGGTAATTCACCATGGTCGTTCTTCCTTATGCATTTTAACCGAGCATATAGATGCTGGACACAGTAATAAACGAACATCGATCGTGAGATCGTCTTCGCGAAATAAGGTTCTTTAGTTGCGAGAATATTGTACTCTTTCTCTACGAGTGGGATAAACCCCTCCGCAGTTATTGCCAATCGATTCCGCCCATGAAAAGGCGCCATCCTATTAAATTCCGCAATGTCCAAGTCATCGAGCATCGGTTCATTCCGTGGTTTGGTAAAGGTGGTTGGGCGTATTGTTTGCCCTGGCTTAGAAGCCCCAGCCTCCATTGGAATCGGTGGTGCAACAGTATTTTTCGAGCCTCCGCAGGACTTCCGCTAGAATTTCGTCTTACTTGGTGTCCCTACTCCCACCGATGTAGCTTCAGCGCTTTCGCCTGAAATTTTACTAACATCAGCCATTCTGAGAATTGTTTGTCGCCGTGACAGAACGCCAAATTATATAAATAATTTGGGCTAAGCTTTTTGATACATAGGTACTGATCAGCTAATTAGCTGCTAGTGTGGCGTAACTAAATAATATAAATAACATAATTGTGCTTTAGTAATGTTTGATTCTATGAAACTGACATGACCAAGAGTGTGCTGCAGACTGCAGACTGCAGAGTGCAAGTCGAACTCGTGCGCCGAGAGTTCCGTACCTACCCATTATACCACCATAATAAAAAAAATATGGGCAAATTTAGATTTTCGCGATAACTTGGAAATACCTGCCTTAATTTCCAACTTTTTTTTATATTTTTTGGAATTTTTCCTTTATTTGTGCTGTAAGACCTTTCTTTTTGGTTAAAAGCAAGGTCTTATAGCACAAGTAAAGCGAAAATTCCGAAAAATTAAAAAAAGTTGAATATTAAGGCAAATTTTTGGTACTTACAAGTTTTAGCGAAAATCTAACTCTGCCCATATATTTTTATCGTGTTGACTCAGGGCCCTGTTTTTTATACACCTAATAGGAACTATAGACCTCAGTATCTGGTACAAATTTCAACTTGCAAGATCTACCTGTTTCTGAGAAAATCGGTGGTGACACACGGACAGACAGATGGACAAGAGAGTGATCTTATAAGGGTTCCTTTTTACCTTTTGAGGCATGGAACCCTAAAAAGATTAAACAATAAATCTCTTAATATCTTACCCTTAAACTTAAAATCCTTGAAGTGATCAGGTAAGATCTGAATGCCTCTTGGACCTGTAAGACGGGCCGGGTTCAGTATGAACCGTGGATTCTTTGTAACCCTCTTAGTTTTTGTGGATGATGGGTCCACCCGTCTCTTGTCTTCTTCTGAAAAATACAACATTGCATTTGAAGATTTTCTTGAACATATCCAAAACACATATGGATTAGTAATGGATTTTCATGAGTAAGCATATTTTTTAGCTATAGTTATACAAACAATAGCAGTAAACATTCTTTTTGAAATGAAAATGGATCACTCAGCTGATCAAATAGTTTTGCTAGAGCCATGTCAAAGCATCTACTTTCTATATTAGGACAGACAGATCCAACGATTGTGTAGCAGCTGTACTACAGCTTAATACTGCACTAATTATGTCTACTTTCCTTTAGGTTATGGAGCAGCAAATAACGGTATCACAGAGGTTAGGAAAGACAAACGCATTACTTTACAGTGGATAGACGTGGATTTTTTTTACATAAATCACAGAAAATTATGAATTATGTACCTGCTTCATCATCTTTGGGTTCATTGGCGTCACTGTTGTCGGGAGACTCAGACCGTGAACGAGGTCTTTCGTCAAACTCGTCACCTTCAATCACTCTCTCCAACTCCCGCGCCTCGCCCGCCTCATCTTGTAAGAATATGTCTTCGAGGAGAGACATTTATTGGTATGATTAAACAACAAGAACGAACACAAAAACAATCAAACAGAAAACATGATTTTGTAGTCTACTTTGTTTGACGTTAAATTCAGCGGGAATTGTTTTGTTTTTCTAGTATTCTCGTTCTAAATCATTGCCAATTTATATGGCTCTTTTCGAAGCTTTAAAAAAAATGTAATATAAACAAGCAGTGCATGTCTTTGTAAACAATACTATCAAATTAAAAGATTTATGGTAACAAACATGTGATAAAACATTTGAATTTACGTTCAAATAAGATTTATTAATTTTATAATATTTTTGAACGAAAATTTTTACCTGTGGAACGCCCTAAAATAATGTGGGGTTTCCGTTTGTCGTTTGTAAACGGTTAATTCAATTTTTACGGTAAACTATGTCGTAAACTGCTAATTTCCAATTCGTTTTCAATATTATTTTAAAGTCTGGTAGCAGTACCATTTCAAACATTGTGCTTATTTTAATAAAAACTATAAAATCATCACTTAAGCAAGAAAAGTTAAACTACTATGAAATATTCAGATTTTTACAAAGTTTTATTTTACTGACAAAATCTCATAATCTGACACCGTTACACCTTCAGTTTCAAAGGCACTTGGCACAGCTCACGTGAAAAGAGGTCGAATGGTGATTTTAGCACTTGAGCAGTAAAAATAACGTTTATTAATCTGCATAACGTTACGAAAATTGTTAAGAAGAGGTTTGCAAGCGTTACTCAGACTGGCTGGTATGGGAGATGACGGATGTTTGAATATGTTGTTAGGAACATTATGTCATCTCTACTATAATTTTTAGTGTGTTTCGTACCGGTTTGTACCTATCTATTGTTGTTTTGGTGTAAATAAAACTATATACACCTACCAGGCTCTCTATTGTGTTTGTTTTGTTTTTTTTTAATGGAAACCCACCAAAAATAAATATTATAAATTATTATTAATAGTCGATTCACCTATTAAGAGAAAATATTGTTTGTTTATTGTTTAAGCTCTATCACTAGAAAAAAAGAAAGAAAAAAAAAGAAAAAATTCAAACATTCACAACTACACTACTAGATAAGAACTGGGCAATACAATTTATTCTCTTAAAATAAATAGATGTTTTATTAAAATTGCTGTTGCAACGTTGTGCGATACTGTTTTTAAAACTACGTTTATCGTGATAATGTTGCTGCTGAATAAACCGTTAGAAAAATAACAGGCTACGATACCAACATCTTTTACTTACCTTTATTAGTAACCTAGATAATTAATAATTTAGGGTATTTTTACTGTAGTTTTGTTACGACACTCATTCCTATTTTATTTGTGTATGTACAGTCGCATTTTCCCATTCGAACATTTAAACCTTATTCCTTTGCACTAACGTTGAAAAACTATCATAGAAATTTGACAGATTGGGGTAGCTTGATGTGCTGGCCTCTGTACACGTTTTACAAAAGCAAGACCAGCTCTTGTTTTGTGTGCACAAATATGCCGAGTTGGTATGCATCATATTTGTGTGGATCGGATGTCATAGCCCACTTTTGCTGACACACATTACCGGTTTTTGTTTCTGACATCATTCTAAAATGTGCAAAATATAATGAAAATATTTAATTTGAAACCAATTATGCAATATTTGGCTAATTACGCGTATGTGTACCGTAATAAAACAATTTTAGCATTAAAACTGGCCATTGTTTAAACGGTTCAGAAATTTAACATCCATGTCCCATCCCTCGAAAGTCACGTGACCAGCTTGCGTTTGAGCGCACTAACAGGTATGGAAATTAGTAAATTTTATTAGAAATTTAGTTATATTTTGGATATTATTGTAGAAATAAGGTAATTATTAACGTTGCGCTAAAATTGAGTGATCATGTGCGTGCAAACGAGGTGTTTTATTGTGCTGTGCACGGTTATTTCGTCAACAAAGACTGTCATTTTGATACCAAGAAAGGTGCTTCAAGAATGGCGTCCCCCACATGTGCCGCTGGCCTATTGAGTTTCGTCTTGGCGGTGCTTGAATCTGATGACGTGAGCTGTTGAAATGGCGTGAAAACCGAACTGCCTCAGGTTTCCGTCGATGTTCCGGTAGAATTATGTCGAAAATTTCGTAGTTCGTTCGGTGCCCTTGCGCTGCTACTCTCAATGATTCATTGTTCCGATTTTTGCGAAAAATTACATAAAAATTCGCCACAAATCATTGTTTTAGACATCATCGAAGCTAAATTGTGTGTCCCAATTAGTATTTTTGTGCGTTTTGTGTGGTAAATTAGTGAATTTTCCGCGATCCGCCCATTTGTTTTGTTTACCATTTTACCGCTTACACGACAGCCGAGATGGGTATGCTAACTTTCTTACTATCTTTGATAGCATTGTTTTCTTTGTCGCTGTTTAGTGTAATAAATCCGTCGAGTTGATAAGTATCAAGTCATAATCGTGCCGCGATCAGTGATGCCGGTAGTTTGATTTCTCACACCTAAAATTATTATCGAACCGGCCGTTATTTACTTGATTGTTGAGGAATCCGGCCGCTAAACATTGCGTTTATCATTGTTATACCTAAACTACACGGTTTAACATGCATAACATTGAATGAGTTCACCTATATTTGTGTGATCAATTGAAGTTCAATTATTTCCTTTATTTTACATGTTAAGGTCAATATTATAATATCATTTACCTGTGTATTATACATATAAAGATTACAGAGAGCTTCTATGTAATCTTTACCATATTTTGTTTTGTCTCATCTTTACAAAAATGTCATCACAGTCAGGTTCATTGACCCCCAAATGTTTTGTAAAACCAAGAAGTATCTGCTAAATCTTCTGTCTGTGACTTGTGAGGTAACTGATTAATATTTCATACTAGTTATGTTCTTAACATATTCTTTTTTTCTTCAGAAAATATCCAATTAAACTTCTTCCTACTATCTTAGCTGATAAATGAAACTTTCTTTTTCGTTTTTTTTCTTACTTAAACATAACGTAGCTGGTGAAATTTGGGTGTGCTATTATAGACACACCTTTGGCCAACCCTCAGGGAAAATAAAGCATGATGTTATGTTAAATGTAACTTTACAGTTGTTTTTCATAAGTTGTACCTTATTACAACTATAAACTTTATTTTAAAAGGATTCCATAAAAATTACATAACAACAAAATACAGGTTAAATATACAGGTTTTTAAAGTATTCTTGACAGAACTACTCATTACACCTAAACTTAAAAAAAAAAAAACATATTTTGCAGTCTTCTATACTATACTATTAAAATAAGACCTTTCCCGGGACCGCCTCATTGGTCAAGTGGTCACAAGCATGTTGTAATGTCTCAGTAGCAGCCCGCATTCTGTATTTGTGCCCGGTTGATGGCTATAGACACGCCCAGTTATTACATAGGAATTAAGACAACTGGCAAAATGAGGGTGTATTAGAGAGTATACACCTCTGCCTTCAGCCTCTGCCCTTCAGGATATTGTTATCTGTTCTTTAGGATTATAAATTAGACCTCTCCATGAAGAAATTCTTGTAATGAAAATATAATGCTAAACAATTCAGTCTCCATTATCCTTGACCTAGCTAGTCAGTCAATTGAAAGTATATTGACTGAATAAATATCAGTCCAAATTAAACACTTGAGTAAACAATGTACACAACATAACTTAAGCATCTTCAGTTTGCTATCAAATACTATTTATTAGTATCGTTTCCATTAGGCGAGCTGTTCCACTGTTGGGCAAAAACTAATCTTAGTTTAACGCATGTATGAAAAAAAAAAACATAATATTTGGTTAGCATGCTTTAAAAGTCCCATGTACAAATTGTACATCTTTCCTTAACAAGAGCTCCTTGACTAAATTGGCTAACAATCTCAGCAATCCACGCAAGGCATCACATTGAATCTGCATTGGCCTGCATAGCTGCACGAATTACGTTCATCAATCTATTAGCAATGACTTTGTGTGACGTCTGGACTGTTAACTCAGTGTGTTGAGTAACCACTATGAATTACTGTTAAGCAGTCGGTCAAAGTTTATTTGCTGGGGGCAGTTTATTGAATTATTTTGCATCAGGCAGACATTCAGAATGCTGGTGCTGACTACTATCTGGATGCACCACAATCATCATTATCTTGTCCTAATACCTATTCGTTGGAGTTGCATGTCTTCTTCCTTACGTAGTCACTCCCTTTCTAGCCATATAATCTTTCACACAGTTCATCCATCGTTTATTCGGTTTTCCCTTACTATTATAGCCATCCACATCCATACTATTAATCATAAACTTTCCTCACAACATTTTCCTTCTTCCTAAGTTTGGAAATGAATTGAAGATTTATTTTTCCACATCTGGATTTTTTAGTCATGTTTTTTGTTTTTTCTTGTTGCCCTGTTAACAGTTAACTGAAGGGAATGATAACTTCACACAGATAGGTGTCACACTGATCTGTCCATTATAATTCTATTTTTTTTTTTTTTGTTTTCACACATGTCTTTCCAAGCATACTCTTGTTTTTAGTATGTAAGACTGGTTGTCAGACTTGGGCTTCTCACTACCCGTAAAAACTTGTGTCTGTGAAAGATATGGCAGCCGGAACCGAAGACTTCCAGGATTTCCGAGGCACAGTGGGGGTCTTAAAGTGTAATGGATGGCCACCCATCCAGGAACTGATCGCAGCAAGCGGCAAAGCTTGACCTTCGATCTACACGTACGGTTATTATCATTTAGCCTCTCGACATCTGCTATCAGTATAGTAATCTAAGTACCATTCACGAAACTGATGAAAGCCTCCATGAGTTTGTTGCTAAGAAGCCACAAATAACAATAATTGAACAAAATATTCAAGCATCATTTATAGATGAGACACATTGGCACTACTTCAAATTAACTAACAAACTGTTTTCATCCAAACTTGGCAACAAACCCTTATCTGCTTCCTTCTTTGATATAGTTTCCGACATTTGCATTTTGTTAGCTTTTTATCCCTGAATCATCATTTAATAGCCTACAGGGATTGCTTAACTTTATAATTTTCCTGTTCCCATGTCATCATCATCTGCCTAGACTTTTCCTGTCGGTGTCAGTTTTCAGTCTAAACACTCTGACTTCCACAACCTACTTACTGGGTAGCAAGATACTTCTTGGAAAGACTCGTTGACACATTTGGGCTTCCATTGACCGGTCTTCATCTGAATTGATTTGGGAATGATGCAGCATGTCTCCTTCTTGGATACATGTCAATCGGCCATAATTTCAGTTTTCTACTTCTACACATTGTAATAGGCGAAAAAGATTTTCTGATGTATGTACCAAATCCATATTTGGCAGAACTCTTCTTTGAAGCATATCCCAAGTGCTGTCAATTGGATTCACATATAGCGATTGAGCAGGCCATGGTAGGGCATTGATATTAGCGTTCAGTATTATTCATATCAGTATTCCACTGTCTTTTTACTCATCATAATTATTCTCTTGAACATATTCTTTGGCGCGGGAACTCTACGGTATCTAATAAACAGTTATTGAATTTATAGCATAAGAACAAGTTTTTCCTCCTACAATAACAGAAGAAAATATTGAATCAACATTGTGTTAATTTCTCTTATCTTTGGTAACAATTTATAAACAAAACTTTTTGTAAACATAATGCTGGTCATACTTGTGTTTTCTCGAGAATAGATTGACAGCTTGACCCTTTGCAGATCAATACACTTACTTATAATAACATCACGGCTTTAATACTTGAAGGGTAAGGCAGTGGTGTACCTACCATAGTACACCCACATTTCGCTAGCTATGTTTAAAAGTCCTTTGTAATAGAGGGCGAGATTTGCCTTCAACGCAGCACAAATCCAGACAGGATTGCTACTGAGAAATTCGTGAAGGGAAACACCCAATAACACTGACCAATCCGGGAATCGAACCTAAGACCTCATGCCCATTACTTTTAAATTATTGTTATTAACTTATTAAGCATCTTGTATTAATTTGTTGATGCAAACAATATGCTACTGTTGTGCATCTTATAAAAGCCATTTTAAACATATTTAACTATTCGTAAAAAAACTTGAGCTCTGGAGTTCATTCCCACGTATTTTTCTTAGAGATAGCCATTTTGTGAATCGGAACTCCCGTTGTTCGAAAATTTTCTTTTCTCTTTCAACTTGTTCAAAGTTTGTTTGTAAATATTCTTTATTATCAATAGGGGTTTGCATACATTCGGATATCGCCTATCCCACCGTACCTTATTATCTATTAAAATTTGATTGAGGTAACTGCATAATATTATGTAGTAGAAATTAATCACAGACCTTTTTGCAATCGCCCATCTTATGTTTGCTGAAATGTTTTGAATTAGAATAATTATCTTAATCAGCCTATAATGTTCGGCTGATAGGGAGTGGGCCGTAATCTACCACGCTGGCCCAGTGCGAGTTGGTAGATGTCACATGTCTTCGAATTCTTAGTCCTAGGACATGTCGATTTTCTCACGATGTTTGAATTAGCCCATCGTTCAAATGTTGAATTTATATTCTCTAATCAAGGATTCTCTTTCAATATTGCTCTCGCATTCCATCAAAAAATGTTGCACATCGTCTTGATGTAAATTGACTTGTAATTAAATAACAAACTCTCATGTTTGAAGGTTTTAAAGCCGTCTTTTCTACCCAGTATCACCATAAGGCATCGTTCGTATAATTATCACAATAAAACACCGGCTGCCTTCGTTACAATGAACGAACCCAGAACACAATGCTACACACTCATTACAGAATGTCACTAGTATCAGGAGGACTGCAGAAAATGACAGGTTACCCATTGAGCAGTGTTTAATTGTTTATTGACATTATAGGCTGAACGACTTTGTGCCTTGTGCGTGTTTTAATAGGTAGAAATGTAGGTTGTCTTTATAGATAATGAAGAGGTTGGGGAAATGCGGTTTTACTGTGAGTCATTCATAGTCATAGTGTATGTTACGTGGTTATTACCTTGGAGTGTCATGGTCACGGTTAGCGACTTGTGTTTGTGTCTGAGTTTCTGGGGGGACCTGTTATCGTAATATAATATTGTCATAGATTGTAATGTTACAGTTCATTAATTAATAACTATTTTCTGCCCGCGACTTCGTTCGCATACAAGTACGAATTCACGAAGCAACGAAGTTGTGGACAGAAAAGATATAGGTACCTACAATATACTAAGATAACAGCCACAATTTGTAAAACTCTCGTGGGTCGGTACACCTCTGTCTAGCCCATCGGGGAATAGAGGCCTGATGTTATGATTTTTATTGACTATCGTCAATAGACTTTAACGACAGTTTGAAACAATACAATACATCGAAATAGTTACTTGAATGTTTCGTGCTCGATTTGCATAGTATGTAAAATGTAAGATTACCTTGATCCCACGCTAGACAGTCATCTCTGTCTAGTGTACAATATTTTTTACGACGAGTAAACGTAAACAAGACTGAGTTTATGCGGTTAGGATTGATCTTCACCATTTACTCTCCTGCTTACGATTTGTTTTCATACTTCTTGGTCTTTAGAGGGGCACGTGGGTAAATGATTACAGCCGCATGGATCGATCGAAAGTTTAGCTACGCTTGCCGATCCGTGGATGGGTGACCCTCCATTACACGCTAAATCGCTAAACCGTTGACCCCGGCTGTTATTTGTAGATAATTGACAGTCGTTACGGGTAGTGAGAAACCCAAAAGTCTGACAGTCAGTCTTACCAAAGGGTATCCGCACGACTGCGTTGTGGAGGTCAGATAGGCAGTCGCTCCATGTAAAATGGTATTCATCTGCATCAGCACCCTAATTGCGTAACTCACGATTAATCATAATCTGTTTCGTTTTGAAACGGATTGTTAATCCATTGCTTCATAAGTTCGAAAAATGTATCTGCTCCACAACGTAAATAACGCAATGAATATTGTTGAACTGTCAAAATAAACCAATTATGCTTAATCGTGAGTTACGCGATTAGCGTGCAGGTTTGACTGGAAGTTGATCCCAAGAAAGTTGGGAAAACGCTAGAAAGATGATGACCTACTAACTCGGTAACTACGTTTTTTTTTTTGAGGGTGGGTAATCATCAAATAACTTCTCCCGCTCTGAGAAGATCCGCTCGCTCGGGAGAAGTCGCACCGTCAACCTGGGCTTGGCCCACCGGATAGCGAGCTACCCATTACCCGCGATCCGCAAGCCCGCGCCCACGGTGACCGGAATCAGCCTAGGATTCACGATGGCCAGGGCGTCTCCTGCCGCGACTAGGGCCGTGAGAGCGCATAATTATACTGCCCCTCCCTCACGTGCGCCGCCTCCCTCTTCGCGAGCATTACTGCTTCGCAGGAAGAGGTGAGGTGACGGCTACCCATGCACTTTCGCTCCGTACCATAGCCTGGACCAGGGCCGGACCCGAGATATCACCGCCGCCGTGCTCAGTGTAGGGTTGGGGTTTGTCGTCCTCGACAGACAAATAAGAAAGTGACCTTATAAAGGTTCCGTTTTCCTCTTAAGGTCAAAACTTTACGATCATTAGATCATCTTTGTTGTAGTCACTAAATTACCCTATCTGCTGGATTCAGTCGTCTCCAAAGTAGCCCTTAACTCAGCTAGCACCTAGAGTCGACCTAACATGCTGCCTCACTTACAGCACCATCAAGTTTATTTCGGACAACATTCTTCATGTCGATGCTTCACCCCGAAAATGGTTCTGGTTCGTCCTCCAGTGTGGTCTTTTCAGCTGTCTTAAAGGAGACCAGCATAGCTGACCGGCATAACAAACAAACTGAATGCCATGCCGAATCGAACATCAATCAAAATATCGGATAAGAGTCCTGTAAACGTTATTTACAAATTCGAAACCCGAATATTATGACAGTTTAAACCAAGTAGACGATCGCTATACTTCCGACAGCTATTTGATGTTCGAGGACTAGGCAAATTAGGTATCCAAAACCCTGTCATTTTGGATTCGGAAGCCTCTTTAAACTCTGTTTATAAATCTTTCGGATTTATCTTTCGGCGCCCCGAATGTTTAGTCAGTTTAAATTCAAATATATGACCGCTGTTCATCAGACGGCTATTTGCTATCAGGCACTAGATAAATCAGATAGCCAAAAATGTGTCATTTTCGATTCGGAAGCCTGTCCAATGTTTGTGAATAGCTATGCCGGTTTCACATTAGGTAGTTATTTTCTTAAATCAGTGAAAAAACAAGTTTGAAAATAATTACGGCGTAGATGGTTAGGTAAATTAATTTGATTGGCAAAAGCCTGTCTAAATATTATAGTTATACCGCTAAAAATGTTCCGGAGGCTAACTTATGTCCTTGAGATATTTTTAGTTAGCTTTTCATTTTGGTCCTACTGTACGCCCACCATGATTTTGTGGGGCCCATACATTTTAATTAGGAGCAATAAGGATTCAGGGCGGGTAGTCTTAATTTGTATGGTCGTACGTAGTTGCTTCTTTAATTTCTCATTGTTGCCAATCGAATCATTGTTCCTAGTTCCTACTGGCCATGAATATAGTATCGTCATTTAATTAATCCATCGAAGAAATACCGTTAAACTTTTTGGAATTTTTTTTTTCAAGTGCAGGCCCTTATAGACTGTCAAGGTGTTGGTGGAACTAGTCACAATGAAGGGTGGCTATACTGTGTGAAAGATGATGTGGCAAGAAAAGGGTGACTACGGAGATGACGTTTAATAGAGAAGTATGTAAGAAGAAAACACGTCGCACCGACCCCAAATAAATTGGGATAAGATTGAGAAAGTTGCTCGTCTATTTGGTTCAGTACTCGTGCCTACCTTATTTATAACGGTTCCATGCTATTTATAAAGAATCATAGAATCCTTATAGGGCTCTCTTCAAGGGTATTGCATAACCAATGAACAAAAGATTCTTCTTAATTTTCCTCATTTCGACGACGTCCCCGAAGAGATTTGGTCGTTATCGCAGTGTTTATTCGAAGGCAAATTGATATACAATATTTTTTACCATTGTGTTTGTCTGACTCAGATTGTTTTATGAGTGCTAATTCTGTGGTATTGTGTCATTCATGTCTAGTGTTCAATTTACTCAATATTGTGGGGCGAATTTTGAGTACGAAGTTCGCCGAATCGAGATTGAAAACCTCGATTTGACCGGATTCTTCACATTGACTCCAGGCTCTTTGCAGAAAAACGCTTATCAAACTTTCCTAAGTTTGATAAGCGTTTTTCTGCATGAAGTCCTTTCATGCTCTGCTGGACACTATTTATTTATTTATATTTGTTGTTTTCTTTTGCGTATTTGAGCCAAGTCAAGGTTCACCCAAATTACTCCAAAATAAATTGTCCTGTGTCTGTTTTTTTGACGAAATAACCGGATGCACTGGCACATTGACTACCTATGTTTTAAGAAGCTTTATTATCTATTAATTTTGTTACAATGCTTGTGAATACTAAACGCAAGTAAACTGGGCGATCACATGCTAGTTTTACTTAAAGTAGTCCCCCATAATCATAACGGAATATGCCTAAAAATAAGCCAAGACCCATATTTCTTCTTGACTTGTCAATTTGTCAGCTCCATCATTGGCTTCGTTTAAATCCTGGAAAGCGCTGGTTGACCAGGAAAGGCCCATAGCGAACGTTTCTTTAAAAAAAACTCACACCTCAGGACCACCCTATTTGCGTGTCTTTATACTAATCTCATATTTATTTTGTTCCAGCTGCTTGTAAATAGAGGCTGTAAATATAACGTATATAGTTTAAAGATGAGTTTGGGTGCGCGCGCCACCAAGGGTGGTGCGAAGGGAGGCGCCAAGGATGGCAAGCATGCACAGGACACCCGGAAGACCACAGAAAAAACCCAGAGCAAGGAGAAGGTTAAACCACAGGTGAGCAATTTTGCATATTATTAGATAACTAGCTCCTGTCCAGGTTTTCGCCGTCGTGAAATTCCTTGTTTCCCCGACCTACCCCGTCGCATCGCATCGCCTCCTCGCGCTACTTCTGTTTTCGCTTAGCATTCTTTGTCACTTTGGTCAAATCCTACTGGTAACAAGTTTCAGCGATAAGCGCGATTTTAATCTACTCCCTTTTCTTATCTGCCAAATCTCTCGACTACTGTTTTTATTTTTGCTATTCCATTTCTGAATTAGCTTGATTGTTCGAATGTGAGTAAAGTTATTTTATCGCCAGCCTGTACAAAATAAGGTCGTCTTTTGTAGACAACCTTTACAGTACACATCACATATTCTCAATACCTTTTCTCCATGGGGTAGGCAGAAACAACACAACGGCATGTGCAATCCACCCTTACAATCCTCTCACTTCGTCCACGGCTTCACCGGTCATTGAAGTATAAACAAAGCAAAATTCTTCAATAATTTACATACTATGAACGCGTTGATATCGCGAACAGATAAGTTACTTATAATCATATATGACAATAACACCGGCTGACCTTCACGCGTGACCTCCGACGTGTCATTGACATTGTTCGGGTGACGTGCTGAATTTTACGTTGGAGCTCCACGTGGCTCTTTCTAACTAATGGTTGTTAAGCTCGAGCGAATCTAAGGATAAAATATTGTGGGGAAAGTGGCATTTGCTAATGATTAGATATGACAAAATTGAAATACTAAATAGTGTAAATGAAGATAGGTACAGTCAAAAGCAACGCAAACATTAAACATAAATCAAAAGCGATTTGCTCTGGGACGATTCGTGCGTTCGATGGTATTTCCCATCGGCAAAATTTTGGTCTTCCATACAAAACTTCTTCCCCCATTTAACTCCTTTTGGGGATTATTTTCCAAAAAAGTCATGCTTAGGCCCAGCGGTTTATTAGTCTGCGCGTTGTGAATTTAAGAAAAACTGAACGTTCTTTTTGTATGGGATTTTTGGAAATTTGGTAATCGAAAGTAGGTACTCGTTACTGCAGATGCACCCAGTTTTTCAAAGCATTTTGTGGTTGGGTTATGCTGATTAGTGATTACCCAACAGAAAAACTAACACAATGTATGAGGCAGTATAGGTGCTGATCAGAGACTTAAGATGAGGCATTCGGAAACTGGGAGTAAGCTGGCAATCTGCCAGCATTCTTACAATTTAGCAGGATTTACTCGACTATAAAAAAAGTACGAAATAACTTGTAAGTACTAACTCTACTAAGTCATGTTTGGATAAAACACTCCACTATCGACTGATTTTTTTTTTTCATTCACTGACAGACAACACATGACGACGCACGACTTAAACCGCTGAATCTAGGATGTGGTCTAGAAGCATGAAATTTATTTCCCTATCTATTTAAGGATGTACTGAGTACATGATTCTGAACCGCCCTGCGATGAAATGCTTGACCGGTTATAAAAAAAAATGCTGTTTAGTACCTACCTTTTTGAGGTATTGTATTTTTCTATGAAGTAGCAGATATTTTTCTCCGCAAAGGTTCTACGCTACGATTGCAATCATGAGCTGAATTCATAGTTAGTTTACGCGTCGATTTAATTCCCACCCTGTATAACGAAGGGGAGCACTAGGGATGAATTTTTGCACGAACTTCCATACAAACCTTAAACCCATAGACGGTTTCATCACGCCTTTAGGGGATGAATTTTCAAAAAGAGAGTTCATTCATAGGTCATGAATAAAATTGATGAATCGCGATTTCATAAAAATTACAACACAATAATAAACGTATTGAGTAAGTATTGTTTTAATTACTTTCAACAATACAAGGTGTGTTTCATTCATTAAAATAATCTTGGGGCACGGCAGTGCTCCCGCCAAGACGAGTCAAGCGGAGGGCAAGGGCACTACCTACCTTTTCTCGAACTTCTCGAAGCACTTCGTCGTTTTTTTTGAACCCTTATAACTTGGGTTTGGATCATACCAGATACACAAAATTCTCGGGATATGTTTTCAATAGCGGACTTATTAAACAAGTTTTTTTTTTGTTTAGCCTACACTTTCTCATTGCATAATCCTTCCAGGCATCTTTTTCCAGGGCCTCCTCGATCCAGCCCTTGCAATACGCGTCTAGGTCATCACGCCACCTTTTCTTGGGCCGGCCTCGGCGGCGCCGTCCATCCTCATGCACCCACTGTGTGGCGACAATTATTATATTAAACATATAAAGTTTTAATTGTATAACTCTTATTCTACTTTAGATTTTATTGATATCTAAAAAACCCAGATTTCGTCACTGACTCACTGATGATCATCAAAATTCTTAGGGTACTTCCTAATGTCCTAGAAAGCTGAAATGTTGTATGTAAGCTAGTATTAAGCTAGTACACAAAAAACAAAAAGAAAAAGTTTTATCCCCCAACCCTTTAAACTAGGGGATGGAAGTTTGTATAAGACTTTCGCAATTTTGACGCTAGAGGTCTGAATAATGATGTAGGGGCTCTTTGTTATTATAAATAATAAAAAAAGGAATATTAAACCACAAAATAAGAAAAAAAAATCACGAGCAACTTACAAAAAGAAGTGAAATCCCACCAAAAACATTTTCATACACGCTACATACACTCTACACGCCCTAACTCTACAAGGCCTAACTTCACAAACTCTACTCTCTCTCTCTCTTTCTAGTTTGTGAAGTTAGGTCTTGTAGAGTTACGGCGTGTAGAGTTAGAAGCTTGGCTCTACATGAGATCTGATAAATTTTTGACAGTGCGAGCCATATGGTCTTTCTTGTGTTGGCAACATTTTACATGAAAATGTTTTTGTTGAGATTACAATTTCTTTACGAAACGGAATAAGAAATATCTTAGTAAACGGGCACAATCCAAAACAGAACAATATTCTTGTTGTTTGTTATGATTTCTGTAATTGCTTGTTGGATAATTATTACATATTTGATTTGCGAAATAATGAGAACGTGATACCGGTTGCTACCGCCCGGTGCCGTGCCGGTAAAAGAGGGGTGTGGCTAGGGCCGTCAAACAGATCATTTCTGAAATTATACTGAAAACGAAAACTCCTGATAAAAAAAATCTGGATGGATGAATTATGAAGAAAATAAATAAACCGTACCCTAGGAATGACTCGTAATACACAAAATCTATAATATCCATCAACTATAAATAAAGCTGAAGAATTTGTTTTTGTTTGAACGCGCTTATCTCTGGAACTACCAGTCGTATTTTTAAAATTATATTTGCATAGCCCAATTCTTTAGGAAGGGACTTTTTAGAGGCGCGCTACACCCTTAGGAGCTTAGCCTAGCAAAGTCAGAAAGAACGCCAAGCGTAAACGCGGGCGGGCGAATTAAGTCACTGTAGAACTCGTTTTCACAATGTTGTAAAACGTGGGTGCAATTTTAGATGCAGACAAATTACATTCTCTGTTACTCACAACATCACGCCTGCTATGCCCGGGTTAGATAGACGTGAACCTGTAGTACAGCTGCATAGCTGATCAGAACTATTGGACCAGCACCCTAATTGCGTTACTCACGATTCATCATAATCTGTATCGTTTTGAAACGGATTGTTAAACCATTGCTTCATATGTTCGAAAAATGTGTCTGTTCGACAACATAAATAACGCAATGAATATTATTTAACTGTGAAGACGAAACCAATTATGATCAATCGTGAATTACGCAATTAGGGTGCTGGTTTGCCTTGCCCCCGACAGCAAACAGCTGTCGGATTAATAGCTATCGTCTATTTCATTTCCAAACATTTTCGGGTTTTGGATTTGTGAACAGCGTATAAAAGACTCCCACGATAACGTCGATTGATTTTCGATTCAGTTCTGAAGCGTATCGAATGGTCGTGAATAGCTATTCTGTACATCAACATTTCCACGTTCACTGTTACGAACTCTATTTCATTTTAATTCGGATTAGGTATCGGCCAACCTGTCTTGAGCAAGCGTGCTGATCAATTCCCGTGTCTTCTCTGTATGAGAAGAGGTCTTTGCCCAGCAGTGGGACAGTAATAAGTGTCGCACTTATTTATAAAACAGCAGGTTTTTTTTTATATCCCACTTAAAATTACTGCGCCAGGTTTCTAAAATCATGCTGAATTCATGGTAACAGTTTGCGGGTCCTGTCCTTCCCACCCTGTAGAATTATATGTTTGACAGAAGTCCTGGAATAGCCCCATTCCATTTCCTACTACTGGTTGGTGGAACGTTGCTTGTTGCTGCTCAATCTCTATGCCTATTACACTACACAGGACTGTTTCTGGAGACTAGCGGAGATGTTAAATGTCGATCAGAGAGCCTCCCATCCAGGCACAAGTTACCGTGGGCTACTTGGAGAACCTTAAACAGACTTCGTACCCAAGTAGGTCGCAGCAAGCACAACCTCCACAAATAGGGGATCTCACCTCCCATTTTGTACGGCATGCCCTGTCACATGCACACGTGAGGGCATAATGGCTGCATCCGCGAACGCTATTCGCTTTGCTGAAATTTGAGCTAAACTAATGTAGAAAACAATACATTCATAAATTTTTTGTCATCGACACGCTAAGAAGAAAAAGTGAACATGTGCAGGAATTGACTCACTAGAAATGCCCCTTACCTTTCGTTTCTACTAGACGATTCCTGCACATCTCCGCTCCGCTTCACTGGAAACGCATCCTTATTCCTTTTGAAGCAAAGTCTTCAATATAAATATTATATATATATATATTTATATTTTATATTATATCTTCTATTAACTAGGAAAACGTCGTGAAGAAAGTTTTGAGTATGAATGTCGATGGCTATAAGAGTAGGGGGAGACAAAGAATCGATGGATGGACTGTGTGAATGATGATATGGTTAGAAAGGGTGTGACTACGGAGATGACGACTAATAGAGAAGTGTGGATGAAAAAGACATGTTGCGACGACCACGAATGAATTGGGATAAGGACAGGAGAAAGATGATAATCTTCTATTAACTTTTGTATCATGTAATTGTAATATGTAATGTAACCTATATGTTTGTCTACAGGCTACTACAGAACAACTCAGGATGGCACATATGATCGATCGTAAAAGCGAAGACGCGTCTGACGTTCGAAGAATGGTGAGTTTATCATACTAATTATTTAGAAGAAATATTGTCAAATAGGTGTATGTGCTACAGAAACATGTGCATGCAAAAATATCAGTTAACTCAAAATAAAAAGTAGTACATAAATAATCACGAGCCAATCGTCGGCAGTTACACATCGTAACACACAACAAGAAGGGTTGCACTGTACATACTGTACATGGTGTGCTATAAAATATAACTCACAGCGCAGCGGTGATTCCACTGCGCTGTGAGTCTTCTCTTCCAGGACCCCCAGGGCAACGCTGATCAGTCACCTGAAAATGACGTTGACGTTATTTAGATGTTTGTTACTCAATCACGCAAAAACTGCTGAACGGATTTGGATGAAGTTTGGCACACAGATAGATAATAACCTAAAGAACCCGCTGCAAAAAGCTAGTATAAAATACACAGATAAGGTTCCACTGCGCATGATGCTGTGCTTTAAAACTATAAAACTGAAAATCACCGCTGCGTTGTGAGTGGTTAGGTTAGTTTGGTTTGGTGCTTAGTTTAACGCTTTACTGTAACGTGGTTTATAAATTTTTGTACACAATAAGTAATAAAAGAGGATTTTTGGAAGAGGTAATGTTTGGAAGTACTGATCCGATTACAAATAAATAAACGGATACAAGCTACACTATTTCCGAGTGCCATAGGATAATGATATATGTTTTATGGTATACACTTCCATGCGGTGCGGATAGAAATCGTGGGTAGCTAGTTTAAAAATCCGGATGAAGAGATATGATTCCAGTTGGATGCAAAGCGTAGCATCTACCCTTGGCACTTTGACAACTCTGGCGTATATAAATATTCGCTATAAGCCATGGAGCAATTACGACATAAATCATATAAAGAATTAATGAAATAACTCCCCCTTTCCGACGATAAACAAAAGACTATTTTTATCCTGTTCTCTAAAAGTTCGTTCAAACGTTATAAAAATTTCCTGTTTTAACGTGATCTAAGGCCTTATCCCTCACGTTGCAAGAGTTGCTTTCCCTCATACAACTGAGGTGGCTCCTTAAAAAACTTACATTTATAAGTACTTAAAACTAAACTTCAAAATAGTGGCAGTAATGCGTATACTTCTAAGAAATGGTGCAAAAGCAAGCCTTCAAGAAGTTTTCAAACGAGTAAAAAAACAAATCAGTTTTGCATTTTTAGGTTATTCTGTACAATTTGCAAGAAATTGCTCGTTCTTGGAATAAGTTTGAAGAGGCGGCTGCAATTACGGGGGCTGTAGGTTTTTATACTGTGTGTATGATAGGATAGGTATAACGATCTTCAGAAAAGTCTGGTATTTATGGCTTATGACTACTGCGCTACAGCTAGCTGCTAAGCTAATATTTTTTTAAAGAGTAACCGTGAAGTGGCAATATGCGAAGCCCACAAAGGCACATTGCTCGCAGAACATATATCACATGGGGCCGAAAGGTTCTGAATTGGGGACCGTGTACCGGAAGGCCTCCCAGGTGGACCGATGACATTCTGAAGGCCGCAGGAAAGGAACAGGGGCCTAAGTCTACTAATTTATAAACGTCACAATGGTCTCTCAATGGTAAGTTTTTGACAGATTTGCCATACAAAAACTGTCAAAAACACACCATTGAGAGACCATTGTAACGTTTATAAATTAGTAGACTTAGGCCCCTGGTCGAAGTAGTAGAGCTTGGCGGAGGCATATATCCAGCAGTGGACGTCTTTTGGCGGAAATGATGGGGATGAACCATTAAGTTTCTTGCCGGCTCTTCTCCATGGGAAACGACCAATTGGAACTGTGCACTTAGCTTTTGACTTTTCAAACTTATAAAGCTAGGTTTGCGCACTGACCCCAAAAAAATTGTGGTAAGGGCACGAGAGTGATGATAATGATAATAAATCTCTAACAACCGTTTGCTGAATTTGATCACTGCACCAGAATTACTGCAATCTTAACAGAATCTAATCAGTTTCAAGTTTCAAAGATAAACAATATCGTACACACGTGTCTTCTAACTTAAGTTTCTTAGAAAAAAGGCTCTTTAAAAAAAGTAAAACCTGATTGTAATCGGTACGCCATACAAGAATATAGTGGTTTCACTCACAATTATAGATTTGATATGCGTTTTCCAAGCGCCGCGCCGCGCGGCGTGGGAAAGTGTACGTAACGGCGTCGTCAGTTGTCGACCGTTAACTGTTCATAGGTAGAAGTAGTGCGGGTTGCGACAGTGCAGTGATTTCATTATGTCGAGTTAGCATAAGCATAGAAGAAAAACAAAGAAAATATATTTATTTAGCACAGACTTTATTTCTTAGCATTATAAGCTTATAACGTTCCCACTGCTGGTAGGAGGGAGTGGGCTGTAATCCACCACGCGGGCCCAGTGCGGATTTGTAGATGTTGATTGTAGAAGATGCCGGTTTCCTCACGATTTTTTCCTTCACCGTTTTGAGAGCAGTGGCGATTAAATTATTTACACAAAGCATAGCGACTGCCTGGGTTCGAACCTACGACCTAGAACTCATAATTCGGGGTCGTTGCCACTGGGTCACTACTGCAGTAAGCTGAGGCCCTAATTGGCAAGTTGCAACTGGATCCAGAATCATGTACCATGGTATCCACTATAGCAGGTTGCGCGTCAATGCCCTGCCACACAGTATCATACAATTTTCATTAGTATAATTTTAATCAAAACACATGCACAACGTTAAAAAAAAACAGTCTTACATATTTCTTTATCCTCCCGTCAGATTATAATCTTACCCATTCAGAAGTCACATTCTGTGAGGTAACAGTCACCGGCAAATTACAAGCAGTCGCGTGTATTGCCGACTTCCGGCGCACTCGAACAAAGACTACAAATACAATGTACTTAGCTGTGAGTGCAAGATGCAAGGATACATACAGAACATTACGCCTTATTGCCCCGAAGGGTTGGGCAGAGATCTACCTATAGTTATCTATAAGTACCCATATTTCGCCAGTGGCAGCGCACGCGTGCAGGTCGAATTTTGTCCCTCGGAAATGTACTACCGGGATTAAAAGCACCCTATGTTGATGTTACAAACTATATTAGTGCCAAATGTCATCCAAATTCGTTCAGCCGTTTTAGCGTGATTGAGTAACAAACATCGAAACTTTTACATATTTTATAATAGTAATATAGGATAAGTATGATATTAGGAATAAAATAATTTGATCAAAGCAATCATTTTATAAGTGGCACTATAATTTTCACAGGTATGCTTTCTGATCCATTTGTTTACATTTTCATCAGCTACTTTTGGAAATGATAATATATAAAACTAGCATTTGCCAGCAGCTTCGCCCGCGTGGAGGTCGGTGTATTATACATATAAACCTTCCTCTTGACTACTTTTAATGTAGTTTACAGAGTGATTACTCTGTCTATTGATGAAAACTGCATTGACTGAGCGAACGATATGTATATTTGGGAAACGATTAGGCGGATGATGCTAACACCTAGCAACATTTAGTTAGCCAACCGACTAAAAATAGTCCTCCACATTTTACAGTTTTATTTGATAGTTTTGGAACAGACCATATTGTACTTTATCTACTGTTTTTATTCGTCAATACCGTCATATAACAATATTTGTATGTGTCAGGTGCAAGAGCTGATGGAGATGACGTGCCGCCCCGAGGAGGAGGTGTGCTCGGCGTTGCACGATTCTGACAACGACATGGTCGCCGCCTGCAACCTGCTGCTCGAGGAGAGTCAGCGGATACAGGTACACAACTATACTATTCTAGGAAACATGGTCCCGACTCCAAGGTCGACTTACGGAAACCTTGCAGCAGTCAGATTATACGAAGAAAATGTGATTATGTGAAATATTACATGTGCGGCGGCAAGTACGTCGCGACATGCTAACTACGCATCACCTGTAGGAAGAGAAGCATCCATCACTTCCACCACTCCCGACTTCGTTAAAGCTCACGAACATTTGCCTCCCGGGTGTGATCTGCAGTGACCTATATGGAAAGCTCTCAATCGATTGCGTACTCAAGTAGTCCGCTGCAGACACAATTTGTCGAAAGTGAGGGGTTTCACTGACTAATCCAACACCCAGTGCGAATACGTTGCTTTTGACCAGACTATGTCCCCACTTGCTAGAGTGCCCTAAGTGCCCGTTCACCTGCACGTTGGATGATCTAAATAAACCCACTGATGCCGCAATAAACGTGGCCACCTACTAGGCTCTAAGTATATAAAAAAAAAGTGTACGAATACCAACGACACGAAAAGAAGAAGACTGGTGTCACGCAAAACCCTGCATCGCGCAAGCTAAGTTTACAGCGCAACTAGCATATAATAATGACGTCCCGACATCAACCGTCGGACAGTAGCCATCAGACACAACACCCGTCTAGTCGGAGGATCCTCCCTATTAAGTAAGTAAGTAAGTAATGCTGATGAGTGAACTTTACACCCTGTTCCTCATACAATAACCAAAAAAAATGTTAACACAATCTGAATCATTTTGAAGGATATTGATAATCCATTGCTTCCTGTTTGTAAACGCACCCACAATATAGGAGAAATTCCTAGTGTGGGGCAACGTTATTTAAAAAAAAAAGAACTATATTCTAAAAAAAAAACACTCAAGAATATAAATAACGCAATGAATGTTGTTGAACTGTCAAAATGAAAGCCATTCCTTCTGTTAGTGTGTTACCCAATGTATCTCGAAAACCCGCTGCTATGTGGTACTAGTCCTTCTGTTTGTCTATTAATTTCTGACAGGCCCCTGTCATACAACCCGATTCCTATCGCCTTCCCTTTGGATGAAACACTATTCTTAGTGTCTACTATTGCCAAACAATATATAACACATTTGTGTGTATCAAATCACATTTTGTGTATATTTCGTACTAGCTTAAAACATATAAGATTAGAAAAATGCATTTTTTTTAAATGTCTAAACCAAGAATTCCGACCATAGCTGCCATTAAATTTAGGAAAAGTAAAGGAATTACTGAACTTTGATGTTATCTAGAGTTTATGAGAACTGAACATTTTTTTCTTCGGCTTTCCTCTAATAAAAATTGTAGCTTCGCCACTGATTTCTGATGGTTATTATATTGTTGGTAAATAACTACAATACTTTTAATTGAATTCTTTTGCTTCGTTTCCAGGGCGAGTGGCGAACCAGCGAGAAAAAGAAAAAGAAGCCACCAGCCCCCGCTGGCAATGGCGAACTGGACCCGCCACGCGACCCGCGCAGTCGCTCCGGACCCAGACCACGTACGTGTATACCTATCATTTACTGCTTATGCTTGTGTTTAAGGCTGCTATCGAAAAACAGACAATGTGTAAATTTGTCGAAGAATCTTCAGAATTTGGTCTATATTCGGGACATAAAGGTTTTCTCTCTTCGAAAAAGAGTGGGTTGTAAACTACCACGCGAGCCCAGTCCGCGTTGGTAAGTGTCACGTGTCTTCGAATTTTTGGTTCCAGGTCATGCCAGTTTCCTCACGATGTTTTCTCTCACTGTTTTGAGAGCAGCCGTTATTAAATTATTTACACAAAAGTGCTGGCCTGGGTTTGAACCTACGATTTACAGTTTGTTCAGTCGGGGCTGTTACCTCTAGACTACCACTGCTTTTTACTTTATTCATACTTCCATATTAATATTATATTATGCAAAAATTGCTCTGTTTGGTACCTATTCATGCCTTAATGGTTAAACGGATTTCGATTCAATCTTTTGGTGGACAGGTACACTATTGTCGCGTTAGAACATGGTAGTATGTTCCTGTTGAATAATGCCCGAGCTCCACAATGGTAAAGTTGTGTGTAAAAGTCAGTATATATAATATACTGTCCATTCTTAGTAAATTGCTATTTTCATTGAGACAAGAGATAGAATCTTATATATAAAAATAAAAATGAATTTCAATTTCCCTTGATCACGGCATCACATGTTGGCTGGACCATTTTTTTTTGTTGTCAGGAGAAGGTTATATGGAAGAAAAAATTAAGAATTTGGTGTATAATAAATTCAATATTCAGAGTAAAGACAGGACAGCGTCTGTTGGGTCGGCCAGTATTCAATAAAATGAAATAGGAATTCACAAGATTTATTGTTTTTGGTAGTTATTAATTTTATTTAACTGTTTTTACCAATGTGTGATCATTTGTAAACATTTATTTAAATTACTTGTAGTATTCGTTCAATGCTGTTAGTTATTTTTGTTTTATTTTAATTTTTATTCCTGAATAGGCTTGCTGTTAACCACGTTCACGCCTGAGGCTTTAGTGCGAGTTTCATTTAACCATCTTGATTAAATGCATCGGGCGCGTTTGGGGCTCCGATTGACCTTGCATTGGTGACGGACTAATCGGCGTGGTGAACGCGCTAGATGCGTTAGATTGAGATGGTTAAATGAATCTCACATTAGGGGGTAGAGGGCTACTGATAGAAAGCGATCGATGAGGTCTATGATGGAAGGAGCGTGCCCAAAAGATCGTTTACTCTTGCGTTGAAGGGTTAAATGTGGAAGGGGATCTAAGCGCTGGTAGAAAGTTCCACATTTTGGTTTAGCTCCAATTGAATTGTTTTGTGTTGATTTCCAGGTCGCGGGTCTGGTGAGAGGGGCGAGCGCGGCGAGCGCGGTGAGCGCGGAGAGCGCGGCGAGCGCGGCGAGGGCGGCTGGCGCGGGCGAGGCTCCACGCGGGGCCGCGGCGGGGCGCGGGGCGCCCGCGGGGCCGGCGCGCGCCGCCCGCGCGTGGAGCGCGACCTGGCCGCCAGCTGCTGGCCCGACCATGCGCAGCCGGCCGGTACGCAGTCTCATACGAGCCCACGTCATGAGATCTAATATAGACTTGTTACAACTGGTTAACTATTTTATGTTACTGTCGGGGTACATATCGCTATGTATCCCGACAGTAACATAAAATACTTGTATCGGTAAATTTGAGGGTCACACAAATATTTATGTTGCATATTATTTGTTAACTCTCTCTCAAACTGTCCTAAATGCTAAAATGTTATCTAAATATTAATGGAATGTATTGACTACCACGTTAATCCACTGAATCTAATATGAAAAAAATAAGCCAGCGAGTCACGCCTACATTACAAATTATAAAACAATTACCACGATTACAAAATTATAATAACGCAATACTAAACAGTTCCATACTTGAGTGTTAAATAACAATCGTTAACTTTAGTAGATAAACCCACAGAGAAAAACTTTCATTCAAATGCACAATAAAAGATGCACTAAAACAAAGCACACCTGTACAAAACTTATAAACACTGTCATTATGAAAATTACTCTGTAGTGCGCTGTTTCTATTTATTTAGAATCACGAAGACATCATAATCAACCTATAAAATTACCACTGCTGGGCCCAGAGGCCTCTCTGTGGGATAGATCGCGCCGTACCCCATCACGCAACTAAAGTGTGGATTGACGATGCCGCAAAAAAAATATTTAGGTGCATGCCATACTTATAATGTCAATTTAAAACGTTAATACTTATCGAGCTTTATTTCCGTTTTTAAGATAAAAGAAAAAATGATGGGTCGATGACCTCTATTAAGCTAAAATAAGCTAAAACGAAAATCTATGTACTAAAACAGCTTTATCACTTTACACTGGCTGTAAATAAATGGCTCCTCATCATTTCAACCGGAAGACATCAGCTACTGGACTTAGGCCTCCCCCAAAAACCTCCATTTCGACCATGGACATCCTGCGGATTCCTGCGACCAAAAAAGAAATAATTCCTTACATAATTTAATTTTGTATGTATTGCGCAGGCGGCAGTAACATCGTCGACACATTCCCCACAACAGAAGACTGGGACAACGAGGAGTGGTCCGGATCTCTTTCAGACACCAAGGTGAATATAAACATAACAGTACATAATACGACAACAGTGACACATAACACTGAGCAATACCACACTAACTATACGGAGCATGAGCTTTTGGGTTCGACTCCCGGGTCGGTCAAAGTGTTCCCAACTGGAATTTCTCAGCTGAGTCTGGGTTTGTGTCCGGTTGATGGTAATAGGATACTAAATAGGACTAACGTAACTAGCGAAATGTGGTTGTACTCACGGCTACACATCAAGCATCATTTCCAGTTTACGCTGATCTCATATTGTACGGTTTCCTATACCATGCGGGATCAGCTTATACTGGAAATGTATAGCTTGATGTGTTAGCCGTGTGTACTATAAGTACACCGCTGCTGCCTAACCCTACGGGAACACTCCGCCTGACGCAGGTCCTCACCAGACACGGCTGTTTCGGGAGGTTCCTGTTTCGGATAGGGCGGGAGGAAACACCCGGGTGTTTCCATTGCGAAGATCGCCCTGAGGACACGGTGGAGCACACGGTGGCGGTCTGCCCTGCTTGGGCGGAGCACCGCCGTGTCCTCGTGGAGGCGATCGGCGGCGGCGATCTCTCGCGTCCGGCCCTGGTCCAGGCCATGGTACGGAGCGAGAGGGCATGGGGAGCCGTCACCTCCTTCAGCGAAGCAGTGATGCTCGCGAAGAGGGAGGCGGCGCACGTGAGGGAGAGGCAGCATATGCGCCCTCGCGACCCCAGCCGCCGCAGGATACGGAGACGCCCTGGGCGTCGGGAATCCCAGGCCGATTTCCGGCCACCGTAGGCATGGGCTTGCGGACGGCGAGTAATGGGTAGCTCGCTGTCCGGTAAGGACCAAGCCCAAGTCGACGGCGCGTTGTGTTCCACGCGCGCCTCAAAGAGATGTCAGCACAAAAAGTGATGGGACCCGCAAGGGTCGATGCCTGCCAGGGATGCGGGTTTGTTCGAAAGAGACACCACAACCCCTGGCATACGGGCTACTGAAGGAACACGGGTGGGTTTTAGTCAGTAAAAGTCTGACACGCCCTCCTGCTCCACCCAGAGCGGGAGAAGTTATTTGATGATATCCCACCCAAAAAAAAAACCCTACGGGAACACAGACTTGATGTTATGTTACATAAATAAATAACACTGTTTTATCTAATAAAGGTAGCTTCCTATAAGAGTGTCCACAAAGTTTCTTGTCTGATCAGCAGTGATAGGAATAGTTAGTGCCTATTTGCCTAAACTTCAAAGAACAGACAAGAAACGGAGACTTCCTTAGGACAATTTTTTTTTTCCCGGGATTTGGGAAAAATCTTCAGTAAGTTAAAATTTGCGTACTGGATAAAAACTTATTCTGTATAAGATGTGTAAAAGCAATTTTAACTAAACTTGCAATTACCAAATTTTCGGGATTTTCAAGTAAAATCCCGAAATAAAAAATCTAACTTTAATTCATGTATTCGAATTATATTTACGATCCAACTAACCGTTGTATCAAATCATGAATTAAAGTAAGATTATTTATTTCGGGATTTTACGTGAAAATCCTGAAAATTTGGTAGTTGCAAGTTTAGTTAAATAGAGCTTTTACACATCTTAAATAAAGCTTATTTTCAACTTACTGAAGATCTTTCCCGAACCCCGGGAAAAAAAATTTAGTCCTAAGGAAGTCTCCGTTTGTTGTCTCTGTTCTTCGAAGTTTAGGCAAATAGGCACTACCTATTCCTATCACTGCTGATCAGTCTCCATAGGATCCTACTACACTTTGGAATGGGCAACTAGCTTCATCTATCTGACTGACACTTCTTTGACATTGCGAAAGTGCCCGTTAATGTTGCCATTGAGATAAATGTTCTTGGTTTGAGTTTTCTTTATATACCAACTTCCGAGGACAAATTTTGTTAAGGGAAATTTATTTGTTTTAACTATATTATTCACACACGTTATGATGTACTTGCGCACAATTAAATTTGCTGAAGTATGTATTCATTAACGGGTTTTCATGAATTAGTACAAATATCCGGGCCTTTTGGTGTAATGCAGACTTGTGCAAGTCTAAACTTGCAAGCCTAAACTTGCACAAGTATATGGCCTGCATAACTGCGTCGTTGACGTGCGCTAACGCACCGCTACTTTCTTCTTCTGGTCTACATGAACAAGATAGACTTAATTTAAGCACCACACACTATGCAGCGACACACACACTAGATCTCGCTAAGATTCACTTACTGCGCACACTGATGTAGTTACGAAACTTCCAAAATGTGTAGCATTGGGTATACGAAAAGCTATTTGGCAGAGGCATAATTATGTCCAGCATGTGCAGTTGCCATACGGTTAAGGTGGAAACGCCTGGATAGCTCGCGAAATTCAAATTTTCTTACGTTTTTGCAATTTTCTGGTCAGAATCAGGCTGTATGTTCGAAAATCCCACTGAATAACGATTTCATGACAAAAATAAAAACATTAAATGGGATTAAATGACGTTTGAGGGTTTTAAAGATGCTTTTAATTTTGTAAAGCCATACTTTTTTACGGTCGCGAATCATTCATCATTCTTATATACCTAAAACCTGACATTGACCTGCAAATTGCAAAACATGGAAGAAAATTTGCACTTCGCGGGCTACATTAGCGCATTCTCCTAAAAAACAAATTCCGTTTAAAACTGCCAGTGATCCTAATATTATACAATAATATTATAATACCGTAGAGTGCTACAAGGATCTTTTGGCGCCTGAATGAAACAAAATATTTGTGAAACTGTCACAAGTTACGCGTGGTCACTGGTATGACCATATAAAAAATACGCTTCTACTTGAGAACCTCCTCCTTTTTTGTGGTCGGTTAAAAACAAGATGGTGGCATTCGTTCCGATTCCAGCCCGTGCTGAAAGATCCTTGTACAAGAACCCCAACTGTATGTACTCCCTTTGCTATAGTGTACGTTAGCTAGTCGTGCTGGTTCAGTGTAGTCACATAATTATAAAGGTTGATGTGTTGCAGGTGTTCACGCCCAGCGTCGCTGCGCAGGCGCCGGCCGACGGCGACGCGCCACAGAACTCTGCCGTGAGTATACTCACTTACTTACAATATATTGTAGATTATGTTATTCCTTCACCACTTTTTTCACTAAATGTTTTTAGTAAATTGAAACTTATTTATCCCCATTTGACCCCAAGGTCGGCGAAACATGTCTTCTTCCGTACTTCTATATTAGTCGTTTTCTCTATTAAAGCTCTTTCAATCCATATTATCTTCCACATAGTCCATCCATTGTTTCTTTTGACTTCCCCAACTTTTATTGCTATCCACATTAATTTATACTCAAAACTTTCCTTAAAAGACACTTAACGAAGCTGACAGTCACTTGTACTCTCCGTCATTGTCATATTTTTTTTTTATGTTGGGAACCATCTGGTCTACGGAGATATTGAAGGTCAAAATCCCAACTTTTACCGAAGTTTTTTTTTTTACGAAAACTGAATATATCTGTTATTGTGAAGAACTATCTACAGTAACATATTAAACTAGAGTTTGATTGATGAATGATTTACGACCAATATAAATATAACTCATGTTGTAGACCATTAAATTAATTCCGTTATTTTTCCGTCATGCCTCAGAATACGGAAGCCAAAGTAAGTTTAGTTTGAGCTCAAAATTAACCTCAGTTTCTGAATTTTGACCAATTCTCTGGTCAACCATTTTGTGATAGGTTGACAATTCAATGGCAAATTGGCTGATTTGCTTTCGAATATTAGAGTCCAGTATCATAACACTAGCTGGGCCTCAATGGTCTGGCAACATTTTTATTTCGTTTCATCCTACCGCTGTGCCTCTATTAGACGTGATGTACACTGGCAGATTTATGTGTTGCTAAACCGCCCGAACGAATTTTATAATAATTTTGCGATGGTTTTTTGACTATACGTGTGTGTGTTTGTGACAGGAGTGGGACGGCGCGGACGCGAACGGCCCGCTGGAGGCCCACATCCCAACGTACACGTACCACAACTCTGCACACATACCGGCGCATCCGCACCTGCCCCTCAGAGACGTGAGTCCCACCTATTGTGCTCATTACTACTACTGGATACGGTGATGTTTGATAGCAAAGCAAATATTATAATATTCTTTATTGTTCTCTCATGTTCACAAATACATTACAAACTCAAGGTAACATTTAGTAGAGACTGGTGTCTGTTGTAGGTAAAATCTGTATTACACATCACTAGGCTTACCTTCCAACTCACTTATGGACCTTAATCATTCTTTCTATGTTTTTGAGATTCCTGAATGGTTATGCAGAGGTGCATCTATGTACAGTAACACCCATATGGGGAGGGGGAGGGGGCGAGATTATTTCCATCAACTTGGCACAAATCCAGACTGTGTTGCTAGTGGGAAATTTCAGATGGAATAATCGCCCTTTGTCCGACATAGCGCTTGCGATAGACTAACGAGGTAGTAGTATAAAATCAGTTAAATAATAAAATAAAAATAGCAGCCCATTGTAGTCCCACTGTAAGACTAAGGCGTGTTCTCCCACACAGTAAGCACACAGCCCAGCACGTGCCGCACGCCACAGCTCGGGGCCGCTGGTTGTTATACCTTTTGCCAAATCAGCACTGTATGTAGTATCTGGTTAGTCAATCGACAAGAATATACATCATCATTCTCCTGCAATATACACATATTTCGCTATATCTGTTTTTAGTTGAGTTAGGTATCAGTAGTATGCAGTCATTATTATGGCACAGTTTAAAACAGACAGATACGAAAAAAAATGGTCTTGTTTTCGAAATGTGATTGTAATATACGGGCCACCGAGTTCACCTCTGCCTAACTCTTCAGGAAATAGAGGCGTAATGTTATGTTACGTGTTTATTGACATATCTGGATGTGGACCATATTTTGTTCTATTTAATGTGTACTTATCCCATGTATTTTTTGAACAGCAAATAAGCTCAGGCAGTCGGCAGTCGCCCGTGTCCGCGCCCGACCCGCCCGCCGCCGACACCTACCACCACCAGGTGCACCACCAGGTACGCACACACACACACACCCACCACCGCACTAGCTCAGCACAAGCGCCGCACAGCAGTAGCAGTGCGTGCACAATCCGCAGGCTCATGCGTACGCTACTAGCACATGGGACCAGTCCTTCACTAGACACGAACTTCTATTTGAATGTCTTTGAATTATTAGACAAATCATCATCATCATCATCATTTCAGCCGAAAGACGTCCACTGCTGGACATAGGCGTCCCCCAGGCTCCTCCACTTCGACCGGTCTTGTGCTTCCCACATCCAGCGGATACCCGCGGCCTTCACAAGGTCATCGGTCCACCTTGTGGGAGACCTTCCCACTCTACGTCACATAAAAGCAACTAAATACTAGGTTAATACACTCTTGGAGCATTGGTCAGCAGGTGCCCCAGGTAGAACGGCCACGACTTACGAGTTGACCGTCGTAGGTTCGAACCTAGACAAGCGCTTTATGACTTTAATTATTTCATAACCACTGCTTTCCAAACGGTGAAGGAAAACATCGTGAGAGGAAACCTAGAACCAAAAATTCGAAGACGTGTGGCTTCTACCAACCTGCACTGGGCCCGCGTCGTGGATTTCAGACCACTCTCTTGCACCGAGAGGGGTATTGTATAAGCATTATTGGCTCGTACATGCTCCCGAGGGAAAGATATACGTACTCAGATTACCAAACTTGCGTTACAAGTTAAATAAGTATAAAAATATTACAAAACACGTACGCATAACTTTCCCGAAAATTTAGGCTGTGCCCGGAGTCTGTTTTCATGGATGCGTTATAAACAGCTCGTAGTTTGGTTGTTGTTGAGCACTGCCTTACTACGCGGTGTGGTAGGTAAACTTTACTCGACTTTCGGATTCTGTCACTGGTTTCATGTGGCCTATAGTTTAGCGAAGTGTTCTTGCCTGGCCATTTTCTTTTCTAAATGAAGAAATTGCGCTGTAGCTTTAGATTTCGAGTTTCTAATGTTACCCTGTAGGTTTACTGTATTCCGGCAGTGGGAACATTATAGGCCGATGATGAATGCATACTTTTGCGAGTGTCTCTCCCAAGTGTGATGCCAATATTAGAACTTTTAATAAGTACATGTGTTCCTATTATCTTCAAAATGTCAACAAATAGTACAACGCCTTGTTATTTCCAGCCAATGGGTATGTCGGGTAGTCTGACGGCAGCGCAGTCGCAGTACCTGTCGCAACTCACGCAACAGTCGCAGAGGCACGACAACAGTGAGTATTCACACTACATTTAGTTGCTTCCGCTGTATGTTTGACTGAAATGCTCTCCTACACCTAGGCGACGGATTTCGATTCGGTTTTTACCACTATTTAGAAAATGTACTCTGGAAAGTTAATGTAATACCTGTTCTGTGCCTTTGTATCTTTTTTTGTGTGCGAGAAGTTTGAATAAATAAATAAATATATTAAAAAAAAAACTGGATGTCTTGATATACCGTAAAAACCGTGCGTCTCATGGAATTTGAAGACGCACAGACGTACAGACGAACCTTTATTGAAAATTGAAAAAAAAAAAAATGGTGGACAAACATACTGTTTTTCCACCTAAATGTAATAAAAACAGTTTTTTACAACCAACTGATTATAATAGTTGTGGTTGCTAACGTTTTGCAGGCGTGTACACGTCGAACTACGGCGTGTACAGCTCGTCAGACATTACGAGTCAGAGGAAACCGCAGCGCGCGCGAGTGCCGCCGCCTTCCAAGGTCAGTTTATCATCAAAAACTTTTTGGTCGGCTTCCAGTCTAGCCAGGTCAGGATCAGTCAGTTACCATATTAAACAGTTCAGAAAAATTAAATTTATATGTCTGTTTTTATCGTCAAAATAACAGCTTTTTATTAAACTCGTATGAAAAAAATACGTGACTTACAAAAAAAAATCTGTTTGTTCCGGTTAATTTCAGAGACGGTTGTACCGATTATGATGAAATTTGGTATATGGATACTTTGAACCCTAAGGAAGGACATAGGGCTATACATTTATTAGCTTCTACCCGCGTTTTCGTCCGCGGAGAAATAACTATACTACAAAACATATCCTGTCCACTCGGCAAAAGTGTAGTTTTCGATAAATGAGATTTTTAAAAATCGGGTCAAGTTTCGGAGACTATTACATCCAAAGTTTGCCTCTTTATTTATATATGTGTAGTTTTGTATATCTTGAGCTACGTGTCCCGCAGATCCCGTCGTCTGCGGTGGAGATGCCGGGCGGCGCGGAGGGCGCGCTGTTCCTGGACGTGCAGTTCGGCGCGCTGGAGCCTGACGCGCTACGGGACGGCGGCACGCCCAAGCCGGTAACTGTCTGCGTCGTACTGCGCACTCTTGGGTCACTTGCACCTTTGTCACTTATCGTCAGTTCGGACAGAACGGTATAATCCCGGCGCAGGCTCGAGTGCTCCCTGGCCGCAGTTGTAACCGACCGCAACCGACTCGCGGGCATGCTTCAGCCGACTGTGTCGATATTTATACAATTTTCTACTTTCGGTTATGAAAATACGGTCCTATTTTCAATGGAGCCAGTAATCGGGCATTGTTCCGTTCCTTCTGAAGTAACTCTTAAGAGTTGACTCCAACCTCCATCCTGTTTAGGGTTTCGTACCCAAAGGATGCCAAAGGTTGTTCTATTATTGAGCCTCGACTGTCTGTCCGTCCGTCCTGTCATCTGTCTGCCGGAAGATGTATCTCATACCGCAATAGGTGGACAGTTGAAATTTTCACAGTGTGTAACTCTGTTGCAGCTATATACAACAAATAATAAGAATCACAGGGACCTCCGGTACTTTCAACTTTTTTATTTTTGATTGAAAAAGGATATCGCGGCATGCCTAAACATACCGTAGCTTCGTTTCCGTCAATATCCGTTAACGTGTAGTGTGCCGAAAGGGCCCAGCAGGCCTAGACAAAACAAATGACATTACCTGCAGAAAGAACACGACGTAACCTTTCCGCAGGTAATGTCATCCCCATACATTTTGGCGTAGCGTTTGGCGTGAACGCTAACAGAAATGTGTTTTGTCTCTAGGCCCTGTTCTGTTGTCAGTGGGTGCGGGCCCCTACAGTGCTGGGAGACTTCGTCAAATAAAATCATAGCTTAGTTTGAAAATAAAAACTTTTTTTTTTTTTATAAATTTGTCGTAGTTTTGTAGTAGTTAATACTCTTTAAATATTCGTTAGTTGCATGCTTATTTTCTGAGAGCAGTGTAGGTCCAGAAGCCCCGACTAACGAGTTGTAGATAGTAGGGTTGAATCCAGGCATGCACTTTGTGTTAAATAATTACTGCTCTGAAAATGGTGAAGGAAAACATCGTGAGGAAACTGGCATGTCCAAGAATTAATCGTTCGAAGTCATGTGACGTAGACCGCGTGGCAGATGACGGTCCACTCCCTCTTTGAAAGAAGCCCGGGTCCCAGCCGTGGGAATATTATAGGCTGATAATGCTAACATAGTCCGTTTAACGTGCGCAGCAACAGCCCGCCGCGCCCGCACCGGAGCCCGCGGCGGCGCCCGCGCTGGAGCCGGCGGCGGAGCCCCCCGGGCCTGCGCAGCCCTATGGCGCCGTGGTAGGTAGCACTGGCTGCGGCTGTGCAGGCATATGCCTTGAAATTACCTCATTTTTACTGAAACAATCATTAGACAGCTTTTGGAATTTGGAAAGGGGAAAAATTTACCTTTTCTTATATGCGCGGCCGCGAGCGTGCGTGCGTTGGGCGGTACTGGGGCAGTGAGCACGCGCCGATACTGGCGTGTCCCTAACTGACTACTGCGCCCACACTGGCGTGTCCCTGACTGACTACTGTGCCCGCACTGGCGTGTCCCTAACTGACTACTGCGCCCGCACTGGCGTGTCCCTAACTGACTACTGCGCCCGCACTGGCGTGTCCCTAACTGACTACTGCGCCCGCACTGGCGTGTCCCTAACTGACTACTGTGCCCGCACTGGCGTGTCCCTAACTGACTACTGCGCCCGCACTGGCGTGTCCCTAACTGACTACTGTGCCCGCACTGGCGTGTCCCTAACTGACTACTGCGCCCGCACTGGCGTGTCCCTAACTGACTACTGCGCCCGCACTGGCGTGTCCCTAACTGACTACTGCGCCCGCACTGGCGTGTCCCTAACTGACTACTGCGCCCACACTGGCGTGTCCCTGACTGACTACTGTGCCCGCACTGGCGTGTCCCTAACTGACTACTGCGCCCGCACTGGCGTGTCCCTAACTGACTACTGCGCCCGCACTGGCGTGTCCCTAACTGACTACTGCGCCCGCACTGGCGTGTCCCTAACTGACTACTGTGCCCGCACTGGCGTGTCCCTAACTGACTACTGTGCCCGCACTGGCGTGTCCCTAACTGACTACTGTGCCCGCACTGGCGTGTCCCTAACTGACTACTGTGCCCGCACTGGCGTGTCCCTAACTGACTACTGTGCCCGCACTGGCGTGTCCCTAACTGACTACTGCGCCCGCACTGGCGTGTCCCTAACTGACTACTGCGCCCGCACTGGCGTGTCCCTAACTGACTACTGCGCCCGCACGTGCGCTGCGGGCGGACCGCAAGCTACGCTCACGACCCACTCCATTCTTGTTTTTCAATCTTTGCCGTCATATTTACTTGTTTGTTCCGTTAGTTACGTGTTGTCTGTTGAGTCTATGCCTTTTGCCTTCCAGCTAAATGAAAGCTTATCAGTAGTGGAGCCAACGCCAGTGCCGAGTGCGCCCGCTCCCACCACGGAACCCATAGTCACAAACACAACCTGTGAGTATATTACGTTTATACAAACAAATCGCATCATAATCGGTACTAATGGTCAAGTATCACATATTTCTGTGTCAGTAGTGGTTTAAGCCGGTGTAGGATTAGCTTTTCCAGCAATTTTGAGTTCATGGGCAACAGACTGACTGGTCTGTACGAAGTGATATCATTCTCTGGTTTTCCATGCTTGTTTAACATTTTGATTTGTGATATTTTCCATTGCGAAGGAAAATAGCCCTTATCGATAGCCATTACCGAGCACTGTTAGAAACACTATACCCCTTCTTGGCAACTCAATTAGCACTTTCTTTGTAATAAGATCATACCCAGGTACTTTATTGTCCTTAAGTCTTTTAATCTGTGTTACTACTTCCTGATGTGTTATTGGTTTGGGTGGCAGCTCCATTTGGAAGTCTTGTTTTAGGGTTTCATCTATATCTGGGCCAATGGGCGATCGCAGTATGGTGGTAAAATGCATAGAGAACGCTGCTGCCCATTCTCTAGTAAGTCCCTTAGTCGCCTCCTACGACACCCACTGTAAGAAATGGGATGGTGCTATTCTTTACGTCTGGCACCACACGGAACTGTGAACAATACTCAAGCCTATTGCTCATGAGTCCTGCTGGCAGTAGTCGAGCCCATTGCTCATGAGTCCAGCTGGCGTGTTCAGTTTAACATTCCCGTCACAGCGTCCCTGGACGCGCAGCTGTCGGCCAGCATGAAGCAGCTGGCAGTATCCGCGGGGGACAGTGCGGCCGTGCAAGCTGCGCCCGCGCAGCACGTCGCCGCGCCGCCCCACGCCGCGTCTCAGCATCGCCCTAAGGTACACCAAGATACAGTTCTCTCGAGAAAACCTTGAGCTTCGGGATCATCGTTTATCTGTGAAAATACGAACCCGCGATGATACGACCTAATTTACAGTTGTTACAGCCATTCAAGAACTTACCTATTTTGTAATGCGAAGATTACAAAATTATAGATTCAGAACAACAACTCCATGCAATTTTAAAAACCGTTTTATAACTTTTGAAGGACAATTGACGATCTGTGATTCTAGGCACAGATCGTCATTTGTCATTCAAAAGTGGCACAAGGAGTACTGGGCATTTTGCCCCATTGGAGCACGACGGAGGAAATGCAAAATGCGTGCTGCGAAAATTTCAAAAATTTTCATCATGGGTGTCGTTTTCAGGGTTTTTGAGGGTGCTAAAGCCAATATAATGGCCTACAATTTTTTTTAAAAATTCGCACATTTTGACCTCACTATTTACTTAGGCGCCTAAGAAAACCATAAAAAAAAATTTCTCACTCTGTTTCTCTATTATCCTACTAATATTATAAATGTGAAAGTTTGTGAAGATGTTTAGATGTTTGTTATCACACAAAACGGCTGAACGGATTTGGATTAAATTTGGCACACAGATAGATTACAACCTAGATTAGGATACTTTTTATACCGGTAGCACGTTCCCGTGGGATAATATCCGATATTCACGCGGGTGCAACCGCGGGCGGAAGGTAGGGTATAATAAAAAGAGACTGAGAGAGAAAGTCGCGTAGAGGGGAGGTATAACACTTTTTCGTTTCGTGGCGATTTCTACTAGTTTACTCCTTCCGCAAGCCGCGTTTAATAACTTTTCCAAAAACTTTTAAATACATGCAGCAAAATAGTCTCAACGTTGTATAGACATTTTATTTTTTTCCTTCACGATCTAGATATGAATTTCATTGCGAAAGTTAATTTTATTATTTATGTACACACTGTAAAATAGATACGTCATAACTATTGAGTGCAAAATACTGCTTATAGTTGTTTCATATGACGAGATAATCATATACACGACCTAATTAAATACACGAACGGACCACAAAAACAATACTCATAGTCACCATTATGTTGTGTTCCAGACTGTCGGTCAACAGAATGTATACGCACACCACGCAGTGTCGCATCACCCGCCCGTGTACGGAGCTAACGTGTATGCGCCACAGGTAACTACACCAACTATATTATTAAGTAAGTGCTCATACACAAGAGCGACACGCGTCAACTGCAACCGTAAACGCGTGTCGACAGCTGGCAGCCTCTGCCGTTGACGCGTGTCGCTCGTGTGTATGCACACACTCAGTTATAATGCCACGCGTAAATGAAACGTTTTGTGTGCTTGTCATGGTACGGACATGTGATCCGGAGGAATGAGGAAAATGACGTCAGCATAGTTTTTGGGTCAAACTTAAAGCATTTCATCCATATACATGGTAATCCTGACCAAGATTATGTCTGGACTTTAAAATAAACTGACATTTTCTTCAATTAAAACAATTCCAACCTCTTTAGAATTGTCTAAAAGCCCGTCAGCGAAAAATGGAACCAGTTGCTTATTTCGAAGAAAATATGCTTTTCACTTCTCATGCTCTGAAAGTGCTTCTTTGTGCAGGGTATAGGCTGCACAAAATCGAATTTTGTGCACAAGGGCATTAACGTATCTACTCATAAATGTAATAAATTAAGGCAAAGAAAATGAGCCATACAGCCAAATGCAATAAGAAGTTCTTTTATAGAATTAGTTATTATATAATATTTACTTTAATTTATTTGCCTTATGTGTTTTTTAAGATATAATAGATATTAAAATTTTAATTCAAGTACGGTAGGTTAGTTGATTTAAGAAAATTATTATTACAAAATTAATTTATAGGCTGTATAGGTCTGCAGCCTAATATCAATGTCGTAAGATTTAAAAAAAAATAAAGCGGCGGGAAACAGCTCTTGTTCTTTTCCTTCAGTATTCAAAACTGTTCTAATTTTACTTTGAATTTTAATTAAAGAAATGTTATGTTATACTACTGTTTTATTTCCTCGCAATCGAAGTGAAAAGCAGAGTTTATAACTCGTCCACAAAACCATTTTTATCCTCGACATTACTATCAGCCCTCGCCTTCGGCTCGGGCTGCTAAAAGTCTCGGATAAAAATAGTTTGTTTTGTGCACTTGTTGTAAAATCTACTATTACTGACTAGGCTCGTATGGAGAAGAACGGGCATGAATCTCCATGGAAACATAAATGAAAAATTGTTACAAAATATTGTTCATATCATCCCTGTTTAAATACATTTGAGAATGATATAGAACGACGTGCACGTGGGTATGAATGTGGATATGAGTAGGGGAACACCAAAAAAACGTTGAAAGGACTGTGTGATATATGATATGGCTAGAAAGAGCGTGGCTGCAGTGATAACTGCTAACAGTAGTACCGAAGGAGGAGACCAAGTTACGACGAGTCATGATCATGAGTCGTCAGTTCGCTATGCTGGGTCACGTTACACAAAAGATTGATGTAATGTATGCTTGTCCTGCAGGTGAACTCTACGAACGCGTCGCTAACAGGCGCGTCGGCAATGGCAGCGACGGCGTATCCCTCAAGCGTCACGCTCACACAGTACCAGCCCATGATCAACTCCTACCAGGTACGTCACACTACATAGTTTTGTATTGTCAAGGTAATCACTATTTATCCTGTTTACTTGCATTTAGCTGACAAAATTATTACTACTGCTGTTTACGTAACCGCTAAGGGCGAATTTCAGTAATGACACTGAACGCAATTAGCTCATTTAAACCGCGGAATAATATTCGTGGAATATATAGAATATTGACACTTTGACATCTCTTAAACGCGGTTTAGATGTACTGATTTAAATTCGTCTTTAGTCGCATGGATGTGTCATTTGTCGAGTGTCAATTCATAGCGTCATAAAAAAAATCCACAGTATAATTTTCCATAACAACGTATGGAAAAAAAAATCAGTCGTTAATTTTAGTAGTGTTAGGTAAAGTTTGTATAATGTGACTAAAGCTGCTTGTGGTAAATGTTATATAGTGTTACGTAAGATATTTATTTATTTATTAACACCAATGAGTACAACATCTTACAGTTACCCAAGACGATGTTATACACACATATTAAACTATTTAAATCCATAAAATACACTTACATAAAATTTAACAATGCACATAAAAACAAAAAAAATAAATAAAAAAAATACAACTATTGTACGCCTTCTTCGATGCACCTTTGTGCTCCTGATGCAAATTTCGGCAGGTCATCGAAAACATCTTCCGTCGGCATATTATTAATAATATGAGCGGCCCTTGACAAAGGGGCAAACTTTAATAAATTAGTCCTAGCCCATGGCACCTCTAACAGAGCAGGGCGGCGGCGCGCCCACACACCTTCACTGATGCGACGTCCCGCCTAGTGACCATGCCCAACACAAACAGGCTCGGGTACATCAACGGGTAGAATGGGTAAACCCCATGTTGTTTTAAATATAAATACCTAGTGAATTTGTTTTGTATTTTTTCAACCATGAGACTATATTTGGCTTCATGCGGATTCCATATGATGGCACTTGTCTCGAGACGACTACGAACTAAAGCGTTATAAAGTATTTTTACCACTGCTATACTTGTAAAATCCGTACATTGTCTTAATATTAAACCCAAATTTCTAAACGATTTGCTACACATCTATAATATGGTTGCCAAACGTCAACTCGGCTACCGTACGAGTATGAACCCCAAGATCCCGCATGCGTGACTCGCGACATCACTGGGAATATGGGGATGGATATACGTCGTCGCTGATGCCTTTGAAGAGTAACCGTTTTTAGCGCATTTGAGCGGCGATTCCTCTAAGTGCGATAGTGGGGAAGAACGGTATTTTTCCTCGGAGGAAGAAGGCTCCTTTTTTCCACCACCGAACAGGGCAAAGAGATCGAAATGATTTTCTGTAAATCGAACCTACGCATTTATAATTGAATAAGTAGCCAAGTAAATGTAAATATCTGTTAACAGGACAGAATTTCAACATTATTTCACTAACCTTACTCAAAAACTCTAGGAACAAACTTCTAACCTGCTTCTTCTATTATTTACTTGGGGGATTAAAACAGAAATATTACAACTGAAGGATTTAATTTCTGGATGAAATGCAACCAACCCAGCAGTTTTTTTTTTTTACATTCCTTTATGAAAAGCAATCCACTATAAGAAAACCTTACCTTTATACTCACCTGCGACATGTGTTTCACACTGAAGTACAAGTAAACAAGTACTTGGCCACTAAACCAAACTAAACACTATTCAGCCCCCATGGAGGGAGTTTTGGCTGGGATCTCTAATGTGGGTCTAGAGCAGAATGAGCTAGCTGCTAAATCGGGTCTACACGGACTTGTTAATTGAGCAGCAACCCACTGGGATTGTACCCCACTGTCCCTTTTGGTAGTAGTCCGAACCTTTCGAAACGATCACGAAATTACTCTCAGTGGTTTACCTACCGGGGAGGTTAAAAGTGTTATTAAATTACGGATTAGCTGACCGCTTATCTAGGGACAGACCAGCCGGATTGGGTCTTGTTGCTCCAGGCTCCAAGCTTCGGAGGCCATTTTTCATAGTGAGGCGTCACCGACGTCGACCTTTCGCGGTAGAAAAGTCTGTGGTAGTGGGACAGTACTGAACCCAGGGTGCCTGGCTCTTGTACTTGGAGACGAGAGGTTTTGGAGAGCCAGTACCTATACAAGATCTATGCAAACTCCTAACTTGAAATTAGTCGGTAGACGGACAAGGGACTTGCCAAAATACTATACTATACTTATTTGTAAGAAGCACAATAGATGTTAGATCTAAGCGGTTTCTTGTATTTAATTTTGTAAACTACTGTCAAGAAAGTCACTCATATGGGATAGATTTAGAATAACTTTGGTTTGCATATCTCACATCTTTTGAATGTTGTCAGATATCGTCGTACGTTGTGACTGTGGTACCCGTCGGAAGGGTGACTGGTGATTAGTTCATTGGATGAAATTAAACTGGAAGAGCCACTACACTAACAGAATAATAACTTTTATAGTAGTAAAAGGGGGCTACAGGGATTTACACCGAAACATTAGTTCATTCCTTATAATATACATATAATTCACAAAGTGTCTAAATCCTTCTGGTATTCTTTCACCAGTAGATAATAAACACAGGTCCTCAACCAATGATATGTGTTACGAAGGAAACATAATAAAGTTGTTTTACATTAAAACAGAACATTTATTATATTATGAAAAACACATAGCATTAAAGTAATGTGCTTGCTGTGTTTTGATGACTTCAATGTTTTGACACTTGTCAATCCAGCTTGCTGTAACCAAAAATCATCCCTAGTTCTGCCATAGTGAAAGACCATAGGTAACTTAGTCTAGGTATAGAATGTTTTCTTTGTGTATTTAAGTTATAAACGGCGAAATAGTACACTGCATTTTCAACCATTGCCATGTTTTTCCGTCCAGTTGTTGAGTAATGTATGTCCCTTCGCAGACGTCGTCGTCGGCGGGACCGTACGGCGGCAGTGCACTGTACACGGCGGCGCCCTACGCGCCCTACCAGCCGGCGCAGGCCAAGCAGGCGCAGCCCAAGGACACGCAGCAACAGGTATGGGCTCACACGGCAAAGAGTAATGCCTGTTTTGAACAAGAAATCTTGATTTGTGACTGAGAAACGACAATGGGTATCATTAATTTGATTCTAAAGCAGGGGAAAAAATTTACAGCCTTCAAAAATAACTTTCGCCTATCAGAACGCAGGATAATATATCAACGTATTGGTACTTTCACGTTCTTAAAGATGTCCATAATTTTTAAAATAAGTTCCAAATAGTTTTTTTTTGCAGGTAATGTCAATTGGAAACAAAGACGATGGACGTTCAATAAAAAAATCGCTACAAACAACCAATAACCCTATGTGTTGCTGCAACCGTCACTAGACGCAATTCTCATTCGAATACAACAAGTTTAGTCTAGTTTTATTATACCAAAATATTGTAAAGATATAAGTCATTGAGTATTATAAATACACTAAATACTAAATTAAATTACTAACTATACAAATATATACAAAAACAAAAGGACACTTAGGTGTCGAAGTATTCCATCCATCAACCACCAGGAAACGTGCCCAGAAGACTGGCAGCATTGCCATGTTCATTGGCAAAGTAACGATCCAGCCCTGGTCACGTGAAGTATCGACCAGTCGGCGTGAAATTTCCTTAAAGAGTAGACGTGCACTAGGGCTTTATGTCCCGAGTGTTTCAACCCCAAACGGCTCAAAACTGTAGTTGCCCATAAGTTTACATTATTTGCGCTGCCAGTCTTTAACAAAACTTTAACCAGCCTTTTGTTGGAACACCAATTTGTATCACCTTTTTTTGTTTAGCCTATACTGTCCCACTGCTAGACAAAGTCCTCCCCAAGTCCTTCTAGGTACTCTTTTCTCACGCCACCTCGAGCTATGCGTTCATAATTTCACCACATATTAATTGATATAATTATACTCAACTGTGAACGTTTATTTCAGCAATACGACAATTCGGTGGCATCGAGCAATAGTTTAACGAGCACCACCACACAGTCTCAGACCTCCACAGCCAAAGTAGCCACCACCACAGGTATGTACGACACGCCATAAGCGGCACTTTAGTTACTACGGGTCTCCAGGCCAGTATAGGAATGTTTGAACATATGAATAATGCAAGAAATCTTTTCCTGAAAGTGTTACTAGAGTCCGAACGAAAAAGTTTTTTTTTTTATAAATTTTAAATTTGTGTTAAAAGTATTGTACTGTACTTCATCATGCTGGTCAAGAATGTAATTCGAATTTGGAACTTGTACCATAAAGGAGAATGTCCACCGAACTAGGGGGTTTCTGCTCTGAAGCCTAATAGCCATCATAGACCTCTTCCATTGCTTTTTATCAAACGCGGGCGAGGTCAAGAGTTAGGCCCATTCAGCAATAAAAATATAATAAGAAAGATAAATGCATATCAATGGAAAGCTTTAGAGTAATTGGAAGCAAAGACACACGGCAAAGTAAAGGGCGCATTTTTTTTTTACAAAAAACGACATGAGGCCAATGTAACGGACATTGGCCTCATGTCTGTTTAGGCTTACGGTGAATCTTGTCGACATTCTTTCCATACAATTTTCGGGAGTGTATTACTCCAATGTTCGATAATGTACATACAAAATTAAATATGGTATGGTTTTGTCTCATTTTTCATATTGTCTGTGCGGAAACAGAATACTAAAATAAAAAACCATGAAAAAGTTATGAGCCTACAAAGATTAGTTTTTCTTGCAAATTTATCCTAACTTTGGGTGTCCTTAAGTAATAAAAGAAATGTAAAATCTCCAAAACCAAGTTGGTACCGGCAAAGTTCAATAATCGAAAAGTTCAATAAACTTTATTGCTCATTGATTTATGCAGTGTTTTTTTCAGAAAGCTCGATCTTTCGAAGGACTTTTCTTAATTTTTTACGTGCCTGTTTTACTATAAACAATCCTGCATCTCACTCCATAACACTTTGCGTGTAGACTAGCGTCTAACTGCTCATCACTGATACTACGGTATTCTGCTGTGGGGCAAAGCCGCCGATATTCATAATATTTTTGTCCTTCAAAAACGTGCTGTTCGTGCAATTTACAAGCTAGGTGGTTTCCTTGAGGGACTTTTTTAAAGATATTGGTATTCTCACAGTGGCATCATAATTCATATTCGCTAACATCTTATATATTAGAAGTTATTTGATGACTTCCCACGCAAAAAAAAAAAAAAAAATTCTGAAGCCACAAAAACTACTCTTAAATAGAGTAGATTGACGCGCAGCCGATCAGTCACTCTGTGACTGTCGTATCGCGCGACGTGTTTTACCGGTGTTCAATTTATTTATTATGCCGTCTTGTGTCGTTCCTACCTCTAAAAATTCAGCAAAAAAATAAACAGGATGGGATCACATTTCATGTGCAAGTAGCGTATTCAGTTATTGTCTTGTTTAATTGTATAATTATTTGTTCAATTTGTAATTGTCATCGTGAAAATTGGGTCCATCTTGTACGTGGTGCCAATTTAAGAATTATGATTTGCCTTCTTTTTATTACCAACTGAGGGCTTGTAGTATGTATAAAACTACTTAAAAAATATTTTAAACGACTTGAAAAATAATGTTATCAAAGCAAACCGTATGTATGTATTAATGCATGTATAGAAAAGGATAGTAAAATTTTGGTTTTAATATTTTCGTACCCCCAATCATTTACCCCGAATGGGGAAATAATGTCTGAGCTAGCAATATTACGCGGGTAGGAAGTGAGGCGAGCGGGGGTCACTTGTTTTGTTTTTGGACACAGCCTGCAGCTTGTAATATCAGTTGAACGGACGATAGTAGATAACAATTTCATCGCTATTCTTATGGGCTCGCTGGCTATTTCGTCAATCTGCCGGTATGAGTATGACGACGTTCGGTGATGCGATGGTTCGAATCCAAGTCGAAACAACTCTCTTTTAGAAGTATTCTTTAGATTATTCGTAACGAATTCAATTTTGTAGCAGTGTAACATTTTAAAATTTGAGGGGTTAGCACATACTGACGCTGTGTGTACTAACAATCAAGCAAAATCATAATAAGAAATATTCTCCTTCACGAGATCTTTCCATTGGTATGCATTTTAAGGCCATTGGGTTTCGCTGCAGATAGGCCCAAACGCCATTGAATGAATGAACTTTTATTTAAAAATGTATTAAAAAAGAACTTAGTTTCATTACCTCGCATAAAGAGTAAATATTCTTCTCTGTGATAGAGGTTTTTTTTCTTGGAGCGAGCTAAAAGCCCGAGCGCAACCAAGGATTCTAGTGCTCGAGACGAGGAAGTTTAGAGACAACTTAACTTCTGAGTGAAGCGAGGTAGTTAATAATAATTACCTTCGTTACGTTCGGGATTCAAAATAGCGCCCGTGGCATAAAATGATACTTTATCCCAGCGGTGAAGAATATAGTTGAGACTGAGAGATAGTAATGTAGGCTGGCTTGCCCGCAGTAGTAGCGGGGCACAACTCGGGATACGCAGGCGGCGCGTTGTACGGCGCGGGCGCCACGCCGGCCTACGCGCCCTACGACGAGCAACTGATGCGCTCCACGCTGCCGCACCACATGGTGAGTGTACGGCCTGACCATTAGCTACGTGTACGGCGCGGGCGCCACGCCGGCCTACGCGCCCTACGACGAGCAACTGATGCGCTCCACGCTGCCGCACCACATGGTGAGTGTACGGCCTGACCATTAGCTACGTGTACGGCGCGGGCGCCACGCCGGCCTACGCGCCCTACGACGAGCAACTGATGCGCTCCACGCTGCCGCACCACATGGTGAGTGTACGGCCTGACCATTAGCTACGTGTACGGCGCGGGCGCCACGCCGGCCTACGCGCCCTACGACGAGCAACTGATGCGCTCCACGCTGCCGCACCACATGGTGAGTGTACGGCCTGACCATTAGCTACGTGTACGGCGCGGGCGCCACGCCGGCCTACGCGCCCTACGACGAGCAACTGATGCGCTCCACGCTGCCGCACCACATGGTGAGTGTACGGCCTGACCATTAGCTACGTGTACGGCGCGGGCGCCACGCCGGCCTACGCGCCCTACGACGAGCAACTGATGCGCTCCACGCTGCCGCACCACATGGTGAGTGTACGGCCTGACCATTAGCTACGTGTACGGCGCGGGCGCCACGCCGGCCTACGCGCCCTACGACGAGCAACTGATGCGCTCCACGCTGCCGCACCACATGGTGAGTGTACGGCCTGACCATTAGCTACGTGTACGGCGCGGGCGCCACGCCGGCCTACGCGCCCTACGACGAGCAACTGATGCGCTCCACGCTGCCGCACCACATGGTGAGTGTACGGCCTGACCATTAGCTACGTGTACGGCGCGGGCGCCACGCCGGCCTACGCGCCCTACGACGAGCAACTGATGCGCTCCACGCTGCCGCACCACATGGTGAGTGTACGGCCTGACCATTAGCTACGTGTACGGCGCGGGCGCCACGCCGGCCTACGCGCCCTACGACGAGCAACTGATGCGCTCCACGCTGCCGCACCACATGGTGAGTGTACGGCCTGACCATTAGCTACGTGTACGGCGCGGGCGCCACGCCGGCCTACGCGCCCTACGACGAGCAACTGATGCGCTCCACGCTGCCGCACCACATGGTGAGTGTACGGCCTGACCATTAGCTACGTGTACGGCGCGGGCGCCACGCCGGCCTACGCGCCCTACGACGAGCAACTGATGCGCTCCACGCTGCCGCACCACATGGTGAGTGTACGGCCTGACCATTAGCTACGTGTACGGCGCGGGCGCCACGCCGGCCTACGCGCCCTACGACGAGCAACTGATGCGCTCCACGCTGCCGCACCACATGGTGAGTGTACGGCCTGACCATTAGCTACGTGTACGGCGCGGGCGCCACGCCGGCCTACGCGCCCTACGACGAGCAACTGATGCGCTCCACGCTGCCGCACCACATGGTGAGTGTACGGCCTGACCATTAGCTACGTGTACGGCGCGGGCGCCACGCCGGCCTACGCGCCCTACGACGAGCAACTGATGCGCTCCACGCTGCCGCACCACATGGTGAGTGTACGGCCTGACCATTAGCTACGTGTACGGCGCGGGCGCCACGCCGGCCTACGCGCCCTACGACGAGCAACTGATGCGCTCCACGCTGCCGCACCACATGGTGAGTGTACGGCCTGACCATTAGCTACGTGTACGGCGCGGGCGCCACGCCGGCCTACGCGCCCTACGACGAGCAACTGATGCGCTCCACGCTGCCGCACCACATGGTGAGTGTACGGCCTGACCATTAGCTACGTGTACGGCGCGGGCGCCACGCCGGCCTACGCGCCCTACGACGAGCAACTGATGCGCTCCACGCTGCCGCACCACATGGTGAGTGTACGGCCTGACCATTAGCTACGTGTACGGCGCGGGCGCCACGCCGGCCTACGCGCCCTACGACGAGCAACTGATGCGCTCCACGCTGCCGCACCACATGGTGAGTGTACGGCCTGACCATTAGCTACGTGTACGGCGCGGGCGCCACGCCGGCCTACGCGCCCTACGACGAGCAACTGATGCGCTCCACGCTGCCGCACCACATGGTGAGTGTACGGCCTGACCATTAGCTACGTGTACGGCGCGGGCGCCACGCCGGCCTACGCGCCCTACGACGAGCAACTGATGCGCTCCACGCTGCCGCACCACATGGTGAGTGTACGGCCTGACCATTAGCTACGTGTACGGCGCGGGCGCCACGCCGGCCTACGCGCCCTACGACGAGCAACTGATGCGCTCCACGCTGCCGCACCACATGGTGAGTGTACGGCCTGACCATTAGCTACGTGTACGGCGCGGGCGCCACGCCGGCCTACGCGCCCTACGACGAGCAACTGATGCGCTCCACGCTGCCGCACCACATGGTGAGTGTACGGCCTGACCATTAGCTACGTGTACGGCGCGGGCGCCACGCCGGCCTACGCGCCCTACGACGAGCAACTGATGCGCTCCACGCTGCCGCACCACATGGTGAGTGTACGGCCTGACCATTAGCTACGTGTACGGCGCGGGCGCCACGCCGGCCTACGCGCCCTACGACGAGCAACTGATGCGCTCCACGCTGCCGCACCACATGGTGAGTGTACGGCCTGACCATTCGCTGTAAGCCTATGGTCATCACGCTCTATATTTTCAACTCTAAACTGTAAGCCGAGCGTTTAGAATCCAACAGCTCATCTATGCGCGAAAAAGAAGTGTACTGTTGGAGTTAAAATCCAGTGCGAGAGCAAAACCTTGTGTTAAAAAACACCCTCGCAAACTTATGCCAATACCATGTAAACATCATTTTTATTCAGCCATAAGACGTCCATGCTTTATCTTTATATCGCCACCACGACAGGTCTATGAGATCTTGTGTTAATTATGTTACATACAGTAATTTTGAGATGAAACCTTTAAATAAAATCACATAAATCCCTAAAGTCTACGAACTTTCATCTTTGCCAACTACATATTCTAAAATGTCCGTTGTGTTTGCAGGGCGGTTACTACGAGGTGGGCTACGGCGGGCGCGAGGCCAGCTTCGGACTCAACGCGGGCGAGAGGTTCGGCCGCACCGACGCCGCCTCGCCGCAACAGGTACCGCCCACGCATACTTTGGCCCGCAGTTTCGCCCACGTGAACTTACAACTGAGATAAAAAGACAAATCTCATCCATAGCCAGCGGTGTGAAAAGCAGACAGACAGACTTTCGTATTTAAATCAATCAATAGCAGTAGTAGGGGGTGTGGTATACATAATAGTACTATGGATTTATTGATATAATTTATTTCTGTACGGAGTGACTGAAACGGAAATAAGAAAAATGCCTGTAAAGAAATGGAATGACGCATAAAACTTCACCGTCTAAATAACTTTATTAAATTCGTGATAAACTAGTTAAAACTCAGTCTGTTTTATGGCTAATCTAAAAATATCCGTCTGTAAATTATGATGCAAGCAGGTAATTCGTTGCCTAGTGTTTGAAATACTGCCATTAAATCTGTTGTCAAAACTTTTACAAACGTACATTTTTGTTGTTTCATCATTGCTGTCAATCAATCAAAACAGATATCATTAGATTAGCATCCAGTTTTACCGTTTCATGTTTCCCCGTACTTTTAAAAATACATTTTAGTCCAAGCCATTTCCCTCAATTTCTCAAAAGCCTTCGTGATTTGGAAGCTTAGTTGTTCCACCGAGTTAACTTTCTGCGTACTTACACATCGTCTTTTCTAAAGCCTAGCTTTTCTTTCGAAATGGTTTGCTGCTAATAATCTTTTACTCAATGCGAACAAAACTAAATGTCTTTAGTTCTCCTTACCAAATTTACCCCAAGCAGGTCTAAATTTAAAACTTGATGGCAAGAAACTAGACGCTATTTCGAAACTGGATTTTTAAGAATTACTTTAGATTCAAAATTGCAATGGGGTGCTCACATTAGAGCTCTTTCAAGTAGATTAAGCTCAGCTGCTTACGCAGTAAGAAAAATGAGGCAGTTGACGGATGTAGCCACAGCTAGGTTAGTTTACTTTGCTTATTTTCACAGTATTATGTCTTATGGCGTTCTGTTGTGGGGATCGGCAGCTGACGTAGATTCTATAAATGGGGCCTCGAGAGTCTCTTGGAAACAAATTCAGCGAAATTGATACAATAACTCTATAGATCGTAGAAAATATCTTGCATGTTCGTAAAAACTTAGGTCTTTTCAAAAAAGATTAACTAAAACTAGCAAGTCATTTCTAAAAAACAGTATCCGCTTCTATAACAAGTTGCCAAATTCGGTTACAGAACTTAGCGATGGAAAGTTTAAAACTCACATCAAACGTGTCCTTATCAAAAACCATACTATAAGATAAAAGACTATGTTGAAGACAGGGAAGTTAGCATTAATTCCTTCTGCACATGTGGCTTCCCTGGTACTTCATTACCAGCATAACTATGTGAAAGTCTATTAAATGCTCCCAAATTACAATGTTCTTTTTTATTCTTTTTACTTTTACAATACTGACATATTCTCGTCATTATTTGACATTTTACATCAATTTTAATATCGACTATTTTTTAGTGATTGTCATGGAAATCATGTCACTTTGTTTAAATAGGTTCATTTTATTTATGTAGATTGTTTAACATATTGTGAATGAGAGAACGCTGTAGGCCTTCCAGACTAGATTTGTAGACGATTTTCTATCCTGTATTTTCATTGGTACCTGGTACTGAAAGGCCTGCACTGTCCTTCCATACCTATTATCACTGTAATTTAAAAACATTGTAAAAGCCAATTATTTTTAAAAGAGTAACCGTGGAGTTTCTTGCCGGCTCTTCTCCATAGAAAGCGACAAATTGGAACCATGCACCTAGCTTCTGACGTTTGATAAGTGCCCATGCAGGTTTATGTGAAATAAAATATTTTGATTTGATTTTATATTGCATTGGTGCAATTATTATATTATGTGTTAAAAAATGAATGTGTAAGTAATACCCGTTCTCTCCCTCAGGTTCCCGCGGCAGCACTGCCTCCCGGCTACGCGTACTTCGCGTACCAGCCGCCACCCACCACCTACCAGTACGGAGTCTACCCCACCGTCAGTATTCTAGCCAGCAGCTCTATTAGATCTCATAGTCGAGTGTTCGTATTTCCGAAGATAGACGATGATTCCCGAAGCGTTCTTTCGAAAGCAGTACAATGAAATTCAACTAAGAATAGAAATAATTGCGCCATATTGTGAAGCTTTAGCAATACTTTAACTCATTCATATATAACAACAACCAGTGGCGTGCAGTCCATAAAGACAGAAAGACGCTGCCTACCCTACCTAAATCAGATAAATATTTAAAACTAATATTGTTTTAACAATAAACTAAAAATATTCATAAATCAGCTCCACCTGTCGAGCGTCGGTCGTATCATCGATATATTATCCGTTCTTTCGTACAATTTGACCCAACTTCGCATTGTGATGCATTAGCGCCGCTGAGTGCCTCGGCAGAGACACGAACTATTTGCGTCTTAATGTTTTTATGTGTGCTTCGTGGTCATGCAGAGTTATTGTGTGTGCGTTCCTATACATACGTGGCACACAATGTAACAATTTACGCATACAACGGTACAGGGTAGTCACTGGCTTTTGACACGACGAATTACGAAACTTAAAGTAGCAATGTTTCATTCAATTGACGCTACATAAACAACCATTAGTTTTTTGTCGTATAATTTTTATATTCCGAGTAATTCCGACGCCATTGTTTGTTTTGATTTATTTGTTTTGCTTGTGAGCTAGGATCGCATGTATAAAGATTTTAACGTTGATAATAGTGTGAAAAATTGATAATATTCACTGCGAAAGTTGTTCAGGTGGTTTGTGTTTAAAGAAAAGAAAAAAACAGGCATTTTCAAAAAATATTTCGGAGAAAAAAAAAACTAGTGATCATGAAAAGTAGTTTTACCTACTAGACTCCGAGCTGTTACTGAGAATTCCTGACGGAAAACACCAATAACACTTTTGAATCAGTTAATTAGTAAATAAACGAATTGTTTCTCCCATTGTTACAGTATGGTGGTGGCTCTAACGTAGGCGGTGTAGGAGGCGTGGGCGGCGTGGGTGGCGTGGGCGGCGTGGCCGCGCAGGCCAAGGTGTCCAGCTACGCGCAGCAACAGCCCTACGACGCGCAGGACTCGTACAAGCCCGGTCAGTACTACTCGTAGCGTTGCTAACAACAAATCAACTAATATTTACTGTCACACAAACACGTGTATAAAAGTTATTACTCCTGTAGTGATATTCTGTAAAAAATCTCACTGTAACAACTTGGTAAGAGAGCTGTCAATTCGCACACAGCTCACTTCGAGCTCACTTCACCTAAGAGAGAGAGAGATTTTAGCAGAATGGACCGACTGCATTCAAGGCAGATGTACACTGTACGATGTTTTACAGTTAATTGTTGGAATCACTCGTCAGTGTTCACTTCATGTGGTTATAAACAATTTTGTATAAACCATAGAAAAAATATCTTAAAACTTCACGCCCCGTGGACGTAGTCACACAGGGCGCAAATCAAGACTGCTACCATGAAATTGAAGATGTTTGGTTGAAATTTGTGTTTTGCAATTTTTTTTTGTTTTTGTTGTGCGTCATGTTGACGTAAATAAATGAATTTTCATTTTTCAATGCTTTTTTTAAATTCCTGATGGAAACACCCAATAACCTTTTGACTGAACTGGGCTTCGAACCGGTTACGACCATAATACCAATTAGACAATCAAGTCAAGGGGTTCACCAATCAATTATATCTATAGTTCTGTTTAGACCAAACGAACTAATGCACATCACATATCTATTCTACCAATTTATTTTTCTTTAAACAGGGATAAAGCATAGATTTGTGGGTATATACTAAAATCAAGAAAAAACGATCTTGTTCTGATACTATTCTTTGGTGTCATGGTCTAACCCCCCTTAATCAGCATTGTCATTCAACGTGGCAATATGCTGCCAGCCTTTTGATTACTTTTCCCACTTAATCCGTCTGCATTAAGTAAAAATTACTCTGAATTTTTTGATGCCCTATGAGCTGTGGGAAAAGCTCAGCAAGTCTCTTTTTCATACATATTATTTAATTATTTATATTATTTTAAGATTGGGACATAAATTATAAATTATGAATCTATTAAAAATCCCCTTTTAGGGGGGAGCACTTAGCTATTCCTGAGAAGAAATAATAAGTTTCTTATGTTTTCTGCAATACGGTATTTTCCAATTTGATAAAAACTATTTTAATTTGAAGATTGGGACGGTATATTTGACAGAAAAATAAAAATAAAATTGTTTATATCCATTTTCTCCATTTAAAACGATTAAAATCAAATTAATTTTTCGTTGTTTTGAATTTACCGCCAAAACGCTCCTTACGATGACTTTTTATCACGTGACATCGTAACGTCAGCTTTGTGTAAACAGCACCAGTACAAATACTTAATTTGGCGCAGTTTTAGAAGTATTTGTGCACAGAGGCACCGCACACCAGTGATTTCACTTTCTATCCATAAAAATCTTGTTAATTATAAACACGACACTCACTTGTTTACTTACTAACTACTTTAGTTTACACAAAGTTGACGTCACGTGATAAAAAGTCATCGTAAGGAGCGTTTTGGCGGCAAATTCAAAACAACGAAAAATACATTTGGTTTAAACCGTTTTTAATTGAAAAAAGGTTATAATTCAATTTTATTTTATTTTTCTGTTACATATTTCGTCCCAATCTTCAAATTAGAATAGTTTTTAATAAATTGGTAAATACCCTATTAGCGGTTTGTTTGTTGGTCTTAATATGGTTTGCGATCGTAACAAATATGTGTTTGTTTTGTTTTTTTTTTTTTGCCTTTAAAATCAACAATACAACTTTATGTTTTCAAATTATCTCATTGAAGGTCAATTCTATCTTGAAAGAATATTATTGATGATTTAAGTTCTGTAAATACATAATGTTACGATCGCAAATCAAATTAAGATCCACATACAACCTGATACTGACTTACGATTTGCAAAAAAATGTAAGACTTTGAATTTCGGGGGCTACCATGGTGATTTCGTCATGTGTGAAAGCAATAAATGATGTAATATTGTATAGGTGGGCCATACACGGGTAACGCGAACAAGTCGGGCGGCGCCGCCACCGCAGATCTCACCAACGCGATGTATGCCAAGACGCACGTCGCTCTCAACAAGGTTAATGTGAGTATACTAACACTTTACCATACAGTAGACATACTCTACTAGTGTGAACATGGCGGACGCGACGGTCGGTAACCATAGAGCTACATATCCAAACTATAGTCTGTTCCAAAACTATCCGAGGAAAGTTTAGACTTTAACCCTGTTCAGGTCTGCCAGGGGTGCGAGTTATTCGATACCGTGGCCCTGGCACACAGGCAACTGAGGGAACACGAGTGGGTTTAGTGAGTCATCAAATAACTTAACGCTCTGGATGGAGCGGGAGAAGTTATTTGATGATTTCCCACCCTCAAAAAAAAGAAAAAACTTTGTTCAGGTTAAATTCTTACATAAATCAGCCTACTGCGACACAGGCTTCCTCTCTTTCTTGTGAGGGAGTGGACTGTAATCCACTACGCGGGCCTAGTGCGGCTTCGTAGATGTTACATATCTTTTAATTTTTGGTTCTAGTAAATTTCTATCCGGTTTGGTCTAGATGTTTTCCTTCACCGTTTTGATAGCAGCGGTGATGAAAGATTACATAAAGTACTTGTCTGACTGGGTTTGTCAACTGTAAGTCAGGGCCGTTACTACTGGGAGACAACTGCTATTTTAAATTGTTGTACGTCGCGCGTCGTATAAAATTCGTTTTTTTTTTCATTCTTACAGATAGCTAACAAACTAAAAATCATTTGTAGGCAGCAAAATTTGCTAAATTACAAGCTTCCACATATATACATCTAGTAACAAGCATTGACGTTGGTTACAGCGATTTACAAACGAAAAGATAAACAAAATAAAAAAAGGTTAAAAATAAAAGTTTAAATGTAATTAAACTTAATTAATAAGTGAGTCGTGCAACATCAAAACAGTAAAATCCACATAACATTGCATTAGACATCACAAGCCGAAGTAATTTAGTAGTTTTTCATGACTATCTCTAAAATATTCCTTGTTCAGGATCTTTCTAATACTGTGTGCGTCGGTGCAGAGTAGATCGATCTCCGATTATCAGTAACGAGAATTAGTCCTACTGCTACACATTCATCTGTATTTAGAAGGTTTCAACTTTATATCTAAACACTTTCCTTTTTTTTTTTCGTTTGAAATATTTATGAAATTTATCTGAAATTTTATCCTTACTAATATTATAGACGCGAAAGTTTGTATGTATGGATGTTTGTTACTCTTTCACGCAAAAACTACTGAATTGATTTAGATGAAAATTGGCACGGTTTTAATCTATCTGTAGATTAAAACCCAGATTAACACATAGGATATTTTTTATCGCGGTTGTACTTTCCCGCGGGATAATTTCTGACTATCACGAGGGCGAAGCCGCTGGCGGAAGCTAGTACTGTATAAAACTAACTTCAACAGTCAAATATTTATTTTAAGGCGACTCAAAATTGTACTGTAGCGGCAACTACACCGCCACATGCGAACTTCGCATCACACTGACGTCACGCTAAATGCTGCATCGCGGAAGCTGAGTTTACCGCGCAACTAGCTCATAGTTACGTTCAGTCAACGCAAGGTACTATCCGTTCACAATTTGACGGACAGATTATAAACTATCGAAAAATAGTGCGTTAAATTGTAAATGGTTTTTCCAGTTCACAATTTATCGACAGTTTATAATCTCGCGAGATAGATTATAAACTAACGGTGTTCACAATCTTACGGTGACATATACAGGATATTTTTTTTTAACCAGCGCGCAAACTGTAACCATGAATTCAGCATATCATTCTAGAGCGCAGAAATGTTTCGTCGGTAATACAAAAAAAAAAAAAAAAAAAAAATTATCTGTATAAGCTAGTTGCGCGGTAAACTGTGCTTGCGCGCAGGATTTTGCGTGACGTCAGAGGTCGCATGTGAGATGTACATGCCGCTACAAATCAAATCAAAACACTCAATTTGTTAGTGTCACTACAAATGACTAATTACTGTTTGACTAGTAGAAAATGCCTATGGAATTAAATCCGTCTCTGTACATTTGTGTGCTTAAAGTGTTCAATGCATAAATAATTATCCACCGGTAGACTGAGATACTTTTGGAACATACTATATATGAGGAGGACACACGGGCGTTGCGGTTGCGTTGCGTCATCACACCGCTACGATTTCGACTCTGATACAAATCTTACTTCGTAATTTCCACACGTAATGCTAGCTTCAAAACCGATTTTTTCGTCCTGACTTGATAGACGAAATAATTTGAAAACTTACGAAGATTCTTGAAACTTGATTGGTCGGACTTGGTCGCGCCCGTCACTGTAGCGTAAAAATCAACCACTCGCAAGATCGAATTTTGTATGCACGTCATTTAATAGGTCTACGTTCTGTGCTTTCTTGATGATGTATTTTGTATCGACTACACTGTGTTCTTAGTTTAAATTCACATGACGGCAAGACAACTATATGGCATACAAAGCGGTATTTTCACTTGTTAGGAGAAAAGTTGTCAAAACTCTAGATCACTTTCTTGGACGACCGTATCTAATACCTTTAAACGAGCAATTCTTGTATATATATAATCTGGATTTCGGAAACGGCTCCAACGATTTTCATGAAATTTAGTATGCAGCGGATTTCGGGGGCGATAAATCGATCTAGCTAGGTTTAATTTTTAGAAAACGTCAAACAAAAAAAAACCGAGTATAATCTGAATCTCGGAAACGGCTCCAACGATTTTCATGAAATTTAGTATGCAGCTGATTTCGGGGGCGATAAATCGATCTGGCTAGGTTTAATTTTTAGAAAACGTCAAACAAAAAAAAAACCGAGCTTTATCTGAATCTCGGAAACGGCTCCAACGATTTTCATGAAATTTTGTATGCACGGGGTTTCGGGGGCGATAAATCGATCTAGCTAGGTTTCATTTTTAGAAAACGTAAAACAAAAACAACAAAAAAACCGAGCAACGCTCCGTAATCCAGATATTGTGAACCTGTATGTAGAAACATAAAAATTACAGTATATGTAAAACTTCATGGTCGCTCTAAACTTGATATCCATAATAAGTTCGTGCAAAGATACCGGCCTCCGGCACCAGTCGGGGCCTGCGTTGAAGAGTGCTTAAGTATCCCCGTAGCCTCGGTAGCCAGAACACGGGGTGGTTTTAGTCAGTAGAAGTCTGACAGACGCCTACGTCCGCCCAAGAGGACATCCGTGAGGATTTTTCCAAAAAAAGGGATATCGGCCTATACACAGTCCACATACAGCTACTAGGATGGCGCTTGAATGACATTGACAGCGGCCTGCTTTTGGTACCTAAACATTTGTGCAATTGTTTTATAAAAAATAAAAAACAAGATGGCGGCGGTTTTGGCCACGCGCTTCAATATCCTGATACAACTATAGAACGTTTTGCACTTGACATTACGATGATTTGGTCATTTACATACGATGGTATCACGCCTTCTGTTTAGAGCGGTCATGAAGTTTTGCATAGATATCGTGTGGTGCAATAAGAAGCGTACAATGTCTTTGAAGGTTGTCGTCTGAATAAAAATATTTTTGGGTTGTGATTTGAATTTTTGACAATGTGCAATGTTTTTATCCTTTATCTGAGTAGAAGAAGCATGAGATTTGGCTCGGTGATAGGGTGTCGTTGCTTTGTATGTGTGTGAAAGTGTAGCTAAGACGCCGCCCTCGTTCGTCGGCGCGTCGCACCTGTACATATGTCTGAGAGTGTAGCTAAGCTAGTCGGTTGTCGCAGAGTGACGAGAAGGCGTCGTTCCACAGCGGCACGCCGCCCCCGTTCGGCGGCGCGTCGCACCTGTACATGTGTGTGTGAGAGTGTAGCTAAGCTAGTCGGTTGTCGCAGAGTTACGAGAAGGCGTCGTTCCACAGCGGCATGCCGCCCCCGTTCGGCGGCGCGTCGCACCTGTACATGTGTGTGTGAGAGTGTAGCTAAGCTAGTCGGTTGTCGCAGAGTTACGAGAAGGCGTCGTTCCACAGCGGCACGCCGCCCCCGTTCGGCGGTGCGTCGCACCTGTACATGTGTGTGTGAGAGTGTAGCTAAGCTAGTCGGTTGTCGCAGAGTTACGAGAAGGCGTCGTTCCACAGCGGCACGCCGCCCCCGTTCGGCGGTGCGTCGCACCTGTACATGTGTGTGTGAGAGTGTAGCTAAGCTAGTCGGTTGTCGCAGAGTTACGAGAAGGCGTCGTTCCACAGCGGCACGCCGCCCCCGTTCGGCGGTGCGTCGCACCTGTACATGTGTGTGTGAGAGTGTAGCTAAGCTAGTCGGTTGTCGCAGAGTTACGAGAAGGCGTCGTTCCACAGCGGCACGCCGCCCCCGTTCGGCGGTGCGTCGCACCTGTACATGTGTGTGTGAGAGTGTAGCTAAGCTAGTCGGTTGTCGCAGAGTTACGAGAAGGCGTCGTTCCACAGCGGCACGCCGCCCCCGTTCGGCGGTGCGTCGCACCTGTACATGTGTGTGTGAGAGTGTAGCTAAGCTAGTCGGTTGTCGCAGAGTTACGAGAAGGCGTCGTTCCACAGCGGCACGCCGCCCCCGTTCGGCGGTGCGTCGCACCTGTACATGTGTGTGTGAGAGTGTAGCTAAGCTAGTCGGTTGTCGCAGAGTTACGAGAAGGCGTCGTTCCACAGCGGCACGCCGCCCCCGTTCGGCGGTGCGTCGCACCTGTACATGTGTGTGTGAGAGTGTAGCTAAGCTAGTCGGTTGTCGCAGAGTTACGAGAAGGCGTCGTTCCACAGCGGCACGCCGCCCCCGTTCGGCGGTGCGTCGCACCTGTACATGTGTGTGTGAGAGTGTAGCTAAGCTAGTCGGTTGTCGCAGAGTTACGAGAAGGCGTCGTTCCACAGCGGCACGCCGCCCCCGTTCGGCGGTGCGTCGCACCTGTACATGTGTGTGTGAGAGTGTAGCTAAGCTAGTCGGTTGTCGCAGAGTTACGAGAAGGCGTCGTTCCACAGCGGCACGCCGCCCCCGTTCGGCGGTGCGTCGCACCTGTACATGTGTGTGTGAGAGTGTAGCTAAGCTAGTCGGTTGTCGCAGAGTTACGAGAAGGCGTCGTTCCACAGCGGCACGCCGCCCCCGTTCGGCGGTGCGTCGCACCTGTACATGTGTGTGTGAGAGTGTAGCTAAGCTAGTCGGTTGTCGCAGAGTTACGAGAAGGCGTCGTTCCACAGCGGCACGCCGCCCCCGTTCGGCGGTGCGTCGCACCTGTACATGTGTGTGTGAGAGTGTAGCTAAGCTAGTCGGTTGTCGCAGAGTTACGAGAAGGCGTCGTTCCACAGCGGCACGCCGCCCCCGTTCGGCGGTGCGTCGCACCTGTACATGTGTGTGTGAGAGTGTAGCTAAGCTAGTCGGTTGTCGCAGAGTTACGAGAAGGCGTCGTTCCACAGCGGCACGCCGCCCCCGTTCGGCGGTGCGTCGCACCTGTACATGTGTGTGTGAGAGTGTAGCTAAGCTAGTCGGTTGTCGCAGAGTTACGAGAAGGCGTCGTTCCACAGCGGCACGCCGCCCCCGTTCGGCGGTGCGTCGCACCTGTACATGTGTGTGTGAGAGTGTAGCTAAGCTAGTCGGTTGTCGCAGAGTTACGAGAAGGCGTCGTTCCACAGCGGCACGCCGCCCCCGTTCGGCGGTGCGTCGCACCTGTACATGTGTGTGTGAGAGTGTAGCTAAGCTAGTCGGTTGTCGCAGAGTTACGAGAAGGCGTCGTTCCACAGCGGCACGCCGCCCCCGTTCGGCGGCGCGTCGCACCTGTACATGTGTGTGTGAGAGTGTAGCTAAGCTAGTCGGTTGTCGCAGAGTTACGAGAAGGCGTCGTTCCACAGCGGCACGCCGCCCCCGTTCGGCGGCGCGTCGCACCTGTACATGTGTGTGTGAGAGTGTAGCTAAGCTAGTCGGTTGTCGCAGAGTTACGAGAAGGCGTCGTTCCACAGCGGCACGCCGCCCCCGTTCGGCGGTGCGTCGCACCTGTACATGTGTGTGTGAGAGTGTAGCTAAGCTAGTCGGTTGTCGCAGAGTTACGAGAAGGCGTCGTTCCACAGCGGCACGCCGCCCCCGTTCGGCGGTGCGTCGCACCTGTACATGTGTGTGTGAGAGTGTAGCTAAGCTAGTCGGTTGTCGCAGAGTTACGAGAAGGCGTCGTTCCACAGCGGCACGCCGCCCCCGTTCGGCGGTGCGTCGCACCTGTACATGTGTGTGTGAGAGTGTAGCTAAGCTAGTCGGTTGTCGCAGAGTTACGAGAAGGCGTCGTTCCACAGCGGCACGCCGCCCCCGTTCGGCGGTGCGTCGCACCTGTACATGTGTGTGTGAGAGTGTAGCTAAGCTAGTCGGTTGTCGCAGAGTTACGAGAAGGCGTCGTTCCACAGCGGCACGCCGCCCCCGTTCGGCGGTGCGTCGCACCTGTACATGTGTGTGTGAGAGTGTAGCTAAGCTAGTCGGTTGTCGCAGAGTTACGAGAAGGCGTCGTTCCACAGCGGCACGCCGCCCCCGTTCGGCGGTGCGTCGCACCTGTACATGTGTGTGTGAGAGTGTAGCTAAGCTAGTCGGTTGTCGCAGAGTTACGAGAAGGCGTCGTTCCACAGCGGCACGCCGCCCCCGTTCGGCGGTGCGTCGCACCTGTACATGTGTGTGTGAGAGTGTAGCTAAGCTAGTCGGTTGTCGCAGAGTTACGAGAAGGCGTCGTTCCACAGCGGCACGCCGCCCCCGTTCGGCGGTGCGTCGCACCTGTACATGTGTGTGTGAGAGTGTAGCTAAGCTAGTCGGTTGTCGCAGAGTTACGAGAAGGCGTCGTTCCACAGCGGCACGCCGCCCCCGTTCGGCGGTGCGTCGCACCTGTACATGTGTGTGTGAGAGTGTAGCTAAGCTAGTCGGTTGTCGCAGAGTTACGAGAAGGCGTCGTTCCACAGCGGCACGCCGCCCCCGTTCGGCGGTGCGTCGCACCTGTACATCCCCGCGCCGCCGCACCACCACCCGCACCACCACGCGCCTCAGCAGCATCAGGTAACTACCAATACACGCACACAAGCCCTTCATACACTACACACCCACAAAACGTTACCAACACACATGAAGATTACGCGCGTACTCGTTCGTTTGTCTATCTCCCTCAAACGGAACAACATACAAAAACATCCCAAAAAAAATACAAAAAAATAAGCTAATACAATATTCAGGACCATTTGATAGAAACACTTACTTATATCATAGAAAAGAGATGTTACCAAAACATGCATAGATTGCGTTGCGAATTATCACCACACGAGTGTAGCATGACCGACACGAGTTATATAGAATCATGTATCTTGGAGCATATGGACTGACGGTTGAGTGACCAATAGGAATCAATAATTATGTTCTATTGTAAAATCAATGGGCTTTTCCAAAGTGAAAGTTCTTTCGAAATCTTGAATGTTCCGTACAGTATTCAAAACTTTCGTATTTCTTTATGGACTAAAATTTTATGAATATTTTGTTGTTTTTGCAACTAGATCTCGAAGCATGTTTGTCTTTCCAAATGGCGGCTTTATACATTTTGTGCCAATTGTATGTCGCGACAACACCAAGCTTGCTCCGTCTACCGCCTATATGCTCCAAGACTGTTTCACGATAAATGAGTTCTGGGACTGCTGATGTTGAGCTTTCTTTGTTGTCTGTCTGTATGCTTGTCTTGCCAGTCAATTTTAAACCCCGGGACCTATTTTAAAGTGTTAAGGTTGTGCATTCTGAAATCGGGTAACGTCGAAAATATTTTGATTAATTTATTAATTACTGAATTAAATTATGAAATACCGCTCTGCAGTCCACCAAAATACTGATTATAGATTGTCATAATAACACTGAATTAGGTGATGTAAATGATAAATGATTTTATTTCTGTAAGTAGGTTTTTACAAACACTTACACGTCTTTCATATTTTTTAAACTAGATGAGGTTGCCGTTTCCTATACGACTACTCAGAGAAGAATGACTGAAACTAACTCACAGAGAGAGATACGTGACCACTCAAGTGGTCACAATCTCTTATAAAGTCCAGACATAATCTTGGTCAGATCATGTGAAGACTATGTAGATTGATGTCTGAAAAGGACTTTTGAGGAATGACCCACAGACTGAGTGGAACTGTCCAGTCAGTGTGCAACAGTTTTTTTTTTTACATTTGACAGATTTCCAGTGCATTTTTTCCTTCAAACTTAATAATCAGTGTCACGATATTAGTTATTGCAGTCCATAATCAAAATTTTAGTGCATTTTAGAGCGTTATTTTATAAATTCATTTAGAAATATTCGAAATAGGTGGATTCCCAGGTCGGGCAATGTCTTATTGGGATTTTTCATCAGGAATTTCTCAATAGCAGCTCGGAGTCTGGATGTGTGCCCGGTTGATGGCAATAGGCTCACCAGCCCCCCCCCCCCCCCATTACATGAGACTTAAACATAACTGGCGAAATGTGGGTGTACTAGTTACGGGTGCACCTCTGGCTAAACCATTAGGGGAATACAGGCGTGATGTTATGTGGTTCTTTGTACGTGACACGTGAATTAATCAAAACAGCGAAATATTTCACAGCTATTTGCGACGTTGCGAGCTCAGAATGCACCCTCATAAGCTGTTTTTGTTTTTTGCCAAAAAACACATGGTGCTATTCGTTTTCTTTTGCTCCATCTTACTGTAGCACTGAAATAATGATGGCTCTAAATTGCTAGAACAAGGCCCCAGATTGAATTTTACACGTTTATGATATTAAATCATAGTCCTGGGACTAATGCAAACGAAACCACTACAAATATACGTGAAATATCGTAACTTTGAACGTTTTAGAATCATCCCAGGACGCATTGTGAAACAGACCATAAAAGTACAAGATATTTTTTGTTTATGCATGTGATACATTGAGTTGATTACGTTTTTATTATATTTCTTAGAGTTTGCTTTCGTTTGTAGATGGATGTACGGGTGAACAGTAGTCATAATAGGCGGGTAAGTTAATATATACATACATACATATTTATTAACTCACTATATGTATTCTATGCACCTATTACTGTGCTAACCTTTTCAATGTGACTGTTAATTCCTTTATTACCTACCATTAATGATTTTTATTACGTAACAATCCAAATCGCTTTGAATTGATCATTGTTATGTTAATTAGCAATATAATTATACTGTCTCACAGCCAGGAAAAGGTCTATAGGTACATCTCTCCCTGTTGCCATTTTGTCATTAATAATGCCCAAGTCTTCATTTTAGCTTTACACGAAAATTATAATATTTTAATTACATACGTAGATGTATGATGATAAATTAATAGATCAGCCTGTTTTGAGCTGTCCCACTGTAGGACAAAGACTTCCCTTTCTTTTTTCCACTCAGTTCGAAGGAATAAGAATTTAGGAAATGTCTTTGAATATAAAGGCTAACCTTGCTTGCAAAATAAACTTATTTTTCACTTACTTCGCCGTGTAAGTGGCGAAGTTTAGGACCAACAGAATTTTATAACCGTTTTGCCAGCGACACGAAGAAGACTTAAGTAATTTAAAAAAAAAGTCGTTCAAGATGCTTTATAAAAATTCTCATACAAAATCGAATTCGAAAAGAGTCTGACAGCAGAGAAAAAATTGGCGTTGGCTCACCAATTTTTTTAGTACACTACTCTGTTTGAAATAAGATTAGACATTTAAACAAACCTTTTTACAGTCTATTCAACCGATTTTGACTTCTATTCCGTAGGCATAAGGATGGCATTCAAAGCAAAAAGTGATTACAATACCAACTGTTTACTGCAGATGCCATTTAAAAAAAAAAACATGCTACCAACACAATAGAGGTCTAAATCAGTTGAACGGACTGTAAAGAAAGGTTTATTTAAATTTCTGCTCTTGTTTCAAACGGAGTATAATTAATAACTTATTAATATTTTCTAATCAAATGAAACACAGGATCTTAGAAATAAGAAAAAAACAAAAAAAAAAAACGATGTCATTGAAAAAGTTAACTTGTATGTAATATGTATCGCTAATAATATTATATTTTAGGTTTTACATTATTTACTTACTACCCGCCTTACCCATATTATTGCATGTACCCGTTTCGAATGTTGGCTTATAATAAATTATTGACATATCTCAATAATTTATTTTGTCTATAGCATAACAATTACGTTTATTTTATGTCTGCAATATATTTGTGCTCGTTCTAACTTCTCTATGCCCTTTTTCAACAGCAAGTTCTAAAATGTTGTAATTTCCATTTCATAAACAGATCTAATGCGAAATATAAATGTTCTATTCATGTTTTCTGGATGTGGCCTAAATGTTCAATAATTCTTTTGAAATGATAAATGCCTAGCGTTTTTCCATTCTAAATGTTAAAGAACAAAGTCCAAAGTGACTTTTTGTGTGTGACAAATCATTTGAAAAGCCCTATGAATTATTTTTCAATCCAACTTGGGTTTATCGAAAAACTGAAGCGTAGTTTCGATTCGATCAAACATGTCAGGATGGCCGAGCGGTCTAAGGCGCTGCGTTCAGTGTGCTTACTCTTGAGTTCAATTCCGATCGATCGACATTGGAATTGTGACGTTTCGTACTCTTGAGTTCGACGCTAGCGCCAAATCGTGTTTAAATTGCGTGTCTTTTTGGAGAACTAAATGAAATCGGGATCGGGCTTGGCGCGCGGTAATCGCTACTCTTGAGTTTTTTTGACAGCTGTGTATTGCATCAATATTACGCTGGGATTGTTTGTAGATTGTGATTTTTCCAATAGCAAAAGTGTAACTTTTTTGAAATTGTTTTACATTTTAGGTGGTTTTAAACAAGTAAAAGAAGTTTAATATGGCACGATTAGCAGTATTAAACAGTGTTTTACGTAATTCCCTAAAAAAGAATGGAAACAAAGACGAGAAATGTTAAGAGATTTTGGCTCAACTCAATGTATAGGTTTCTAATTAACTAGTTAATTTAATTTGATCTCATTACTATCTACATAGTTTTCATATTATAATCCAGTTGTACTTATTTGAGTTTTATAAGGAATATTTGAAAATAATGTAAGGTTCTCGTTTACGTAAGTTGAAAATGAGATTTCTTATTTATGTACAGTTTTTATTTATTTTTGTTTTAAACGATAGATCTATGGATAAAACCATTTTTACAGTTGGAATTATGTAAAGCGTACCACGAGTTCCAAAGATATTCAAGATTTAATGTAAGAGAAAATATACCACACTACATTTTCATTGGTTTTCATCTAGGTTTTTTTTATTATTAATTGACACACTCAATATTGTTATTTTACATAAATAAAGAACACCATTGGGTATTTCTTACTACAAAGGAACCAAACGCGAACAATATCTAACTGTTCTAAACAAACTAAAACTTGACTACTTTTACTATAGAAAATTGAGACCTTCTACGCCGTCTTTTTTATTAGTAGATAGTGTAGGGCATGGCAACGATCCTACCGCATGCAGCCAAAGTCAAGGTTAATTTTATGATTTTAATCATTTTCTTACGCCCAAATGAATTGATGACGTCACAATTACTCAATTAAGCAACTATTTTTAAGATATTTATTTATTGGCCGCGTTATTTAAAGGATAAAGCATTTTAATTCTCTATTACCGGTTTATCGTAATGAGTCAAACAACACTATTGCGGCCCGTAACGTAGCTAACTTCACGTTGAATAAAATAATGGCGGGGCAATCCCAATTTCAATCCAATGTTGACACTATTGTGTTCAAGAGTACCGAATCACGTGACTGCAAAATTGACATTGGAATTGTATTGGCTTTAGATTGAAATTAAAATTAGTTTCAAGAGTAAGCCCCCAGGTCGCAGTCCACTTCTGTGGGCGTGGGTTCGAATCCCACTTCTGACAAAGACTTTTTGCACTTTAATTTTTTAAAGATTTTTACAACATGTTATGGGAAACTGTTTTTTTTTTTAAATAATAAATACATTTAACAATATAATTCATTTGTATATTTTTATTTATTAAAAATTTATAGTGACTTCAGAGTAGATAAAATATTGCAGTTGGTGGCTAAACATATATATCCCTAATATTACCTAAATTATTGTAAAACTGTAAAAAAAAATTGCCTATATCCAGAACCAATACTCAATATTTTTTGCTGTTGACATCTGGCTGTCCCATAAACCATCTGTATTATCTATGGTGATGTCATTAACGTGTAACTACCTTACCTCAGGAGAGTGGAGCGGGCGGCGGTCGGGCGTCGTCTAGCAAGCCGGCAGCAAGCAAGCCTAGTTACTCGCAGTCCTATTGGGCACCTAACTAGCCGATAAACTGGTGAGCACCACAATATTTTATTTTACAAAAACCTACATATGCATTTATGAAACTTCAGCAGCTAGGTGTGCGGTTCCAATTGGTCGTTTCCAATGGAGAAGAGCCGGGAAGAAACTACGGTTACTCTTCTATACTAATAATAAAGAGGAAAGATTTGATTGTTTGTTTGTTTGCATTGAATAGGCTCCGAAACTACTGAACCGATTTGAAAAATTCTTTCACTGTTGGGACGCTACACTATCCATGGGCGACAGGCTATATTTTATGCCCGTATTCCCACGGGAATGGGAACTACGCGGGTAAAACCGCGGAACGCTGCTAGTTTATTAATAATTTGGTCTTTATGTTTTCAAATAACACTGTTATTTGATCACATTATAAAACACCCCTCCCATAACACAGGTATGGGAGGACAGTGTAAGTGTGTTAAACCTTTTCATATTACACTGTACATCATAACCTTCCTAGCATATACTCAATTATGTTGGGGTGTTTTTTTTTTGGGTGGTAAATCATCAAATAACTTCTCCCGCTTTGGGTGGAGCAGGTGGGCGTGTCAGACTTTTACTGACTAAAACCCACCCGTGTTCCCTCAGTAGCCCGTATGCCAGGGGCTGTGGTATCTCTTTCGAACCAACCCGCACCCCTGGCAGATTATGTTGGGGTCGGTTTCCAGTTCTTGGGCAATACGATACCCCTTAGTAAAACTGGTTGTCTATCGAGTAAATAATAAAGCTACAAAGGTGAATTCTACATAACAACACAAATTCACCTTGCTTAGGTATCTTCCAAAGTGGGAAAAGACCACCAATAAAGGTATTTTTTTGCAAATATTGGTGCAACTTTAAAAAAAAAAAAAATAGACAATTCATTCTTGGGGTATTTGTACTGTTATAGGTATCCATGTAATTTTCTACCGTTTGCAGGACTAACTGCTTTCCTATACTTGCAGGCAAGGCCGTTGTCGGTGTGCGGGGTTGTCGTCGGTGTCGTGCGGCGCGCACACATGCATTCAGTTCTCCTCGTAACCTGTGCCCTACCCTCTGATGTACCTAGCTCAATAACACGCGACACAAACCGCATTATTATATAAATTCATAGTGTAAAGGCATCGCCGCCGTCACCCCCTTTTTTTTTTCAATTTTTTTGAACGATATGTCGTAGCTGAATGATGCAATATAATTATGTATTTTATTTGTTTATAAGCGTCGTGACGACGTCGATGTCTCATCTCATTTGTTAAGTCCGCTATCATAGGTTTCAATTGTTTAAAAAAAATTACCTCTAGTGTATAAAGTATGTATATGATATGTAAGTATTTGGTGCGCTATGCGTGCCGAATTTTTTTATTTAGTTGACATACTTTTTGTAATTAACACTTATTATTAAAAATGATTAAAGAGATGTCATAGGACGATAATCGTAATTGTAACGAGTATAATGGTCGAGCTCTTTTATATGTGGAAGAATGCAGTTGTGATGATCTCGCGGGCATTTGAAAGTATGACGGATTACACATATTGGAACTTGATTGCTGACTTTTATTTTATTAAACCATGTCTTTACTACGGAAAAGCTTCTGTTCTTAACAAGTTTCATAAGCCTTTGGCAAATGAAAATATAATTTATTGAGCATTCCTAACAAAAAACTTTTTTGTAGTAAAACAGTACTTCGACAGTGATACTCGCTCGCTGGTAATTTGAGGGTAAAACTGTTTTAATTTTGTATGATATTAGTATTTAAAGTCTAACATCCTGTAATGTAAATCTAGGAACATAATAAAAATCTTGCAAAATTTTTATTTAAAGAACTTTTTAACTTTTTCCTATCCTTTTGATGGTACAGTCTAGTGATCCAACTGAATAAGTTTTTATTACACTCACAGGAAAATTATCAATACATACATTTGTAATCTCACAAAATTGTAAGTCCTGTTTCTTTTTTGGTAGCAACAGTTTGAACTTTACCACGTGTGACATAAGTTTGCTATCCCAAAACTTGCTAATTATCTCAGATTCTGAATAAATTCACCCATCTACTGAAGGTAATCAGTAATGTAAAATAAAACATGATTTGCCAAAACAAACCTTTATTATAAGCAGTATATAGGAATGTAACATATAAACTAACAGGCAACATTGCCAAAATATTATGTTTCACTTAAAAAAATCATAAGCTGGCTAGCTCAGTACTTAGACGGAACACGCACTGGACAAACTAAGAAAAAGCTGATTAGTGCGTTACCAACTAAACATTTTATTTGTCAAAGTTTAACGTTTTAAATGCAATGTTAGAAATGAAATATTGCACACGCAAACCAAGCCACCCACGGCTTTGTATTAAGTGTTTGTTAGTGCATCGCTGTGGCAGGCGCTTCTAGATGGTATTACAGGTTCTTGGCGGAGTGCTCGTCCAGGATCCAGTAGAGGGCGCCACTGACTGGCTTCACGCGACGCGCGGGCACGCTGTCGTCGTTATCTTTCAGGATACGCTGCAATGATAAAAATCATGTTTATTATGCGTTATTTCTTTAATTAATAAAAGTTAAATTAAAAAAAACCCCAACACAAAAACTCTAAAGAGTAAAAAAAAAAAAAAAAAATTGGTCGGGGGACGACTAATGAAAATGGCCTCTTCTGTTTGGCGTTTCCATTGACCGTCCCCCGACGGGTTTTTAAAAATTTTATAACTTTTGTTGCTTGCTTTAAACGTAATGTCTCGCTTAAATCTGCGCAGCGTTGCGTATGTTTCCCAAAGTGAAGTTTGTTACTAATTTATCCTAAACCCTCGTCCTGACCACCGTGTATCCATAGTCTATTCATTGAGACCTTTTCAATGAGCCCAAACACGACACTTCTGCTGTTTGTTGGTAAGTAACTTGGGTAGCCTGGAAATTCCAGGTGTTGCTCTAGCATCAGTTCAAGTTTACTTTGTTCGTCTAATATCATTGAAGTAAACAAAATTTCGACTTGATCAGACCGGTGGAAGATGCTCAAATCCCTTCATCAATCAGAAAAGAGCTGATAATCTTCAAACGGCTGAACCGATTTTGATGAAACATGTCTAAGAACACTCCCGACTAATGCACCTTTCAAACAAAATCAAAATCGGTCCATCCGTTCGGGAGATCTGTTGCCTCAGGACACACAGACACGTCAAACTAACACTCCGTCGTTTTTGCGTCGGGGGTTATAAAGGATTACCAACAGCTTCATTCTCTTGCCCTTATCCTAATTAATTTGTGGTCGGTGCAACTTGTCTTTCTTCCATACTTCTGTATTTAGTCATCTCAGTATCTCCACTTTCTAGCCATATTATCTTTCACACCGTCCATCCATCGTTTCTTCGTTTTTCCTCTACTCTCGTTATTGACCCCCAACATGGAGAATCCGAAAGAGTGCATCCCAGCGAACAGTAGAAAAAGCACACTCCTGGATTTTCAACTGTCGGCGCTAAGTAGACCGTTGAAGATCCAGTACGCAAGAAAACCCGCCGCGATATTTTTAAGTTGGCGCGACCGTGGACTTATATATACTCGGAAACTTTTCCTTACGAAATCAACCGCGCCTAAAGGAATTTCCCTCCTTTTACAAACAGCTTCTGTATACAGGGTAAGTTTTTATCCAGTGCGCAAATTGTTACCATGAATTCAGCATATTATTCTAGAACCCCTAGCGTAGAATTTTTTCACCGGTTATCCAAAAAAATATCTGCTGTTTCTTCATAGAAAAGTGCAATACCTACGCGCTCAAAATGTATGGAACTGCTGATTTTTTTTTGTATATCCGGCGAAAAATTTCTGCTCTAGGGGGTCTAGAATGATATGCTGAATTCATGGTTACAATTTGCGCACTGGATAAAAACTTTTCCTGTATAATAATTATCTGAAGTACTACAGGACTGTAACACTGATAGTCGCCAAAATGGGTTAACGACCATTCTCAGAGACAGAAATAAGTGATACACATAACAATAATACTAGTGGCTCTAGAGTTCCAGAGCCACTAGTATTATTGTAAACTTAGTTATATATTTCAACAATTCACTGAATCCCTCTTATTAGGAGTGAGCTTATTGCCGTGGAATAATAACGGGTTTCCGTACCTACGGAAAATCCATCCACCATTGTATTTGACTAGGTATCGAAGCTAATTTCGGAACTCGTACTCAGCAGTGAGCATGAAGATGAAAAGATATTGTGTGCTACCTAATAATGCCGTCCTACAAGATGTTGATTTGCATCCTAGTCAAATTCAAGGACGTTATTATGCTAATGATTCTCGACCCAAATCAACAATAAAATGGGTAGGTATTTTTTTAAATAATTTTTCCTGTTTTCTAAAATCCGTAAGTGTGAACCAGCCGTATTTAAACGCGGCCCGTCTGATACTAGCCTAACCGCGCTTTCACACACAAACGCAAACAATACTCGTACATCCATTCACAACGCTTGCGCGATCGTTCGTTCGGGGCGCCGGCCGCCTGCGCGGCCCCCCGCCCGCCCCCGAACCAACAGTGTGTTTGATGTCGCCGAAATGTGCGTGCGCGCTTCTCAGTTCTCGGTAAATTGTTGAGACGTCATTCGATACAAAGTGCAAGATGACGGACAATTACACTAATGTCGAGTTGGTGGAGATGGTCCGCCTGTATGCCATCAGTGGAGACAGCCTACGTGGAGCCATCCGGATGTTCACGGAAATGTTTCCCGATCGGGAACCCCCATCACAGAGTGTCATGCTGGCTGCTACGCAAAGACTGCGGGATCATCGGCAGTTTGATGTTCCCCGGCATGCTCAAGCTCGCGGCAGCGTAGGTAGGCCTGCCTGTCGCCTTGCAGGAAGACATCCTGAAATACTTCCAGCGAGAACCACGGGCAAGCACGCGGGAGGCTGGTCGACGCTTTGGAGTGCACCACACCACAGTGTACGTGCAAGGATCATTAGTGCTTTCGACACTTTAAAACGAATGTGTTAGTGTTACGTAAACTAAAGGAAAACCAGCTACGTCGTGCTCGATTGTGCCAAGAGTGTGATGGTGGCAACTTTGAACAACTCCTCCGGGTAACTTAAGTAGGTAATTTATTTATTTGTACATTTTGTAAATACGTTGTTAGCATAATCAATTTTATTAGTGTAAATAAGTTGATTTTAAATTTTTAACTACGCCAATAATACCTAAGAGTCGAAAGTATCACCACCTACTTACACTTAACTAGCAAATCTTTCCATTTCCATCAAACCTAAAAAACATTTTTAAACTTAGTAGATCGGTAAATCAACTAAGGTAGGTAGGTATTATTACCGGTCCTAAGCCTTAAGTAGTAAAGAAAATTTCAAATCAACCAATTTAATCCACAAATAAAATCAAAATCATTACGAAAAGTTTAGGCTGAACGATAGCATTAGAGCAAAACGAACATTTTATTAATCATCTGATCTGATACCAGGTCAGTGAACTTTTCTTTGGCGCACTAGTATTAGGTACTGTCATTAGTAAGATTTCCGTATTCTAATCATGCTTAAAAAGAGGTAATTATCAAACTAAATTTATGACAATAATGTAGGAGATTTTCGAAATAAAATTAGGTAAAATTATTGCTACCGGTCGCTCAGGTTATTCATTGCTCGCCGCTCGGTCGCGCGCGCTTGAATTTGGTTCGTAGGTAAGACGTCGACACTCACGCACACAGCTGCATTGTCGCTGTTGCGTAGTCGGGTGATTCTCTTTTATTTGTAATGAATTAAGGGTTTAATTCTGAAATACTGTTAAATTTCAACAACAAAAAAAAGCAGCGCTTATTAGTTATTGCCCGGTACTGTACTTTCAATTGATTATTTATGTCTTTTATGACAACTACCTGAAATTTGACGAGGATGCAAAACAACATCTTGTATAACTAGAAAGACGTTAAGCCTTAAAAGTTGTTTCCGAGAAAATGGCCAAAAACGTGCGACTCGTTATTTCTTAAAAACTGTGATACTTACGTTACTGATTGTAGGATACATCAATTGATGTTTCTTTCTGTTTATCCTAAAGAATCCTTTCCAGTTAACGGCCTACAAATTTTTCATATCATGGGAACTATTGTAAAAATGTTTGTTAGACAGAAAGATAGAGAATTTTGAACTCTCTTAGATTCTATTAAAAAGTAAAATTGACTAAATGAAAAAGTGACTAACGCCTTTCTAGTTAAAGGACGGCAGAATAGGCATAATAGTTTGTGCTTATGGTTTCCTATAAGTGGACACCTACTAGTGTTGCCCATTATTTATGTACATATCTTGAACTGTGTATATCTTTTGTAGAAGGTACTAAATAAATAAATAAAAGTATTAGAATTAATATATGTAGCTATAGCTTACTTTTATCATCTCAGCCTTGCTTGAACCACAGACTGCAAACATACAGTTCCTTGCTTTGTTGATAATAGGGTAAGTCAGCGTGATCCTCTCTGGTGGGAACTTGGGCGAGTCGGTGAGGGATGCCACGCTCACTGTGGTCTCGTTAAGTAACGGATGCCCAGGGAACAGGGAGCATGTGTGCCCATCGGGGCCCATGCCCAGGAGAAGGAGGTCAAACACAAAGTCTTCACTGCCAAATGCTTTGGTCAGCTGCTGTGTGTAGTCTTTTGCAGCTTCCGCAGCTATGGAAAGAATTGCATATCTTTAGTAGGAGCCTGAATGTGAATAGTTTGCTGAGTTAGTAGCACCACTTCCCAGGTTTAGGATATTAGGATTATTTTTCGATGAATCATTTTCACTCCCTCACCGTCTAATATTGACCTTTTATGTAAATTGTTTGGTAACCTCCATTTTCTTTTGAATAAACAAAGAGTAATTTTATGCCCAACAAAATGTATGGTTACTCTGAAGTAACACAGGATGTCATTTTACTGGGTATTTATTATTAAAGAGGTTCGAGTTTATTGTTGAATCAGAAACTAAACTCACTGATCTGTCACCATTCATTTTTTTTTCCTTTTTAAATTTATTTAAAAACAAATTCATATTTCTGTGACTGCTGGTGTGGTAGCTTTAATTTTTTTTGCATGTTGGCATAACTTCATAGTTATAACATACCTGAGACTCCCTGCTTGATCTTAATGAACTGTTTCTCCACAAGCTTGGTCTTTGGGATGAGTTCCCTCTTGTACGTGCCAAAGGTAGAGTCTTCACTGTTCTCCGGCACCACACGCTCATCACAGAATGCCACCACCCATTTCGACCATTCTGTGTCAACTGTCTGCAGACTCTCGCAGAGGTTGTTCAACCATGAACCTCCTGGAAAAAAAAATATACATTTATAGTTTTGTTTAATTAATTTTGATAGTTAAGTAACTATAAGAGTAGGGGAAAAATGGATGGACTGTGTGAAAGATGATATGGCTAGAGAGGTGACCACAGAAATGATGACTAAGCTTATAATCATAATCATTTATTTAATAGATAGTAAAATCCAATTTGTTATTAATTATTACACATCTTAAACACTAGCATTAGTACATACATTTGCCAAAATATTAGAAATAATCAATAATGTTTTTTTTGTTTTGACAATTATGTCAAAAAAAAAAAAACGCATTCATAACTCACAAATTATGTCAAAATATAAACAAGTATGGAAGACCAAGACACATTGCTTGATTGCACCAATTCCAAGTAAACTGGTTCAAAGGAAAGAGATGATGATTTTGATAGTTTAGTATGAAAACTAACAGAAATCCTGTATCTAAATACATATTCATGTAATTCATGGTCGCTAATTACAGGGAAAAATACTTCGGTAACCCAGGTATCCTACGTAAGATTGTCAGCAACAACAAGGCGTTGCTGGCCTTTCTCGAGGAGCTGGGGTGGATCAAATAACTGATTCTCCCACCCGTACGCAAAATACGCACTTTGACGTGGAATTGGGGACAACAGCCCATTTTACCTATTACCTACATATTCATGCTCGAGCATTGATCTAGAATATGGGCACACGTAACGAATGCAAGAGGTCATGTTGGAAAACACTTAGCTAAATAGGTCACTACAGAGTCTTGACCATATAGCTTAGAATTGGATAGTTTGATTGGTTTGGAATTTTGTGACCATTGAAGGCAAAGGTAGGTCGATCTTTGACTGCTAGAAGCCCAGTCTTACCAAGGGGTATAGTGTTACCCAGTAACTGGGTTGTGGAGGTCATGTAAGCAATTGCTCCATATATAATACTGGTATTCAGCTGCACCGGCTATACCAGAAACCGCCCCAACATAGTTGGAAAAGGATAGACGCGTTGATTGGAGGCAACCCTAGGTACAGGCAAACACTTGTCTTATTTAAATTATCACGAAGCATTATCATCAACAAACAAAAACTGGCCTGATATTGGATACATTCATTTCGGGAAGCATAATCGATGATTCATAATAGATATTTGAGATAACACAGTAATCTATTAGTGAAACATAACCTAGAAATGTGGTAAGTGCCTATATTTAATATTTATGACTAATACTTCTGCCAGAACTGCATGATGTGTACCGCCAAAAGTAATTAATTTAAAGTACTATTCTCAACGTTGGCGCCGGTTGACAGAAACGCCCATGGATCAGCATGGACGACAAGTTTCCTATTCGAGAAGTGACAGTGTCGGTAGTCAACACCCTAAAATAGCCAATTGATTGCCATTTCAACTCCGCCCCTAAGACGACCCACTGACCGCCATTCCAGATTCAGAATCCAAATTCTGTAACAGCAGGCGGTAATTATACTTTCCGGCTGGACGGTCTGTCTGGCCGGCTTTTAGCAGTCGAAAGGCTTGGATGATTTTATTTTCACTTTTTTATAAACTTATCTACTAAATGAGTTACTTATATTTGATTTAAAACGCCCCAAGACGAAGCTCAGACCATTTCAACTGTTTTATACTGTTTAATAAAATAACATGAAGATGACCTTCAAATGCTTACCCGAAAATCCAACGAAAAACTTTCCACGGTTCTCAATAGCGTCATTCGCTATCTTCTCTATGTGTGAAGATAATTTGGTAATTATTTCTTCTTCTTTACTCACTATTATTGAAGTCATTTTCAATTATTTGCTTTTTACGAATTTCTAACAACTGGCCCCGAGGTTAGAATTTTTGTAATGTCATTGAGTCAGACTAAAATTTGTGAGGTTACGATGCCACTGACATTGACCAGTTTATCTTGACATTTTAGAGTGGCGCTGATATCGCACGTAAATGTCGTTTTCAGTAAATTTTAATGTAGTTCCTAAATGTGCCGCATGCCAGGATATCTTGGGGAGCATTGCACTATTATCGATTGCTTAGCGGCGTTCCAGATTAAAATAGTACGTTCAACGGCATCAGCCCGTACTTCTGATTGCACTAGCTTATTATAATTTTTACCCTATTGTTTTCCACTGTCTCTGTTTTCAATTGATATCAAGGGAATTTCTTCCTAATTATGTCACATTCAACTTGATGATGAGTGAGTATTCGCTAAGGTAAGGTAGCCCGCTAAATTCAAATTTCTTACGTTTTTGCAATTTACACGTCAGTTTCACGCTGTATGTTGAACAAAATATGATTCGCGACCGTAACACATGTACAGAGGCCAGCACATCAAGCTACCCGAATCTGTCAAATTTCTTTCATAGTTTTTCAACTTTGTTGCAAAGGAATAAGGTTTATGTTCAATTGGGAAAATTTGACAGTTTGGGATAGCTTGACCTGCTGGCGACTGTACCTATTTACAAAATCACCAATAGGTACAGACGCCAGCACATCAAGCTACCCCAAACTGAAAATCTATCAAACATTGACTTATATAAATACTATCAAAGAAATTTAACAGTTTGGGGTAGCTTGGTAAGGTAACCCGCTAAATCCAAATTTCTTACGTTTTTGCAATTTACACGTCAGTTTCACGCTTTAAGATGAACAAAATATGATTCGCGACCGTAACACATGTATGTACAGAGGCCAGCACATTATGCTACCCCAATCTGTCAAATTTCTTTGATAGTTTTTCAACTTTATCACAAAGGATTCATGTTCAATTGGGAAAATTTGACAGTTTGGGATAGCTTGACCTGCTGGCGTCTGTACAACTTATTTACAAAATCACCAATAGGTACAGACGCCAGTCGCCAGCACATCAAGCTAATCCAAACTGTCGAATTTTACCAAATGAACATGAACCTTATGTCGTAAAGTTGAAAATCTATCAAAGAAATTTGACAGATTGGGGTAACTTGATGTGCTGGCGTCTGTACAAACCTTCTCCCCTTATTACAGAAGGAACAAGGTTTTTCTTTAGGTATGGTTTAAACCTTCGAGCCTATTTTTTAAATAAGAACTTAACTTAAATCGAAATACAGCTCCTTTTACAAAACTGACAAGTTAGTCCAGTGCTAAATTGTCAGTTTTAGAAAAGGAGCTGTAATTCTATTTCAGTTCTAAGTTCTTATTTCAAAAACAGGCTCGATGGTTAAACCATACCTAAAGAAAAACCTTGTTTTTTATTAAGAGGGTCTAAGTTCATTTAAATCCCATTGATTGACTATTTCATGATAAAGTTCTATATGGAAATGATGTTGCGCTGTCTTTAGTTGCGCAAGAGCTGGAACGTGTTCATTTTAACCGACTTCTATAGAGGAAGGAGGTTAAATGGGTAATGTTGTTAAAACGAAAACATTATCCATTTAACCGCGGGCAAAAGCTAGTCATACATTGTATGACTTGCTTTTGTCCGCGGCACCGCCCGCGTGGATGTCAGTTATCGCGTAAAAAGTAGCCTATGTACAGACGCCAGCACGTCAAGCTACTCCAATCTGTCAAATTTATTTGATAGATTTTCAACTTTATACCGTAAGCATAAGGTTCATGTTCAACTGGGAAAATTTGACAGTTTGGGGTAGGTTGACCTGCTGGCGTCTGTACTTTTAATATGGTCATCCATCTATTATAGATTATTGGGATGTGGGCGAGATAATGACAATGATGAATTGATGATGATACACAGTCGTTAATTATTTTGGATTCAATAAATCTCATTACTTTCCAGTTTCCATTGTTAACTGGATAGTGACGAGTAGCTGTACTATCTTTAATACAGCACTTCATGTAATGCAGTTGTGATGGATATAGATGGCGTTGTTTTAATCTTTTATGTAAGTTCTTCTACTGCATAAAAGATGGCGCTGTACGTCATTAAATGTTTCGGTAAAAAGTGAAAGCGAGACGAAATGCATTGAAAACGGGCACGGTGACCGCGACATACGGTTGTTGACCGTCAAAACGTGCTGGTGACGTAACCTGCATAATAGCAGTAAGGGCGGCTGGCCTCGTACCTTCGCACAGGACTTGTTTTTCTTCGATTACAGGGCTATTTATTTTGAGATATGTGATTTTTCGTTTGAATTACATAAATACAATACCTTGCAGGCAGGCAGTGGTAGCCCAGTGGTAACGGCCGCAACTTACAAGTTACAGGTCGTAAGTTCAAACCCAGACAGGTGCTTTACTTTGTGTAAATTATTTCGAATTATCGTGAGGAAATCGGCATGTGGATTATACGGCCCACTTTGTCTCAGCAGTGGGAACATTAAAGGCTGATTACGATACAATACCTTTGTTATCTCTGTAAGAGAAAATTATAACATTCTTCGGATATTCTTCTTCTCAATATGAACGTGGATAATTTGACATAATTTGTAGAATGCACCTTTTCTTTCACTTGCGCTCGCATCTCAGATCATAGTCTTTTTTCTGTGGCTCGCATCTATTGAAAAAGGTGCATTGCGAATATTGCGAATACTGCGGGCACCGCTGCAGCGCACACGGGCTCAATGCATCTCGCGTGCGAGTGCAATTCCGTCAAAAAAAAAAAACCACATAAATACACTAAAATCGTCACTATCATCCACTGCATTAGGGTTGCCAACTCTTTTATCTTCATAAATAAAAATAAAAAGTCCTGACTGACTGACTGACTCATCAACGCACAGAGGTTCCCTTTATGTTGTAGACAAGGAATAAGGAAGGGTTTTTCGAAATTCAACCCCTAAGGGAGTTTAAATAGGGGATGAAAGTTCCACGTGGGCACAGCCGCTGGCAAAAGCTAGTAAGTATCAAATATAATATGGTCGAAGCCATTGTCTATAAAAACATAGTGGACGGCGAAAAATAGTAGGTTTGTTTTAATAAATTTAATTTTTTAAATGCGTATTTTTTGCTGCTTTGAGTCTATATTAGCGGGTTTTTATTTTATATTCATTTCTCATAATCGTACCAAATATTGATTAACCGACTTCAAAAAGGAGAAGGTTCTCATTTCGTTTGTAGGTACCTATGTATTTTGGGCAATGTCTCCGGCAAATGTACCTAGATCGATTTGGTTTTTTTTTTTAACATCGTTCCAGCCCATAAAATTATATTTTATTGACTTTGCTTGGATAGCTTTTGCGTTAGCTTCGATAGCGTACGTATTTGATCCAATTTTTGTGCCATCATCATTTCAGCCGAAAGACGTCCATTGCTGGACATAGGCCTCCCCCAAACGGGGGGTTTTGCCATAATCGCCACGCTTGGCAGGTGGATTGGCGATCGCAGTGTGGTGGTAAAATGCATACAGAATGCTGCTGCCCATTCTCTAGTAAGTATTTTTTTTCCATGATTATGTTATAAATACTTCCTGTCACTGCTGTTTACCTCGCCAGTAGTGGTATACGAATTAATGTGGGGTACCTACCATAGCTAAAATGTGAAAAGTATTTTACCGAATTCCATAAAATAAACTACAAAGTTAAAAATAACTTTTATTTCGGAAGACGGTGTCTTAAGACCTTTATTTTAGTTTTTGCAAGTCGGTGGATTTTCTTAGCAAAGTGGCAAAAACGTCTTTTCATAAAAATAAAAAAACGTGTGCAGACCACACACCCACGTTATGTAGTAGAGATAATTGGCGAGAATCGAGTTGAATGGAGTGCAATTGGAGAGGCGTATGTCCGGTAGTAGACTACTGTAAGCTTATGATAATGAACCCAACCGGCGTGCTTGTAAGAGCGGCTTTCATTTTGACATTTCAACAGCATTATTTAGGTACATTGTTGAGCAGACAATTTGAACATGTGAAGCAACGGTGGTGGTGCCGGACGTAAATAATAGCACCATCGCGTCTCTTCCAGTGGGTGTCGTAAGAGGCGTCAAAGGGACTTACTTGAGAATGGGCAGCAGCGTTCTCTATGCATTTTACCAAGCGTATATAGCGATCATGGCAACCACCCTCCAAATTGGGGGACGCCTATGTCCAACAGTGGACGTCTTTCTGCTGAAATGATGATGATGATGAAGCAATGGATATAAAAATATCCATTACTTCATTCAAAATTTTGAAAGATAGTTCTAATTCTTCAAAATATTCGAATTATGATGAAAATGTGTGTTATGCCAATTGAGGTGCAGATGTATTAACGTTAACGGAGCAAGTAATTATATAAGGATCGTAGCAGGCGGCGTTCTAGAGTTTCTGCCTACCCCATGGGAGGAAGGTGTGTAGTAATAACTTTTTGTCACTGTTGGGCAAATGGCTCCCCAAAGTCGTTCCAGGAACTCTTTCCCCGCGCCATCGCCAGCTCAAACTAGCCCTCGCGGTACACCTCGTCACCGCGGTACACCTGGGCCGACGGCAATAACGTTATTGAAGTTATGACTCAGAGGCATCGTACGTTTTACCTACATGCCAATTTAATATACGACCGGGATATTTTTCCATACACTTGTGTTATGGCCCAGTTGCTAATGAAAAGGGATTTGCTTAATATTACTAGAAACACTGTTTCCAACACGGTTTTTATAAAACTGCTGCTCTCCAAGGTAAACCAAAGATCCAAAAATCATCACGGCATGAACTTTCATATTTATAATTAGGATATCAATCAACTCAACCCATTGCGTCCGTCCATCCATATCTAGACTATAGGCCTCTCCAAGGCTGCGCCACACCACCCTGTCCTCCGCTTTCCGCATGCAGTCCGTCTCAGCCTCCTTTTTAAGGTCGCCGTTTCTCTCGGCTGGGGAGCGTCCCACACTTCATTATCATCATAGATCTGCCTAGCCTATTCCCAACTATGTTGCAGTCGGTTTCCAGTCTATAGCCGGATGCTGAATACCAGTATTTTACATGTAGCGACTGCCTATCTGACACCACAACCCTAGTTACTGAGTAATAACACTCGGTAAGACTGGTTGTCAGACTTTTGGTCTTCTGACGACCCGTTACGATTTTCAAAGGTCCACGAATGACAGCCGAGACCAACGGCTTATCGATATTCTGAGGCACGGAGATACAAAGACCTTTGGTATGTAAAGATGATCATCCATCCACGGACAAACAGCGGCAAGCGAAGCTTTACCTGATCGATTGAATCGTGCAGCTGTTACTTCTTAGCCATAAGTGGTACTGGTAAATACTGGCATTCAGCTGTATCCGGTTAGACCAGAAGCTGACCCCAACGTAGTTGGGAAAAAGCTAGGCAGATGATTATGATGATGAAGTCCCACACTATGTTATTGTATCATCATCATCATTTCAGCCTGAATACGTCCACTGCTGGATATAGGCCTCCCCCAATCTGAGGGGGGCTTGCCATAATCGCCACGCTTGGCAGGCGGGTTGACGATCGCAGTATGGTCGTAAAATAAATAGAGAACGCTGCTGCCCATTCTCTAGTACGTCCCTTAGACGCCTCCAACGACACCTACGGGAAGAGATGGGATGGTGCTATTCTTTACGTCCGGCATCACACGAATTGGTTGCTATTGTATAATTAGATAATATTTGCTAAAATATCTAGGCCTTAACTAATGAGTCAATGTTTCGCCTCTCTGCGCCGCCTCAAGCGCATGACCTCAGCCGTGTCAAGTTGTGCTCCTATAAACCTGGTACATAACCGTTACATTAACTTCATAATTAATTTTATAAAGCCATAAATGTCGATTGTCAGTCGCTCCATGAAAATTACTGGTATTCAGCTGCTTCCAGGTAGACTGGAAGTCGACCCCAACAAAGTTGTGAAAAGGGTAGGTAGATGATGAAATGTCGTTTGAAAATATATATGACAATTCCTGTAGTAAAGTTTGAAGCTGAAGATGTGCCAGCCAAGTCATAAATCTCATTATCCTAGTGGATCGTGTAAGAACTAAGAACACAATACCCATCATCATCATTCACTTGCCTCTCAATTTCTTAGTGATCGGCGCAACATCTCTTTTTTCTTCCATATTACGTACTCTACTACTCGTCATCTCCCAAGTCATCTACTCGTCATGGGGGTCACCCCCTTTCTATCCATATCATCTTTCACAAAGTCCATCCATCGTTTCTTTAGTCTTCCACTTTTTTTATTGCCATCCACATTTATAGGCAAAACTCACGACAAATGCAATAAGAACTGATACTGCGTGCTATAGTAAAAAATTGGTCCCCCATGGAACTTTTTTACTTAGATATCGATTACTTTAGCGACATATTCGGGAACTAAGCAGCTTATATTATTAGGGTTTCGAAACCTAATCACAGCCAATAATAACTCTCCTTTGGCTTTGCAATAAGCAGAATGTGACTAACTTAACACCTAATTAATTGTTGTCGGTAAATTTTGGGAGGCCTAGCGGGGCAAACGTACATGTGCTTCTGCGACGCCGCGCTACCGAATTTGAGACAATTTCGTGCTTCTGACTGCATGTCTATCATTGTTAATTAACGTAAATAAGGACATTGCAGTACGTGTGGACTCTTGTCATAACCTCTTCAGCTACGGTTCCCCCTCAGAAGAGCGGTGGCTGCCACATAACAGCCGTAGCGACGGCTGGCATGAAAATGGCATCGGGGTTTGAATTTACGGTGTTAAAAAATGCTCTCTATGGAAACATACCAACTTATATAAATACCTAACGGGTCAGTGACTTATTCGACGGTAAATTACGGACGCAATGCCCGGCCACCGCAGTCTTGGAAAACCCTAGCTTTAGTCGCATTTTAGGACATCTAGGATGGAAAAAAGCTGGAAATAGATGAATCGCATAATGTATATACACATGATGTGCGGGACAAGTGATAGAACAGTGTATATAACAGAATAGTGTATATAAAGTGATACATAGACACTCATAAGACAGTAAATAAGTGCTATAGTTTTAACAATTCGTTCATAGTTGTGTACATCGTAAACTTAGTACTAGGGGTAAGCAGTAATTAAGTGTTTATGCTATATTTTATATTGTTTTCTTTGATTTTATATTTTTCTTAGATAGTCCTTATTACATAGAGTCGAAATATATATAGTTTTACCTATGTAAATGTAATAAAAATAGTGAAAAACGCGAATAATGTAGCGCGGTCCTCATTACGGTAAAGATTGGAGGCATTTAGGAAAAAATGTACTATAAATGAGCTTCGCTCTGATTGGCCAACAGTTTTCGCGCATTTTTTAATGATGTTTTTCCTTTTTTTTATGTATAGCTGACGATTTTCGCGCGCTTTTTGATTATTGTGATTGGTCAAATCGATTTCGAAACCTTATCGAAAATTGTATAAAAGTAGGAACATTTTTGTAATTCGACACATTCAGCAGGCGAGCTACCTATAAGAAAGTACTCCAAATATAGAAGCAAGAAGTCTCCAGTGGTTTCATTCCCCGCCAACCCAGCACACAAATGTGGCAGTAGCCCACATTTAATGGTCCTTCGAGCGCCGGATACTGCGGGGAAGAATTACCTGAAGATTACTACAGCGTCATAGAGAAGATTTCTCAAGAAAATAGAAGAGTACTTTCAAGATTTGAAGAAAATTAGCTGACAGCATGCCCGTTACGCGCTCTACGGGTAGGGGCCGCAAGGCGTCGGGAGAACAGAAGCCGCCGTCGTCAGAGACCAATACCTCGGCGAACGGCACCAGCGCGGAAGCCAGCACGGAATCGACAGTTACAGGGACGACCGCCACGGAGACTTCGGAACAGACAGACACCTCCGCGGCAACTGATCCAACCACCGTGACTTCCGCGACAGCAGCAACCTCCTCGACCGCAGCCGCCTCCGCCCCAGCCGCAACCGCCTCGCACCCCGCCAGCGTCGCCGCTGCCTCCGTAACCCCGTCCGCTGCGACGACGATAACTGCAGGTGTGAAGGACAAACAGCTGATGAAGCCGCCCGCTACTGTCATCAATAGTGAAGCTCGCCAAGAAACAGAAAATTCGACAGTGAAGCGATTTATGAAGAGCACCGCCGGTCCATCGAAACCGACCGGACCACAGGAACTCCGCCCTCCTAGCAGCAAGGGGGGAGGGGGGGGATCCACCCACAGCAGAATAAAGCAACTAAAGCTTGCGAAGGCGAGAGAAGATTTACTACGCCTTCAAGTGAAACTAGCCGCAGCACGCCTAGCTACATTGGAGAAAGAAGACTCAGAAGAGGAAGAAGATGACGTCTCCCTCTACTCGAAGTCAGAAGTTAACGCAAGAGTGGACAACTGGTTGGAGAATCAAGTGAATCGTCCGGTGTTAGCGATCACCAACGAGCCACACAGCCGCCCAGAAGAACCAACCGTCGTCCGCACAGAAGAACCAATGCCAGCGAAGCATGAAGAAACACGTCAGTCACCGGCGGGAGGTCAAACCGACCTAGCCCTCCTAGCTGAAGCCATCACCCGGGCGGTCAGCGCCGCTCAACGACCCAAGTTCGTCGAGTTACCGATCTTCAGTGGGTCTCATCAGGAGTGGCTACCTTTCCGCGCCGCCTACTACGAGACAGAAGCAATGTTCAGCGCAGTTGAAAATACGAATCGACTCAGAAGAAACCTGAAGGGGAAGGCCAAAGAAGCGGTTGAAGGTCTACTGATAACCAACGCGCACCCAGCCGAAGTGATGAAGACTTTGGAGTCAAGATTCGGAAGACCAGAAGCAATAGCCATGCTGGAGATGGAGACGCTTCGAGGTCTGCCACGCCTTACTGAGTCGCCAAGGGACATTTGCATATTCGCCACAAAGGTCTCCAACGTCGTAGCGACATTGAAGACTATGGGTTGTTTCAACTATATGTACAACCCTGAACTCGCGAAGAATATAGTAGACAAGCTGACGCCGACTCTACGTTATAGATACTACGATTTCTCAGCCACACAGCCACGAGAAGATCCTTGCCTCATCAAGATAGAAAAGTTCTTCAAAAGGGAAGCGGAGTTATGCGGACCTTACGCGTTGCCTGAACAGATGGCAGCACCTGCTACAGCCGCCTCACAAAAGAAGACACAAAGGATCAACAACGTGACTGAGAAGACGCAAACAACGAAGTGTTTCATATGTGAAGATACGGGGCACACCAATGCAACAGAATGTGAAGAGTTCAAGAAGTTAGATGCAAACGCAAGATGGGACATGGCCAAATCCAAACGTCTCTGCTTCAGATGTCTTCGCTACAGAAACAAGACACACAATTGCAAACCCAAGTCGTGTGGTGTCAACGGGTGCAAGTACTCTCATAATAAGATGCTGCACTATGAGAAGAAGGCAGAAGCAAAAGAAGAGCCAACAGAAGTCATCAACTCAACTTGGACAGTCAAGAAGCAATCGTTCTTGAAGATCCTTCCGATCCAGGTGAAGGGACCGAAAGGAGATGTCAACACCTTCGCATTGATGGACGACGGGTCAACAGTCACGCTAATCGACGACAGCGTGGTAACAAGCGTCGGAGCAACAGGACCCATAGATCCACTGAAGATTGAAACCATCAATGACATGAAGACATCAGAGTCAGCATCCAGAAGAGTCACCATCAAGCTGAAGGGGCTCAACGATCACGAAGAGCAAATACAAGCACGCACAGTGAAGAATCTGCAAGTTTCATCTCAACGGGTTCCACAAGAAATAGTGGAAGGATGTCAACACCTATCTGACATCCGAGGACATCTCACATATGCCAATGCGAAGCCACGAGTTCTCATCGGTCAAGACAACTGGCATCTTCTGCTGACGTCAGAAGTAAGAAGAGGAGACAAGAATCACCCAGTGGCATCTCTCACGCCACTAGGGTGGGTACTCCACGGCAGCCAGACACGAACCTTCGGAAAGCAGATCGATTTCGTGTCACATATCACAGAAGATCCAGAAGAGAACTTAGAAGACCTCGTGAAGCAATACTTCGAGATGGACGCGCTCTGCATAAACCCCAAGAGACCGAAGACTGATCCAGAAGAGCGAGCACTTCGTGTTCTAGAGAAGACCACCACGAAGATAGAAGAAGGAAGATTCCAGACCGGTCTTCTCTGGCGCAAAGAAGATGTCAAGCTCCCAGACAACTATGAAAACTCACTGAAGAGGCTCTTCAATATAGAGAAGAAGATTGATCGTGAACCCGCATTGAAGAAGAAGTACGTCGAACAGATGGAAGCTCTCATCGCGAAGGGGTACGCTGAGCCTGCCCCGAGACAGAAGACAGCTGACAAGACTTGGTACCTACCACACTTTGCGGTAGTCAACCCGATGAAGCCAGAAAAACTTCGTGTAGTCCACGACGCCGCGGCCAAGACCAAAGGGGTGGCACTCAATGACATGCTGCTCAAAGGGCCTGATCTACTACAGTCGCTACCAGGCGTCGTCATGCGATTCCGACAACACATGGTCGCAGTTACAGCGGACATCAAGGAGATGTTCATGCAAGTCAAGCTGCGAACAGAAGATAGAGATGCACTGCGGTACTTATGGCGCGGGGATCGTCGAGACGACAAACCTCCAGAAGAGTATAGAATGACGTCGTTAATCTTCGGAGCATCGAGTTCGCCTTCGACAGCAATCTATGTCAAGAACCTAAACGCCAAACAGCACGAGGAAACTCACCCAGAAGCCGCAGCTGCCATCGTACAGAAGCATTACGTCGATGACTATTTAGACAGCTTCAGAAGCCTAGAAGATGCCAAACGTATCACGAAGAGTGTGCGAGAAGTACACATGAAGGCCAGCTTCGAGTTAAAACAATGGAAATCGAACTCAGCGTCACTCCTAGAATCACTTGGAGAAGACAACCAGACAGAAGACATGGAACTCTACAGAACAGAAGAAAAGACAGAAAGAGTCTTGGGTGTCATCTGGAAAATCAACTCAGACGAGCTCACCTTCAACCTCAACTTAGCCAGAATACCTTCCACACTCATAGAAGGTAAACAGCCGACAAAAAGGGAAGCGTTAAGAATAGTGATGTCACTTTTCGACCCACTCGGGTTCGCTTCGCCTGTCACAATCAGGGCGAAGCAACTCCTTCAGGAAGTCTGGCGCAGAGGAACAGAGTGGGATGACAAGATCGACGAGGATCTGGCAGAGCAGTGGGAAATGTGGATGGGGCATCTGAAGAGCCTCCACGAAGTAGCTATCCCGCGGCAGTATCTCCACTACAGCGACGCCGCCTCCTTAGAACTTCACGTCTTCAGCGACGCCAGCGAATCAGCCTACGCTGCGGTCCTCTTCTGGAGAGCAGTGACAACGGACGGTGAGGTCAGCCTATCCCTCATCATAGCCAAAGCGAAAGTGGCGCCGTTGAAGTTGACGTCGATCCCAAGACTGGAGCTACAGGCAGCCGTCATGGGCACCAGACTCGCAGAGACAGTGGTCGAAGAGCACGAGAGGAAGCCAGATCGCAAAGTGTTCTGGACAGACAGCAAGACAGTACTAACCTGGATAAGAACAGGATCACGTTCATACAAACCCTACGTGGCTCATCGTCTGGCAGCAATAGAAGAGAGTTCCAAGGTCAACGACTGGCGCTGGATTCCAACGAAGCTGAACGTGGCGGACGACGCCACACGAGACGTACCATCAACATTCGACAGACATCATCGATGGTTCAAAGGGCCAGACTTCTTATACCAAACAGAAGACTCCTGGCCGACGGAGACCGCGAGGACAACACCAGAAGAAACTTCTGATGAAGAGAAGACGCATCACGTGAGCAACAAGAGAAGACTGAAGCTTGCAGAGGGTCTGCCTGATCCAGCTACGTTCTCCAACTGGGACCGACTCCGATACTCAACAGCCCGTGTTCTGCAGTTTATTCAACTCTGCAGAGCAACCAAACAGAGAGTCAATTACAGAAGAACGAAGAAGAATAAAGAAGCAGATCCCACATGGAATAAGAACAAGGCTACAGTGAAGAAGCAGGCACCCACGATGACAAAGAAGTCATCACAAGAAGAGAAGAAGCGGCTACCAGTCACAGCCGAGCTGCTCAAGGCAGCTGAAGAACTCCTGATGCGGTCCTCTCAAGAAGAGTCCTTCGCGGAGGAAATAGATAGTCTGAACAATGGGAAGCCGATAAATAAAGAAAGCCGCCTTCACCAAATCAGCATCGAGTCAATAAACGGTGCACTGAGACTCAGAAGCCGTATTCAAGCGGTCCAGGACGTGAAGGAAGAGCTAAAAAACCCGCTGGTAATCGACGGTGATCATCCTACGGTCAAGCTCTGGGTACAGGCTGTACATCGACAACTTCATCACGCCGGTGTAGAAGCCACCGTCAACGAGTGCAGGCAACAATATTGGGTAATAAGATTGCGCCCTATTACACGCACAATACTACGACAGTGCCTATTCTGCAGAATGAAGACACAAGTACCTCCGCATCCAAGAACCGGGGACCTGCCAGCGTGTCGCTTAGCTCACCACAAGCGACCCTTCACCTTCACTGGGGTCGACTACTTCGGACCTCTCTCAGTGACCGTCGGACGAACTCGACAGAAGAGATATGTGGCCATCTTCACATGTCTCACAATGCGAGCAATACATCTAGAAGTCGCCGGCTCGCTTAGCGCCGACTCCGCGGTGATGGCAGTAAGAAGAATGATCGCCAGAAGAGGCTGCCCGACTGAAATATGGTCGGATAACGGCACCAACCTGAAGGCCGCCGACAAAGAGCTACGACAGGCAATCGACGCAGCGACTGCAGAAGAAGCGGCGAAGAGGACCATCTCCTGGCGCTACATACCGCCTGGAGCTCCATTTATGGGCGGAGCGTGGGAGCGAATGGTTCGCTCCGTCAAAACGGCCCTCACCGCGACGTTACATGAACGTCACCCGACAGAAGAGGTCCTCACGACTCTACTAGCAGAAGTAGAGTACACCGTCAACAGTCGTCCGCTGACTCACGTCTCAGTCAACCCAGAAGATCCAGAAGCCCTCACTCCTAACCACTTCTTGTTGGGAGGGCCGGGGCGCGTGCCGCAACCAGGCACTTTCGCCGAGCAAGACACCATTTCACGGTCCAGTTGGCGAGCCGCACAAAGACTAGCAGACGTCTTCTGGCTACGCTGGGTGAAGGAGTACCTCCCTGAGCTCCAACACCGGCGGGAGCCCCATGGACGAGGTCAAGCAGCGCAAGTTAACGATCTCGTACAAATCGTCGATCCAAACCTGCCCCGCAACGTGTGGATCCGTGGAAGAGTCGTCGCTACGTATCCAGGTCCCGACAACGTCGTGCGAACGGTGGACGTGCTGACAAAGGGAGGTGTGCTGCGCCGGCCAGTGAGGAAACTGGTAATCCTGCCCCTGTCTTCGAGCAACGAGCCCGCACCGGAAGTTGATACGACGCGGTCGCACGGCGGGAGTGATGTGCGGGACAAGTGATAGAACAGTGTATATAACAGAATAGTGTATATAAAGTGATACATAGACACTCATAAGACAGTAAATAAGTGCTATAGTTTTAACAATTCGTTCATAGTTGTGTACATCGTAAACTTAGTACTAGGGGTAAGCAGTAATTAAGTGTTTATGCTATATTTTATATTGTTTTCTTTGATTTTATATTTTTCTTAGATAGTCCTTATTACATAGAGTCGAAATATATATAGTTTTACCTATGTAAATGTAATAAAAATAGTGAAAAACGCGAATAATGTAGCGCGGTCCTCATTACGGTAAAGATTGGAGGCATTTAGGAAAAAATGTACTATAAATGAGCTTCGCTCTGATTGGCCAACAGTTTTCGCGCATTTTTTAATGATGTTTTTCCTTTTTTTTATGTATAGCTGACGATTTTCGCGCGCTTTTTGATTATTGTGATTGGTCAAATCGATTTCGAAACCTTATCGAAAATTGTATAAAAGTAGGAACATTTTTGTAATTCGACACATTCAGCAGGCGAGCTACCTATAAGAAAGTACTCCAAATATAGAAGCAAGAAGTCTCCAGTGGTTTCATTCCCCGCCAACCCAGCACACAAATGTGGCAGTAGCCCACACATGAGAAGACATGTTACATCCACTAAAACGCACTGGGCAAGCGTGATGGATAACGATCCAAGCCCTCTCAAAGACAGGAGAACCCAACAGTGATAACATTATACCTATAGCAATTATGTTGTAAATGGACAGCAAGGATTCTGAACAAGAAAAAATGTTGGTAGGATCAAAAGGTCAGTTTTGACGGTATGTTCTGTACTCAGCTTTAAACACATATGTACAGGTTGCACTTGACACAGATAGCTTACACTTTCTGCACGATATTGATACATAATATATTATGTGTGTGTGTAAATAACACTAGTTATTGCCCGCGGCTTCGACCCGGCCTTCGTGGATTTAAGGTAACTTTAGATGTAAAACTGCTTTAAGACCCGAGGTCTTAGCTCAATACTTAACGTCACGACCATATCCCCCGAGGGGATATTCTGAGCCTCTGATGCGGAAAATAGTTCCTACACCCACATTTTGCACTTTTTGTTTACCCATATAAAATGGGGAGTCCGGGGAATGGGAAGTAGTGATTATCCGGACCCCCAGCTGTTTCTGTGAAATTATTCCTAATGGTGAATCCAATGGGCACGCCACGATTGCGGCGGCAAGTCCCCTCTTTGAGGAGTGGCTTGAGAGGCGGTGTGGCCTCCTCACCTTCCACCTGACGCAGGTCCTCGCCGGACACGGTTGTTTCGGGAGGTTCCTGTTTTGAATGAGGCGGGAGGAAACGCCCGGGTGTTTCCATTGCGAAGATCGCCCTGAATACACGGTGGAGCATACGGTGGAGGTCTGCCCGGCTTGGTCGGAGCACCGCCGTGTCCTCGTGGAGGTGATCGGCGGCGACGATCTCTCGCGTTCGGTCCTGGTCCAGGCCGCCGTCGGTAGCCGTCACCTCCTTGTGCGAAGCAGTAATGCTCGCGAAGAGGGAGGCGGCGCACGTGAGGGAGAAGCAGTATATGCTCCCTCGCGGCCCTAGCGTCCGCAGGAGACGCCCTGGGCGTCGGGAATCCCAGGCTGATTACCGGCCACAGCCGCGTAGGCGTGGGTTTGCGGACGGCGAGTAATGGGTAGCTCGCTGGCCGGTAAGGACCAAGCCCAGGTCGAGGGTGCGTTGTGTTCCACGCGCGCTTCAAAAAGATGTCAGCACAACCTGATGGGGCCCGCAAGGGCCTGCCAGGGGTGCGGGTTGTTCGAAAGAGATACCGCTGCCCCTGGCACACAGGCTATTGAGGGAACACGGGTGGGGTTTAGTCAATAAAAGTCTGACACGCCCTCCTGCTCCACCCAGAGCGGGAGAAGTTATTTGATGATTTACCACGCGAAAAAAAAATGGTAAACCCAAACATACCAACGTATGTTGTTGAACTGTTCAAATGAAAGCAGACATTTGTTTTTCGAATATATGAAACAACTAGCTTTTGCCAGCGGCTTCGCCCGCGCGGAACTTTCATCCCCTTTTAACTCTCTTAGGGATTTAATTTCGAAAAATCCTTCCTTATTCCTTGTCTACATTATAAAGGGAACCTCTGTGCAAAATTTCAGCTTTCTAGGTCCCAGGGTTTGGGCTGGGCGTTGATGAATCAGTCAGTCAGGACTTCTCTTTTTATTTATATATGAGACGGCGGGAAACCCAATGCATGCCGTCTCTGTTGTTTCTGGTGTATTTCTTCGTTGGTATATGGGTAGTCGGTTTACAATCACACACAACACTTAACTCAAACCATTTATTTTCACTTAAATCTTTTACACGCACTTTGGATTTTTCATAGAACAGCGAATCAGATAGTTTGAGTTAAAATTGAATCTAGGCGCCCATTCCAAAGCTAAAGTAGGTCTCATATGGAGAAGAACGGGCAAGAAACTCCACGGACACTCTTTTAAATCAAAACATTATGTTACAGAGGTTTCATATTCCACAATTATAATTTTAGTCCTTTTCACACACTTTCATAGCGATACTCTCCGGCCGCCATATTCGACCATCTCTTCAAGTGGGCGGAAGTAATGCGTATCGCACAGAAATAATCTTATTACTTAGTTAAGTGTTATAAAATTTACTAACAATGGTGAAACGCTTTTCAGTTAATTCTTTTACAATTAAACAATGCTAATATTCACAAATGCAATGGCGGTTTAAGACGAAAGTTTAATTAGTAACGTCATTACTTTTTACAACACAAATATTACTACTTTATAACATTTCCGGCAGTTCAAGGAATTTAATCAAAGAACAGGTATTCTTAAATAAATGTGTGTGTGAAATAATCTTGCTACTTTATGGATTGTAAATTTTGATTGAAACTGATTTAGTTTTCGTATTAAAATATAACAGTCGGTTATTGACCATGAAACTCGCAATGCGCGCCATTTTTTCGGCACAGTAGGTAGCCATGTATCATAAACTAAGAGCCCACAGACAATAAAAACCATTATTCCTTTATAATTGTGACTATAGTTTTAACTAAGACATTGTTGTTAGTTTTATGGTTATTCAGCTAGTAATTAAACCAGCAGTACTCTGAGTTTTATATTACAACCTGGCCAATAGATGACATTGATCTCAAGAAAACCAATAGACACTGATAGATGCGATGCAAATGGTTAGAATTAATAGTTACGCATAAGATTATGTTATAATCTTAACAGGTTGGCGCTTTCGCGGCGACACGGCCGTTCTGAATGGCGGTGCGCGCTCTGCACCTGCCGATGCCCTCTCCCTCTTTGTAGAGTTGATTGATTTCGTGGTTATCTGAAATAGTGGAGATAATTTTTTCGGCAGATTATTGTTGCTTTTATTATCCTACATTAATTATAGGACTTGGCAGTTAACAGTTTTAGTTTATATTGACGGCTTACAAAAAGAAAGTTTAATCCTCATTAAAAGGTAATGCTCTGTGATACAGAGTCTTGTCTTTGAATGCATTAATATTGCACTTTTCATAAGGACACTTGTTTAGTAGTAATTATTGTGTGTAGCATGATGAACTGTTAGCTGAATAGTTTCATCTGCATTAGAAGGTAATGCTCTGTAATAATTTTGTATTTGAATGCATTAATATTGCACTTTTCATAAGGACACTTGTTTAGTAGTAATTGTGTGTAGCATGATGAACTGTTAGCTGAATAGTTTCATCTGCATTAGAAGGTAATGCTCTGTAATAATTTTGTATTTGAATGCATTAATATTGCACTTTTCATAAGGACACTTGTTTAGTAGTAATTGTGTGTAGCATGATGAACTGTTAGCTGAATAGTTTCATCTGCATTAGAAGGTAATGCTCTGTAATAATTTTGTATTTGAATGCATTAATATTGCACTTTTCATAAGGACACTTGTTTAGTAGTAATTGTGTGTAGCATGATGAACTGTTAGCTGAATAGTTTCATCTGCATTGGAAGGTAATGCTCTGTAATAATTTTGTATTTGAATCATTGATATAATAAAAACCCTAGATGCACAGTCTCGAAGAAAAGTAACGCTCGAAACTGTCGCCGAACACTCACAAATTATACCTACGTACTCATAGTTATGCTATAAGCTTAAGTTTTTGCAAATTCAACCTTACAGGAATTACATAAAGTTGTTTTTACAAAGCAGCGTGCGAAAAGCAATAAAATTTTACGACCGACGTTGGTCAGTAGGACAAGGCATTGAGTGGAGACGAATATTTTTATACTTTTTTTTTTCATAACCATTTTATTAGTATTATAAAAGTTTGTTAAATTGTGTTCTAAACACATAATTATACTCTTATATGAGCGTAAATATGTTTTTGGGTAGAATTGGTGTATACCAATGAAACAAATATGAACTGTTGAAATCGTTTATTGAAATTTACGGTTCAAAAAGTATTCAAATTATTTTTTCTAGCTAGCGAGTTACTTACCACTACCCTAGGAGCAGCCGTTTTACGAAGACGTTTTATCCCTTTTGCAGTTACATACATATCTTCGTCCAAAAAATGCTCTGAACAAACGACGCTTGAACTATTCGGCTTAAAAACATCTTCACACCTTTGTTGACTGACGATTGATGTCCATTCTCCGCATCGTATTGGGTCACGAGGAAAACTAAAATATAAAAAATTAGAAGTTTTTAATGAGACGTAATGCGCCAAAGCGACACTCACAGACGTGACACTTCTGTCATTAGCATGCCGCATGTCGCGAACTCATAAGTTATTCCATAATAAATCGATATACATTATAATATTTACGAACATTAAAAAAAAATCGTAAAATTGACTACCTCTTCTCCTATATTATGTTATATAACGTATACATATTTTCAAAAAACTAAACCCAAAAAAGTTCGAAACTACATAAACTTATTAATAAAAAATAAAAAAACAATAAAAAAAAATCGACTCCATTGAACAAGAACAGGGTAATTTTTATTATGCGACTAAAATAAAGAGGTGGCTATAATACACTGTTCCGACACTGAAAAAGCAGCCATTGAAATTTGCCGTATTATACTTTGACCGTTGAATGAAGTTTTAAGACAAATTAAATCAAAATCACTTAATTCTTCATATATTCAGTCATAAAAACAACAAAAACTAATCAATAAACTCTTTTACTTACCGAAAATACGATATCCCATCCTTTTTTAGCCTTCTTGACGTAATATTTTTATAATTTGTCAAAGAACACTTCGGCATTTTTAACGTGCTTACCTAGACGCGTGCGACGCGATACTATTTGAAATGAGCGCACAATTTAGAATTGTGCGCTCATTTTATGCGGACGGTTTTGAAGCGTTGAGTGTGCATCTTGGGTTTTTATTATATCAATGATTTGAATGCATTAATATTACACTTTTCATAAGGACACTTGTTTAGTAGTAATCGTGTGTAGCATGATGAACTGTTAGCTGAATAGTTTCATCTTCATTAGAAGGTAATGCTCTGTAATAGTCTTGTATTTGAATGCACACTTGTTTAATATAGTGTGTAGTATCATCAGCTGTTAGCTGGATAGTTTCATTCTCACGGGAAGGTAATGCTCTGTGGTAGTCTCACAAAGTCTTTGATTTGACAGGATATAAGGATAGGATCAGGAACACCGCTCTGTGCAGGCACAAAGTCTTTGATTTGATAGGATTAAAGGGTAGGGAGTTTAGGACCATTGCTCCGTGGCAGGCACGAAGTCTTGTATTTGACAGGATATAAGGAACCAGGCTCTGGGCGGTCTTGTACGCCGTGGACCCAGCGGGATAACATGAGAGAATTGCCGGTTAAGATAACCGGTCTTATTTTTTTTATTAATTTTTTTTTTTTATTTTTTTTTTCGTTGCCCCACATTTTTGTGCGGGAATCGAACGCGCGACACGCAGCGCAGCTATCAATCGCTTAACCGCTGCGCCAACCGTGTCGTCAAATTTAATAGTTTAATATTTCATTATCAGTTACCTGAATGGCTTAACTAATAGTTTCATTGTTTTCATGATTAGTTACCTCAAGAGCTTCCCAATCGTTTTTTTTTTTTTTTTTTTTTTTTTTTTCATTATTAGATACCTCAAGTGCTACTAATAGATTACTATCAGTTGTGATCATTATTAGTTAACATAAATGAAGACTAGTAATACTTTGTTGTGTGTCTTACTTTTTGAGTTATTTATCAGTTACCCCACAGATACGAATAGTACAATGATAATGAAGTCTATTGTAAAATAGACAAGGATTAAGTGTTACAGGCAGAATTGCAAAAATATAGAGATGGTAAAAATAATTAAAAGAGTACTTTGGTGCATAGCATGTGAGCATCATGTAGGCAGGTATTATGTAGGCTATTGTATTTAGCTTTTGTCACAGCATAGTAGCAGTGTTGGCAAAGTGAGTGCAAAGTAGTTTGAAAACTTCTCACCTTTTATTTTAGCTATGTTGTGTTGAATAGCTGGAACAGTCATCTCTGCTGGCTCCAAGTTGGCCTTCAGTTGGTTGCTACTGAGCCGGCGACACGGTCATTTGTTAAACAGGCTGCAGCGGAGTTACCTTTTAATGCAACCTCGGTCAATGATCGACTTGAGGTAGCAATCACTGTTAAGTGCCCTTGACAGATTCTTAAAAGAGGTTGTGTACCACCCGGTACACAATTCATGTTGAAAATCTGAAAAATACTTCAAAGCCAGTTTATGGGTGTCAAACGTGTAAATGCACCTTTTGAATGTTGATTCTTTATATTTAAGTTGAATGTCAATCAATCCATCCCATGCCGATTTCGGCTATGGTGACTGTTTTTGTTTTCAACAACTGTAGTTTACGAGTATGTGCTCTTGTAACCTATCTTGACTAGAGGTATGTGCACAGTGCGGACACATTAGAATGCCATTATGGTAATGATATTGTATGTTGGAGGTTGGTTTATTGTTGAGGTGTTCTCACTCACTGCTAAGATCTCTTGTCTGCTGGTATTCAAAGTCATAAATATTTTTCTGTACCAAACTCCTCAAAACAAGTATATCTTTAAGGGAAGCATATTACAGTGTTCTAGAATTTCTCAATGACAATATTATCAATACATCTTTGACATAACCCATACATGCAGCAACATATTATTGCTATGATGATAATTTATTTTAATTGACATTTAATAATTCTTGTGTAATAATTATGACGAAATTTAAATATTTGTACGCCACTTAGGCCAAACATGACTGATCTCAACTATTGTAGTTTAATAACTTGCATGCTCTGTATGTGTACTCATGTTTACACAAATAAAGAATCTTGAATCTTGTGCCAACACCTTGACGATCTATGTTGTATCTCTTCATGACTTTTCTGAATGTCTTAGTATCTGAGGAACTGGCTGCCTTGTTTCCGCAAGTTGAATGTATCAGTCAGCTAAAACCCTGTCTATAAGTATGGATTAGCTAGCTTTTTCTTGAGAAAGGTGTTCTTTTTGATGATGATCACGACTTCTAACTTGATTTCATCTCATTTCTGAAGTAGCTGGGTGCATAGAACTTTAGAAGATTCGAGTTACTCTATAGTTGCCCACAATATTTTTTTTTTGACATCCTTGTAGTTTGGTTGGTTGTCATTTTCTTTTTGATATGACAATCACCTGGAATGGTAAAAGTTAGGCAGATAAATAATAGTGCAGGAAAGTATGTTCCTACTATTATTTAGATTAGTAGGAGATAGTAGTTTTAAATTAATCTTTTGTTTTGTTACAACATTACAGGTAGATGAAGTTAGTTTGAATTACAAGAGAAAGTTAAACAGTAAGAAAGTGCTATGAAAACAACAGTGCTTTGTTTGTTTTTGCTGTCTATGCATAAAAACATGTTGAAAATTATGCTTTCCTTCAATGTATCGAGCTGTGTTTGCATTGTTAATTTTTGTTTTGTTTCATAGTTATCTCTTGATATATTTTTACAAACCAATTTCATAACTAAACGTTTCTAAAAGAATCTTGTAACACATCCACTTTATGTTTCAAAGTTAACAGACTTATTTGGAAAAATCTAATCACCAGTCAAAGTTCTCCCAACTATGAATTTTATGAAATTATGATTGATCAATTGATTTTACCTTCGAGTGGCACTACTCTCAATGAAATAAAAATCGCACGCGATTATATTCCAGACAATTCAGCAAAACACATGACACATCCAATATTTGAGTAGTGACATTGACGTAATATTGAACATTGTAACATAAGATTTGTTACATCATTCACTATTCAGTAAGCTTACTTGAAGCGTTCTGTTCTATATTTTTTATAATGTTAGGCATAGGCAATGTCAATCATTCTGCCAATGACTAAAGTGAATTGAAAAAACAAGTTAGCTTTGTTATAGGAAATTAACTAATCAATACATAAACTGGGAATGGAGCATAACTTGCAAATTTAAGTTATGAGAAGTCTGTAAATCAATCATGTCTACTGAAGTCAGTGTGAATTCAGGCTACAACAAATCTTGAAATTGTCAACAAGCACTTAGTTAAATGTTGCAAGTGCAAATTCAACAAAATAAGTTTGAAATCCATTTCTTAAAAGAAGCTTAGTGACACATTACCTAATAGAACAATAGCATTAATCTTGTAATGAGGTAATCTTGTTAAGTCATTTAACTTGTGTTATTATTTTACTCTCACAAATTATCAAGTACAAGGTGACGGTAGCTTTTAACCATGCCACAGGATTGTTAAGAAAAACTAAAATAATAAAACAAAATACTTCCCGGGATGGATGGTGCAATGTCTCAATGGTCCGTTTATTATGTTTGCTTTTCTGGTGGCAAACCTTTGTTTATTCTTCTGCTTCGGTCATTCTGTGCTGAGCATGTTGTTCAGTTTGAGTGCACTATGAGGTCTATGTTTCATCTAAAAATCCTTCATTTGTTCCTTCATGTCATTGACTTTTTCTCCTCTGAGAATAGCGTCGATATAACAGGTTTTACCATATTATGTTAATTAAGTTCGTCTTCGTGGAATTTCGTTCTTTCCTGTCTTCCATCCTGATTCCAATGCCATTGTCAGCACCCGTGGCAATCATTATTTTAATTATGAGTAATCGTCGTTGTCATCATGCTCGTACTTTGAAAGGCAGAAACATCTAAGTAAGCTTGGCTGTGGCTGGGCAATTTGGATGTCCGGCATAAGCATGAGCGGAAGGGGATCGCTTGGGCGATCCCACTTCTGATGAGACGGCGGGAAACCCAATGCATGCCGTCTCTGTTGTTTCTGGTGTATTTCTTCGTTGGTATATGGGTAGTCGGTTTACAATCACACACAACACTTAACTCAAACCATTTATTTTCACTTAAATCTTTTACACGCACTTTGGATTTTTCATAGAACAGCGAATCAGATAGTTTGAGTTAAAATTGAATCTAGGCGCCCATTCCAAAGCTAAAGTAGGTCTCATATGGAGAAGAACGGGCAAGAAACTCCACGGACACTCTTTTAAATCAAAACATTATGTTACAGAGGTTTCATATTCCACAATTATAATTTTAGTCCTTTTCACACACTTTCATAGCGATACTCTCCGGCCGCCATATTCGACCATCTCTTCAAGTGGGCGGAAGTAATGCGTATCGCACAGAAATAATCTTATTACTTAGTTAAGTGTTATAAAATTTACTAACAATGGTGAAACGCTTTTCAGTTAATTCTTTTACAATTAAACAATGCTAATATTCACAAATGCAATGGCGGTTTAAGACGAAAGTTTAATTAGTAACGTCATTACTTTTTACAACACAAATATTACTACTTTATAACATTTCCGGCAGTTCAAGGAATTTAATCAAAGAACAGGTATTCTTAAATAAATGTGTGTGTGAAATAATCTTGCTACTTTATGGATTGTAAATTTTGATTGAAACTGATTTAGTTTTCGTATTAAAATATAACAGTCGGTTATTGACCATGAAACTCGCAATGCGCGCCATTTTTTCGGCACAGTAGGTAGCCATGTATCATAAACTAAGAGCCCACAGACAATAAAAACCATTATTCCTTTATAATTGTGACTATAGTTTTAACTAAGACATTGTTGTTAGTTTTATGGTTATTCAGCTAGTAATTAAACCAGCAGTACTCTGAGTTTTATATTACAACCTGGCCAATAGATGACATTGATCTCAAGAAAACCAATAGACACTGATAGATGCGATGCAAATGGTTAGAATTAATAGTTACGCATAAGATTATGTTATAATCTTAACAGGTTGGCGCTTTCGCGGCGACATATAGATAGAAGATAGATAGGTAGATTGATTAGCAATATCTTTCAAAATCATTCAGATTGCGGATGAAAGTGTGCCTTAGGGTGCAGGGTCCGTAATCGCAGAGCATGGATGGATGGATTTTTTATCAAATGGGTTTCCATTTAATAAAAATCGGAGTGTTATACAGAGTTGCAATTTGCAAAAACTAAAGGATTTCACGAGTTACCTTGGCGCATCTGCCTTGATTATGCATAACAGTACACGCAAATTATTCAATAGACTACCTTATATTAAATCATCTTGAAGCTTCGCCACCATATGTTCACGTTAGAGCACCTGTCCAAGGCTCCTCATTGGTCGAGACTTCGTGACAGTCTGCTCACGACTTGTCCGTTTAGGCTAAGTTCGACACATCGCATCTGACCTTATCGGTACCACATGAGGTCGACTTGTAAACGGATTAAGCGGTTTTTGGAGCAATTTGGAGTTGTTTTCTTTGAGAGGTAGGTATTAGTTACGTATTAGAATATTTAATGTATATATTAATATTGTATCGTTCATAAAGGTCATGCCAAGGCATTAGGCTCCAAGATATCCATAAAAGGTAACTCTTTCTTGCCACATGAACTGTTATATAGTTCATGTCGACGTGTGAGATATACAGGGAGTAACTTTTGTTTTCAATTTTAAACTAACTTAAAAAAGCAGGAGGTTCCTAATTCGTCTGTATGTTTTTTAAATGTATTTTCCGGGATATCTCCGATATTTGAGGATAGATTAAAAAAAAAAATCGACTCCGAAAAAAAAAAACACTACAAAATGACAAATAACTTTAATTTCGAAAGTCGGTGACATGTAAAATACAGATAAATAGAAACTGATTTCCGAAATTAATGTTATTTTTCACTGTGTTGTGTTTTTTCAGAAGTCGGTTGTATTTTTTTTTTAATACAGTGTTGATCGGCTGTATTATCATAAAGTATTTGTTATCAAGTAGGTATTATCAACGTCCCTGAACATGCCTTATCAGAGCGCATATTTAAAGCTCGGCCTAGCTAGGTAGCCGGTAGCTACCGACTCGCATGTCCATTTTATCGCAGATATCGATCTACGCTGGTTATTTAGCAATATGTGTAGTGTACAGACAGCGTATTAGTATAAATAGTCAGTTTTTTGATAAGCTATGTTCTGTTTTCCTCTGTTGTATGTTCTGAGTATCGCTAGCGTGTGGGATTGATAGTCCGGAAGGGAATTGAAAAAGTAATTTACAATTCTTTGCTATTCTATCAGCTGCCTAGCTGTTTTCCATCTATTTTGGAGTCGACTTCCAGTATTCTACTTGGTGCGACTGCCTATGATACCCTCACAACTCAGATACCGGGTACTAACACAATACTTTGCCAAAATTCAAATAAATAATGCTGGTATTTGGTCAGGTTTGCAAATAAAAAAAGTTTTTAATTCAAACTAGACTCAGAGTCAGCATTTTTTGAAATTCAAAATTACATAAGATAGTCACCCAAAACACCCACCCTTCACCACTTCCCACGGATTTAATTGGGAAAATAAATAAATTATGTTTTGGGAGTTCATCCTACCATCTGCTTCTGAACCCCCGTTGAAGTTGTTCGTCAGTTATTTAAAAAAAAGGTGTCCCATAAATTTCAACTGCATACAGCACTTTTCTATGAATCAGCAGATTTTTTTCTTTTTTTTGTCTTTGTTAGCCGGTAGAATCATGAATAGAAGAATCATATTCTGAATCCATGGGTACAGTTTGCTGGTCGTTATCTCTGTTTCCATGCAATAAATACATACATACTTATAGCATAAATTGTACCCATAACTGGCTTAGTACCTACCCGATTGCCATCAAAAAACAAATGAACGGACCACACGCATCATTTCCATGCTGTCGGTACGCCTCTTGAATGTGTGTCGATGTTTGGGCGCGGCACGTTGCGTGCAGATCCGTGTGTGCTGACCCTACCCTGGTTCACCGTGCTGGACACTACTGCGTTGTAGACCGTACATGTGCGAAATGCTAGGTTCTACGGAACAGGTCGAGATTTAGGTAATACATGTGTATTTTTGACCAACTTTCAAAACGGTGGAGGTTCACAATTTCACGCGTTTGTTTTATTGTTTCTGTACACCATAATCAAATTCGTGCTAAGTTCGCAGTGGAAGATTTTTCCGGGGAAGTTCTAACACCAAATTCTTGCCCCCAAAAAGTTTTCTGACAACTTTGTTGGCGTCGGCTTCGCTTCGAACCGAATAGGACTGAATTTTTAATTGAATCCAGTTGTTTTCAGCAACGGCTCCTATAAATCCCCTTGTAATAGTTGAAATAGACTGATTAACAGCATAACTCATGTAACTAATAACACACGTAAAATCACGCCAGTTATCCCCGGAGGGTTAGTACACAGTCCAGGTGAAAACCAGCTTCATGCATTAGTTGTCTGGCATATTTGCTGAACTGGATCTTTTGGGCGCAGCCGTGAGGCACTCGTTCCTGCGAATCTCTTACATCGCAGTCTACTCCTTTTACATACATACATAAATTCACGCCTCTTTCCCATAGGGGTAGGAAGAAACTACAGAACGCCACCTATTACGATCCTTACATACTCCTTTTGACTCGTTTATGTTCATATATCTGGTGATACAGGCACGATGACCATTCTGAAGAACATCACAAATAAGGTCTCCATATGACCTCCAAGGGCGTCCCTCCCGGCGTTGCCACTCACAACTGCTTTGTTAGTCGCCTTTCATTCATCCTCTCAACACGACCAAACCATATAAGTCTAACTCTTTTATTAACCGACTTCAAAAAGAAGGAGGTTATCAATTCGACATGTTTATATTTTTTTTTTTATGTATGTTCGGGCATAACTCCGTCGTATATAGACGGATTTGCAAAATTATTTTTTTGTTCGAAAGGGGTTTATTCCGAAATGGTCCCATATTAATTTCATATAGATCTGATGATGCGTTTCGGAGACAGACAACGGAACTCTTCAAAACTTTACAGCAAATCAACCGCGAATGCTGCTATCGCATAAATATGCATTGTTTTGACCCCAAAGATGATGAAATTTCGAATTGGTGTGGTAGGTAACTAAAAAGTGAAAAATAAAAACTTTTTTCAAAAAAAAATAACAACCGACTTCCAAAAAACACTACAAAGTGCAAAATAACTTTAATTTCGGAAGGCGGTGACAAAGAATTGAAATACCTACACCTCCAAAGTCACCGCCTTCCGAAATTAAAGTTATTTTGCACTTTGTAGTGTTTTTTGGAAGTCGGTTGTTATTTTTTTTTGAAAAAAGTTTTTATAATATTTTTTGTCACTTCACCTTCTTTTAAACTTACTCTTTTTATTTGAATGTTTTATCTGCCGTGTGCTGCTATTGTGTGCCTTTTAGCCTGTGCTAAAAAAAAACATTATTTCTTTACAGTCACATTTCGCCAGATAAGCGTTAGCGAACATTTTTGAGCAACGAAGTAGTCCCCATGTAATATTATGTTAATAAATGTTATATTATATTATGTAAAGCCGACATCAACACGATTTTAAGTAGATAATAATTTATTTATAGTTCAAATTAACATATTCAGAGACCGACCTAGGTTAGCATTATGGAAATCATTCATAGACCTTCCTATAAAGGCCTATTACAATACACGATTTCTCGGGTCCTGCCCGCAGGGTAGTGTAATAAGAAAAAGGGAGTCAGGGTTACGATCTCCTTGCTTCCTTGCCGCGCTATCGATAGTGCAGTGTAAATTCGAGCAGTGACAGTGTAATGTTGTCCTAACACTGTTGTTTACTTAACTAGTGAAACTATACCAGTAGTGGTAGCCCAGGTATCGCCTCCAACTTACGAGTTGTAGGTCGTGCGTTCGAACCCAGACAGGCGCATTACTTTGTGTTAATAATTTCATCACCACTGCTCTCAAACGGTGAAGGAAAACATCGTAAGGAAACCGGCATGTCCTAGAACCAAAACTTCGAAGATATGTGACATCTACCAACCCGTACTGGGCCCGCGTGGTAGATTACGGCCCACTCCCTCTCACGGAGAGGAGGCCTGTGTCCCAGCAGTGGGAACGTTATAGGAGGCTGTGTATGTATATATTATGTATGAAGCTATACGAATTTGTGTGGGGTAGGTGCGTTTTAAAGTTTACTTATTAAAAAGCAATCGATTATGTAATGTTTTTTTCATAATCCTTTTTCTTCCATACTTCTCTGATAGCCGTTATATTTCGGTACTAACCTCATTTCTATCCATATCATCTTTCACACAGTCCATCCATCGTTTCTTCAGTCTTCCAATCAGTAATTTATTTATTTTAATTGACATTGGAACAGCTAGTCATCTCTGCTAACCCTGGCAGTATTCCCGGCAATAAAGCCACTAAGCCAGTCCGGATGTTTTCCGAATAAAACCAAGTATCTAGTAGTGCAGGAGCCGTGACACGGTTGGCGAGGAGCCAGGGTGCGCCCTTTGTTTATCATCTCCTTGCTTATTTTATTAATATAGGAGATAGTTATGAGCGTATCTGCTTAGAGAATTTAATTATTTTGGAGTAACTACAGTTCTTGTCTGTGACTTTGTTCGGGGATTTTTATTTTTTATTTTTGTAACGTCAGATTGATGATGATATCCCAAAAGAAGCTTTCAGTCCTGGATCCTGGGAAGGAAAACATCGTGAGGAAACCGGCATGTCTTAGAACCAAATCTTCAAAGACATGTGACATCTATCAAGATGTCTAGGCCCACGTGGCCTGTGTCCCAGCGGTAGGAAACATTATAGGCTGATTATATCAAGTTGTTATCTTGGAAATCACTGACTTACTGAATAGAATCCTGAGAAATGGTCTGAAATCTGACTTCAGGTAAGTAACTGTGGTGATCAACACTCGGTCTTCTGTTTGACATAAGAAGATGTCTTTGCCAGTTTTGTCTGTTGTTGGCAGGGACATCTACGCGCAGCTTGATGCCATTGATTGAGCACATAATTTTGAACCGTCCTGTGTTGAATATTTTTGTAGGTGTTAAAAAATACCTGTTCCATACATTTTCACCGCGTGGGTTTTGCACTTTTCTATGAAACAGCAGAAACATTTTTGGAATGAGAGGGGGAACCAGGGGTGCGAGTTTTTTTGAAAAAGATACCGCAGCCCCTAGCTTAACAGGCTACTGAGGGAACACGGGTGGGTTTTAGTCAGTAAAAGTCTGACACGCCCTCCTACTCCACCCAGAGCGGGAGAAGTTATTTGATGATTTCTCAAACAAAAAATAAATAAAAAAAACAAAAAAGGGGGAATCATGTTGTGAATTCATGGTTACAGTTTGCGCGTCTAAGCCCCTGTCACCCTGTATATTGATATAAATGGGCATTTCTCTGTAAGCTCGTACAGGTCACATACAAATACTGTCCTGGCAATTTTTTTTTACATTTGCCAAAAAGCCGTGTTCTATTTCAAATAAAATTAACTATTATTTTGGTTAGATAAGGAGGCCCACTGAATTTGTACGTATTTTTCGAGTTATTAGCAATTTTCCAAAAAATCATGACAGGGTACTGTTTGAGGCATCAGGGGACTGTTTTGTACGTGACAGGGAGTTGTTAAGTGAGACAGAGGACTGTTGTACTTAGAAAAAAGTCATTGTATATTAATCAATCATTTATTATTTTTATGGCATATATGCGCAGCAATAATCAGCAAAGTTTCTTTAGAAAAAATCAACTGAAAACATAACTTTAAACTAAACATTCATTTCAAAAATTAACCTCAAGTGCTCGAAACATTTTGTGCATACGAGTCTTATTATTATAATATCAATCAGTAAATGATTTATGCAGTATTCATTGAAATACTTACTATGGCCCATCGCCGATCAGGAGCAGGGTCCAAGATGCCTGTGGTCAGGGCTCTAGAGAAAGGAACCTCCTGACTATGCTCTACTCTCTGAATCAGGCCCTTGCTTGATCCAGCCGCGCAATGAGATCCTGCTAAGGTGTTGGTCGAGGCTCTTCGCTATTAGGCCATTTACTGTAACGATTATCGGTACAATGATTGCTGAGTCCACGTCCCACATGTCGACAACCTCGTGAGCTAAGTCAAGATATTTGTTTTTCTTATCTTGTTCAGCTTTCACGAGATTGTCATCATGAGGGACAGCGATATCAACAACCATTATACGACGGTCTCGTCGATCTATCACCACAATATCAGGCTTATTGGCTACAATAGTCCTGTCAGTGATGATAGATAGATCCCAGTACAATGTGGCGTGACCATTCTCGAGAACTGGGTCAGGCACATACCTGTAGTACGGATACTAGATTGTGTCTGCGCAAATACTCGCTGTTAGCAAGACGAGAGCAACCGGAAACGATACGTCGGATTGATTACTCGTTCCTGCTATATCATCATCAAATCTGTGAGGGGACTTGTTTGGTGTAGGTTCAAGAGCTTCCGGTTCGGACTATGTAAAGACTTCTTCTACTGTCCATCTAGGTTTTAGAGCAAAGTTGATACTACCAATCTTATAATTTTCACAACATCCGCTGTTGCAAAAGCAGCTGATACTTTTAATTGTAAGTGTTTTACATTTAGTTGAAAGGCCGAGGATGGAGCTGGAATAAACACCTGTGACCTGATGCACATTTAAAGTGCAAAACGTTACGTTAAAACCCTTCTGATCGGACTCTTCCTCTTCAACTTTATCGACCATAACCTAGATGTCTAAACCGTCGATTGCGCGATACATGTGATGCCAAGGCATCGCTCTTGGATTAGCTTCTCTTTTTCTGTAGTAATTCCTCTCGGGATAACTTTTTCTTTTTAGCAGCCATATCATGTGAGTTCGATCAGCCTGTGTAAAATAATTTACGTTTATAAAGGAAAATAATGCGCAGCAATTATACTTTGCTGATCCTTGCATTATTAAAACAGACTAAGGGATAAATTTACACAAACAATACATAAACATAATAACCAATACGCAAAATACACAGTCCCCTGTTGTGTAGAACAGTCCCCTACTGCATTTTCAGGCAGAGGACTGTTGCCAGGGGACTGTGAATTTCGGTAAAATTTCACAATGTTTACAAAACTGATGTAAAATTGTTTTTTAAGAACCTACCGATCAATTTAGACTTAAATAATAAAACAATAAATCACGTATAGAGATAATTTAAGTAATTAACATAAATATTATTACTCACCAGAGGACTGTGTGTGGTAGCGGTCCAAACACGTGTTCACCTCACAAATGACGCTCTGACACTGAAGAAAATGACGTCTTGCCGCCGCTTTCGGCAAGGTTGCCAATTTCACTACAATTGCGTTTCGTTTCACTCAAAAAAAAGTTTGTAAACATTACAGTTTTTTTAAATTATGGCTTTACATTTTTGGCAGGGGACTGTATAGAAATTCTGGGGACAAAGTTTACAGAACTTTATTATATAAATACAATACGTAATGAAACCTTGTTTTCGAAAATAATATAATTGAATTATTTTAGTTTATGATATTAACTGCCAAATGTATGTAGATTCAATAGCTTCTTCGTAAATCTAATTTCTAGGTGGGAATACAGTAATGGGGACAGCCAGGGGACTGTGTTTTTAGAGCTTCTATCACGTCTAGAAAAAAACTTAAAATAGTTATGGTTCTAAAAACAATAGGCCCGTAAAGTTTCCGGGTTAAAGTTTAATTAGGAGTGATATTTTTTTAAATAATTAAGTTACTTTTTTTTTTCAATCGGTCGGGACAGCCGATTACGAGCTTACAGAGAATCGCCCAATTTATATAAATACTGTATTGAAAGACAAACATACCAGTTGTTATTGTTATATGAACAGTTTTTAGTATATTAGTAAGATAAATACAATGAATGGATGAGTCGTACACTCACGGTCACCGAGCGTATGAATGTAGTCAGTATTAACGAAGGATATCTGTTTAATAAAAACATTTCATTTGAATGTATGTTAGTTACGGTTCTAATATCTAAATCATGAAATGTATGTTCGGGCATAAATCCGTCATATACAGAATACGTTTTTAACCAGTGCGTAAAATGTAACCATGAATTCTAGAACTCCCCGCGCAGAAATTTTTCGTCGGTTATACAAAAAAAATCTGCTGTTTCATAGAAAAGTGCAATAGGTACCTAATAACTATGTGGTCAAACTGTATGGAACAGCTGATTTTTTAACCGACTTCAAAAAGAAGGAGGTTATCAATTCGACATGTTTATATAATAAATTTTTTTATGTATGTTCGGGCATAACTCCGTCGTATATAGATGGATTTGCAAAATTCTATTGTTTGTTTTTTGTTCGAAAGGGGTTTACTCCGAAATGGTCCCATTGAAATTTCATATAGATATCTGATGATGCGTTTCGGAGATAGACAACGGAACTCTTCAAAAAATTACAGCAAATCAACCGCGAATATTGCTATCGCATCCAAGGATGATGAAATTTCGAATTGGTGTGAGGTAGGTAACTAAAAAGTGAAAAATAAAAACTTTTTTCAAAAAAATTACAACCGACTTCCAAAAAAACACTACAAAGTGCAAAATAACTTTAATTTCGGAAGGCGGTGACGAATAATTAAAATAAAGTTATTTTTCACTTTGTAGTGCTTTTCCAGAAGTTGGTTTGTTTTTTTTTTTAATTTATCAGTTTATTGACGATTAAAAAGAGGTTTTAAACCAATGATCTTATTGGTGATGTTCTTCAGAAATGTCAGGCTTGCTGGGCATACGATCAGTGAGTTCGTAGTATCAAGTTCTTCTAACTGAACAGACAGCTGTGCTGCTGGGGAGTTTGTTGCGCCACTTCTTCTTCCCAGCTAAAGCACTAGGAAGTGTCGAAGGGTGGGCGTTTTGGGGGGACTGTCTTATGTTTTATTTTTTTGACGTTCGAAAAGTGCTGACTCTCAGCCTAGTTTGAATAAATGACTTTTGATTTGATTTTGATTTTTCGATATACGTATTTAATCCACTTTGTGGATCTTGATGATGTTATTATACTTAAACAGTTGAAGGAAAACAATGTGAAGAAACCAGTAGGTCCAAAACTGAAAATTCTAAGACGTAACAACGGATGCGCATACATTACAGCCTACTCCTTTTCGAAGACAGGAGGCCTGTATCCCAGCCGTGGGAACTTTATAGGCGGATTAAGGATGTATTTATATCTAGCTACCTATCTTGCTGACTCTCTTAGATGAAATTAGCCTGAAACGAACAGTACGTATCTAAAGATAATTTTACATCAACGTCATGTGCTAAGTTCCACACAAGTATATTATATAATTACATACATACATCGTCATATAAGTAGGGCATCGAGAGCCGACTGAGGACGACCGGTGTTCACTGTAGCCTGTGGCTATCTCAGCTATTATAATGTGTATGTCACCCTGGGTGTGAGGTTCTTTCCTTGTGTATTTTTACGAGTACTATCAAAATCAAAAAAAAAACAAAATCAAAAGTCATTTATTCAAATTAGGCTGAGAATCAGCACTTTTCGAACGTCAAAATACATAAGACAGTCCCCCAAAAACGCCCACCCTTCGACACTTCCTAGTGCTTTAGCTGGGAAGAAGAAGTGGCGCAACAAACTCCCCAGCAGCACAGCTGTCTGTTTAGTCGGATGGACTTGATTCTATACATACATAGGCAAAGTAAAAAAAAAAAAGTCTCCTGGTATAAAGGGCTCTAAAGCTTACATTGCAATGCTGGATTATTGTTAGATCATGTCCATAACTAATGACATAATAGATAGAAAGTAAAAATAAAAAAAAAACACTTGGTTAATAAAATTGAGAAAAAAAAGTAGGTATTTAAGTAACTAAGTAAATAATTATATGAACCCATATAACCTGTCACTAGGTACGCTAATTCTGGAGAAAGAACATAAACATTGTCGTGTTAATCACAGCGACCAACTATTCTTGTCATTTAAATAGTCGTTAATGGAATAGTAAGCCTTTAAACAAAGGATGGATTTTACTTGAGCTTTAAACGCATCAAACGGCAAATCTAGCAAAGAAGTGCGAAGCTTGTTATAAAAGGTTATACCAAGCCCAACAAATGAGTTATGAACCTTATGAAGCCGGTGAAAGGGAGCACGTAGTTTGTCCTTGTTTCTAGTGTTAACGGTATGAATATCACTGTTTTTAGTGTACAAGTGTATATGTTGCCTAATAAATAAGATTTTAGCTAATATGAATTGTGATGCTACTGTGAGAATACCAATATCTTTAAAAAAGCCCCTCAAGGAAAATCTGCCACCTAGCTGGTAATTTGCACGAACAGCACGTTTTTGAAGGACAAAAATATGCTGTTCGTGCAATTTACCAGCTATCAATCTCTGCCCCATGCTCCAACGGCGTGCAATTTTTTTCGGGATGAATAAACTGTTGTGTTTCTTTAGATTCTTTTATTTCTGTAAGTAGGTTTGTACAAACACTTTTACACGTCAATCATATTTTTTTTTAAACTAGATGAGGTCGGCGTTTCCTATCTGACTACTCTGAGAAGAAAGGCCGAAACAAACTCAGAGGTCGCAGTCTCTTTTAAAGTCCAGACATAATCTTGGTCAGATCATGTGAAGACCATGTGGATTGGTGTCTGAAATGGTCTTTTGAGGAAAGAACCACACAGATTCAGTGGACCTGTCCATTCAGTGCACGCATGTATCAGTAATCATACGGCTCAACTCAGAACTTGAGGAGCTCAACGATTTGACGAACAATACCAAAGAAAAGACAATTGGGTAGGCCGCATAAAATACTCAAACTTCCAGATTAACTTTAAAAATGAACTGAGAAAGAGACGAAACACAAAAACAAAAATACCACATAGTCCTCACATTCACAATAATTAAAGCAAAAATAATATTATACTTCTCAAAGTAAATATTCATGTCAAAGTGTATATAATAATAATCAAATGTCAAAGTGTATATAATAATAATCGAATGTCAAAGAGCAAAACAAAAATAAAAACAATATTCAGTAGGTACACAAAATTGGAGCAGGTCAATCCCAAGCTTTTTTGTCCTCAATATAATCTTTAACAGTATAAAAGGCTTTCAGGCACAACTTACGTTTAATGAATGATTAAAATTTATTGAGACTTAGATCTTGAACATGGCTTGGAAGTTTATTATAAAAGCGTATACATTGACATCTGAATGACCCACCTATTTTCTTGAGCCTTGTTGATGGTACAACAAATTTGTGTTTGTTGCTAGTATTTATACTATGGATATCACTGTATTTTTAAACAATTTAATATTTTTATGGGCATATAAAAGATTTTCATAAATATACTGTGAAGGCACAGTCGTTACATTAATCTCCTTAAATTTATCTCTGAGAGAGTGTCTCGGATTTAATTTATAAATTGATCGAACAGCTCTTTTGTGCAAGACAAAAATAGTCTGAATGTCGGCGGCATTTCCCCACAATAGAATACCATACGACATTACACTATGAAAATAGCTAAAGTACACTAAGCTAACTTACTTCCTAAGTACAATAAAATTGTTGAACGATAATTCGTTCACGTACAATTGTTGTCCATATACACAGACCGGAAACTGGCTCCTATGGACATGAAGAAGAGGTCAGGGACGACCCTGCGTTACCGACAGACCTGCAGCGACCTACATCACCCTTAAAGGTAAAGACATACACTGTAGCAATTATTTATTACTTTGTAAGGTTTGTAGACCTAGGATGTAAGAAATATTACAGTGATTTATAGTGTTGACTTGACGGGGGTTATGTTATTCTTGTGAGTTTAATTTGGTTTAAGTTTAAGCTGTAGTAACCTTTGAATTTGGTGACTAATGATTTTGATTAGATGAGACAGTCTTCATGAGATCTCCGGATGTACTACCTGCAACCCTGTGCCTGGTTTGTACTCTATAGAGACCACAAAACCCGTCTGTTCGGAGGAAACCTCTGGACTACCAGCAAGGCCGGTTCCAGCCATCAATATTTTGACGCTTTGGATACGCATGACTTAACAATTAAATAGAAAACTGACTGTGAATGTTAGTACCTCAGATTATAAAACAAAGGCAGATAGACCGCGCGGAGCACCAAGAGTGAGGCCATAAAACCAAATACTGATTCAAAACTCGAGTTAGTACGCTACGAAGCGTCGCTTTTGGTTTTTTGGCCTCAGTCTTGATGTTCCGAGCGGTCTATATGCCTTTGTTGTATAATCTGAGGTGAGTACCATGCAGGCTAGATTGAATACCTACATGATTTTATACCAGTCTGGCGGTTTTGTATTCGGCTTACGCAAATGTACTACCAAAAACCTCAACGAGCCACTACGAGATGTGCAGATCTCGTAGTGTCTTGTGACGGGTCGTTGAGGTCCTTAAATAGGATTGAGCTACACGATGACTGATTCATGTATTTTGTGTGGTGGTGGTTTGGTTCTTTCTTCAAAAGCCTCTTCCAGCTATGGTTCTGCATTGTTAGACTCACATAAAATCCAAATAATACAATGTTTGGACTTTAAAAGAGACCCGTGAGTTTGTTTCAGCTTTTCTTCTCAGGGATCGGTCTGCTAAGAATTGCCGGCGTCATCTAGAGTTAAAATATTAACCAATAAAATATGGAAGTGTCATAAAAGCTCTACTTTGTTTACATAAATAAACATTACATTTAATTTCAATATTTTTTATTTCAATTCAGTTCAGATAAAAGAAACAAATGTGTTGCTGGGAATTGGGAAGTTTACTACGTCACTTTTTACAAACTTTTACACTAGGCAGTGGTCAGCCTATTTTACTGTTGGTTGTCAGGTCTCTTATCCACCAGCGGGTATGGATTGCTGGTCCTCATCACGTTGTATCTTCTTCGTTCTCCGACATTCTCGACTAGTTTTAGTGAAGTCGTAATTTTCAAGTCTTTTAATTATGACTGAAAATTTAAATTTGTATTAGCTTATGTTATGTTTTCCTGTTACGTAGGTACTGTGGTATGTCTACCTATACCCCACACGTAGCTGGGTGATATGAGCAGCGTGGGCTTGGCTGTTGCGCCACCTGGCGGTCACCTAGCATTTGTGTTGCAACGACTGTTCGAGTACGAGTATGTGTCGCCTGGAAGCATTCGCAGGTAGTGATGTGACTGAGTCTATCGATGTTGAATGTTAAATGATTTAACATTCAACATCGATTTTGTTCTTTTGAAAAATAAAATAATAGACGGCAAAGTCCATTGAGGTTAGAACGTTATTTCATAATCATCAGCTTACACAAGCCCACTGCTGGTCATATGCCCCTCCAACTGTACGCCATTCAGCTCAATTCTCGGTGACTCTCATCCAGCCGCTGCCAGCCACCCTGCAAATATCGTCGCTCCACCCAGCCTGAGGGCATCCTACCTTTGCGATGTTTGCCGATTCGCGGTCTCCACTCAAGAAAACGTCTACCCCAACGGACATCGGTTCTATTTATTGAAAGAAAGTTGTTTGTGATCCTTATTTTTGCATCAGGCATTTTGTCTAAATACTGAATATTACTATTTTTTACCGTGTGGTGCAGGACGTAGAAGAACAGCACCATCCCATTTCTTCCCGTGGGCGTCGTAGGTGGCAACTAATGGACATACTAGAGAATGGGCATCAGCGTTCTCTATGCATTTTACCACCATACTGCGATCGCCAAGCGTGGCGATTATGGCAAAACCCCTTTTAGCCTTTTTGGCCTATGTCCAGCAGTGGACGTCTGTCGGCTGAAATAATCGACTTATTTTACTCTGGGTCGTCCCAGCTACCTATCATACAAGTGGGCTTCGGCCATCGAATTTTATCTCCAGTCTAATTTTACGCTAGGTACTCCATAACTACTTAAAAAAAAGCTGTTTAAAGTTCCGGCTACCGGCTACATGCAGTAGCTTAAGAGGCGTTGTACGAGGTTCCCCGGGTAGGTGCACAAGTTCATATTTTTGACCACTGTCTATTATATCAGGCACTGATACGGCTAGAAAGAGGTTCTGCCTAACGAGATGATGACTAATAGAGGAGTATAGAAGAAGATATGTTGCGCTGACCCCAAATAAATGAATGATGACTGAACGGTAGTGTGTTTATTAAACTATCGATACTTAATCAGTCACAACACTATCGACCTGCTCATGTGCAGGGCGCGGTCGCTCGCCTTGTGCATATGTGCGAGTAACACGCTAGTACCGACAGCAACATAAATAACTAAATGATGTACCGTCAACTAAATTAGTGAGCAACCTTCATAATAAATGTCTCAAATTTATTCATTCACTGTCAGACGACGCACAGCTTATCCCACTGGGTCTAGAAGCATGCAATTTTGCAATAAGAGTTCCTTTTGTAACGAAAGTGAGCACTAAGATAAGATTTTGAAAAAATCATCCCCTAAAGGGGTTAAATATTTGGGTGTAAGATGAAACGGGTGAAAGATTTGAACGTACTATTTTCCTAAAGATAGAGACGCGCTAAGATTGCCTTCACGCTTCTCTAAAAATTCATTGTATCATCGTTGTTTTTTTTAACTCGTCCCGTAAGACTCAGAACTCTTAAGAACAGAACTTGCTGATGGCAAATCCCAGAGAAATATTATTATTATATTATAAAAAAACAGGCAACTCCCATCAGTCTTGGCTTGTACTTATTGTTTAGTAAGATTTTTGCATAATTTATATTGCTTAGGTACTGAAAGTTCTGATGGAATCATTATAATTACTATCAGGTGTGTATGTTAAGCTATGAACTAAGTCATTATTTTGTTTACTTACTATTTATTTCATTTTTGTTTTGGCAATTTAAAATTGTAGGTTCTTGAAATCCATATGCAGATTTTTTTTATCTACAAAACATACTGTACATTCTTGCGCAGAGAAAATACTGTCATTCATTCATACACATTTCATATATTGAGCTGCATCCGATTAGGCTGGAAGCCAACTCCAACGGGAAACCCCTAGGCAGGTGATGATTCTTCCGCAGATCCACATTGGCTAAAAATACTGTGAAAAATGCCTTTGATTACAAAATTAACATATGAAAATAAACATTGATTCCAAACACCGATTTTGCCAACGCTACTCAAAACCAACAATAATAATATATCAAAATATAAGATAATTCGGCTCTGATCAGCCACCGATAATGCGGACCGATACTGCCGCCTGTTTTGCTGACCGTACGCATATATTAACCTAATTGATTTACATACATATTGGACTATTATTTTTGCGCACCGTACGTGCTGCAGTAATTGTCGATTTAATTTTATCTGAAGCCAGGTGTTAAGAATTAATGTAGCAATTATCATTGGTGGGGATAAAAAATCGTAGAACACTATTTGTTCGAAAATATATAAATTATTACATAGCTTGTAGGATACAAATATAAAATTTAATATTTGAAGATATTCAATGAAATTATTTAAAAAAATATGTTTCGAAGTTAAACAGTCGTTTGAAACTGTAGGTTACATTTTGTGTCATGAAATCATGACTAGCAGACAACATATTGTTTAGGCACTGCACTGAAGAAATAAGCATGAACTTGACGGCAAAATATATAGAGATTAAAATAAATTTTTCCAAAAAAAAAAAAAAACAACCGACTTCAAAAAAACGCTAGAAAGTGAAAAATAACTTTAATTTCGGAAGTCGGTAAATGATAAATGATTTTATTTCTGTAAGTAGGTTTGTACAAACACTTTTACACGTCAATCATATTTTTTAAACTAGATGAGGTCGGCGTTTCCTATCTGACTACTCTGAGAAGAAAGGCCGAAACAAACTCATAGGTCACAGTCTCTTTTAAAGTCCAGACATAATCTTGGTCAGAGCATGTGAAGACCATGTGGATTGGTGTCTGAAATGGTCTTTTGAGGAAAGAACCACACAGGTTGAGTGGACCTGTCCATTCAGTGCACGCATGTATCAGTAATCATACGGCTCAACTCAGAACTTGAGGAGCTCAACGATTTGACGAACAATACCAAAGAAAGGACATTTGGGTAGGCCGTTAATCTGGCAGTACTCAAACTGCCAGATTAACATTAAAAACGAACTGAGAAAGAGACGAAACACAAAAACAAAAATACCACATAGTCCTCACATTCACAATAATTAAAACAAAAATAATATTATACTTCTCAAAGTAAATATTCATGTCAAAGTGTATATAATAATAATCAAATGTCAAAGAGCAAAACAAAGAAAAAACAACATTCAGTATGCAAAATTGGAGCAGGTCAATCCCAAGCTTTTTTGTCCTCAATATAATCTTTAACGGTATAAAAGGCTTTCAGGCACAACTTACGTTTGATGAATGATTTAAATTTATTGAGACTTAGATCTTGAACATGGCTTGGAAGTTTATTATAAAAGCGTATACATTGACATCTGAATGACCCACCTATTTTCTTGAGCCTTGTTGATGGTACAATAAATTTGTGTTTGTTCCTAGTATTTATACTATGGATATCACTGTATTTTTAAACAATTTAATATTTTTATGAGCATATAAAAGATTTTCATAAATATACTGTGAAGGCACAGTCATTACATTTATCTCCTTAAATTTATCTCTGAGAGAGTGTCTCGGACTTAATTTATAAATTGATCGGACAGCTCTTTTCTGCAAGACAAAAATAGTCTGAATGTCGGCGGCATTTCCCCACAATAGAATACCATACGACATTACACTATGAAAATAGCTAAAGTACACTAAGCGGGCTGTCTCTACATCAGTTAAATTACGAATTTTCCTAACAGCGTATGCTGCAGAACTTAGCTTTTTCGACAATTTAGCTATATGTGGGCCCCACTGAAGCTTGGCATCCAAAGTTAAGCCCAAGAATACAGTGCTATCTTCAGGATTCAATTCTTCGCCCTTTATCAACACATCAGTTTTCACCTGCTTAACGTGAGGTAGCGTAAACTTAATGCATTTGGTCTTTTTTTCATTAAGAAGCAAATTATTAGCATTGAACCAGTGAATTACTTTTGAGATTGCGCTATTTACATCGTCATTAACAAGTTGCTGACGTTTAAGTCTAAACAAAAGTGAAGTGTCATCCGCAAACAACACTATATCATGATTATCCTTTATGAGGTAAGGCAAGTCATTAATATAAATAAGAAACAAGAAAGGACCAAGAATTGAGCCCTGTGGGACTCCCATTGATACTACGGATCCCGGAGATCTTTTTCCGTTTACATCAACACACTGAATCCTATTACACAAGTATGAAATAAGAAGATCCAAAGCGGTGTTCCGGATCCCGTAGTGGCGGAGTTTCCTGATTAGAGTTTCATGAAGCACGTAATCGAAAGCTTTAGATAAATCGCAAAAGATGCCCAAGGCATCGTATTTATTTTCCCATGCATTGTAAATATGCCCTAAGAGTTCAACACCGGCATCGGTAGTTGAACGACCCCTTGTGAAATCGAACTGTTTGTTATGTAATAAATTATGTTTATTAAAAAATCTTTGCAGTTGGTCTAAAATTAATTTCTCAAAAATTTTACTAAAGGTAAGTAGGTAGTACTGAAATAGGTCTATAATTAGAGGGGTCTGATGTACTACCTGATTTAAACAAAGGTATTGTTTTACTATTCTTCATTAGGTCAGGAAACTCCCCGCAGTCTATACAATTATTAAATATAAGAGCTAAAGTAGGTGCTACAATGTCAATAATAGACTTAGCAACTTCTACAGAATTACCCCACAGATCTGCAGTCTTTTTTACATTTAAAGTGTGAAAAGTTTTAATTATATCTCTACAGCCAATATGTTCAAAATGAAATTCTGAATCACGAACATTAACATTTTCCTTAAGCAAAGACTCAGCAACAGAAGGTGATGAGTTTAGTGATAAACAGTTAGTGTTTTTTGTAGTTGAAACGGGAATATCTGTAAAGAAATTTTCAAAAGCCGCGGCGACTTGCGAGTCTGATGTGATTATGTTGTCATTGATAGACAGGCTGTAGTCAGTATTTCGGTTGCTAGACCTTCCCGTTTCACTATTAATAATTTTCCAAGTCGTTTTAATTACATTACTACTGTTTTTAATCTTTGAACTCAAATAACGCGACTTGGCCATCCAACAAACTTTTTTTAAATAATTTGGAATAATTCCTAACATATAAATTAAATTCAGCAGGGTGACTTTGGACATGTATTTTATTAATTTCTTGTCACCGCCTTCCGAAATTAAAGTTATTTTTCACTTCCTAGTGTTTTTTGGAAGTCGGTTGTTTATTTTTTGGAAAAAGTTTTTATTTTTCACTTTTTAGTTTTAGTACCCACTCCACACCAAGTCATCATCCTTGGGGTCAAAACAATGCATATTTTTGCGATAACAGCAATCGCGGTTGATTTGCTGTCATTTTTTGAAGAGTTCCGTTGTCAGTCTCCGAAACGCATCATCAGATCTATATGAAATTTAAATGGGACCATTTCGGAATAAGACCCTTTCTAGAAAAAATAATTTTGCAAATCGGTCTATATATATGACGGAGTTATGCCCGAATCTGCACCTTACTCCTAAGCTAAAGAGTTGTACCTTACGTCACCAGCTCAGCATTATGAAATGATGACCATACGTAAATGTCTCAATAGCATTAGAAAACATGGGAAAAACATTGTTAAAACCTATAAGATTTGAGGGTTGCCCTCGATTTCCCTGGGATTCCATCATCAGATCCTGACTTGGTGCCAATAGAACCACCTCAGGAGTATACTCTTTCAAATAAAAAAAGAATTTTGAGAATCGGTCCATAAATGGGGGAGAAATCGAGGAACATACATAAAAAAAGTTCGGTAGAACATATAACCTCCTCCTTTTTTGAAAGTCGTTAAAAAAAAGGGAAATGTTTAGATAAGAAGTCAAGAAGTCTTTAAATTTTTATGACGCTGATGAAATAAACATGAATTCTGTGAGACTTGTTCCTAAGACTAACTACGCGTCTTCACGAAGTTCGTCAACTTATCATGACGTTTTTAACTACTTTGCAGTTTCTATAAGAGATCAAATTGAGATGATCTGTACTGATTTTTTTTTACAAAGCGAGTAATGCTATGAAGACTAAATTATCTTCGAGAGTAAGACCAAGTTGATTGTGGAATGCAATAAAGTATGGAGTTTAAAAAAATGGCGGATGTGGCTGTTGCCTGATGCGGCCACAATCAATCAGCTATAAGCAGCTTGATCGATTCCATTAGAATCTATATTGTCAATCTGATGCTTTTGTGTATCGTGCACGCATCTGGTCAGACCGAACAGCAAAGTTATTAAGTATTCAACAACGTTCATTGCGTTATTTACGTTGTTGCGTAGACAAATTCTTCCATCATATGAAGCAATGTATTAGGGATATTCTTAAAAATCCTTCAGTTTGATACGCAATTGACGTGTTGTTGCAGATTCTTTTGTTTTGATTGATCTCCTCATGTATGGTATCTTTATAACACGTTTATACGCAGAACGCAGTTGCAGCCACGTACCTACAATATAATCCCTTGTTCGGTAAGGCTTCTTCCTAGTGGCCATCAGTGCGGCCATCTTCTAATCTTGTTGTGCATGCGCCGAGGTTTAGCTCAAACGTGCCGGTATTTATATTTATAAGTATACAGTTGTTGAAGGGCTTGTGGCTTAGTAATGACAGCCGCACGAGACGATCGATCAGGTTTAGCTATGCTTGACGCAGTCGGCCCTTGGATGGGTGACCGACCATCTTTACATACCAAGACCGCTCTGTGGCTCAGAAAGCTCTCACTCTCTCTCGGAAAGCACACTGGTCTGACGAACCAGTCTTACCAAAGGGCATTACCCAATAACTGGGTAGTGGAGGTCATATTGGCAATCGCTCCATGTAAAATACTGGTATTCAGCTGCATCGGGTTAGACTGGCAGCCAAATTCAACAAATTTAGGAAAAGGCGCAGCTGATGATAAATAGGTAGCGAGCTTATTGCGATGAACTGGGGACAAATTCACACTCCGGGCACTTTGCATGACCTGGGAGTTGCTTGCGACCACCAAATTCTTATAAGAGAAGAAATTAAGTGAAGTGTTTGGCTCAATGTAAAATGTAACTGCTTTGACCATTTAAAATTAAAAGCGTGATTTTACGAGCGTCCATAATAACATACTGCCACAGTAACGTACTACATAAGTATATGCTTGGTTAAATAAATTTAAACGTATGTAACACTTATAAATCTATTTCTGGGCGTGGGCAATACTCGCCAAAGATCAATGTCAGTTGGTTATGAATTGATTAAGTTATTTTGTAGTTATTGCCATATAATGTTAAGTACATATCTATATAATATATTTGGTTGATTTGTTTCGTCCGGCGCACCCTGTGCTATTTAGTAGCTTATTAGCCTCTCTAAAATTAGTTTTTTTTAAATGCAGATACTAATTTGCCAGGTGAAATGTCAAACTCAAATACGATAAAACAAACACACGAAGACTTTTACTGTCAGATAAAACGCATGGTCGTTGCGGGGGGCTCAGTAGCTGTGGTCTACCAGCCACAGATAAAAAACGAACATAACTAGCTTTGTAAGTTGCAGACTCGTTACTTTTGACCACATAACGCCGCGACTTTGTGCCCCGAAAGGTTAAGCAGAGGTGTAGTTAAAGTACACCCACATTTAAGTCCCGGCAAGCCCCTCATCCCGATCCCGCTCGTCCCTTGCTCCCTGCGTTCTCTTCGAGTGACGCCCAAGGCCGAGGTCCGTACCCTACAGGGGGGCCCTTGGCGTGTAGTCGCTAAGACTTAAGTATTTACGCCCTAGCTGGAGGCCTTAATTAATTAAGGTAGCTACAGGTAAGTCCGGTTAAGCAGCCGACAACCTCCTAGTTTGACCTAACCAGATGAAATTCCCGAAAAAAAAAGAGCAAGCCCATTGTACGGGATGCTACTGAGATAGTCAAGTGGCCCTAATGTGAGTATTATTTAACCATCTCGAACAAACGCTTCGAACGCGTTTGGCGCTCCGATTGGTCCGGCACCAATTCAGCCAAACGCGCTCGATGCGTTTGATCGAGATGGTTAAATTAAACTCACACTAAGGCCTCTGATATAAAAACCTCAATAACACTTTGCCCGATCCGGGAATCGAACCTAGGACCTCATGATCAGCAGTATCGCTTGCAACCACTAGACCAACGAGACAGTCGTCCAGTACTTTTGAGTTTATAATGAAATACCAACTTTAACTCTTGAATTAATGACATGTAATAACTTTCCATATTTTAAACGCGTTCAGACCCATAAAAGTGCGTGGACCCTTTTATTAAAAACAGTGCGTTACCCAATACCGAAAAGTTTAAGGAGTAGCTGTCAAACATTCTGACGACAAATATTGTTCTTGCAACTGAAATAAACAAATATTTGATACATGTCTAAGATAAACAGGTTCAATACGGTTCCCACCAGTGTGTCAGTACGTCTGTACAGTACGAAGCTGTCACAAGTCAAACAATCTGTGCACTGTCAATATTTAATGCTAATAAGCGCGGCTTTTATCTGCACATGTGTGAACGACCTTAGGGTTGTCGCGACACAAAGATTACTGTTATTTACAAAGTATGTATAAGACGCTGCACAAAATTATGGTACTTGACTGAAATCTTCAGAAGTAAATGCTTTGGTCTATCAGCACCTTTTGAGGAATCCCTCAATATCAGCTCTTTATATGCAAACGTAAACAAACGACTGGTGCTTACAGACGGCCACAAATGCCGATACTGTTTAAAAAATTGAAACTAATATCACGTTTCACGCCTTTCTTTTCTTCTGAACATGGCCATCTTTCGCATTGACATGTTGCTATTGTCATGTCGTATGTTGGGTGTATACTTTCAGTGTCATTATTACAGACAGCCAAATGTTATGTTATAAAATTGCAAACATCATCATCATCCTCTTGCCCTCATCCAAATTTATTTGGAGTGGGCGCAACGGGTTTTTTTCCACACTTCTCTATTAGGGACTACTCACACTTATTCAGCTCTGTTCAGCTTTTGTCCTTAGAAAACAACGACCATTATTCATCATCTCGGTAGTCACCCCCTTATATCCATATCATCTTTCACACAATTCATCGATCATTTCTTTGGTCTTCCCCTACTCTTATAGCCCACACACACACACATTCGTACAGATCGTGGTGCATAACGTGAACCAAAATAGCGGATTTTGGTTCAACTTACGTGCCGCGATCTGTTATTTATTTCCAAACTTCAGTATATGTTACATCAATGACTATGCTAGAAGGGGACCACATTATTTTTCCGTGCGAGGCAACGAGTGCACGCGCTCCTACGGTTGTTTGTCCGGTAGCCAAGTTGATTTAGGTTCAACTTACGTGCTGCGATCTATACTTAAAACTTCTTAGCTTCAATTCAGTCGTGTGCCACCCCTATGTCCACATGTCATTTGACGACAACGCACTGCATGTCGGTCAAGGCCGCCAACTGATTTTTATACAACCTGTCAAGTGCGAGCTGTTCCTTAAGTGCTCGTAATGTTACCAGCTTTTTATTTTTGCCCAGTTTTGACCTCGTGAGGCCTACCTTTGACATTACATGTACGATAAATAGTGAATACATGAATATTCATGTATTCGTTTTTAATTAAAATTGATCTCATTAAAATACGGTTTTTTAAGATTTGAACTTGAATTCAATATGCCTATATGATAGATTAATCTTAATGGATGTAATTAGTTGGTTGATGTTACTACTCGGTAGATAAGATATTTCGACAGAAAGTGTTTGCTCTATCATATTTACAGAATAAACCAATTCATTTCATGATCCGATTGTTAATTCGCTCTCGGTTTACTAACTTAAAACGACCTTTACATACGACATTCAAGTGACATGAAAACCGATGTTCACGTCATCATTTCAGCCGAAGACGTCCATTGCTGGATATGTCCAGTTTTTTTGGGGGGTTTGCCATAATCGCCATGTTTGGCAGGCGGATTTGCGTTAGCAATATGGTGGTAAAAGTAAAATGCATAGAGAACGCTGCTGCCCATTCTCTAGTAACCTTAGTCGCCTTCTACGACACCACGGGAAGTGATAGGATGGTGCTTTTCTTTATGCCCGGTACCACACGGAGAATTGTGTTTACGGATGTTTACGTATCATCCCTTAAAATTAGTCACATCATTCAGCACTTTATGAGCGAGATTTGACAAATCCCACATTCTAAGTTGTGACATTGACTCTGCAAGAGTTACATTGACACCTGTCAAATTACATATCGGATAAATGAACAACTTCATACCTAATGATGATGTCTGTGGCCTTATAATCTAGCGTACATTGGACTGGAACTGACTGGAACTAACTAGAACGTTTATAATTATGTAGGTACGCGTAACGATGCTAAATATTATGGAAAAACCCGTCTTTTTATGTATGAGCAGCTTAATTTGGGAACCAGCACCCTAATTGCGTAACTCACGATTGATCATAATTGGTTTCGTCTTCACAGTTAAACAATATTCATTGCGTTATTTATGTTGTCGAACAGACACATTTTTCGAACATATGAAGCAATGGTTTGACAATCCGTTTCAAAACGATACAGATTATGATGAATCGTGAGTTACGCAATTAGGGTGCAGAAATGGATTGAGTTAAAAAAGTGTGATGATCATTAGAGTTTTAAATGAATTTGTTTGCAAAGTTAGTTGCTGTTTCCTTGTCTAAGATTGTGTATGTGTTCTTGAGTTTTTGATCAATTTAAATCCAAAACTCGAACAATTAGCCGTATTTTTTACCGACTTCAAAAAGGAGGAGGTTCTCAATACGTCTATGTTTTAGTTTGCATGTTTGTTCCGCGATATCTCCAGCAATTGTGGATGGATTTTATTTTTGAAGTGAAAACTTCTTTAGGCGCGTTGAGCACTTTTTGGGTAAACAAAAATCATGGAAGTCGCGTCATCGTCACCGAACACTTCACTTTGTAGTGTTTCTTTATGAACGTTTCTCGTTTTTTCACGATGCGTAGAGAAAGACCATTAACACAAAACATAACAAGCTAGGGGAAAATATGCGTCACAACCATGCAAAACGGCCATCGCTCAGAATAAAGGCTCAGGCGCGACGCGAATCTACTTGGATTATTTTTTAAAACTTCATGGAAATTGTTCTGCAAGAGTCATGGCTCCCGCAGACATACTAGACGCGACAGCGCGACTCGTACTTAATGGAACAATGTCTATCAAATTGCCTAGCAAGAGTCACGTTTACTTGCCATCAGATAGGATGCCAGCTTGCTGGACATTCAGGAAGCTCTTCGTATTCGTATTTTGTTTATCTAATTAAAATCATTATAGTTTATAACATCCAATATTATTGTTAATGCGGATATCATTAGCATCAGCCGACGTGTTTCCCGATTTTAAACAAATGTAACATCACGCCTGTATTCCCCGAAGGCTTCATCAGACATCCAGATTTCGCTGGTAAGGTTTATGTCCGGGGCGAGCCTAACGCCATTAACCGGGTACAAGTCCAGACCGGGGCTGCTACGGAGAAATGACACTTTTCCAGACCTGGGAATCGAATCCCCCTCATGCTCAGAAGTAATTATTGCTACCACTAGACCAGCGAGGCGTGTAGATGCGGATATCGTTAGCATCAACCCACGTGTTTCCCGACTTAATTATGTATTAGGTACCTTTGTAAATTATGTTATGTTGTGATGAACTACCGTAGCGTGTCATTATGGAAATTTTTATCTTAATTTTGAGCATAATTTTGTTTACAAGTAATAATTTATACTTAATACACTATTAATGAAGCTAAAAGTTTGCTAATTTGACCGCACTATTCTCTGGAATTACCGGTCGGCATTTGAAAAAAAAAAAATTGCCTTTGATAGTCCAATTCTTGAGGACAGCTCTTGCTTATTTAATATTACACTAAGAATCTTAGGAACTGAGCAGGAAAAAACTCATAAAGAACGCTAAACGAAAACGAAGTGGTAGCACGGGTGCGGATACTTTCACGCAAATGAAGTTGAGTTTATGTTGGAATTGCTTGCAAAATGTAGTGTACTCTTTTTTTTTTTTTTTTTTTTTTTTGGTTGGGAAATCATCAAATAACTTCTCCCGCTCTGGGTGGAGCAGGAGGGCGTGTCAGACTTTTACTGACTAAAACCCACCCGTGTTCCTTCAGTAGCCCTTAAGCCAGGGGCTGTGGTGTCTCTTTCGAACAAACCCGCACCCCTGGCAGGCATCGACCCTTGCGGGTCCCATCACTATTTGTGCTGACATCTCTTTGAGGCGCGCGTGGAACACAACGCGCCGTCGACTTGGGCTTGGTCCTTACCGGACAGCGAGCTACCCATTACTCGCCGTCCGCAAGCCCATTACACCTTATGTTATGTGATAAAATAGTTAAGTGGAAAAAGCCTGTCTCGTTGGTCTAATGCTCGCAAGCGCTACTACTGAGCAGAAGGTCTTGGATTCGTTTCTCGGGTCCAGCAGAGTGTTATTGAGTTTTTGCATTAGGTTCCCCTCTTGCGACATCATATCAGCCGGAAGATGTTCACTGCTGGACATAGGCCTCCCCCAGGCTCCTCCACTTCGACCGATCTTGTGCTTCCCACATCCAGCGCATACCCGCGGCCTTCACAAGGTCATCGGTCCACCGTGTGGCCTTCCCACTCTACGTCTTCCAGTACGCGGTCGCCACTCCAGAACCTTTCGGCCCCATCGGCCATCTGTTCTGCGAGAAATGTGCCCTGCCCACTGCCACTTAAGTTTGGCAATTCTTCAGGCTATGTCGGTTGCCTTGGTTCTCCTGCGGATCTCTTCATTTCTGATTCGATCGCGTAGGGAAACTCCGAGCATAGCCCTCTCCATTGCCCTTTGGGTGACTTTAAGCCTTCTGATAAGGCCCATTGTGAGCGACCACGTCTCTGTACCATAGGTCATCACTGGCAACACACACTGGTCAAAGACTTTCGTTTTGAGACACTATGGTATTTGGGACGAGAAGATATTGCGAAGCCTCTCGAACGCTGCCCAGCCGAGTCGGATTCGACGATTGACCTCTTTCTAGAAGTTGGACTTACCTAACTGGACAGTCTGTCCTAGGTAAACGTACTCGTCCACAACTTCGAGTGTAGCGCCTCCGATCGTCATGGGAGTGGGTGTTACATGGGCATTCGTCATGGGTCTTAGAAATAACTGGGTAAATGATGGTGTACCTACTACATATTATGAACCTCAACCTCCGCCTTTTTCATGCTATACGTACCTAACATAATATCACGCCTGTACTTCCGGAAGGGTTAGGCAGAGGTGGATCTATTTCAATACTTTTACATTGTCAAACTTAATGTACAGAGGCCAGCACATCAAGCTACCCCAATCTGTCAAATTTCTTTGATAGTTTTTCAACTTTATAACAAAGGAATAAGGTATGAACCTTCCAAATTTTCCCAATTGAACATGAGTTCAGTTGGGAAAATTTGACAGTTTGGGATAGGTTGACCTGCTGGCGTCTGTACCTGGATTACAAGTAAATGATGTGGTATCCTATAATTGAAAGCGCACACTAAATTTGCGCTACGTAAACTTGCATATAATTGTGTAGCCTCTGTTGAAGATCCAATGAATAAAAAAATATATTACACCCACATTTTGTCAATTGGCCACTTGACGGGTTATGGACCAACCGGAGACCAATCCCTACTTCCCTATACTGCCCGACCCGGGAATTGAGCCCCAATACTTCATGCTCAACAGTAGCGCTTGCCACCACTACACTAACGAGGCAGTAATATAATACAGTTGTGATGCTATGTGATAGAATAGTTAATTAAGTAAACACGTACTCATCAAGGTCAAGTGCATTTACAAAGTGGAGCAATAACCATCCGGATAATTGAATGTTTCACAAATCATTCTGCAATGTATTTGTATACAGAAGCTATTTATATTGAAGCGTTGACAAGTTGTAGTTAGAGAACTAACAATGGAAATGTTGCAATTAGGTACAAGAAAATAATCATTATAGAAATCTAACAGACATCGTCCTAGCCTTTTTCATGTAGGTCTGTTGAAGTATGGGCGACCCGAATACGGAGCTCACTAGCTAGGGTGGTAGAAGTTATCTAAAGACTGTAAGAATCCGGAAAAAAAAAACAAACTATAGTAAATGTGTTTGTTTGCTGAAGAGAAAGTGGTTAATTAAGATTTTACTAATGGCATGGGTAGCTCTAGGCAGCAGACTGACATCCTCAGCCTACAGAAGTCCACTGCGGGACATAGACATAGCACGACATTCAACTCGATTATTGGCAACTCTCATCCAGCTGCTTCCAGCTACACTACGAAGATCGTCGCTCCACCTAGCCTGAGGGTTTTACCATGCGTTTGCCGATTAGCGGTCTCCACTTAAGAACACGTCTACAATATCGGTAATTGGTTCTACGGTTAATGTCCATGCCCATAGCCACTTCAGCTTGCTTATTCTATGAGCTATAACTATGACAACTTTAGTCCTCTGTCAGATTACTTAATTCCGGATTCTATCTCTCAGAGATTCCAAGCATAGCGCCTTCCATAGGTCGCTGAGCGACTTTGAATTTATGAACCAGCCGCACCGTGAGTGTCCAAGTTTCGGCACTGTAAGTCATAACAGGCAGGATGCACTGATTGAAGACTTTAGTCTTTAGGCTCAGCGGAATACTAGGCAGCAGCCGCGTCCAGCAGGGTACTTGTATAACACACAATTGCAAAGTCTTTCATTTTGTTAATTCAATAACATTCATTGCGGTATTTATGTGTATGTCGAACAGATTAATGTTAGGATATGAAGCAATGGAATAGGAATTTGAATCATGAAAGAAAGTCTGAAGTGTTCGTTCGGCACACCCGCACCCGAATTGCGCTAATTGGGGTGCGGGTGTACCGGCTGAACATTTCTTATTCTTTTGAAAGTTTGTTTAATGCGTTAGTAATCTGTCGAGAAATCCAACTTACATAGGTACAGTCCTCGAGTCAAGCAATGAAGTAGATTTCTTAAGAAACTCGTAGTACATACATTTGTATACCTTTGTAAGTTATATTATACTAGCTTTTTCCAGCAGCTTCGCCCGCGCTTAGGTCGGTGTATTATACATAAAAACCTTCCTCTTGAATCACTCTGTCTATTGATGAAAACCGCATTAAAATACGTGGCGTAGTTTGAAAGATCTACACGAAAAGCGACTTTGTTTTTATTCTATTTAAAATCAAAATAAAAAGTCATTTATTCAAATAAGGCTGAGAATCAGCACTTTTCGAACGTCAAAATACATAAGACAGTCCCCCAAAAACGCCCACCCTTCGACACTTCCTAGTGCTTTAGCTGGGAAGAAGAAGTGGCGCAACAAACTCCCCAGCAGCACAGCTGTCTGTTTAGTCGGATGGACTTGATTCTATACATACATACATAAGGATGTCATACTTATCTATTTTATTGTGTGCGTTACCCAGGCAAAATGTTTTGCTTTAGAGAGATGAGACTTAAACAAATAATTAGTGTATCATGAGGAGCAATTTGTTTACTAATAGCAAAATTTGTTTGAATTGTAGTTTTTAAGTTATTTAAGAAAAACAAATTTTGCTGGAGTAACGTTTGAAACGTTACCCAGGCAAAATCGTCTTTCAAAAATTAGTTTCAGCACGGAACCAAATACATGAATAGATAGCTTTTGTTGAGTAGTAAATGTTTATAAATAGCAAAATTTGTGTGTGGTATAGTTCTTTAGTTATTTAAGATTTTGCTGCGGTAACGTTTTGGGATTTCCCAGATCTCGAAAACGGCTCAACGCAGAAGTTTGAAAAAAATACCAATAAAAGACCTCAATTTGTTTAAATTTGTTTAATCATTAGTTTTTGATTTGGTTGACGTAAACCAATGTAATTAAATGGTTTCAAAAATCAGAAGAAGCGGGTTTACATGTAAACCAATACACTTATAACCAAATAAACAGCTGTAAAAAATACCCGTGGTTCGACGCTTGTTTACAGCAGACATTTTAGATTTCATACTTTACACGTTAAGAAGATAAAAACAAATTTGATTTATTTTAGACTGGTCGTACTTTAGCGATCGAATACGCAGTTCCCATAACATTAAGAAACATGGCATACTTTAAACAAATTAAAATGATTCATGAAAATTCTTTCCTGTTAATTTCAGCCTTGAATTACGGCTCTAATGAAAGTTATCTCAAAAACAAGAATATGTCAGCAATTCTCTAATAAGCCGACCAAATTGAAAAGGTCACGTAAAAGCGACTGCACCGTACGTACGGGTAATCTTCGCAAATTAGCAGCTTGGTAACCGATGTTTTGTACAGTTAAGCAGAAAAACGTTATTCGTGAAGCCGATTTTTTAATATTTTTTAAGTGCAGTACCATATTACACAATTTTTACTAGTTAATAAAAGTGTAATATCATAGTGTATAATTTATAGTGTGATTTAAAACAATACAAACATATATACATGTAGCTATATTTTTAGTACTTAATTTGTTGTTTCTGTTAAACCAAATGTTTTATTTTGATACCACAACGCAAAGCCACGCTAAAAACGTTTTAACGTTCTTGATGCTAGTCAGAGCAGCGCGCATCGCTGTGTGCAATGCAACGCAACAGCTATATGCCTTGTCTTACTTACTCTTTAGCTGTGAGTAGTTGAGTACGCTCTATCTATGGGTACGCTAGCTCCGACCGAACCAATGAAACAATCAGTCGTGAACCAAGTGTTTTGGAGAGAAGTGCTTGTGGTTTATGTGTGTGTGTACGACGACGTCTTTGAACGATGTGAGTATTAAATGTTTTTATTTTACAGTACAGTTGTGTTTCAGTATAAAATAGTCATTCAGCGTATATTAATGTACGCTTTTTGGTGTGAATCAGAATAAAGAAAACTCGTCAAATGTGACCCAAAACACAATTAGCCCCGGCACAAAAAAAAACTTTGCCATTTTCTTCATTACAATTAGGAAAATATAGTATATAGTTTTTTTATCATTTCAATGGCTATCATGGAAATATTGAACCAGAATATCGCGCAAAATATGAAATATTATTGTTTTACGACAGACTCATCTCTTTATTGCTTAAAACTGTGTGTGTGATTATTGGCTAAAATAACAACGTGGCGGTCTCAGTGGTAGGCTTTAACTTTTAATTATTCTATACCTACGCCATGCTAGGCAATCGCGTTGTGATATTGCTCTTAGACTTAACGTAAACAAAACAAAAAGGATACAGTTTTTATACGTTTAAGCTATACTGTCATAAAGTTTCAAGCGCTTTAACGAATCTAGTATTATTCTCAATTATATTGAAGTGTGTTTGACAAGTCCGGTGAGTATTCGGTAATGATAGTTTATGAAACTTGTATAATGAGGGGTATTATACACGAGTGTTACAATACCTAGTTAGATATGTGCTGTTTCATACACGGTACTTTATATACACATTAATTGCAATCAGATCACACGAAATTCAGTATACGTACAACAAAGCGTAGGAATGGCGCCACGCCTAACAAAACCCAGCTCATCACTGCGCAAGCGCTTAAGCGGTTTATCTTTAGCCATCTTGGATTTTTTACGGCATTTATCGCATATTGGTAATTGGCGATCCCAACCTTAAAAACGACACCCTTTTTAATCTGCTAAAATGTCCTTTCGCGCAATATCTTGAGAAGACTGAAGGTACTGTACACCTACAGTCTTTTTACTGAAGTGTGCATTCGCAAATGTCTTTATGCGCAAGTATCCATTCGTGCGAATGTCTTTCTGCGCAAATGGCGAGACAAGTGTACTAGATTTTTAAAATGATAGGTAATGAAAATATTAATGTAAATGTGATGTGTGCCTTGCTTTTTTTTCAGGTAGTTGCACTTCATGGCTTCGGGAGCAGAATGTGCAAGCCTCAACTCACACCGTTGTTTATGTCAGTTCATTTTATATTCGGAAAATCACACATACCAGTGAAGTACCAGCAGGTACAATAAAATGGCAGGCCGAAAAGTAAAAGTGCCCCTTGACGACCTAAGAGTTGTGTTCTCCAAATATAAAGATATATTTAATGTTTCTATTCCCCCAATCTCAAATGAAGTTTATGACCACATACAACAAGAACTGCGTATTCAGTTTAATCACGAAGTCAGCAAAGCAGCCCTGCAAATATCTGCGAAGAGAAATAAAGTTTTATTTTTTAATTCTCGCGGAGATTGTGAAGATAATCGAACACAATTGCATGCAGTTGTAGAAGCTCCTTCTGATTTAACAGTTTCTTTTGAAATGAGTAAATATGACTACTATAAAATTGCGCCTATTGAATCCCACCATCTCGCACAAAATAAGTGGACCAACGAAATGCAAGATCATATATTTTTTTAAACCGATTTAGAATGCACATTCTCGTTTAAAAACAATTACGTGCCTACTGATCTCAAAAATAACGACATCACATGTACAGGAAGTTGTACGCAATGCAAAGCTAGTCTGTTCTTGACAATATCCCCCGAAACAGCTGATAATTCTTATAAAGTAACGCTTATTCTTACAAATTTGAAAAAAGGCTTTCGGCATGACCCTCGAATTAAAAATAAATTAACTTCACACCGGGTTAATCTGCACAAAGAAAAACTTAAAAACATTAAGGCTTTAAGGGTACGAAATTCAACGGCCGATGAAGTTATGAGCATGGATAATCCAAAAGAACCGCCAACTTTGCCTAAATTATTAAATTTGAGGAAATACCGGCATGAAGCTAGAAGCGCTCTTCAGTTTGATAAAAATATTATTTTATCACTGTATGCCATGACCTGTAGCCCACCGTATGACAGTTTCATAAAAAAAATGTCTCTTGTTCCATTTATATTGTATTTTTGGGACTACTGAGCAAAGTATATATTACGATGACATCTTGGAAGACAAATATAAAATCCTGTCTATTGATGCCACTGGATCTTTATTTAAACCAATAAAGCCACCCGAAGCAAACGATTTTTTAAAATATAAAAATCCCAAACATGTTTTCTTATATGCCATCGTAGCATATACCTTGGGTGCTAGTGTTCCAATTTGTTATATGTGCTCTGACTCACACACAACAGAAACAATAGCCACATGGCTAAGCACATGGTTAAACAGAAGAGTCCTTCCAAATGAAATAATTTGTGATGATTCTTCTGCTTTAATAGCGGCCATAACGAAAACTTTTTTGAAAACGGACTTGAATAACTATTTAAGACAATGTTTTGCAATAGTTGAGGAAAAAAAAGGCAAGATACCTGCTTGTTACATCAGACTTGATAAGTCTCATTTTTTTTAAAAACTGTATACACAAAGTTGTTTTGACAAGACTTCTGAAACATGCAAATATTTTTATATCAATTGCATCAAATTGATACTACAATCACGAAGCTATGACGAAGTAAAACTAATTATTAAAGATGTAATCACACTTTCTCTTCATGAATATATAAGTACCGATCTTGATTATACGGCATCGAAATGTGAACAAGCATTGAAACGATTGAGCGACCAAATAAAAACATATCTAAGACACACAGACGAAATTGAAAAGAATGAAAGAGAGGACAGTTCTGAAGAAATATATTTTGTAACAGAAGATGAAGAGAGTGAGCAACACGGTGGCCCTATGCCTTTGATAAAATATTATGATGACATTATGAATACAGAACTATTATATTTACAGTTAATTGAATCTACACCAATGAAAAATGCTTTTTTTTTGCCGGAAATTAACAACACTCTTAAAAGACTTTTGAAAAAATTACCTTTGTGGGGCAATATTATGACTGATTATTTTCCTGGAGCCAAAGACTATGCCAGCAGCTCAAATGTAGAAAATCATTTTAAGGACATCAAAACTATATATTTTGAGACCAAAGTTGAACGCGTCCGGTTAGACGAATTTCTTATACAACATTATAGTTTTATTAACGGAACCATAAAATTAAGCTCTAGTCAAATTTTACACGAGAATACTAAGAACAAAGAAGAACAGGCCTTAAAACTAAGAAACAAAAAGGAAAAACGCAAAACAAATTATGAGTATTTCTCACGAAAAATAGTAAAAATTAGAGACAAACACGAACAAAAACGAGATTCATTCTCAGCAGAGTTAATTATATCTGATTCTGCACCGAAGTCAGTTGAAAAAGAAGAAGAAGAAGAGAACCTAACTGATACGTCAGATTTTGATATTCAATCAATTTTTCAAAATAAACCTATAGAAGTTGAAAACTGGCGGGGACTTACCATACCCACTCCTAAATCAAAAAAAGCTACCTCCATATACATATTACAGAATGGTAACGTCGCATATTCTTATGTACACCAAAACAGGGTACTTATAACAAACACTTGTGCTTTTGATTCCCTCGCGCAAGCATTCGGTGTAGCTTATCAAGACAGGCCTGCTTTCAGAGAAAAGTTAAATAGTGCTAGCGATGGTTTAACAACATTCATAAAAGTATTATCTAATACGAGAAAAACTTGCAAAAGATTATATGAACTTCGTGACAAACTATTGATTGACCTTTTTGATAAAACAAAGTCACAGCAAAATATTATCAGTTGTGAATGTAATATAACAATGATTTTAGAACAGGTTTTCATGAGCAACATATACTTTTCTGCCACCAGACAGAGGTGTTGCTCAAATGACACATGCTCAAATGCATTACAACCAAAGAAAATTGATTGTAAATATATATCTTTAAATATAAATATTATAACACAAAAGGGTATTGACTTCTTGGAAGAATCTGCCACATCGTGTATTAATAATGATAATGTTTCACTGTGTCCTGTATGCGAGACAGGAAATGTATATTTTACATATGAATTAAAACCATTACTTTTCTTCGAACTACATGACATGTCTGTTAACCTGAATGATATACCCATTAATATAGAGTTAAATGGCCAACAGTATATGATTTTGGCAGTAATTGATTTTGACCCACCATCAAGTTCCACATTGATTGGACATTACAGAGCATACTGTTACAGAACGAAAACTCAACAATATGAATGTTACGATGATCTGTACTGTAAACTACAGAAATGCAAAAACTCCATAATGCCACATTTGATTATATATTCATTAGTGTAGGTAATTAAAACGTTAGAGACTGGAAGCATAAAACACATAATTTTATACGGTCCCAATGACCACACAAATTTTATTGAATTAGGTACGAATCTGTGATTATGAGTGATATTAGTAGTTATTAATGATAAAAACTGTACTGTTTCCTATATTTTTAAATAGGTACATAAGTGTAAAAGTTGTTTATTTTTTATATAATTGTTGGAAGATTTTTATTATATTGTTGTTTTCTCATTTCCCTCATAAGGGCAAGAAATATAGGCAAGCCGATAATACATATTTTGTAAAAAAAAACATTAAATGTGCTTTGCACATTACACACACAACGCCGACTCAATTCCAACTCAAGTCACACTGTGGTATTGAAATATGAGCTTTATGTCGTGTTACTTAGAGTGGATATTTCAACATTAAGTTAAAAGAAGGTTACGACGCTTTGACAATGATTGGTTCACGGGTTATCCACCTGTGGCAGTCACATGTAATGTTAAAATATTCACTCTAAGTAACACGTAACAAAACTCATATTAAAATGCCATACTGTGAGTCGAGGTGAAATGGAGTCCACCTATCAACCTACGTTATTAGTACCTCCTAAGGAAAATTGTACAAACTATTAATGTATCCAAATATTAAAATTAAGTAAGTAGGTTATAACTTATCTGTGATTTTTCTCTAAAAATGTTGATGCTAAGGCAAAGCAATACATATAATTTGTATGAGACTGATTTTTTAAATAAAAATAATGAATCTTAACCATTTTATTATTTTAACTAACCTGACCAGAAAACTTTTGTATTCAACTGTACTAACAAAACATCTATATTATCCTGTTCATTTCAGATGGTTGCGCTTATGTATGGTGCGGTCGCTTTTATGTGACCTTTTCAATTTGGTCGGCTCATTAGAGAATTGCTGACATAATCTTGTTTTTGAGATAACTTTCATTAGAGCCGTAATTCAAAGCTGCAATTAACAGGAAGGAATTTTCAGGAATCATTTTAATTTGTTTAAAGTATGCCATGTTTCTTAATGTTATGGGAACTGCGTATTTGATCGCTAAAGTACGACCAGTCTAAAATAAATCAAATTTGTTTTTATCTTCTTAATGTGTAAAGTATGAAATCTAATATTTCTGATGTAAACAAGCGTCGAACCACGGGTATTTTTTACAGCTGTTTATTTGGTTATAAGTGTATTGGTTTACATGTAAACCCGCTTCTTCTGATTTTTGAAACCATTTAATTACATTGGTTTACGTCAACCAAATCAAAAACTAATGATTAAACAAATTTAAACAAATTGAGGTCTTTTATTGGTATTTTTTTCAAACTTCTGCGTTGAGCCGTTTTCGAGATCTGGGAAATCCCAAAACGTTACCGCAGCAAAATCTTAAATAACTAAAGAACTATACCACACACAAATTTTGCTATTTATAAACATTTACTACTCAACAAAAGCTATCTATTCATGTATTTGGTTCCGTGCTGAAACTAATTTTTGAAAGACGATTTTGCCTGGGTAACGTTTCAAACGTTACTCCAGCAAAATTTGTTTTTCTTAAATAACTTAAAAACTACAATTCAAACAAATTTTGCTATTAGTAAACAAATTGCTCCTCATGATACACTAATTATTTGTTTAAGTCTCATCTCTCTAAAGCAAAACATTTTGCCTGGGTAACGCACACTATTTTATTGTGTGTACAAATATAACAAAAACGATTAATTCCCAATTTGTTAAGAAGTGTTAAGTTAACAACGTCGTCATCGTTTAGAAATTAAACTTGAGCATAAGAGTAACTTTCTCTTTAACCGCTGTTTACGTTATAGTGAGCGTAGTGACTCACTGTGATAGTTAACATTATCTCTGTTCACTCAAAGAACTAATTCAAGTTTGTGTGAATGTTTATTTATGTTATAATTTATTCCGGTTTTCCTGGTAATAAACCAGCAGGCTTAGCACGATGCTTTCTATTTCTACTCTACCGTAGAATATAAATAGCTGGTCTACATTTTTCGGTACAAAACTATCAACTGTCTACACGGAAACGTCATTTTTGGCTACTCTTCCGTCGACAAACGCCTCTCTACGGTTTACGTGTTTCTTTTTTTTTGGGTGGGAAATCATCAAATAAGTTCTCCCGCTCTGGGTGGAGCAGGAGGGCGTGTCAGACTTTTACTGACTAAAACCCACCCGTGTCCCTTCAGTAGCCCGTATGCCAGGGGCTGTGGTATCTCTTTCGAACAATCCCGCACCCCTGGCAGGCATCGGCCCTTGCAGGCCCCATCATTTTTTGTGCTGACATCTCTTTGAGGCGCGCGTGCAACACAACGCGCTGTCGACTTGGGCTTGGTCCTTACCGGACAGCGAGCTACCCATTACTCGCCGTCCGCCAGCTCATGCCTACGGTGGCTGGAAATCGGCCTGGGATTCCCGAAGACCCAGGGCGTCTCCGTATCCTGCGACGGCTAGGGTCGCGAGGGTGCATATGCTGCCTCTCCCTCACGTGCGCCGCCTCCCTCTTCGTGAGCATCACTGCTTCACTGAAGGAGGTGACGGCTACCCATGCACGCTCGCTCCGTACCATGGCCTGGACCAGGGCTGGACGCGAGAGATCGCCGCCGCCGATCACCTCCACGAGGACACGGTGGTACTCCGCCCAAGCCGGGCAGACCGCCACCGTGTGCTCCACCGTGTCCTCGGGGCGATCTTCGCAGTGGAAACACCCGGGCGTTTCCTCCCGCCCTATCCGAAACAGGAACCTCCCGAAACAACCGTGTCCGGTGAGGACCTGCGTCAGGCGGCGTCTGCCTCGCCGGAGATCGTGCGATATCCTCGGATCATCCGGATGGCCATGACCCTATGGGACGCCCTCAACCGGCGAGCTGGTTGGCGCCTCAATGTAGGCGCCCACACCGGCGCCCCGTATAGGGCCATGGACCGCACGATCCCCGCGTAGAGCCCCCGGCAGGAGGCACGGTTCACGTGCTAAGCCTGCAGGAAAACTAATTTTAATGACTGATAGCTAGCACTTAAATCTTTTAGTTTTAATTCCAGATATTCTACAAATGATTAAATTTTTTGTAATTGTTTATGGATTTCGTTTGTGGAGATAAATTAACAAAATCAAAATCAAAAGTCATTTATTCAAACTATTCTGACAGTCAGCACTTTTCGAACGTCAAAATTACATAAGACAGTCCCCCAAAAACGCACACCCTTCGACACTTCGACGAACGAATTAACGATTGATTTATTTGATTAACTTTCATGTCAGGTTCCAAGACAGTTCAATCATTAGAAAAGCGGAGAAAACAGAAACTGTCTTTGGATGACGCGACGGACGCAATGCAATGACACATTAGAACTCAACGCTCTAACTGCAAATAATGTTGTTTTCAGGTGGGTGGACTTTTTGACAGGAAAATTTCACTAAACCATGAACTGTTTCATAAGAAGCTGTACAATCTCTTTGGACGCCACAGATACGTTTCTAAGAAAACTACCACGCAATTCAAAACATATGTTGTGGGCAACATTACATAGTAGCTTTTTATTACACACAAGAATCGTTGCAATGAGAAGGACAAAAACCTTTCTTTAATTCCTAGAACTTAGTGTGTGAACCTGTATGAGTGACGGATCATTTCACAACTCCAGCTAAGAGTTAGACCGGTTCTGCCTAGTCAGACTTGTGAACTAAATTATTAGTAATCAGTGTATGGGACAGTGGCTCTCAAGAGTCTAGAACTTCAAGTTGGTGGAGCTTCGACTATCTTCACAGTACATAATGAGGGAATTAGTAAGATATATTTACTGTTTTACTGTCCACCTCGTTGGTATATTGGTTGCAAGCGCTACTGCTGACCATGAAGTTTTGGGTTCGATTCCCAGGTCGGGCAAAGTGCTATTGGCTTTTTCATCTGGAATTTCTCAGTAGTAGCCCGGAGTCTGGATTTGTGCCCGGTTGTTGGCAATAGGCTCGCTCCTATTACATGGGACTTAAACATAAGTGGCGAAATATGGGTGTACTTTAAGTATACCTCTGCCCAACCCTTCGGGGAAACAAGGCGTGATGTTATGTTCTACTTACTGTTTTCAAAGTGAATACTATAACAGATTTTATTTTAGCTGAGCGCCTAATTTCAGACTACTTCTCTTGTCTGATCTCCGTCTGAATCTTCTTTTCTTTGTAAGAAGCTTTGTCTTGCGAAGAGATCTTTAATGCATATCCTTATGTCATCATCATCACCATTTCAGCCGAAAGACGTCAACCGATAGACATAGGCGTCCCCTTAGCTCCGCCACTTCGACCGGTACGAATCAAAGATATCGCTTTTTATTTGACACTAGCAGCGCTTCGCGGTTTTACCCGCGTAGTTATCGTTCCCGTGGGAATACGAGGATAAAATATAGCCTGTCACCCGGGGATAGTGTAGCTTCCCATCAGTGAAATAATTTTTCCAATCGGTTTAGTAGTTTCGGAGCCTATTCAATGCAAACAAAATCATCTTTGGAAGCAGTAAAGTACCACCACTACGTGACACTTTGATAAGTCTCTTTCTCTAAGCACTTTGTTTACAAGTAGGTACGTGTAAAGCTTTTAAAAAAGTTTGACCACCTTTGTCAGTAGGTATGGTACCAGTATGTAGTGTTGTATGAGATTATTATGTGCCACGAATTACGTAACCAGTGTAGTGCCCTCATAACCGCACGTGTGTGCCGCGCTTAATGTATTTAGTCCACATTTAAATAGGGCTGTACTTTTCGGATAAGTTGTCGTTAACATTTCTATAGAGGTGCATTAGCCTTCAGTAGTGACAACATTTTCTTCAATTATGTGAGAGCAGAAGGCTCGTTAACTTGAAGGCATGAAATAGTTGTGGATACCGACCGACGAAAAGTTTAAACAGTGTGATAAGGTTTTTTTTTTAATTAACTGACTAAAAATCTTTGAATTGTGTTCTCAATCTATGGTAACACGTTAAGCGTCGATGTTCCTACAACCTTGTACATAGGAATATATGAGCGTGTAATGCAGTTCTGCTGCTGTCTTAAAAGCTTTTGTGTTAGTTCAATCAATAATCACTTTTGCTCAATAGCACTCTTTCCCATGACGCCTGTATGATGTATGGGAGTTGTTCCAACGATTTCATCACATAACATCACGGTTCTAATCGCTGATGGATTAGGCAAAGTTGTACCTGTTGTATATCCATATTTTGTCAGTCATGTTTAAGTGGTAGGTCATAGGAGGTGAGCCTATTGCCATTATCCGGATAAAAAATCAGACTCCGAGCTGCTACTGACAAATTCCTGGTGGAAAAACCTACAATAACACTTTGGCTGACCTGGGAATCGAAGCCTCATGCGCCACAATAGCGTTTGTGAAAACTTGCCGCACGATTATTCCGTTCTTATCCTAATTTGACTGAGGTCGCAGCTTCTTTAACTTGATGCGGTTATCTCCTTCTGCGAGAACGTCATGTCGCAGGAGGCATCGGAAAGGGAGAGGGAGACTTCGAGTGCTCTTCCGGCAAGCAGCGGGCGTACTGAGCGTCGGCAGAGGGCAGATAATGCCCTCACTCGCCCCCCTAAATGGGTCCAGGAACGGCGTCTACCGCCCCCTATGACCTAAGGATCCGAGGTGATGGCACGTAATGTTCCACGCGCGCTCCTATTAGACGTCGCGGGGGAGTCAAACACGTCACTTCTCCGACCAGACGGGGCCCGCAGAGGCGCCAGTCAGGAGCTGGATGGAAGAGTGCTTAAGTGTCCCCATAGACCCCGGTGCAATTGTGCGAGGGGAACATGGGGTGGTTTCAGTCAGTACAAGTCTGACAAACCGTCCGCCCCAGGGCGAGGACATCCGTGAGGATTTCCGCCCCGTTTCCAAAAAAAACCTTCGGCACCTTCCACGCAATCCATCTATCTTTATTTCGATGAATTAATAATGATTTATGTAGATTTCCGTACATCCCTAGAAACCAGTCCGCCAGACATTAGCATACAATAGTGTGTTCACAGCGTTATTTATTTAGTTCTGTCTCGAATTAGTCACATCCAAATCTACTAGACTAATTAGTTTATAGTAATTACGACATGACTTAGTTTTTTGGAGAATTATCTTTTAACGAGTTGGTACGGGCCATTATTATTTGTAAGTTAATATTTTTATTTAGATAATATATATTTTTCTGTGCAGTAGGTGATTCTGTGATATCCATCTAGTTTCGTAAAATGAATATGATACTCAAGTTTGTGTCAAAAATTAGGTTACTATATTCATGAATGTAAAAGAGAGGTTTGTGGCTAAGTAATAACAGCTGTATGGGTCGATCTATTAGGCAAAGCTGCGCTTGCCGCGGTTGGTTCGTGGATGGGTGACCATTTTTACATATTAAGACACCTCCTTGCCTTGGACAGCACGTCTAGTGGTCAATGTAGTCAATTTCTAGCATCAGGTGGTAGCTTATTTTGACTGAATAAATCGACTGTTGTGGGTATAATTCAATATTGATGTACTGTCTTCAAAAGAGATTAGTAAACAGGTTCGTATGTGTAGTTGAGTTTTAGTAAGAAATCGACGGAAGTTTTCGAATGAAATTTAATAAACTTTTTACTCAGCAGTGGGACAGCGTAAAACAGGCTAACAAGCTAATTAAAAAAATAAAATACCATCGATTTCTTACTAAACTTAGTTAGTTATCTCTTCTGGTGACCGTACTTAACATTATAAACTAAAATAAGGTGTTCCATAAATCTGATAATACCTTGTAATGATCACACAGCTGCCCTTGAACAAAAGCTCGTGTCATCTGAACGTGATCGTCCCTTGTGGAATTGATGTGCATGTGTCACGCATTTTGTGCGCGAGATTATCGCTATGTATTGTAAGATAAACTGATTGTACTTAATATGTATATCTATATGAAAGGTTTTTGTTTTGTAGTCCTTTAGGCGATTTAGGAAAAGTGGGTTATAGTGGTTTACGAGGGTCTACGAGTGGTCTACGAGGGTCTACGAATTATAAGAGTGGTCTATAAATAGTCTGTGAGGGGTGTACAAGGATCTACGATGGGTCTACGAGGCGTCTATAAGCCTTACAGACTAGACGATTTTCTATTCTGTATTCGTCTAAGTACCTGGTACTTATTCACAGGCCTGCGCTGTCCTCCCATACATTTTATCTCTGTAATTTGAAAACATTGTTAAAGACAATTATTTTTAAAAGAGTGACCGTGGAGTTTCTTGCCGGCTCTTATAGGAAACAACAATTTGGAACCGTGCACCTAGCTTCTGACGTTTCATAAGTGCCCATGCAGGTTTATATGAAATAAAATATTTTGATTTTTACGAGTGGTCTACGAGAAGTCTAAAAGGGGTCAACGATGGGTCTACGAGGATTCTTAGATGGGTCTACGAGCGGTCTACATTGGGCTTACGTGGGTTCTGCGACGGGCCTACGAGGGTCTTCAAATTATAAGAGTGGTCTACGAGGTATATGTGAGGTGTGTAAGAGGGTCTAAGAGGGTCTACGGTGGGTCTATGAGGCGTCTATGAGTGATCTACTAGTAGTCTACGAGACGTCTAGAAGGAGTCAACCATGGGTCTCCGAGGGTTCTGCGTTGGATCTACGAGTTGCCTACAAGAGCTTACGAGGGTTATACGAGGGCCCTACAAGAAGCCTACGAGGAGCTCCGAGATTTCTACGAGGGATCTAATGGGTTTACGAGCACCTTACGAGGGGTTAAGACGAGTCAATGAGGGTCTACCCAGTGACTACACTGTTCATACATCCGAATAACAAGTGCTACACTGACAAACGCCCGATGAAAAAATCTGTCAAAAGCATAACCTTTTGGCGTAGTCGGGTAAAAAGCCTTCAATGTATCTATTTTGCAACTGCACAAAGTTATACATTAGCATCAATGTCATAGGTCCTACATAGATTAAGCCTTAAGCTTTACAAAAAACCCGCAGCGAGTCACGGTCACGCACTAGTATATGAAACCAGTCGTGCACTGTGCGTACAATCATATTGACATATGGTCACAATTTGATTTACCTGTATGTATGTATGTGTGTGTGTGTCTCAGACATGTTGTGCAATAAAGGAGTGGGTTTGTTTCATGCATGATGCCAGCATTTTGAGTTTGACTGATTTGATTGGTAATTAGACTTTTGATTTATACAGAATTTTATTTATTATGTGCACCATAAAAGTTACAAAGTTGAAGAAGTGTTACACGGTGACACAATGGGCGGTCTTATCGCTAAAAGCGATATTTAAAAGAAAACCATTGGAAGGATTCAGGAAGGAGAGACAATTACCGCAGTTAGTCAGTGGTAAAACATTTATATTTGATTTATAAAGTCAGCAAGCAGGCGCGGTCCGAGGGGGGGGGGGTAGTGGTCATGACCCCCCTCCAAAGCTGTAAACGTTAACCAGTTTTTTGTGCAATAAAGTCTAATTTACTCTTTTTCTTTACCTATTAATATGTAGTCTTTGTTTGTGACCCCCCCCCCCACGCCACGATTGCGGCGGTAAGTCCCCTCTTTGAGGAGTGATTTGAGAGGCGGCATGGCGTCCTCACCTTCCCCCTGACGCAGCTCCTCACCGGACACGGTTGTTTCGGGAGGTTCCTGTTTCGGATAGGGCGGGAGGAAACGCCCGGGTGTTTCCACTGCGAAGATCGCCCTGAGGACACGGTGGAGCACACGGTGGCGGTCTGCCCGGCTTGGGTGGAGCACCGCCGTGTCCTCGTGGAGGCGATCGGCGGCGGCGATCTCTCGCGTCCGGCCCTGGTCCAGGCCATGGTACGGAGCGAGAGGGCATGGGTAGCCGTCACCTCATTCAGCGAAGCAGTGATGCTCGCGAAGAGGGAGGCGGCGCACGTGAGGGAGCGGCAGTCTATGCGCCCTCGCGACCCTAGCCGTCGCAGGATACGGAGACGCCCTGGGCGTCGGGGATCCCAGGCCGATTTCCGGCCACCGTAGGCATGAGCTTGCGGACGGCGAGTAATGGGTAGCTCGCTGTCCGGTAAGGACCAAGCCCAAGTCGACGGCGCGTTGTGTTCCACGCGCGCCTCAAAGAGATGTCAGCACAAAAAATGATGGGGTCCACAAGGGCCGATGCCTGCCAGGGGTGCGGGTTTGTTCGAAAGAGATACCACAGCCCCTGGCCTACGGGCTACTGAAGGAACACGGGTGGGTTTTAGTCAGTAAAAGTCTGACACGCCCTCCTGCTCCACCCAGAGCGGGAGAAGTTATTTGATGATTTCTTACCCAAAACCTGCGACCGCGCCTGAGCAAGCAAAGCTTCAATTTACAAAGCTTACGAACGTAGGTTACGAAAGCTTGATCAAGTCGCTGTACAGTAAAAGTTCACTTTTCCATTTCAGGATTATTGCTCTTAGATTTGTTAGTAGTTAAAGGTAATGGTAGAATCATCCCAGCGCTGATTTGCTGGAAGTTTTTATTTTCACTTTCTAGTGGTTCACTTGTGTTTACCCCTTCACAGCGTACCAGCGTGATGTTATATTATGAACTGGTGTAAACAATAGACAGACATGAGAATTCAGCGATCCCATCAGTCCATTTGCTATCATTTATTGAAGAGTTCCGTTGCCGATCTCCGAAGTTCTTCATCCGATCTTCACCAAATTGAAATGGGACCCCTCCGAGAAAGTACTCTTCCAAAAACTACCCAAATCGCTTCAAATGTGCCTATAAAATTTGGAGAGTTCTCTCTATTTCTATTTTTTTTTTTCTATAAAAAAAAATATAATCCAAATCGGTCCAGCCATCTTCCAGTAATCAGGGAACATGGGAACATACATAAACAAAAAAGTTCCGACGAATTGAGAACCTCCTCCTTTTTAAAGTCGGTTAAAAATGTAGAAGTCGTCACAAAGCCTAGCAAGCAAAGGTTCAATTTACAAAGCCTACGAACGTAGGTAACGAAAGCTTGGTCAAGTCGCTGTACAGTAAAAGTTCACTTTTTCATTTCAGGATTTTTGCTCTTAGATTGGTTAGTAGTCAAAGGTAATGGCAGAATCATCCCAGCGCTGATTTGCTGGATTCGTTTTCTCCTCTACCTATCGTATAACTCATCAAAATGTAGGGAACAACTGACTTTTTTTTTCACGATTTCGGGTTTGGTCCCATAGTAAAAGTTGTTCATAATGATGAGTACAATGACCTCTTAAGAGGTCGTTGGTGTTTTTTCAATAACCATGTATTTGTATGTATGTATCTATGTATTAGGTAGTATGTATTATTTTCGAGTAACCTATCCCTTATGTTGCACCTGCCATGTTTTCTCTCTGCATCACCACAAGGTTGACTGGTAGAAAATGCCTCAGGCATTAAGTTTGCTTTTGTACAGTATTTTTACGTGTGCATAAGTTTTAATAAATTAATAAATAAATAATAGGAACACAAGAATCCTGATGGAAACTAGGAATACCACTGGGAATTCAAAATACAGTTTTTAAAGTCCAAGACTGTAAGTATTTAGGGTGGCAAGGACATTGACGCGTGAACTGTAACCGTGATTTAGCACGTGAAAATAAACCTCCAGCATAAAAAAGTACCGCTGCGGTATTTTTTTCTTCAACTTGGTCAAAACGTATGGAGCAGTATTTTTTTTTACTGTAAAAAATTGTCAACGCTGGGGGGTTGAGAATCATGGATTCAGTACATACATCATTCTGAATCCCCGTGACAGGTTACGGGAAGCGGGTCTTTGTCCCTGCCTCCCTGTATCGACTGTCACATGCATTCGGCATTAACATACAAAACCTCACGCCTTGTTCCCATAAAGGTAGGCAGAAACTACAAAATGCCACCAGTTACGATCCTTACATACTCTTTTTGCCTCGCTTACGTACATACATCTAGTCATACACGCACGCCCGTTGCGTGTACGACGCACCTGACCTTCTGAAGAACATCACCAGTAAGGTCACTATATGTCCTCCTAGGGCGTCCCCTCCCGCCGTTCCACTCACATCTGCCTCGTTAGTCTAGCCACAAACTAACTAACTACCTCACAAAACAAACACGACATATTATCTCACATCGTGATATAAACTAATAATATCTTTACATCTTAATGAGTGTTACGACACGAATACCCGTGTCACAGGATAATATCACAGAGTAGCCGAAACCGAGGGCTGAGCGTTGTTGTACTGCGATTGTATCGGCTGATATGTACTGATTGTAAACTGGTCTTAATTCGGTGATCCAAGATATGGTTAAGGGTGGGTTGCTGTAATTTTGGAACGAAGTTTTGGACTCTAACGCAGATTGCGGTAGGAGTAAAAAATGTAGAGGTCGTCACGCAACGAACAAAGCGTAACGTGACATTGCGACTTTTTATTATTTAAAAGAGAAACAGACAGAGTGAAATAGTTTTCGAGGGTGCTGAAAACAATAGTGAGTTTAAAATAAAAATCAAAGATGGCGGTTGCTAACATTTCAAATTTTTCATCATGGGTGCCGTTTTCATGGTTTTCGAGGGTGCTGACGTCGATAGTGAGGTCAAAATAAAGTTTGAGTTTGACGTTTCATTCGGACTTGAAGAATAAGCGTAAGGAACTTCGTTCCTGACGGGGGCCTCCCTATTCCAATGGTTTTTTAAAGACATGATTTTATCTTTTAGAAGTAGCTACGAAGCTATGGCTAGGAAGTAGTAAAGATTATACTGCGTCGGTGGTCTAGGGGTCGCAAGTGCACTGAGCATGAAGTCCAGCAGGCTTAGCACGAGCACCGATTTGTCGACGGAAGAATAGACATTACTATTAAATAAATGATGTACAATAGGATAAGATAGCTATGGTTTTCTATTAATTAACACAGTTATGCGTTCTAAACGAATCATGATTTTGTAGATAATCGTATATACTTTGTGGCCGTCGAGTAGAAAGATTTGTTGTCAGTGTGATTTTGACAGTTTGGGAAGAAATATTGTTCTGAAATAGTCTACATTTATAAGGACCTAGACAAATATCGTTAGAAACGAAAGACTAAATGACAGATTGTAGAAGGATATCTACGGTGCGATAACAAAAATGTAGGAACGAAATGTCACTTTGTATTGAAAAAGCACTGTCTATTCTTCGTAGAAATACAAAACGTCATGCTAAGCCCGCTGGTAGTCGATTCCCAGGTCGGGTAAACTGTTATTGGATTTTTCTGTCAAGAATTTTTTATTAGCATTTGTGTCCGGTTGATGGCAATAGACTCGCCCTAAAAAAAACTACAACAACATGGGACTTAAATATAACGGACAAACTGTGGGCGTGTGGTACACCTCTGCGTAACCCTTTGGGGAATACTAGCGTGATGACAAGTTAGGTAATGTTAAGATTTGAATTTTTCTCTGTCAATAACCACCTAAAAGGCTACACAGATTGTTGCATAATTACGTCATATTACAATTAATATGAAAACATTACCTTTGTTTTAAAATCCAAGGCTAGCTAATATTAATAAGTCTTGTTCTACCGCCTAGTGTTATCCCGTGATGTGCTACTTCTTACTTATAAGTATTTATGTTTGTAAACATTTAACTTATTTTTTAATTTTCTTAAAGTAATTGACAGTGCCTTAACAGATTATCATGTTGTGCTAACAAAATTATTGTTATACCGACGTCGTAATTATGAATGATCGTAATAAGACTTGAAAATATGGACTACTGTTTCTGTGTTCGTTCAAAAGAATTCAGATCTTGACGCACTCGGAATACGATCGAAAATCGATCTAGAAGTCTTGGTAAATAGCTTGCCAGGTATTTTGCGGTTAAGCCACAGGATATAGGACCTTCGGTAGTTTTAAATAAAGTCTATGTAATGTGTATGATGGTGTAGTGTTATTGTGAAAGGTGCAATGTTGCCATTGTCACCAGGGCGACATTGGAGAAGGTCGCTTTAATGCGGGATGTAGCGCCAGCAGAAAAACTGTCAATTTACATATTTTAATATTGCTTTAAAAACACATCACAATTTTGTCAATAGGAATACTAAAAGCAACTCCGCCCTGGAGTCTAAATGTGGTGCTATTCCACAAACCATGGGTCACTTAGTATCGTTTCCAGCGTGTCCTGTCGATTGTATTTGGCATATCGCTATTTGTAGATGGTGCCAAACTCGTAGCTGAATTCTGCACCCTGCGTAACGCACGATCAATCATCATCATCAATCATAAACCGAATCATTTTGAAACAGATTGCTAATCCATTGATTCATATGTTCAGAAAATGTGTCTGCTCAACAACGTAAATAAAGCAATGAATATTGTTGAACTGTCAAAATGAAACAGATTATGATCGATCGTGTGTTACGCAATTAGGGTGCTGGACCGACTCCATTAGGTTCACATTTAGATTGCCATCGACACGGTATGAAGAAGAAAAGCAACTTGAAGACTGGGAAAAAGTGCTGTGAAGAATACCTTAATTCGTAAAAATTGGTTAGGACCAAATAATGCTTGCAGTTTTCGGAAAAGTTCTCGTAACATCAAAGATTTTAGAGCAGTTATGAGGTACAGAATCCTTAGCAGCACTCACCGATGACTTTGCTCACAAATATAACCTAAAATTCAATTTGATCCATCCATTTTTCTGACTGACCGATTCCTGGACAATTCCAAAGTGCCTGTACATGATAAATGATTCCTGTAAGTGGTTTTGAATTAAAATAAATGCTTTGAGATTGAGTTATTTTTTTGATTCAATTTTTTTCTTTTATTGTTTTTTCCTTATTTACCTTATTTGTCAGGGATGTGCCACTTTTAACGGATTTTCCCAAATGAATAATTTAATCATTATCTTTTCTTTTTAATTAATAAACGTTTTATCTTTTACTATCATAAGTTTAATTATATTATATTTTGTGTCCATTTTTTTTTTTTTTTTTGGGTGGGAAATCATCAAATGACTTCTCCTGCTGAGTAGCGCAGGAGGGCGTGTCAGACTTTTACTGACTAAAACCCACCCGTGTTCCCTCAGTAGCCCGTATGCCAGGGGCCGTGGTATCTCTTTCGAACAAACCCGCACCCCTGGCAGGCATCGGCCCTTGTGGACCCCACCAGTGGTTGCTGACATCTTTGACGGCGCGCGTGTGGAACACAACGCGCCGTCCCGTCTACCACTTTTCGGCCGCAGGGGATAGGGAGAGCGGCTGACGCTATACCGACACTCCTCTTCCCCTGCGGCCCCACCGCGTCCGCCATCAAACGGTGGCGGCCCCGCCCAGGCCACGGAAGGGAAGAGCGCTGCTCAGAAGCACCGGCACTCCTCCTCTACCGCAGCCCGTAACCCTCAGCCGCGATGCCTCCCATTCGACATCGCGGCCCACCTCAGTTGCGGTGCACCTCACCGCAACCTACTTTTTGGCCGCTACGTCGTCGGCTTTGAGGCAAAAGCCCTGACGAGCGGCCCCACCTTTGGGTTCCTCTTGGCTTCACCGTGGGTGGGAGACCACGGTTACTGAGCCCCCCCGCAACGACAATGCGGGAACCCACTCGGGGGGGATTTTGTGTCCCTAAGGTTTACCTGTAACGTTAAACATTCTCACTAGGCCTACTTTGGTTGCTATCGGTACCGGTTATCTTTCACCGGTAGTAAGCAGAGGTCACGTCGTGCGCCCGCGCACTTTACTGTGTCAATGACGCCCTTATCTGTCCCAAGCGGAGTTCGATATGTTACCAACTTTTTACAACTGGTGGCTTAACTGTAGCCCAATATTTTACTGGATATTTGGAAAGTGGAAGTTTTTCAGAAGGAGATGGTGAGATGAAATGGGCTCCTACCTAAAGGATTGGGCTCTTGCAATAGATAGAGGATGATGAGAAGAAGGAAAAGCATTTCTTCAGTAGTGGGATTTAATAGGTTCATCATAATGATACTAAAATAATATTTTTCGCAGGAATCAGATCGATGCGGGAAATATAGGACCGTTTGTTTTGGTGATGTTTGTGGTAAGGCCTATCTATGTCGAGTAAAGGTCTTCTTTCGGCTGATTGACGGGTTTGGGAAGTATGGAAGCTACGGAAAGACTGCTGATTTGCCAAAATAACTTGACGAAATGTTTCGGCTAGATTTTCTTTTGTTAAAAAGAACAGAATCTAGCTAGGACATATCGTCTTTGAAGAAGAAGCTATAGTTCGGTTTGCCTTGTCAGAAGACTTGTGGTCAGATTAAGGAGTGGGGTCTTTTTTGGACAGCATAATAATATGTCTGAGATCTTTAGGGCCTCCAAAGATTCACAGTTAGAACTTCATGAATGTTAGTCCGCGATACGTCCTTGGAGTTTCTCGTCCGTTCTTCTCCAACCTACTATGCATTAGAATGAGCAGCTAGCTTCATCTTTCTGCCCAAATCCTTGACAATTTACTATTTAAAAGTATCTGTTATTGATTTATCCTATCCTACTAGCAATATCATAAATGTGAAAGTTTGTATGTTTGTTATTCAATCATCCAAAAGCATTTGAATGGATTTGGACGAAGTTTGGCACGTAGATAATTTATAACCTGCACCCCAATTGCGTAACGCACGATCAATCATAATCTGAATCATTTTTAAACAGATTGCTAATCAATTCCTTCATATGTTCGAAAAATGTGTCGGCTAAACAACGTAAATAACGCAATGAATATTGTTGAACTGTCAAATTGAAACAGATTATGATTAATCGAGAGTTACGCAATTAGGGTGCAGGATTAACACATAGGATATTATTAAATCCGTAGTATGTTCTCGAGGTATGATATTCAATATCCACGCAAGCGAAGCCGTTGGAATGCTTCAAGTTTTACAAAACGAAAGGATTTCGAGTTTCTATTCCCTTCAAGCTTCACTGAAACGAAAATAAATCGTGTAACGATTGCAGATCATGCTTGATTTATAATTATGTTTGATATCTGATAGTGATATTATTGTTATTGTATTATCTTATTACATTATATTATATTATGAGACGGTTAATTATGTTGTTTTGTTTGGCGGAGCGGCCGTGAATGTGTTTATCTTTCGGTCAAGGTTCGCTCCTTTCCTTCCGGGTTACAAGTGATCCGTGCGTAGATGTTGACATGCTTGAGCTAATTTACGAGTATATTAACTATAGTGGTCGCCCTGCGGTCGACATTCATCCATCATTCTTATGAGTTTTAAGTTTAAACTTTAGTATATAGGTATACAATTTTTTCAGTTAAACGGTTTTAATGAGAAAAAATTAATAGTCGAGCCCTTTCATTTGATTCCCATATTGAGGGGGTTGTGAAAAAATATGTAATCCACCATTATGTAGCGGCGGCCTTCTTGGATTTACAATGATACTGACTAAATTAAATTGAATTGTTATTAAAACTAAAGGTGTGTACCAAACCAAATATTAGATCGATCTGCCAACAGGAAGAGGGTAAAATATGTAATCCACCATTATGTAGCGGCGACCTTCTTGGATTTACAATGATACTGATTAAATTAAATTGAATTGTTTTTAAAACTAAAGGTGTGTACCAAACCAAATATTAGATCGATCTGCCAACAGGAAGAGGGTAAAATTTCAAGTACAAAATTTGACCCAAATAACAAACAGGGCAAGCTAAATAAAACCGTTTAATAAAACTGTTTAATAAAACCGTTATATAAAACTGTTTTAACTTTGTATACTCCTTCTCCATAGGTATAGATGTATGGTCACACTGGTTAGCAGTGGTAGCCCAGTGGACACGGCTGCGACTTACGAGCTGTATTGAGTTCTTTTTTTTTTGGAGGGTGGAAAATCATCAAATGACTTCTCCCGCTCTGGGTAGAGAGCATGAGGGCGTGTAGGACTTTTACTGACTAAAACCCACCCGTGTTCCCTCAGTTGCCTGTGTGCCAGGGGCGACGGTATCTCTTTCGAACAACCCGCACCCCTGGCAGGCATTGGCCCTCGCGGACCCCACCAGTTGTTGCTGACATCTCTAACGACGCGCGTGGTACAGAGCGCGCCTACCCGTCTACCACTTTTCGGCCGCAGGGGATAGGGAGATCGGCCAACGCTATACCGACACTCCTCTTCCCCTGCGGCCCCACCGCGTCCGCCATCAAACGGTGGTGGCCCCGTCTAGGCCACGGAAGAGAAGAGCGCTGCTTAGAAGCACCGGCACTCCTCCTCAACGCAACCTACTTTTTGGCCGCTACGTCATTGGCTTGAAGGCGAAAGCCCTGACGGGCGGCCCCACCTTTGGGATCCTCTTCGCTTCACCGTGGCTGGGAGACCACGGTTACTGAGCCCCCGCGCAACGACAAGGCGGTAACCCACTCGGGGGGGGAGCTGTATTGAGTTTAGTTTTCAATGTTTTGTTGGTATAATGGCGTGTGCTAGCTGACATATGACAAATAATTTGATTTAATGTTTTGTGTTTCGTAACGTTAATTACCTACCATTGTATAGAATCAAGTTCTTCTAACTTCACAGAAAGCTGTGCTGCTGGGGAGAATATAGCGCCACTTCTGCGCAGCTAAAGCCCTAGAAAGTGGTGAAGGGCAGGCGTTTTGGGGGACTGTCTTTCGAAAAAGACCCGACTCTGAGCATAGTTTGAATAAATGACTTTTGATTTTGTGGGTCATAGGTTCAAAGTGTTCGTACCTAGACTGGAGCTTTACTACACAACTCCTCTCAAAACGGTGAAAAAAAAAACAACGTGAGGACATCGTGGGGATATGTCCTAGAACCAAAAATTCGAAGATATGTGACATATATTAACTCGCACTGGGCCCGTGTGGTGGATTACGGTCCACTTCCTCTCACAGAGATGCCTGTGTGAGGTTGATTATTAGATACTACTCGTTGTCTATGTCCATATTTTTTTTAAATTTTCTTTAAAAGGTGTTGTAAATTTGCAAAACACCATAAAAGGTTAATAAGAAAGGTTTCTGAAAATCGTAGTATATACGGTGATAAGAAGAGTGTAAGGATCCCCTTCTAGTAGGGGTAAGAAAGAATAATCTACCTAAGAGGACATTTGGAAAGGTTCAAACGTGTTAGATCAATAGTATGCAACATTCCCAGAAGATGAGTAATAGCTTAATTTTTCTAATAACGACAAACTTTGGATCAACCTCATAAGCTAAACGTGACGATAAAAAATGCATTAATGAAAGACAGAAAGAAAAAGAAACAATATATAGTTACGACAAGGCGCCACATATAAACATAAACAATTGACACCTACAATAAAACCTCTACAGCCCACAATTAACATCGTTAAAGCCATCAATACCATAAATAACACCGTTTTATCCTTACCAGAGATAATTCTAGACTTACTTCCTCTAGACTTTCGCAATGTTGTTGTTATCTACACTTCCTGCGCGCGCAGGGTCGCGTATTATTAGCAACAGATGCTGGTGTTTGTTTTATTAAGTGTTTCTATGTACTTTGTGCTATCAAGGGCATTCGTATGGAAGGAATATAAAGAAGACGAGAAAAGTTCTTAGTAAAAACGAATATTAAAAAAAGTGTACAGATGAATTTGGGTAAGATTCCAAACAGCATATTATACAGAAACCATGATCCTGAAACACTCTGCGTTGAAAATTTTCTTCGGTTATAAAAACAAAAGCTGTAGCCATACATTTTAACCGCACCTGTGGTCTCCATGGAAAGAAACAATGATTTGGAATGAATTATTTCGTAACGAAACTTGGAAGTTTCGGGTAAGTCAAAGTAAGGTAGTTAACTGCTTGGTTTTTATCTACGACAAGACTTACATTCCAATTCGGCAACACATTTGCAAGCCAAACCAATGAGATTGGTGTAAAGTGACTACCCTAGCTTTCTATTATAATTTCGAGGTTTTTTTTTGATGCCACTAAACTTATTTTTGTCTCTTTCCTTCTTTCTAGTGGAGCTTTTACTGCTACTACTTATTATTTTCATACGACTGCGGAGCGTGTGATGTCCCCGGGTTTTGTGTATGTTATTGGGTTTTGCCATTTCCAACAGCCAGGAGTTCGGAAGTTGGCGGTGTGATACCCCCGTGCCTCGGTGTGCACCTTAAGTCGTTGGTCCTGTGCGTGGTCTCTCTCTGGTCGTGTGGGATTGCGTCTCATCGAACTATGACAGTGAAGGAAGAGAGAGAGTTCCTGTGTTTACGAAGTCAAAGTCAAAGCAATTATTTCAAATAGGCATATAAAAGGCACTTTTGAACATCATCATTGACATTAAATAGAATTAATTCTATATATCTGGATTCTGGAAATAAATCTAGAAGTGTACTACAATGTCTCTTACGTCTCCGTTGAGATTGACTGAAATACGGTCTGGAGAATTATTTTATTATATATTTATATTATTTTCGTGTCAGCTGAAGCCCCATAAATGAGAGAATGAGAATTAAGGAATAAGAAGATTTAAGTTATGTTTCGATGAACAGCCAGTTTTAAAAGTTGAAACCAGCATAAATATTGCAATCATTCGATACGCTTCCGCACCGGATCGAACATCAATCAATGTAATCGTAGAACTCGTGTAAATACTGTTCACAAATCCAGAGTGCGAACGTTTTATCAGTTTAAAATCAAATACACGACCGTAATTCTTCCGACGCCAGTTTTCGGTCGGGGGCACGGCAAATCAGGTTAGGTTTGTTAGACTGACTGCAAAGAGTTCACCGGACAAAGCATCGCTCCTGTAGCTTTTCATCATCATGATCATCATCACATCAGCCGAAAAAAAACGATCTATGACAGGCTTTTCAAAAAATATGATTTCGATTCCCAGGTCGAGCAAAGTGTTCATTAGGTTTTCCATCAGGAATTTCTCAGTAGCAGTACGGAGTCTGGATTTGTGCCCGGTTGATGGCAATAGGTTCGCCCCTATTACTATACATATATGTATATTCGCGTGATGTTATGACATTTTAATTGATCTTGCAAATTGTAACATCTATTCATTCCTAGCTCTTCGTTTTCCAATTAACACTACTTTAGTAGTTTGTATTACTTTATAAGAATATTGATGTAAATAATTGCAGAGTCGTATGCAACTGCAGTCATCCCTACAGACCTTGTCTGTAATGTTATGTTTGCTTCCGTGTTGCATTTCCTGCTTCTAACACGCTTCTTGTTTACTAGATTACGTGGAATAAGGTCTTAAGTCCTTAAAGGGTAATTCTAGAATTAGGATCCTTGAGTGGAGTGGTGGAGTCGTCAAGTTCCTTTAAAACCTTTGTTCTTTGTAGGGCGGAATTGGATCATTACAAAATGGTCTCCGACTTTGTTAGATATCCCAATAAATAGTTACTTATTATGCAATTACGCACGTTCACTAAGTACTCTTGAGAAAATTGTTAGTTCCTATAGTTATAACTTGGAATATCCTCTGCCAAAGGTATTTTAGTACTAAAAGCTCTCTCCGCCCGCTTTTCTGGTATGGAATCTGACAAGAGATGTCCTGGGCTCGATTCTCTCGCTCGATCTGATAATATTATTATGCTTGTGAGTTGCACTCGTTTGTTTATGGGGGGCTCTCTTGCTCATTGCCCGCGGCGCGCTCTGCCCAGCCGTGTCGCCTGCGGACTCGCTCCGCTCGCTCGTCACTAAACTGTGCTCGCTGCGATGGACTGAGCATCTCATCGTTAAGTTAGCTTAGCTTGATTTGAATTTGACCACCTTTTAATAGTTGGGATAGAGTAAGCTTGGCTTGAAAGTACCCAGCAAAGTGCTAGCACTGACTAAGGATTTCTTAGGGAACTTCTCTCACTAGGTTAGGTTAGGCTATAGTTGTGAAACCGTCATTTTACAGAAGGAGGCTGCGGAGAGGCAGAGAGAGATTGGGGCCACTCTCACAATCCGCAGCAGGCACACCGGACGTCAGCAGAAAGCATAGGGCAGACAATGCAATCTTCCACTTCCCCTAAATGGGTCCGTGGCCCGCGGATTGCTGGGACCTCCACCACCCTAAGGGGTGTGCTAAGGCACATAAGCCCCGAAGTGGCGGCGCGTAATGGTCCACGCGCGCCTCTCCTCGACGTCGCAACGGGGAGTCAAACACCACACCCATCACCTTACTCCCCCCGTAGACCAGACGGTGCCCGAAAAGGCACCGGCTTCACTTGGAAGAAAGTGCGATTCCCAACTCGTGTGTATCCTAAAACTACACCCTCGTTAGTAAACGATCACTTTCTCCCCTCGGTAAACAATGTACCTACTTACTATTTCTAAATTACAACAATGGTTATATCAGAACACGCGGGCAAAGTAATAAACAGATTTACCATCGGCCGTGACCATGCTACCAGAAGTCATATATTAGAAATAGTTGGAATACGGAACCACAACTAAACACACAATATACATATTTATAGCATTGCGGCAGGTCAGTCCGTCAGTCGGAACACGAGAGCAATTAATAGCGCGTCTATTAATAGTAGGTAGTATCGTGCGGACGCGCATTGCAGAGCCATTGTTGTATTGGACTAGTATTTTGGGAGTTGGTGACAATGGACGGGCTAATTAGTAAGGAGAACGGTTGGGGAAATTTTGTTAGCTTGAAAGTTGGTTATGAAACAGCGTTGAAAACTTCTGAAGTGGACCTACTGAAGTACTGGTCTAGTTCGGAGCAGTTGTGCCAGTGTTTTTTTTTTTTTTTTTGGGTGGGAAATCATCAAATGACTTCTCCTGCTGAGTAGAGCAGGAGGGCGTGTCAGACTTTTACTGACTAAAACCCACCCGTGTTCCCTCAGTAGCCCGTATGCCAGGGGCCGTGGTATCTCTTTCGAACAAACCCGCACCCCTGGCAGGCATCGGCCCTTGCGGACCCCACCAGTGGTTGCTGACATCTTTGACGGCGCGCGTGAGGAACACAACGCGCCGTCCCGTCTACCACTTTTCGGCCGCAGAGGATAGGGAGAGCGGCTGACGCTATACCGACACTCCTCTTCCCCTGCGGCCCCACCGCGTCCGCCATCAAACGGTGGCGGCCCCGTCCAGGCCACGGAAGGGAAGAGCGCTGCTCAGAAGCACCGGCACTCCTCCTCTACCGCAGCCTGTAACCCTCAGCCGCGATGCCTCCCATTCGACATCGCGGCGGTGCATCTCAGTTGCGGTGCACCTCACCGCAACCTACTTTTTGGCCGCTACGTCAATGGCTTGAAGGCAAAAGCCCTGACGAGCGGCCCCACCGTTGGGTTCCTCTTGGCTTCACCGTGGATGGGAGACCACGGTTACTAAGCCCCCCCGCAACGACAATGCGGGAACCCACTCGGGGGGGAGTTGTGCCAGTGTACGAATGATTTATGGCGGATTCCTATAGTTTACGGTTCTAAGGTTCGTTGACAAGCAAGCTTCGTGCGAGTCGCTCACAGAAAATAATATATTATTTAAAAGAGTCGGCTGGACTAATAAGCCCCGTGGCGGGACGCAACGCGACGCATTGTAAAATTGCGCTAGAGCGCATTAGGTAGTCACGCAGTAATAGGATAATTTTCAATATATTAAAAACTTTTCTAATTTGAAGATAGATTTTTTTATTGATTTGAGATGTAACTCATTCAGGTTTTATGAGTTACATTCATATAATTGTTTATTTTATTAGGCTCTATAAATTATTTTATTTTATAATATTGTATAGAATCAAGTTCTTCTAACTTAACAGACAGCTGTGCTGCTGGGTTTTGTTGCGCCACTTCTTCCCAGCTAAAGCACTAGGAAGTGTCGAAGGGCGGGCGTTTTTGGCGGGACTGTCTTATGTAATTTTGACCTTCAAAAAGCGCTGACTCTCAGCTTAGTTTGAATAAATGACTTTTAATTGTGATTTTTGGGACGAAACATGTTACAGAAAAATAAAGGTAAATTGATGTATCAATTAAAAACGATTTAAATCAAAATTGTTCGTTGTTTTGAATTTACGCCAAAACGCTACTTACGATGACTTTTTATCACGTGACCACACGTGACGTCAACTTTGTGTAAACTAAAGTAGTTGGTAAGTAAACAAGTGAATGTCGAGTTTATAATTAACAAGATTTTTAATGGATAGAATGTGATATTACTGATGTGCGGTGCTTCTGTGCACAAATACCTACTTCTAAAACTGCGACAAACTAAATATTTGTACCGGTGCCGTTTACACAAAGCTGACGTCACGATCTCACGTTATAAAAACGTCATCGTATGTAGCGTTTTGGCGGTAAATTCAAAACAACGAATAAAAAATTTGATTTTAATCGTTTTTAATTGAGAAAATGGATATAAATTAATTTATTTATATTTTTTTATATTTTTCTGTTAAATATATCGTACCAAATCTTCAAATAAAAATATTTTTTATTAAATTGGAAAATACCCTATTATTGCAGAATGATTCTGATTTCAAATTTGAATTTGTTCTATATCTGTACCAGTGCAGTGTGGCTCTGCATTTGTGCTAGCCTTAAAATCTTCAGTCTTTGTACGGTGGAACCGCACATTCTGCAATTCATCAGTTTGCACCATACATTAATTTCAATTTATGAGTCATATTCAAAATTTGATGAATGATTTAAATTTATTGAGACTTAGATCTTGAACATGGCTTGGAAGTTTATTATAAAAGCGTATACATTGACATCTGAATGACCCACCTATTTTCTTGAGCCTTGTTGATGGTACAACAAATTTGTGTTTGTTCCTAGTATTTATACTATGGATATCACTGTATTTTTTAAACAATTTAATATTTTTATGAGCATATAAAAGATTTTCATAAATATACTGTGAAGGCACAGTCATTACATTTATCTCCTTAAATTTATCTCTGAGAGAGTGTCTCGGACTTAATTTATAAATTGATCGGACAGCTCTTTTCTGCAAGACAAAAATAGTCTGAATGTCGGCGGCATTTCCCCACAATAGAATACCATACGACATTACACTATGAAAATAGCTAAAGTACACTAAGCGGGCTGTCTCTACATCAGTTAAATTACGAATTTTTCTAACAGCGTATGCTGCAGAGCTTAGCTTTTTCGACAATTTAGTTATATGTGGGCCCCACTGAAGCTTGGCATCCAAAGTTAAGCCCAAGAATACAGTGCTATCTTCAGGATTCAATTCTTCGCCCTTTATCAACACATTAGTTTTCACCTGCTTAACGTGAGGTAGCGTAAACTTAATGCATTTGGTCTTTTTTTCATTAAGAAGCAAATTATTAACATTGAACCAGTGAACTACTTTTGAGATTGCGCTATTTACGTCGTCATTAACAAGTTGCTGACGTTTAAGTTTAAACAAAAGTGAAGTGTCATCCGCAAACAACACTATATCATGATTATCCTTTATGAGGTAAGGCAAGTCATTAATATAAATAAGAAACAAGAAAGGACCAAGAATTGAGCCCTGTGGGACTCCCATTGATACTACGGATCCCGGAGATCTTTTTCCGTTTACATCAACACACTGAATCCTATTACACAAGTATGAAATAAGAAGATCCAGAGCGGTGTTCCGGATCCCGTAGTGGCGGAGTTTCCTGATTAGAGTTTCATGAAGCACGCAATCGAAAGCTTTAGATAAATCGCAAAAGATGCCCAAGGCATCGTATTTATTTTCCCATGCATTGTAAATATGCCCTAAGAGTTCAACACCGGCATCGGTAGTTGAACGACCCCTTGTGAAACCGAACTGTTTGCTATGTAATAAATTATGTTTATTAAAAAATCTTTGCAATTGGTCTAAAATTAATTTCTCAAAAATTTTACTAAAGGTAGGTAGTACTGAAATAGGTCTATAATTAGTGGGGTCTGATGTACTACCTGATTTAAACAAAGGTATTATTTTACTATTCTTCATTAGGTCAGGAAACTCCCCACAGTCTATACAATTATTAAATAATATAAGAGCTAAAGTAGGTGCTACAATGTCAATAATAGACTTAGCAACTTCTACAGAATTACCCCACAGATCTGCAGTCTTTTTTACATTTAAAGTGTGAAAGGTTTTAATTATATCTCTACAGCTAATATGTTCAAAATGAAATTCTGAATCACAAACATTAACATTTTCCTTAAGCAAAGACTCAGCAACTGAAGGTGATGAGTTTAGTGATTTTGTAGTTGAAACGGGAATATCTGCAAAGAAATTTTCAAAAGCCGCGGCAACTTGCGAGTCCGATGTGATTATGTTGTCATTGATAGACAGGCTGTAGTCAGTATTTCGGTTGCTAGACCTTCCCGTTTCACTATTAATAATATTCCAAGTCGTTTTAATTACATTACTACTGTTTTTAATCTTTGAACTCAAATAACGCGACTTGGCCATCCAACAAACTTTTTTAAATAATTTGGAATAATTCCTAACATATAAATTAAATTCAGCAGTGTTTACAGAAGTCCTTTCATCGTATAGCTCATAAAGTCGTGCTCTACTTTTATGAATACCAATGGTAGCCCAATCACTGACTTTTTAAAAGTAATATTCAATGCGACTCGTTTAAAACAGCGGTAAGTACTTACTGTTTTATTACTCATTCTAGGAAATGGCTTTGTACTGTGATATTTGATATAAATAGAAAAGCTTCGCATATCATGTGAATTGGTGTGGAAATAAATAAATTTGCAGGTTAGACACGTGCAATTAATTCATATACGTTACTTTATCTGTTACTTTTTTCTGTTACGTAACAGATATGAATGTTAAGGCGTTATTCACATTGTCTCATGTGTGAATTAATGAAAATAAAATTTTAAAACTTTACTGCATCGCAGGTTAGCCAAAACAACTTTTTTTTTAATTTTTTAGAATTATCTATGAAAGTTAGTGAATTGCTCATTTATTTATGGCAATTATACATACTAGAATACGATCACCAAAATGTTGTTTCATTATGTACCCACCTATAACGACCCGCTCCGGTTTCGCACTCGTAGCTTTTTATACCCTAATCTTAGTATGTGAACTGTAATAGGTACGTATAGATAGGTAGTGATGATGATGATCCTACTATTTAGTTTAGTTTTAATTAGCTCAACGTTAATTACTTATTTTACAAACGTGTACTATTTAAACTTGCCCTTATAATTCCTTTCTGTTATGTTTCTGTTACAATGAAATAATTTTCATATCTGTTTCCTATCCGTAACTTACAATTATTTTGAATATGACCCTTATAATAATTCGTTCAGACTATCATATCAGCCAGGCGTGATGAGAATTACAGCCAACAAGGGCGAGTGAGCGTTCTCACTTCATATCCATACCATCCAGTCCATTGGGACAATACAGTAGTGTTTCAGTATTTTACCTTCTTTCATTCCATTCAATCCCTTATCAGAATGTTATGTACAGTCTACCAAGGGTTCATCATTCTTCATATTTTTTCCTCAATTCCCATATGAATAAACCAGAGGTCAGAGTGTTCACAGCGAAATGACACACATAACATAAAGCGGTTCACTGTAAGGTAGAGGTCACACAACCGCACTGTATGTATGTCAATCGATTTCGAGAAAAAAATAACTGGTTTTTCTGCAACTAATATAGTTTAAATTTGTAATGTGATCATTTTAATTATTGTAATAGATGATAATAATTGCATTTTGAAACGTATTTTTTTTTAATTACCCGCTACGGGTCGTCAGAAGTCCGAACGTCTGACAACCAGTCTTACTAAGGGGTATCGTATTACCCAATAACTGAATTGTAAAGGTCAGGTAGCGAGTCGCTCTATGCGAAATACTGATATTCAGCTGCATCCGGTTAGACTGGGAGTCGACCCCAACGTAGTTGCGAAAAGGCTAGGCAGATGCCTATGATAAAAATTACATTTCAAAATTGATCAGACTACTATTCTGAATCCCTCTGCGTTGTATAAACCAGATCTACAAAGTCATGTCCCATCAGCGCCCGTCTGACTGCTAACCCGGAACGCGATGTGTCTGCGGATAAATATAATGAAATTATGCGTATATGACTGGTAAAACGTATGCAAGGAAGTCGTCTGTTCCAAGCCTTTGCTCCTATAGAGAAGGTACGAGCATGGATCACCACGCTTGCTCAAAACGGCTTGGCGATTTCAGACTTACATGTATAAGTCCAGGTAGCACATTTTTCCTTCACCGAAGTCAGTAATGTCCAAGATAAAGTATGTATAAAATTATGTAGATTAGCAGTTCCTTGGAAACAGAAGATGTTTTTCATATTGTTTGTAAAAATTCCACCTACTTTAAATTAATCACTCCAAGGATTAACCAATTATTATAATAATAGTTTGCATACAAAAACAGCTGATACATGACAAGATACCGCTATTAATAATTAAGTTTCCTGTTAATTACATAAAATAAACAACAAAAAATCACTACGAGCAAAAACTATAAACAAAATATTAGCGGTAGACCTTGTGGGGACAACTTGACGTGTACTGAAGGAGATTACGGTATTGAATGGTTTATGAGGATGTCGGTAGGCACATACATACATGAATACACATATGTACGGTAGGCAAAAAACAAAAAAAATATTGTTGGCTGTTGCTGTTTTAGTCTTCTTTTGAGCGAACATTCTCTTCAAGTCTCCTGCATAAGTAGATCCTCTCGGTGAGAGGGAGTGGGCCATAATCCACCACGGGGCTCCAGTGCGGGTTGGTAGATGTATATAAGTATATTAAAACCAAAGACAAACGTCATTTATTTAAATTAGACGGACTATCAGCACTTTTCGAACGTCAAGATTCCATAAGACAGTCCCCCAAAACGTCCGCCCTTCATCACTTCCTAGTGCTTTAGCTGGGAAGAAGAAGTGGCGCAACAAACTCCCCAGCAGCACAGCTGTCTGTTATGTTAGATAAACTTGATTCTATAAAATAATAGGTATGCAAAGTAATTATCATTACGAGACACTAAACATAAAATTAAATAATTTGCCATAAGTGAGCTTGCCATGTCAATATACGAAAACAAAAAACCAACAACCATTTCGTCTTGCTATCCAGTTTAAACTTTAAACTGGATAGCAAGACGAAATGCAGTTCATGAACTATTAATGTATCTGCTAAGTACTTAGCATAAGCATGTTTATACTATTTGGAGAGGTTACCAAGAAAACTCGTAATACGAAACTAAAAGTAGTCTTTAAAAAACTAGTTGAATGCCCAAAGTTACATCAATTCAATGAAGCAAATAGCCATAAATGTTCAAAATGTCAATTGGCAATTTATTAATTGTTGAAATCCTTCAGTTCGTCGGGTGACTTTTAGCAACGATATTAAATATTAAAGCTCTAGCATACGAGCAGCCCATGGCACATACACTTGCTCACCTACGGCGACCAGTGCCAGCGAAAACTTTAAGCCTTTCAAAAGTTTGTTGATTTTAAGTAATGAGCGGTAGCGGGTAGAATCATCAGTTGCATAGATAGGCAACTAGTGGCGACTTGTGGTTGCACCCAATTAAGTTTTGTTTCCTTGGGAATATCGAGATAAAAAGCATCCTTTGTCCTAATCCAGGTTACGGTCTACCCCTGTGCCAAATTTCATCCAAATCTATTCAGCCGTTCTACCGTGAAAGCGTAATAAACAAACATACAAATATTTTTTTATGTTATTAGTTTACATGAGTTCTATTTTGTGTAGCTAAGACACCTAAGAAATGCTATAAAATACGACAAAGCTAAAACGAATACTTCAATACAACAACACCTGCTTTATAGTTATCATATTTTAGAATAGAGGAAGACTACCGGGAAGATGGAAGGATTGCGTGAAAGAGATAGGTACGGCTAGAAAGTTCTTAAATACACAGATGACGGCTGACAGAGCCGTACAAAATATAAGAAGGAATGCCGCCTTCAAATAAATTGGAATTGTCGCTAGTGGCGGGACAATTTGGCAACTGTTTCAAAAGCCAAATGTTGATAGAGTTAGACATAGCTTTTATCTATGACGCTGCTATCTGTTTTACAAATATATTTCACCACATTTTGAAATATCGGATTCACATAATCCTGACATTTCTTATGATCGCTGCCGCTTACTTCCCGCACCACACCGAAATCCTTTACATTACCAACATAAGTACTACACACGAGATCTTGACCCTATTATATTTTGGCATTGAAAGTATCGTGAGTGACACATCAGGTCGCCCCCCTGTGCCCCCTCAACCCCCTAGCCGCCGGTGATCCCTGCACCTGATGGATGACATATAGGCAGGGATAGCCAACCTTTTCAAATTAATGGGGAAGAAAACTGTTACACTAGTTCCACGTAGATGGCGCTATGTGAGTGTTACTTTCATTCGACGGCCAATGGAGTTCGTCGTTAAAAACTTTACTGCTAGTCCGATGCGAATCCACTGGATGCGAAAAGCAGTGGCCTGGTTGATGTGATTTAACACATGACTATCCTCAAACTAGGCACCGCCTGTATTTTGGGGCCTAATTTGCGTTATCTTAAATTTCATTTCGAGACATGCTTGCGTTAACTTTAATTTAATTTAAAAATGATTGAAAATAGATAAAATACTTAATTAAATAAGGGTAGTGAATGATTAGGTAGATAGGTACCTATACACTGTAATTTGAAAACATTGTAAAATACAATTATTATATTATTTTTAACGTTCACTTTCTTGCCGGCTCTTCTCCATAGGAATCAAAAAATTGGAGCTTCTGACGTTTCATAAGTGCCATGTTTATGGCCAGGTTCATGTGAAATAAAATATTTTGATTTGATTTGAACTGTGCCCATCGTTATGCGTCGCATGTGACCAATGGTGCGACTACCACAGGTTTGCCATCTCTGACGTATGTGTTAAAATCTGTGCTCTAGGCCTTACGGTGGATGATGAATGGCGGCTGAAGAAGGCAATTATATTGTATTATGTTTGCTTGTTTCTTGTAATGGGTTCGTTGATTGACTAATTGGCTTGGGTTTTTTTTTTTTTTTTTTTTTTTTTTTTTTTTTTTTTTTTTTTTTTTTTTTTTTGGGTGGGAAATCATCAAATAACTTCTCCCGCTCTGGGTGGAGCAGGAGGGCGTGTCAGACTTTTACTGACTAAAACCCACCCGTGTTCCTTCAGTAGCCCGTATGCCAGGGGCTGTGGTATCTCTTTCAAACGAACCCGCACCCCTGACAGGCATCGGCCCTTGCGGGCCCCATCATTTTTGTGCTGACATCTCTTTGAGGCGCGCGTGGAACACAACGCGCCGTCGACTTGGGCTTGGTCCTTACCGGACAGCGAGCTACCCATTACTCGCCGTCCGCAAGCCCATGCCTACGGTGGCCGGAAATCGGCCTGGGATTCCCGACGCCCAGGGCGTCTCCGTATCCTGCGGCGGCTGGGGTCGCGAGGGCGCATATGCTGCCTCTCCCTCACGTGCGCCGCCTCCCTCTTCGCGAGCATCACTGCTTCGCTGAAGGAGGTGACGGCTCCCCATGCCCTCTCGCTCCGTACCATGGCCTGGACCAGGGCCGGACGCGAGAGATCGCCGCCGCCGATCGCCTCCACGAGGACACGGCGGTGCTCCGCCCAAGCAGGGCAGACCGCCACCGTGTGCTCCACCGTGTCCTCAGGGCGATCTTCGCAGTGGAAACACCCGGGCGTTTCCTCCCGCCCTATCCGAAACAGGAACCTCCCGAAACAACCGTGTCCGGTGAGGACCTGCGTCAGGCGGAAGGTGAGGACGCCATGCCGCCTCTCAAACCACTCCTCAAAGAGGGGACTTACCGCCGCAATCGTGGCGTGCCCAACTAATTAGCTTGGGTTAGGACCAAGTTGTGGTGATTTTAGATATACTAGACTAGCTTCTGTGTGACTTTTTTCATAACGTTATGTTGTTATGGGTCATAGCGTGATGTTAAATAGTCTGTAATCTTTCTAAAAAATTGGGCTATGAAATGCAAAAGACTTTTTGCAAGTCGAATGGACGTTCCACAGATTAGCGCGTAAAAAGAAACAAACAAACTCCTGAGCTTTAGTATATTGGTATAGATTGTCTTAGCGCGTCGAAAAACACACTTTTTGATTTTCAACTATCAGCGCCAGCAGTACGTTGAAGACCCAGCGCGCGAAAATATCCCGCTTCCATTTTATTACGTCCGTGTAAACGTCGATTAAGTGCTACATGTTCTAAGTTTCATTTCGGTTCTGATAAATAATTTTGATAGATTGCCGATTGGTACAAGTTCTTCCCCGGACGGTTTGATCCTTTCATCGACGCTCTCCTAATAAACATCTCTAAATACTCAAGAAACATATTATAAGTAAACATTGAAGAAGTCACGTACGCGCCTGACTCAGTGACCCCTGGCCAAAATAAATGTACAGGTGCAGGGGAACTTGGAAATACCCGACAACTACTTAGAAAATGATGCACTCAGATTTTACTTGTTTGAGGCTTGGCAAACATGGGTATTTGGGTGAGAGAGCTCTTTCAAGCGTAAAATACGGAATTAGTCGAAGGCAAGTAATAATTAAAAAAAAAAAAAACGAGCATTGGTGGCCCAGTGGCAGTTGTAGGTTGTATAGTGACTTCGAACCCAGGCACGCACTTTACTCTGTGTATTTTAATTTCATCAACACTGCCCTCAAAACGGCGAAGGAAAGTGTTGTGTAGATAAGTAATAATCCTCGCGACTGATTTCGGTCACGGTGAAAATCATTATTTATTTATTAGTGATTGTCATGGAAATCTTGTCACTTGGTTTAAATAAGTTGTTTTTATTTATGTAGATTATTTTACATATTGTGAATGAGAGATCGTTGTAGGCTTTAAAGACTGTAGATTTGTAGACGATTTTCTATTCTGTATTTTCATTCCTCTAAGTACCTGGTACTTATTGACAGGCCTGCGCTGTCCTCCCATACATATTATCGCTGTAATTTGAAAACATTGTAAAAGCCAATTATTTTTAAAAGAGTAACCGTGGAGTTTCTTGCCGGCTCTTCTCCATAGGAAGCGACAAATTGGAACCGTGCACCTAGCTTCTGACGTTTCATAAGTGCCCAAGCAGGTTTATGTGAAATAAAACGACTTGATTTGATTTTAGTTGTGGGGTAATCTAAAGTTTACCCGTCGCCATTATATTAAAAATATATTCGACTGAACTAAATCTTTCTGCATTTTCCTTTTAGGATTAAACATTGGGGCGTAGCGAGAGCAAAGGGTTTGTAGCTAAGTAATATAATAACATCTGCACGGGTCGGATCGATCTGGTCGTAGATAGGTGACCATCTTAACATAGCAAGACCTCTCCGTACCTTGGAAAGCATGTTAAGCCCATGGTCCCGGCTGTCATTGGTAGAACTTAGAAAATCGTTACTGGTCATCAAAAACCCCAATCTTACCTAGGGGCAGCGTATTACCCTGTAACTGGGTTGTAGAGGACAGATAGGCGGTCGTTTAATGTAAAATACCTACTCAAACTCAAAACTCATAAACCAATTACAGGCACTTTTGAATTATCAAGGTAGGTGAGTTCGAAAGATGAAGCTAGTTGCCCATTCCAAAGCGTAGGTACGGTCGCGGTCAAGAGTCCATTCTCATGCTAAGGGTTATATTGCTATGACTCGCGGTCCAGGCCGTACCTACAGCTGTGTGTATAAGTGATGTAACCAGACCGCACACCACAGTAGGTACTCACACACCACTGTCGTCGAAAGATACAAAAAACATACCGTCGCACAGAGTACTCTGTCTCTGTCCGTACTGTGTTACGTAGTAACTTCGTATGACCTTGGTCGGTTCATACGATCGCTAAAATTCACGTTCTAATATCAAGTATCGGTAGCTCGCAGCGTATTGTCATTGATTAAGAAACACAAAAGTCTGGGTTCAAATCTCCCGAAGAGACTTTTATTTTTCTTTTCAACAATTTCATCAGTTCTTTTATTATTCGTTATACGAGACTGTTTTTTTTAAATTACTTAAATTATTATTTAAACAAAGGATTAAGAAGATTATGTGATTACAAAATGTTTATTCGTTATAATTTTATGAAGTAGGTATAAAAATAACTACTAATAACTTCTTGTTAACAGTTTATTTTCTCATAAAGAACAATTATTGAAGTAAAGTAGCTAATTGGTGAACCATGATAATCAGGCTATTGTATCTTAGTAATATAATAATATTGTGCTGTAATTACTACAATGTGCGGTACTCTAAAGAAATCACATTTTTCTACGCAAATCTACCCACGTAAAAATAACAAATGCAGACAAGTTGTCACAATACAATTAAATGACTCAGTAGTACTACTATTGGAATAAATCTACTGCGAGTGAGTTAGTTCTCTCAAACCTCAAAGTTAACAAATTGTATTTAATAGGACTTATCGAAGTTATAGCTTAAGTAATCATTTTCATTACGAAAAGAAGATTGAAACTAAACCTCGAAATAATCCATATTACGGCTATGACACAATATTATGTGAATATTACTAAAATCAATAAAAGTCAATAATAATAAATATTTCTAATTTATATCTTAATGTTAATGTTTATGTTTTTTGAGCTGGTTTTCCATGATGCAAACCTTCTGCGTGGAGTGCACAGCGCACTATGAATAATTTGGCAAAATGTCTTGTCTTTTTGAAACCACTTGTGCTGTCGCTTTCTTTTATAAGCTGGGGTCTTCCACTTTGCTTTCGACGGGCAAGGCTACCCCCTTCCTCATATCTTTTCATCCACTGACTCACAGTATTTCACTAAAACAAAAAAGGGGTACTGTTAGGCTACTAAACAAAATACATACTAATATGTATTACTATTTAGAAACAAAATTATTTGAAATATAAATTTCACATAAATATTTAATCTAGGAAATAAATTTACTTTGAAATTTTATATTTTTCTTCTATTTAGACGTTATGATATTTATAAAACGTTTCAAAATTACTACAAGGATCAACAGTTATACTTTAAATAAGTGCTTAATAAAATAATTAAATCATAATACTCACACTCAGGCCGGTTTCATCAGTTATTTGTGATATTTAAGTCCGCTTTTATGCAGCGCAATAATATTCGCTTTCATTTCTATTATTCAATTTGCTTACATTTTAAAATGAACTAGAAGACCGCTAATAGATTAAACACACGTCACTAGCACACAATAACAACCAACACCGTTCTATATGTCACGTTGAATGAGTCGTAAGTTAACTATCATTTAAATTTCTTTAGGTTTCTGTGGGTATATTGATAAAGTTTTACGAGTTTAGTGAACAAGACGAATAGAACAAGAAACTATAGTCAAAAGCGATTTTTAAAACAATAAAAAGGCTAGCACACCGCGCGTGGGATTCGAACCCGAGACTCGTTGCGCACGATGGCGCTAATCCAAGTTCAGGAACCACTAAGCTATCACGTCATTTACTTTAACGGTTGAATTTATGGAATACAATCATTTGTAGACGTATGAGAGTGTGTGTGTCTACAGTATAGAAATTACTTAATATAAGAAGGTCGTAAGTTAAACCGTAGTGTCAATCTATTACTTTTTGAGATTGGTACTCCGCTTTTGGATCCTACTGTACTTATGGAGAAGAACGGGCAAGAAACTACATGGACACTCTTTTAAAACTTTTTAACAAAAAAATTAAACCGCCGAAAAACCGAAAAGTAAAAAATAATAAACTAGCTTTGTCCAACCCCAATAACTAAGTTCGGAAGGCGGTGACATAATAGGTCTTTACCTATGAAATTGCCGTTTTGTATGAAAAAATTTAAACGAATTTTTTTCATGAATTTTTTATTTGTATTAATCGAAGTAATCACCCATGCAATCAATGCATCTTTGCCATCGCAGTGGCAGTTTATTGATGCCCTTCTTAAAGAAATCAGCTGGACAACTGGAGGCAACAAATTCTTCAAAGGCATTTTGTACTGCCTCTCGGGTATTAAATTTTTTTCCCGCCAAGAAGTTATCCAAATTCTGGAAAAAGTAGTAGTCTGTAGGCGCAAGGTCTGGTGAGTAGGGCGGATGACGGAGAGCTTCCAACCCCAGTTCTTGCAACTTGGAGACCGTCTGCTGTGCAGTATGAGGTCGCGCGTTGTCGTGCAGGAGCAGCGGAGACGAGCGATTGACCAATGCTGGTTGGAGATGCGCCAGCTTCTCCATCATTGTGTTCAGTTCTTCACAGTACACATCTGCAGTAATGCTCACCCGTTTGGTAAGAAGCTGTGATGAATCACACCGGCGCTAGACCACCAAACAGTGACCATCACTTTTCTAGGGGTAAGTTTTCGTTTAGGGCATTGTTTAGGTGCTGAACCAGGATCCAACCAACTTGCTGAGCGCTTACGGTTATCAAACAGAATCCATTTTTCATCGCAGGTAACAATGCGGTTCAAAATTCCTTCATTTGTGTGTCTGTTGAGCAGTGCAAGGCACGTCTCGACGCGTACTTCGCGCTGGCGATCATTGAGTTCGTGGGGCACCCATTTGTCAAGCTTTTTTACCTTGCCAATTTGACGCAAATGGACCAATATTGTTTTGACGCTAACGTCGAAAGCTGCTGCTAATTCAGCCGTAGATTGTGTATCATCAGCTTCCACAATCGCCTTTAATTCGTCATTGTCGACCAAAGTCTTCGGACGACCGCGAGGTTCATTTTTCAGGTCGAAATTTCCAGAACGGAAGCGAGCAAACCAATAACAGGTGGTGCGTTGGTTTGTAGTGTTAGCTCCGTAAACGTCGTTGATGTTGCGTGCCGCTTGTGCCGCGTTGCTGCCACGACGGTACTCATATTCCATAATTACTCGAATTTTTAACGTATCCATGATGACGAAAAAGATTGAAATGCGATGAAAATGTAACACTAATCAATAAAGAAATGACTACTTTTAGAAAAAAAAATCCATGTTTTTAAAATAAAATTAATTTGAAATTAGAATTCTTAGCCAAACAAAAATTATTTTGATTTGAAATGGCCAGTACTGCAGAACGGCAATTTCATAGGTAAAGACCTAATATAATTAAATACATATCCAAAGTCACCGACTTCCGAACTTAGTTATTGGGGCTGGACAAAGCTAGTTTATTATTTTACTTTTCGGTTTTTCGGCGGTTTAATTTTTTTGTTAAAAAGTTTTTATTTTATAATTTTTTGTGGCTATAATCTACTAATTACTACATGCTTAATTTTTGATTACTTTTTGTAATACACAACTCAGTATTAAAATCTGTGAGTAAACAATCAATCATCCCCTGTTTTCTTACCCTTAGGGTTGGAATTTTTCTTCGAAATTTATATGAGACCAACTTCGGGGTATACCCTTTCCAATAAAAAAAGAATTATCAAAATCGGACTACTCTGGAAAAAGTTATGCGTGGTCATACATAAAAAAAAAAAAACATATACGCGTCGAATTGACTAACCTCCTCCGTTTTTTCGTCGGTTCAAAAATCGTGATATTGTTACAAAAGTTAAAAGCGTCCGTAATTAAAACAAAAATAAAATAACAATTCAGAAATTAAAACAAGCCGTGGGAGCTAAGAGATGACCAGTCCCTACTGGCGGCGCCCGTTCACGGACATGACGTATGCATCAGCACCATCATCATCATCATCATCATTTGCCTAGCCTTTTCCCAACTATGTTGGGGTCGGCTTCCAGTCTAACCGGATGCAGCTGAATACCAGTATTTTACATGGAGCGACTGCCTATCTGACCTCCACAACCCAGTTACTGGGTAATACGATACCCCTTGGTAACACTGGTTGTCAGATTTTCTGGCTTCTTTGCATCAGCACCATTCAGCTCAATCGTTTTGAAGGGAACTTAATGATCCAACACACAAGCCATCACCTACTGATATTCAGTAGCTGCATCCGATTTAACTAGAAGCTGACCCCAACATACGTTGAGAAAAGGCAGAGAAATGATGATAGGGGCGTAGGCGACTATACCTATAACTACTTTAAACAAACCATTTTTCCTTAACAAATTCTCCATAATTACTCATTAAATAATTATCCATACTTAATGGTATTCCTAACATTACCCATGACGTCACTCTTCAATGTCGCGATAACGTATGCTGACATTGCCCGGGTGAGCTGCACCATGCCACTAAAACATGACGATAGTACCACTGTGACCTTATTTCCTTCCGCTGTAGTCTGTGACCATCAGAAATGGCACTGTGGTGAATTACCAACATACATTTTCAATTACCAAACGAAAGTCTACCGAAATTCGACTTTAATCAGTTGTCTTACGGTTGGTTATCGGTTTGGGAATTTTGAATTATATTTTGTCGATATATCGCTGCTAAGCGATAGTGTTTACAGGATGTTTGTAAGTCAATTAATTCGGTAACTAATATAAAACGTTTTATTACGAAAATAATGATCAATAAGGAATTAATAAGATCTGATATTATGGTCGTACGGTCATGTGTCATGTTAGATTGTCGACCTTGTGTGAGATATATATTTATTGATCTAGTTCTGAATACCATGGGCGGAGAATAATTATTGTTTTTTTATTGAATATCCGTTTATGATTTCATAACAGTTTATTTTGGGTTGATTTGTACGATAAATTTTAGATTCATCATCATCATTGTTTCAGCCGAAAGACGTCCACTGCTGGACATAGGCCTCCCCCAAAAGGGGGGTTTTGCCATAATAGCCACGTTTGGCAGGCGGGTTGGCGATCGCAGTTTAGTAGTAAAATGCATAGAGAACGCTGCTGCCAATTCTCCAGTAAGTCCCTTAGTCGCCTTCTACGAAACCCACGGGAAGAAATGGGATGGAGTTATTCTTTTACGTCCGGCATCACACGGAACGATTTTTAGATCTTTAGATTACCACAGAACTAATAGATCGCCGCGTTGATCTAGTGGTCGCAAGCGTTACTACTGATCATGAGGTCCTGAATTCGATTCCCATGTCGGGCAAGTAATATTGAGTTTTTTAATCTGGAATTTCTCAGTATCAGCTAGGAGTCTCGATTTATACCCGGTTGTTGGCAATAGGATCGCCCCCTTTTACACGACTGACACATAACTGGCGAAATTTATTTATTTATTTATCACAAACACTCAACAAATCACAAATGTGGGTGAACAAGTACTGTAGATAGGTAGGTACACCTCTGTACCCGTATTTCACGATAAACTTTAGAATACGCCAGAACTGAGCAACCAGATTCATCTTCCCGTGGGTGTCGTAGAAGGCGACTAAGGGACTTACCTACCAGAGATTGGGCAGCAGCGTTCTCTATGCATTTTACCACCATACGGCGATCGCCAACCCGCCTGCTAAGCGTGGCGATTATGGCAAAGCCCCCATTTTGAGGGAGGCCTATGTCCAGCAGTGGACGTCTTTCGGCTGAAATGATGATGATGATGATGACCAACCAGATTAAACTCACCGTACTTAGTATCTATGAGAATTGTCCTATTTTAAAAAGAAAGAGGGGCTCGTGGCTAAATTACAACAACCGCAACGGTCGATTGTAGGTTAAGCTACGCTTTCCTTAGTGGGTTCGTGGATGGGGACCATCCATCCATCTGATATTCACAGCCCAGTTAGGTAGGTACTGGGTAACACATTACCTCTTGGTATGACCATCCTTTTGAGCTTCTGACTATCCGTTACTACCCTATATAAAAATGTACTCTGTGTCCGTTACGACTGTCAAAGATCTACGTATGACAGCCGGCATCCATGCTTTCCGAAGCAGTGGGGGCCTCTAACGGATGATCACCCATTTGCGAAGCGACCGTGACAAAATTCATTCAAACAAATTCACTCATTCGTTCACTATGACTCTCATTCTCCCAACAACAATAAAAACAATAATTAGACAGTGATTTTGACACAACGGCATGCAATAATTCATTTAAATGATAAACTATGAAACTGTGTGTTATTAATATTACGCATACTTACTCAAATAATTAGTGTAATTATATTAAAGCATAAGTATATACATTCAGAATGGCTTGCTTTGATTGATGTATTGATAAAATGATTACAATTAGTGGCCGTTTGATTGACAATGAATTACGTATCTGATTTATTAATTAACACACATTTTATTTAATGTGAATGGTTTGACGAATGACTGCCTGAGGAGTATCCCTGTTTTTGTTTTATTAGTCTACAGGGTTCTTGAATGAGAAGAATAAGTATTGGTTTACTATAAATGTACACATTGACATGAGAAACCCTTGCCAGTTGCAACCAACCTCTATATGCGGGCTGTCATCAGTCCAATTGTCACTGTCACAACAGTTTTTATTACAAAATTAAGATTCTTTAAAAGAGCGTTCATTCTGAAAGTTGACAACGTCGCAAATAGCTGTCAAATATTTCCTTGTTTTTATCAATTTGTTAATATTACTGTATGGAAATATGAAATATCGGTAACTATTAGTAAACCTACAATATGAATAAATATTTGCAATTATAACAATGAATTTGATGTTATAACCTTTTTGGTTGTAAAAAGGGCATTTGTAAAGATTCCATGTTCTTTTTTTACATCTAAAACGAAATATTCGGTGTTAAGATTTTAATTATTGCATTTCCTAATCAATATTTTAGGTCACTAGTTAGCGATATTTCATACTTCCATACATAAATATTGCCAAATTAATCAAAACAGTGAAATATTTGACAGCTATTTCCGACGTTGACAACTTTCAGAATAAACGCTCTTAAGAAACGAAGTGATCATCAAGTCATTAAAGGCAGTAGAACCTTACGAAATGAAGTTGAAGTTATCATTATTATACTATAACATTATCTCCCCTGAGTGGGTTCCCGCGTTGTCGTTGCGGGGGGGCTCAGTAGCCACGGTGAAGCGAAGAGGAACCCAAAGGAGGGGCCGCTCATCAGGGCTTTTGCCTTCAAGCCGATGACGTAGCGGCCAAAAAGTATTATAAGTTGTGGTGAGGTGCACCGCAACTTAGGTGGGGCGCGATGTTGAATGGGAGGCATCGCGGCTGAGGGTTACGGGCTGCGGCAGAGGAGGAGTGCTGGTGCTTCTGAGCAGCGCTCCTCCCTTCCGTGGCCTGGACGGCGCCGCCACCGTTTGATGGCGGACGCGTAGGGGCCGCAGGGGAAGAGGAGTGTCGGTATAGTGTTGGCCGCTCTCCCTATCCCCTGCTGCCGAAAAGTGGTAGGCGGGACGGCGCGTTGTGTTCCACACGCGCGCCGTCAGAGATGTAAGCAACAACTGGTGGGGTCCGCAAGGGCCGATGCCTGCCAGGAGTACGGGTTGTTCGAAAGAGATACCGCCGCCCCTGGCACACAGGCAACCCAGGCAACTGAGGGAACCCGGGTGGGTTTTAGTAAAAGTCTGACTTCTCCTGCTCCACTCGGAGCGGGAGAAGTCATTTGATGATTTCCCACCCTCCAAAGAAAATAAAAATTATAATATTATAACCGCGAAAGTTTGTATGTGTGGATGTTTGTTAATCTTTCACCCAAAAACTACAGAATGGATTTGGATGAAATTTGGCACACAGATAGATTATAACCTAGATTAACATATAGGATACTTTTATCCCGGCAGTAGGTACGTTCCCGCAGGATAATTTCCGACTCCCACGCGGGCAAAGCCGTGGGCGTAATCTAGTTTATATAAATAAAATTGAACAATATACAACCTCCTGTGGGCACATTGACCCGAATTGTGTCACACACTATCAATCACAATCAGAATAATTTTGAAATATATTGCTAATCCTTTGCTTTATTATATTTTTTTCGAACAATCTGTCTGCTCAAAAACTAAATTACGCAATGAAATGCCTCAGTTATTGAGGTGTCTGCGGACAAACTTATAACAAAACATACCTATCATCGGAAGATCTTGTAAATGCACTGTAAAAACCTCTATATTGGTTGATGAATTTCTGAATCAGATTCCAGGCTTCTGACGAGGCTGAACGACTGTCAAAGATCCACGAGTGACAGCCGTGGCCAGCGGCTTAACGTAGGTACTTTCCGAAGCACGGAGGGGAAAGATGGCCACCCATCCGCGTACCAACCGCGCTCCACAACAAATCCAACAAAAGCTCCCCTTTGTCATTATCATTATAACCGCTGTAAATAAATCAATAACTAAATGATATCATCCTGTATACAAATGTGTGATCACGTCTTTCCCCGGGGCCTGCCCTCTGTAGGTCTAGGTCAGCTTCAGACACACTCCGGTGCTCATGTATTATGTATGGCAAGTCCGTGTTTACGGAAAACAGTTCCGGTTATTCCGTGGAAGTTTGTGTTGCGAATCTGAGGTGTCAAACTTGTTACTATGGAGAGTGAAGGACGAAATGAGGAAGATTATGATGGAAATGTTGTTGTAAGTTGGTTTTTGTGTTATTCTAAAGAGTCCTCACACTTATTCAGCTCTGTTCAGCATAGAAAACAACTATTTTGTATGAGATGCGTACGCATCCGTTGAGCCGCGGAAAGCTGAATGGACACAAATTTGTCGTTTTCTATGGACAAAAGCTGAACAGAGCTGAATAAGTGTGCGTAGTCCCTAAAGCGTAAAAAGATTAGCATTATCAGCCTATATTGTTACGACTGCGGGAATACAGGCCTTCTCTCGGTGAGAGGGAGTAGGATGTATTCCACAATGCGGGCCAAGTGCGGGTTGGTAGATGTCACATGTCTTCGAATTTTTAGTTCTCGGGCATGCCGAATTCCTCACGATGTTTTTCCTTCACCGTTTTGAGAGCAGTGGTGATGACATAATTTACACAAAGGAAACCATCTGTCCGAGCTCGAACCTTCGAGCCTACCGCTTGGCCACCAATGTTTCGTTCCTGTAACGTTATGTAATTACGAATAATGTAACTGTGGAGTAGTAAAATTCGTCATCCTGTTTCAGGTTACCAGTAATCGGATAATCATGTTCCGACATGGTGACGATGATTGATGACGACGATCGAGCGTCACCTTTAACAGTTTGGCTTGACAACAGTGCGTTATGGTGCCGAATGCTTGCTGAAAGAATGGTTTTACTATCGTCTTCAGTTTCGCTACAGACTAGGAAGTGCGTCTTTCAAGCGCAGATTTCGATTTCTGATTATGGGATGATATAGACTGATAATGCTATCAATGTGTTATTGGGTAATCAACTACCTAAGTGTTGAGTTGTTTTGATACCTACTTCTCGCAGTTGTAACGGATATTCAGACACTCGCAACTACTTGTCTAACTTTCAGATATCGGTATTGGCTCGTGACTACTTTGCGTTTGCGGGAAAGATGCCATTTGCTTCGTGTAAAATATAAGTGGTTTTGCAGCCATTTTCAGTCACGCCTTGCAAAGCCGCCGACTTAACTGAGAGAAAGGATATGAGGCGGGTGACCATCAACATCAAAGAAGAAAACACTTACCGAAAATCATGCGGTTAATTATGTAACTATCCAATTACGGTGAACGCAACAAGATAGGTACCTACTTAACGTATTAACTTACATCAGTGTTTTTACGTATTTGCTGTTAACAGCTCCGGTCCAGATTTAATTAATATTTTATTTATTTAATGAAGCGCGTCTCCCAGGGTAATAATGAATATAAACGAATAAGAAGGAGGCCGTCCCATCGGACTATGAGAGTGAGGGAAGAAAGAGTGCACCTGTGTCTGCGCACACACTTGTGCATTTTATTATACATATATCTCGCGGGTCGTAGTCTCTGCTGAAATTGGCCGCCATGGTCGAAATTCGATCAGGAGGACTATAAGGTATTATCTTAAACATGGATATTTAATTGTGTCCAATGAGATTACAGGAAGACGTTTAGATTAGGTTAGGGAAAAATAAAGGATTCCCAATGCCCATGCAGTGATTAATGATGGCAACAGAATCAGAAAACAACAGCGTAATTGCGTGAGTAGGTACCTAATAGGTACAATCATATTCGCAATCTGTACATTTAGACCATAAAAACTAAAATCTATATTAAGTACGTAAGTAAGTAGTTAATTATCTCAAAGAAGACTTTCTCGTAGTAGACCAGAAGGCTTGGTGATTCTTCGGCCAAAGAATTAGCATTGCCATTCAACGTGGCAATGCTGCCAGTCTTCTGGGCACGTTTCCTGATGACAGCGATGCGGACGAATACTTCGACGCCTAAGTGTCTTTTTGTATTTATTTGTTTAGTTAGTTCGTTTACATTTTTTGTCCAATTAAATACATAGTTTATTCGCACAATTAAATATTTACTGAAACAGTAAAAAAAGTCATTGAGCAGATCAAGTTATCAAACTAGGAAGCCGAATTTATTCAAATGAACCAACAGCTGGGATACAAGCCTCTCTGTAAGGGGGAGTGGGCCATAGCGCCCTATGGTCGTATATGTCTTTGAATTTTTGGTTCTAGAATTTGCCTTTTGCTTCAGAGTTAAGATACAAAATACTTATTGCTAAGTCACTCTCTGTACACTGGCGTTCATATGAAAGAGGGTCATAGGCATAGATCACGAATTGGCTTGTAACAACTAATGTCAAGGGAACAGCTGTTTTGATATCACGTTATCAGGCACAGATCATAACTCATAGTGGAACTAGATATCTGTCTTGTAAGGAAATGATTAATGATTGTAAGTAATTGTAAAGTAATCAAGTTGATATTGATAAAAGTCGTGGTTGCCGCGATGATTGGAGTGTGCAGCCGATAGCTTTACACCGGAAAGTTGGAAGCTTAATTTGAAACATAGTAGATAATTACAGCTTTTAATTGTAGCTTTTTCAAGCGTAGTATTTTTAGCATAATCAGCCCATTATGTCCCCACTGCTGATGATATTTTATAGTCTGCTAAGTCGACTTCATTCGCGTGAAATTTTGGCCCCCAACCGTCGTGTCGTATCCCATCACCTGACCGCGCTATTATTTCGTTTACACTTAGCATTCTTTCGGACTTCTTTTCATTTTATTCGGCTCCTAAGGGACGTAGCGTAATGTTCTTACCTTCTATAATCTATTACCTTCCTCCATAATTGGGCTATCAACTTTTTCCAAAAAAAAAAAAAAACAACCGACTTCCAAAAAACCCTAGAAAGTGAAAAATTACTTTAATTTCGGAAGTCGGTGACTTTGGACATGTATTTTATTAATTTCTTGTCACCGCCTTCCGAAATTAAAGTTATTTTCCACTTTCTAGTGTTTTTAGGGTTCCGTACCTCTAAAGGAAAAAACGGAACCCTTATAAGATCACTTTGTTGTCCGTCCGTCCGTCCGTCCGTCCGTCCGTCTGTCAAGACCGTTTTTCTCAGGAACGCGTGGAGGTATCAAACTGAAATTTCTATATGATACTTAGTTCTACTGTCCCTGGAAGCTGTAGAAAAATCAACCTTCTAAGTCAACGCAATCAAAAGATACAGCCATTTAGGCCGCAAAATTCCGCAAATTTTCGAAACTCGCACGGGAATCAAAACCTACAGGGTACTTCCCGTGAACTTAGAATCTTGAAATTTTGTACGAAGTCACGTCTTATAGTACAGATATAGGAAAATTACGAAAACCGAAAATTTTTAGTTTCGTCATATAAAAAAATATTTTTGACAATTTTGAACTTTTACTTATATACCCACAGGTTTGTACGGAACCCTCGGTGCGCGAGTCCAACTCGCACTTGACCGGTTTTTTGGAAGTCGGTTGTTTTTTTTTTGGAAAAAGTTTTTATTTTTCACTTTTCAGCTATAATAGGTACCCACTCCACACCAATTCATCATCCTTGGGGCCAAATAATGCATATTTATGCGATAGCAGCGATCGCCGTTTATTTGCTGTCATTTTTTGAAGAGTTCCGTTGTCTGTCTCAATAGCATTGGAAAACATAGGAAAAACATTGTCAATACCTATAAGATAGGGAAACCTGGGATTCCATCATCAGATCCTGACTTGGTGCCAATGGGACCACCTCAGGAGTATACTCTATCAAATAAAAAAAGAATTTTGAGAATCGGTCCACAAATGGGAAAGAAATTGAGGAACATTTTTTGGAAGTTGGTTAAAAAGCAGAAATATTTTATTCAAATCTGACTGACAGTTCCAGAGATTGTAGGAAATAAACAAACTCACAATCTTATCCCTATATAGTATTAGTGTGTGCAAAAATATTCTTCTATATATAGTGTGTATGGTGGTGGTGGTGGAACAGTGGTATAGTGGTATAGGCCCTGACTGCCCAGGCGGGCACTTTAGTTTGGAGTATTTAACTGGCTGCGCTCAAAACGGTAACGGAAAACACCGTGACGAAACTAGCATGTCCTAGAACAAAAAATTCGAAGACATGTTACAGCCACCAACCCGCGCTGGGCCTGCGTGGTGGATTACGGCCCGCTCCCTCTCACAGAAATGAGGCCTGTGTCCCAGCAATGAGAACATTACGTATAGGCTGATTATGAGGATATCGAACAGTTAAATCATGTTTGATTGTATCTGTACAGTAGTTACAGTTTTGAATTGCCATAATTTCTGGTGAAAGGTTTATTTTGCACAAAGATTCACACTCTTAGCTTGTTGTCAGCTCAACATTTTCAGTTAAACTTTGATTCTGAATGTTCGGCATAGTACCGAGAGCTGAAAATCCTATGCGTGTTAAATAACGCGTGGACAACGACTTAGAATATACCTATCCGGTCAAGAACGGCCAAAAAGTGTTAATTTATTAACACTTTTTTGGCATCGTCGCATCAGCATATTTATCTTCTCACGCCTCATCACCATCAGCCTAGCCTTTTTCCAACTATGTTGGGGTCGGCTTCTGGTCTAACCGGATGTAGCTGAATAACAGTATTTTACATCGAATGCCTCCACAACCCAGTTACTGGGTAATACGATACCCCTTGGTAAGACTGGTTGTCAGATTTTCGGGCTTCTGACGAGTGACGACGCGTAACGACTGTCAAAGATCCTCAAATGACAGCCGGGACCAACAGCTTAACGTGCTTTCCGAGGCACGGTGGGATCTTGGTATGTAAAGATGGTCACTCATCCATGGACCAACCGCGGCAAGCGTAGCTTTACCTGATCGATCGACCTGTGCAGCTATTGTTATTGACATAAATAATATTCAATAGTCGATAACTGACCTTCGTAATCAAAATCAAAAATACGTAGGTATAGGTATGTCCACCTTTGCCTGACCATTCGGGGATTACAGGCTTGATGTTTATTATGTATAAGTAGGGTATAACAAAAACCATTTTGTTTTTTGTTTTTCGAGGGCTGTAACTGAAAATGAAATCATCAATCATGTCGTCATTTGACGTGCTGAGGCCCTTTTTAGCATTTGTTAAAAGCATGTTTTTCTGATTTTTTTTATCGCTAAAAGATTCTTATTTATTTTCTTTCTCTTGAAGGCATTCTCCTTCAATGCTCATTCTGTCTTTGTATGAAAAGAGGCCTTTGCACTGCAGGTAATTTTATTAAAAGAAAAACAAAAGTATTCATTACCTAGCAACCAATTGTTAAAATGTCATACCAGTGTGTTAAGGTTAATTTCGGTTGCCACGTCATCAGCCTCGGTAGCGCAGTAGGCAGCGCGTAAGTCTCATAATCTTAAGGTCGTGAGTTCGATCCTCACCCGGGGCATATCTTTTTGCGATTCTTATCTGTTATTTACCTATTGAAGGTTAACAACTGTTAATTTATAAATTGTGTAGTTTACATAATTTATGCTTAAATTCATACTTTGTTTTTAACTGTGTTGAATTTATTGGTTTAATCTTCAGTTATGTGGAAAAAACAATCCGAGTTGAATAAATAATAGGAACTCAAAAATAAAACCCGATGAATTGATTATACCTACATGTGGGAATTTGAATAAAGTAGTAATTTATCTATAGTTATTTTATATGGTCTGAAACTAACAAAAAAACATAAAACAAATAGTGAGCTCTAAATTTGAAAAGAGATGACAGAGAATAAGACTAGCTAGATGAATTAACGAGGTAAAAAGTGTATTTTTTTATTAACATTTTAATTAAAAGAAATAAAACTTTTTTTCAAGTTTCATTTCGGTCTTCACGCCTTCATACATTTACCTACCGCAATCATTGAAAAACGGCACAAGAAGCAATTACAAACTTTCTTCGTAAAACAATAAAAATATATAAATTCGTGTTTCTTACCCGACTACGGCAAAGCCAAAAGGAAGGTCGCATGCCTGTGGGTGACAGGGAAACAGCAAAAACCTTTTTTTATAACGCTTTTATTAGCTCGGGTTGTATGTATGTATGTATCTCAAAATCAAAAATCAAAATCAAAATATTTTTATTTCATATAAACCTGCATGGGCACTTATGAAACGTCAGAAGCTAGGTGCACGGTTCCAAAATGTTGTTTCCTATGGAGAAGAGCCGGCAAGAAACTCCACGGTTACTCTTTTAAAAATGATTGGCTTTAACAATGTTTTCAGAGATAAAATGTATGGGAGGACAGTGCAGGCCTGTCAATAAGTACCAGGTACTTAGACGAATACAGAATAGAAAATCGTCTACAAATCTACAGTCTGTAAGGCCTACAACGTTCCCCCATTCACAATATGTAAAATAATCTACATAAATAAAATGAACCTAATTAAACATAGTAACATGATTAACATGACAATCACTAAAAAATAAGTTGATATTAAAATTGATATAAAATGTCAAATAATGACGAGAATATGTCAGAATTGTAAAAATAAAAAGAATAAAAAAGAACATTGAGAGCAGTTAATAGACTTTCACATAGTTATGCTGTTAATGAGGTACCAGGGAAGCCACATGTGCAGAAGGAATTAATGCCAAACTTCCCTGTCTTCAACGTAGTCTTTTATCTTATAATATGCTTTTTTGATAAGGACACGTTTGATGTGCGTTTTAAACTTTCCATCGCTAAGTTCTGTAACTGACTTTGGCAACTTGTTATAGAAGCGAATACTGTTTATTAGAAATGATTTGCTAGTTTTAGTCAATCTAAATTTTGGAATCACAATTTCATCTTTACTACGTGTATTCAGATTATGGAAATCGCATCGTTTTTTGAAAAGGCCTAAGTTTTTGCGAACATACAAGATATTTTCTAGGATATAAAGAGACGGCAGAGTTAGAATATCAATTTGGCTGAATTTGTTTCTGAGAGACTCGCGAGGCCCCATTTTATAGATTGCGCGGATTGCCCTCTTTTGTAAAATGAAAATTGAATCTACGTCAGCTGCCGATCCCCACAACAGAACGCCATAAGACATAATACTGTGAAAATAAGCAAAGTAAACTAACCTAGCTGTGGCTACATCCGTCAACTGCCTTATCTTTCTTACTGCGTAAGCAGCTGAGCTTAATCTACTTGAAAGAGCTCTAATGTGAGCACCCCATTGCAATTTTGAATCTAAAGTAATTCCCAAAAATACAGTTTCCGAAATAGCATCTAGTTTCTTGCCATCAAGTTTTAAGTTTAGACCTACTTGGGGTACATTTGGTAACGAGAACTTAAGACATTTAGTTTTGTTCGCATTGAGTAAAAGATTATTAGCGGCCAACCATTTCGAAAGAACAGCTAGACTATCATTGACATGTAAGACATCTGTATCTTTTCTATCTATTCTAAAAATAAGAGAAGTGTCATCAGCGAATAAAATTATATCCGAGAAGTTAGCCATCAGGTAAGGAAGGTCATTAATATAAACTAGAAATAAAAAAGGGCCAAGAATTGAACCTTGAGGCACGCCCATCTTAACTAGAGACCCAGAGGACGTCGCCCCATTAACGTTTACTTTTTGCTGCCTGTTTGATAAATAGGAAAGTACAAGATCAGCAGCCCGTCCACGAATTCCATAGTGGTGTAATTTACAGATCAGTGTATTGTGGTCAACGCAGTCAAACGCTTTTGAGAGGTCACAGAAAATGCCAATCGCGTCCTGGGAATTCTCCCAGGATTCCAAAATGTGACTGATGAGTTTTACTCCTGCGTCAGTCGTCGACCTACCTTTCGTGAAACCAAACTGTCGACTACGTAAAATCCCATTTGAGTTAAAATGTGACAACATCTGGTCTAGCATGATTTTTTCATAAATTTTGCTCAATGCTGGAAGCACAGATATAGGTCTATAATTAGAGGGATCACTCTTACTACCTGATTTGAAAATTGGTACTACTTTACTATGTTTCATTAAGTCAGGAAACGTACCGCTGTCTAAACATTGATTAAATATGCCTGTTAGGACAGGGGCAATTGTGTCAATGATATTTTCAAGAACCTTAACGGAAATCCCCCATAAGTCTTCAGTGTTTTTTATGTTAAGACTTTTAAATGCTGTTTTAATTGTGGCAATAGAAATGGGTTTGAATTCAAAACTTGGAATGTCCTTGCTGAAGTTTTCTTTAAGAAGAGATTCAGCTAATACAGATGATGAGGGGAGAGATTTCGTAACTTCTATTGGGATGTTGGTAAAGAAATTTTCTAGAGTCTCAGCAACTTGTAACTTATCTGAAATGATTTCACTATCAATTTTTAGAGCTAACTCATTCTGATCTCGCTGTTTTGTGTTTCCAGTTTCTTTGTTAATTACCTGCCACACAGCTTTTATTTTATTTTTAGAGATACTAATTTTGTTACTTATTAATTTAGATTTAGCGTGAGCGCAGACTCTTTTGAATATCTTAGAATAGTTTCTTACATAATTATGAAGGGCCTGATCTATGTATGTAACGGAATCTTTGAGCCTAATTTTCACTGGTTTCTAAACGTCTGATCTACTTGAAACTTTGCACACGTCTTAAGGGCCGATGACAATGCAATAACCCGATAAAAAATTTCAATATTTCAAAAAAAATAATGAATGTTTTAAAAAAATCAAATTTTTAAAATTTTCCCGATAAAAATTTGATCGAACTAAAAAATGGAAAATAAATAATAGTTTTAAAAACTGAAAAAAACACGCTTTTATTGCTGACCGAACTAAAAAGTAGAAAATAATTTTTAATTACAAAGAGTTTATGTTACAGTAGTTTTGGGTGGGAAATCATCAAATAACTTCTCCCGCTCTGGGTGGAGCAGGAGGGCGTGTCAGACTTTTACTGACTAAAACCCACCCGTGTTCCTTCAGTAGCCCTTAAGCCAGGGGCTGTGGTGTCTCTTTCGAACAAACCCGCACCCCTGGCAGGCATCGGCCCTTGCGGGCCCCTTCATTTTTTGTGCTGACATCTCTTTGAGGCGCGCGTGGAACACAACGCGCCGTCGACTTGGGCTTGGTCCTTACCGGACAGCGAGCTACCCATTACTCGCCGTCCGCAAGCCCATGCCTACGGTGGCCGGAAATCGGCCTGGGATTCCCGACGCCCAGGGCGTCTCCGTATCCTGCGGCGGCTGGGGTCGCGAGGGCGCATATGCTGCCTCTCCCTCACGTGCGCCGCCTCCCTCTTCGTGAGCATCACTGCTTCGCTGAAGGAGGTGACGGCTCCCCATGCCCTCTCGCTCCGTACCATGGCCTGGACCAGGGCCGGACGCGAGAGATCGCCGCCGCCGATCGCCTCCACGAGGACACGGCGGTGCTCCGCCCAAGCAGGGCAGACCGCCACCGTGTGCTCCACCGTGTCCTCAGGGCGATCTTCGCAGTGGAAACACCCGGGCGTTTCCTCCCGCCCTATCCGAAACAGGAACCTCCCGAAACAACCGTGTCCGGTGAGGACCTGCGTCAGGCGGAAGGTGAGGACGACATGCCGCTTCTCAAACCACTCCTCAAAGAGGGGACTTACCGCTGCAATCGTGGCGTGCCCAGCACTGGGTTGCGACAATCGCTCTCTCCATGTCACCATGAGATCCCGCCGGAGCTCTGTCCGCTGTGCCGCGATTTCCTGCGGCAGCGGACTTACGCCCCGGCGTTTGGCCTCCTCGCGCCACTCCCACATTTGCGCGAGGACCTTTGCCTCCAGATCCCATGGCGGTAATCCGGCAAGGAGGCCCGCCGCCTCGCCGGAGATCGTGCGATATCCCCGGATCATCCTGATCGCCATGACCCTATGGGACGCCCTCAACCGGCGAGATGGTTGGCGCCTCAATGTAGGCGCCCACACCGGCGGCGGCGCCCCGTATAGGGCCATGGACCGCACGATCCCCGCGTAGAGCCTCCGGCAGGAGGCGTTTGGCCCCCCTAGATAGGGCAGGAGCCGCTTCAGCGCAGCCCCGGCCCGCTCCAGTCTGGGAGCCAAACGGCGGAAATGCTCCGCGAAGTTCCACCGGCTGTCGAGGACGAGTCCTAGGTACTTCATAGTCGACTCGACGCCGATGTGAACCCCTCCCACCGTTATCTGGGAACCCGTCGGTGGTGCATTCCGAGGACCATGAAACCACATGGCCTCGGACTTGTGCAAGGCCACCTCGAGTTCCAGTTGCCGGATCCTATCGACGATTGTCGCAACCCCTTGTGTCCCTAAGTCGGCCGCCGCCTGGTATGACCTCCCTTGCGCCAGGAATGTTACAGTAGTAGGAAGTCAATAATTCAATTCAGAGTAAAAAGCGTGGGGTTCTTGATATTTTAATTATTACAATTATTCTATTGGCAACCATCTATGAGAGGAGAGTCATGAAAATATAGGAAAATGCACCCCACGCTTTTTACTCTGAATTGAATTATTGACTTCCTACTACTGTAACATAAACTCTTTGTAATTAAAAATTATTTTCTACTTTTTAGTTCGGTCAGCAATAAAAGCGTGTTTTTAGTTTTTTGAAACTATTATTTTTATTTTTTATTTCGCCTTTACTGTCCCACTGCCGAGAAGAAGACCTCCCAGGTACTCTTTTCTCTTGTCACACAGGAAACATCTACACAATTATAATTCCATGCGACTACGGCTATGCCCAGACCATTTTTGTATTTTGATTTCTGTCAAATTTTTTTTTTTTTCGTATTTTATATGTACTTAGTTCTATTTGATTTTTCTGTACTCGGGTTACTGTTTTTTTTTTTAATTTGTTGTAATAGGTGCCACATTAAAAGTTTTCCTTTATTCATCACAACTTCAAAAATCGTGTACCTACAGCAGAAAGCGCTGCATCAAACAAAACTCTGCTATAGTTTCAGCGATTTTCTATACAAAGACAAGAATACACCTTCGCCCTTAATCACCATATTAGGTAAACAAATCGCCGTCCCTACCTAGTTGGCAATTATCACACATATATAATGTTTCCGCATCGGTCCACTAAGAAGGAAAATGCGCTATAATCATCATTATCAGGCAGGAAGTGTCCAAGGTTCTGTCAATGAACCACCATCATCTGTCATATGGAGTAATTACTGATAATCTAGGACATCATTATAAATAGATGCCTAGGTATTGGTCAATTATAGATTTTTACGTAAATAGCGAAGTCGTAGGCATTGTTTTGTACTGCCGCACCGGTCGAATGTAGGTTAAGCTGCGCTTGCTGCGGTCGGTTCATGGATGGGTGACCATCTATTACTTATAGGGGCTTCTCCATGCCTCGGAAAGCACGTCCCGGCTGTTTTCGTCAATCTTTGATAGGCGTTACGGGTAGCCCAGAAGTCTGACCACCAGTCTTATTCAGGATATGGTGGTACCCAGTAACTAGGTCAGACAAGCAGTCGCTCCATGCATAATACTGGTAATCAGTTGGATCAGCACCCTAATTGCGTAACTCACGATTCATCATAATCTGTATCGTTTTGAAACGGATTGTTAAACCATTGCTTCATATGTTCGAAAAATGTGTCTGTTCGACAACATAAATAACGCAATGAATATTGTTTAACTGTGAAGACGAAACCAATTATGATCAATCGTGGGTTACGCAATTAGGGTGCCGGTTGGACTCGAAGCCGACCCTAGCTTAGTTGGTGAAAGGTTACGCACTCTGTGCGCAAATTTGAAGTGTCTACTTAATACATTACAGTTCACATGATACGTATACAAATACACCCCGTGACAAACGGACTTTCGAAAGGACAGTGGAGATTTAGTATTTATTTATAAGGTTCACCAACAATTGTTTACACTGGTATTGTGTTAAAAATAACATGTAAGATAAAAATATAGTAGTGTAACAATCACTTATAGGTAAACTCCGCATGCATATAAAGGAAGTTGTACAAAATAACTAGGTCAAAAAATGCTTAATAGGTGCGTTCTTCAAACTTGGAAAACATCGTACATCACTTAGGACTAACTTCTTATAGCATTTTGATGAAGCATAAGTGGATATCATTGGAAGCAAATAATTTCACTGGGAAGACGACAACTTACCAAAATAGCTTTGTATTCGTTGGAAACTGGATTAACAGTAAAACTGTTAAATTAAATTAACCCACAAAATATTCCCTTCATCTCCTTGGAACATTCTCACGTCTCCTTAATCTTGTTGACTCATTAACAGTCGCTAGTTCAGTTGACTTCATCATCCGTAAGCTGGCGTTCTGCCAGGGTCTCTCTTTGTTTGAAAGGATTATATCCGTTCCTTAGCAACTCTTCGATTTGTCCTTTCATTCATTAATTTGTTGTATCGACTTTGTTTGTAGTAAAGAATTCACAGTCAGATGCTCATTTGTTTCAATGTGACGTTTTGGATGTACTTACATTCCTTCTACTAATTGCATCGTTGCTCTCGTTGGTATTGGAAGTTCATTCCAATAGATCGATAGCCCACCGTTTCTCCCACGACGGGAAAAAAAAACCCAAGTATTTTTTATGAAATCAGGTAAAATATTTGCTAACAAAAAGGTAGGTGCGAACATAGCACTCTTATAGAAGCAGGCTGTTAGAAATTAATTCGTCGTTTTTACTTTTAAATGTTTGTCACGCAATGCATGATGTTAGCAAAGTTCGCATAGTAACATCAACCCAACGCCCATTTCTGCTGCTTCTCTTCTTCCTGGCTAAGTAATCACAGTCGCACTTGTCGATCGATTAGGTTAAGTCACGGTTGCCCCAGTTGGTCTGTAGATGGATGACCATCTTTACACACTAAGACCCCTCCGTGCCCAGCACGTTGAGCCGTTGTCCCAGTGAGGTCCCGGTTGTCGTTTGCGGATCTTAGACAGTCGTTACGGGTTGTCGGAAATCCGACAGTCAAACAACCAGTCTTATCCAGCGGTATCGTATTACCCAGTACCTGACATGGTTATGGAGGTCAGATGAGCAGAGGCTCCACGTAAAATAGTGATATTCAGCTGCGTCCGGTTAGACTAGACGCCAACATATTTCTAGATGAACATCACATTTGTTTACAAATTCTATGTCTAAACTTTCAACCGCTAATATTGTGCACAATAACGTGGTTAGTGCCGAGGTCGATCACACTGACGTGACCAAGATCTTGGCACATGACCTCCGAGGCGCGGCGGGAGCATACTAAACGCATTGTGAGAACATTTGCATTATTTTTGGAGCTTCTTCTATTATTACGATGTTGGAGTATTTGTGCCTGGTATCTAAATGTTTATGACGAACATTGGTACAAGTATGCTGCTTTGTGGTGTTCGTTGGTTGACGAGAACACCAGCATTAACCAAAAGCTGCGCTCTGCGGTTTTACCATCGTAGGTCTCCATCCCGTGGGACTATCGGGATTGAAAGAATTCTTCGTACTAATTCAGTTCATGGACCACCCATGTGCCAAATTTCATCCAAGTCTATTCAACCGTTTTAGCGTAACAAAAAAGCATACAAAAAGTCCTTTCTCTTTCAAACATATTAGTTTAGTTAGTATAACCAAGGGACCAAGATGGACCGATGACTGCTGACCGCTTGGAATTCGCTGGATGCGAGAAGCACAGAACCGGTCAAAGTGGCGGTGCTTGAGGGAGGCCTATGTCCAGCAGTTGCCGCCTTTCGGCTGAAATGATGATAATGAGGAACCTGGTATTTGCTATCGAAAAACTATAATGTCGAGTTCAAAAATAGATTGCAAGATAAAATATATAGTCAGAGGTTTAATTTTTTATAAACTTTCATATTAACATGCTGACCATAAGCCTGTTACTAAAACTGAGATATAAATCATAACCAGCAATGCAAAACAATAACCCAGTCTATGACTATATCCTATATCCTTCGAACCGGCATACAAGTTATAAGTAGCACATCGCCCGCGACTTTGTCTACGTGAATTTTATAGCTTATGATACTCCGGAATAATGTAGCTTTCCATAGGTGAAAGAATTTTGAAAATCGGTTTAGTAGTTTATCCATTACAAACAATTTTCCAAACAATCAAATCTTTCCACTTTATAATATTAGTGTAGACTATGCTACCTGCAGGCTTAGCAAGAGAACCGTAGAGAAGCGTGTCGTCGGAAGGGTAGACAAAAATGACGTTACTGTGTAGACAGTCGACAGTTTTGAACCGGGAAATGTAGAAAAGCGATTTCTATTCTACAGTAGAGTAGAAATAGAAAGCGTCATGCTGGTGGCAGAAATAGATTTGGTGATAGCCACGACTTTCCCGGGCCAGCCCTTTCACAAGGAACTTAGCTATTGTAGTATTATAGTAACAACAAGATCAAAACAGTAAACACACAACAAAAACATCACGCCTGATTTCCCCGAGGGGATGGGCAGAGGTTCACCTACAGTAGGTACACCCACATTTCGCCAGTTATCTTTAATCCCCATGCAATAGCGGGCGAGCCAATTACCATTATAGAGGTATGAGGAACAGGGTGTAAAGTTCACTCATACTTATGATGGTAAAGGAGGATCCAACGACCAGACGGGTATTGTGTCTGGTCCGGGCAACTGCCCAACAGTTGATGTCGGGATTTTTTGTATATCGCAATCAGAGTTTTCCACGATCGAACGATCGTGGAAAACTCTGATTGCGCGATGTAGAATTGCTCAGTTAGTTCGCATGTGGCATGTGGCATTGTAGATGGCGCCCACTTTTGTTTTTGTGTTTCTCGATATTTGTTGCGAAACATTTTTTTTTATTTGTAGTGCCGCTACACCATCAATCGGGCAAAAATCCAGACTCCGGGCTGCTACTGACAAATTCCAGAGAAAACAACCGACTTCCGGAAAAACACTACAAAATGAAAAATAACTTTAATTTCGGAAGTCGGTGACTTTGGATATGTATTTTAATTTTTTGTCACCGACTTCCGAAACTAAAGTTTTTTCGGTTGTTTTTTTTTTTGGAAAACGTTTTTATTTTTCACTTTTTAGCTACCGTACCGACCCCACACCAATTTGAAATTTCATCATCCTTTGGGTCAAAACAACCCATATTTATGCGATAGCAGCAATCGCGGTTGATTTGCTGTCATTTTTTGAAGAGTTCCGTTTTCTGTCTCCGAAATGCATCATCAGATCTATATGAAATTTAAATGGGACCATTTCGGAATAAACCCATTTCGAACAAAAACAATAATCGTTGTCGAATTGATAACCTCCTTCTTTTTGAAGTCGGTTAAAGAATCCAATAACACTTTGACCGACCTAGGAATTGAACGCGGGACGTCATACTCACCAGTAGCGCTTGCGACCAATGAGGCAATCAAACACATCGTGACTTTTCAACTATAAGATAATTAATCGGACCAAAAAATCACAAGTAAACAGTCCTTGAGTTATAATACCACTTAATTTTACGCCATAAAGTCCCGGATGGACAATAATCGCTTGTTTCAAACATTGCGGAAGGCACCTACTGCTATAGTTAACTCATAAATCAATATAAGGCGTTAGGTGTGGTTGAAGGAAGCCGTATTATGTAACCCAGTTCTTTTGGACAACTAATTATGTCAGGGTGGACGGCTACGGAAAGAGGATTTGGGTTCCAAGGTTTTGTTATAAAGTACCTGTAGAAGGGCGTAGGGTTCTGCGATGTCGAATTCCCTTTCAAACGCGGAAGGCAACTGTCAAAATGGCGCTGTCGTAGCTGGTTTCCAACACAATCTAATAATACAAGGTGTAAGGTGGTTTTTTTGTTTTTTTGCGAAAATGACGCATTGTTGTGTTCCTAAATACTCCGAAATTGGAGTCCAACATTCTCCGAAAGACTCTAAAATTAGAAGATTGTGACTTCAAGCTATTCCTCGATATTTTTATTTAAATCAGAGATTGAGGTTATGTCAGAAACATTTTGTTGAAAGTGGAAACGAGGAAATATTTATTTCAGGTTTTGAATTCTGTCAATTTCCATGTCAATAACGTACTTGTATTAAAATATTGAAATCACCGAAAATAATGAAATAAAACTTAACTCATGAATTAACACGAAATATTAAGCTCTCCACTGATTTTAATCAAATTTTTAATTTAACGTCCCATAAAATTTAAACGTCTCAACACTAGTAGCCACTGATCCGTAGGTGCCATTTGTGGAATACATTTTTAAGTACTAAACTATTCAACTAATGGCTCCTGCGAAAAATATTTATAGGTGCCGAATGTGGGAAGCACAAGACCGGTCGAAGTGGAGGAGCCTGGGGGAGGCCTATGTCCAGCAGTGGACGTCTTTCGGCTGAAATGATGATGATGATGATGATGAATATGGAATAGGTACTTCAGGTGCCATTACCTTAGGTGCCGTTAAAGCGGGTGCCCAATGTGGCATACGTCGATGGAATGTATGAACGAAATGTCAAATTTATCGTAGGCAGCAGGGAACTAGCTCTAGTCACGTTATTTACAATTAGATTTGCCTGAACTTCTCCACTGCAATAGCACGGGATTTCCATCAGTGCCATCCAAGTCATAAGCCATCATCAGCCTTGCCTTATGCTATTTGAGTCGAAATCCCGTTTCACAGAATATTTTGAAACGGGGATAAAATTATTTGTTTTTAAAAGAGCAACCGTGGAGTTCTTCCAGCTTTTATCTAAAGTTAACGACCAATTAGAACCGTTCACCTAGCTTCTGGCATAATTTAGGTGGCCAAGATAAACCGGGCCACATATGAAATAACATATTTTGAGTTTCTGAATTTAGAAAAAAGTGCTGTTCTTCTTACAGTTCATCATCATCATCTTCGTAGTATTTTCCCTACTATGTAGGGGTCGACTTCCAGTCAAATCGGATGCACTTGAGTACCAGTATTCAGTATCTGACTTCCACAACCCAGTTACTGGATAATGCGACACACATTGGAATGACAGGTTGACTCGTAACGACAGTCAAAGATCGACGAATGACAGCCGGGACCAACGGCTTAACTTGCTTATCAAGGAACCGAGGGGTTTTGATATGGAAAGATGGTCTCCCATCCACGGACCAACATTAACCTGATCGATCGACCCATGCGGCTATTACTTAGCCACAAGACCCCCTACACAGCCCCTAGGTAGCTTTAGATCTCACTTACCAATACCATATGGTTAGACCAATAGCTCAATGAAACTCGATGTGTAAAGAACCGCAGTCATTAATCCGTATATTGACCTCTTCGATCGCAGCTTAACCTCAGCTGGTTAGATCACAGTCCATTAAAACCAAGCACCTCATGTCTGAATCATTGACTAAGTGACTGCGGGATTGAGAACATCGTACTTAGTTTAACATTTCCAAGGTTTCATGCTTGACTTAGGGCCTGCGCCCACTAAAGGCACGGCACGGCAAGGGATTTTTAATGCGACGAATAGGAATATAACTTAATTGTAAGACAATAAAATTCAAATTTAAATGATGATGCTTAAGGACGTCGCGGCATGCCTAAGGATACCGCGGCATCGTTGCCGTTGAAATTTCAATTTTACTAGCATACTAGTAAGTATCATTTGTATTCGTGGCTCAAAAATCCTTTGCCGTGCCGTGCCGTAAGTGGGCGCTGGCCCTTAATCGTTCAACCAATAAAAAAAACAACCGGCTTCAAAATAATACACCACAAAGTGAATAACTTTAATTTCGGAAGTTAGTGTCTTTGGTTTTGCATCTTGATATTTTGGGACAGACTTCTTTGAAAGTGAAGCTATTTTTCACTTTGTAGTGTATTTTTCACTTTGTAGTGTATTTTTCACTTTGTAGTGTATTTTTTGGAAGTGGGTTGTTTTTTCTTTTAAACTTTTTATTTTTTACTTTTTAACTGTGGTACCTACTTAACACACACAAATTCGTTTACCTTTCACTTGCTAAGTAAATAACAGTGGCAGGAAGTAATTATAACATCTGTACAAATAAATTCAATTGAAGTATCTGTGTGTGATGTCAAAATAGCAGCTACAAACTAAATGCATAACATAACATAGCATTACGCCTAGTTTCCCCGAAGGGTAGAGCAGAGGTAGACCTATAGTAGACCCACTTTTCGCCAGTTATCTTTAAATCCCATATAATAGGGGGCGAGCCTATTGCCATCAACTGAGCACAAATCTAGATACTAAATGCACACAAAAGTATAGACGTTAGTTAGAAACAAAATCGTTTTTTGTCTGTCAGTTTGTTCCGGCTTATCTCCGAAGGGACTTTCACTGGCACGTAATAAGGACTAACACATATCTAGCCCCATTAGTACGTTGCACGAACCGCTGGAAGTTATGGTTACTCGTTCAATCAACCAACTCAGCCTACCACAGTCCACTGCTGGACATAGTCCTCTCTCAGGCTACGCCACAATACTCTATCCTCCGCCTTCCGCATCCAGTCTGTCCCAGCCACCTTTTTAAGGTCGTCGGTCCATATAGCTGGGGGGCGTCCCACACTACGTTTGCCGAGACGCGGTCTCCACTCCAGGACTTGTCTACTTCACCAGCTGTTGATCCTTCGACCAACATGGCCAGCCCACTTCTTACTTGGTTATATTAGGTCTTTACCTATGAAATTGCCGTTCTGCAGTACTGGCCATTTCAAATCAAAATAATTTTTGTTTGGCTAAGAATTCTAATTTCAAATTAATTTTATTTTAAAAACATGGATTTTTTTTTCTAAAAGTAGTCATTTCTTTATTGATTAGTGTTACATTTTCATCGCATTTCAATCTTTTTCGTCATCATGGATACGTTAAAAATTCGAGTAATTATGGAATATGAGTACCGTCGTGGCAGCAACGCGGCACAAGCGGCACGCAACATCAACGACGTTTACGGAGCTAACACTACAAACCAACGCACCACCTGTTATTGGTTTGCTCGCTTCCGTTCTGGAAATTTCGACCTGAAAAATGAACCTCGCGGTCGTCCGAAGACTTGTGTCGACAATGACGAATTAAAGGCGATTGTGGAAGCTGATGATACACAATCTACGGCTGAATTAGCAGCAGCTTTCGACGTTAGCGTCAAAACAATATTGGTCCATTTGCGTCAAATTGGCAAGGTAAAAAAGCTTGACAAATGGGTGCCCCACGAACTCAATGATCGCCAGCGCGAAGTACGCGTCGAGACGTGCCTTGCACTGCTCAACAGACACACAAATGAAGGAATTTTGAACCGCATTGTTACCTGCGATGAAAAATGGATTCTGTTTGATAACCGTAAGCGCTCAGCAAGTTGGTTGGATCCTGGTTCAGCACCTAAACAATGCCCTAAACGAAAACTTACCCCTAGAAAAGTGATGGTCACTGTTTGGTGGTCTAGCGCCGGTGTGATTCATCACAGCTTCTTACCAAACGGGGTGAGCATTACTGCAGATGTGTACTGTGAAGAACTGAACACAATGATGGAGAAGCTGGCGCATCTCCAACCAGCATTGGTCAATCGCTCGTCTCCGCTGCTCCTGCACGACAACGCGCGACCTCATACTGCACAGCAGACGGTCTCCAAGTTGCAAGAACTGGGGTTGGAAGCTCTCCGTCATCCGCCCTACTCACCAGACCTTGCGCCTACAGACTACTACTTTTTCCAGAATTTGGATAACTTCTTGGCGGGAAAAAAATTTAATACCCGAGAGGCAGTGCAAAATGCCTTTGAAGAATTTGTTGCCTCCCGTCCAGCTGATTTCTTTAAGAAGGGCATCAATAAACTGCCACTGCGATGGCAAAGATGCATTGATTGCATGGGTGATTACTTCGATTAATACAAATAAAAAATTCATGAAAAAAATTCGTTTAAATTTTTTCATACAAAACGGCAATTTCATAGGTAAAGACCTATTATTTATTTAAATATATTTAAATCAACATACAAGCATACATCACTCAGTATGACGCTTTGCTACCTACAGCACAGCGCTGATTTTCAGTGTTCAGTGAGGTCACCCGATGAACTACAAATTGGAAATTGGAACTACAAAGCTGAAGTAGCACTTACCTTCCCTAAAAACCGTTAGACAAACTCCTACGTAACAATTGTCTCGTTATGTACAGTCTGACTGTTTACAGATTACGTAATCTGGCTGTGTTGACAACAGCTGATAATCCTCCCTTAACTTAATTAGGAAATGCCACAGTATGGAGTGACCGGCGTAATCTTGTTATACTGTTGTGGACCAATGAAATTCTGCCATCTGGGTGACGTGGACTGACGTGGCGGTTGAGTAGAAGTTCATGCTTGTGACATCATCGAGGTGGGCGGGAGTCCTCTGCGATGTTAATTACATAACATTACGCTTTGTTTTCCCCGAAGAGTTGGGCAGCAGTGTACCTATTGTACCTACACACATTTCGCCAGATATGTTTAAGTGCCATGTCATAGGGGGCGAGCCTATTGCCAGCAACCAGGCGCAAATCCAGATTCCGGGCTGCTATTGGAAATTCCAGATAGAAAAACCCAATAACACTTTCCTCGATCTGGGAATCGAATCTAGGAGCTCATTCTCAGCAGTAACGCTTGCGACCATAGACCTACCAGCAAGCTTAGCATGTCGCTTTCTACTCGTATTTCTACTCTACCGTAAAATAGAAATCGCTTGTCTAGATTCCTCGGTACAAAACTATCAATTGTCTACACGGAAACGTCACTACCTCGTCCGTCGACAAAATGCTTCTCTAACGGTTCTCGTGCTCACGTGAAGCACTACGAAGGGTACTGGTGAAGGGCGGGCGGTTTTGTGGCACTATCTTATGTAATTTGGACTCTGAATGCTAATTCTTTGGCTAATTTTAATAAATGATTTTTAATTTTGTTCTGTAACAGACCAATGGAAAGATGAGTGAGGGAAATAGCTAGGAAGGAGGTTAATTCTTAGGTGGCGGGTAACAGAGATGTATGGAAGCGAAATATAAGATGTGCCGACCACAAACAAATTGGGATAGGACGCAACGTTGATGGAGTGACTTGTAATTCTGAAACTAAGAAAATATATACTTCTAAGCATGTGTTTCCCATCATCGTTTTTATGCTATCTTTATTGAAGAACATAAAAGGCTGGTTGTGAATGCAATAAGCCGTTATTAGAAGACAAAGAAGACGCTGCTGCAGATGCTACCGATTTGGCGATACCTAGAACATCAATCAATCTGATAGAAAAACAATTACCAACTTTATAATTTACTTAAATAAACAAGTATTTGTGCCAAGTTTCAAGTTTATTAACTAAAGGAATAAGATTTTTCATACAAACAAAATCCCCTCTTTTCACCCCCTTAACGGTCGAATTTCCAATAGTGCTCCCCTACATTATAAAAGGAAGCCGTGTACAAAATTTCACGTTCCTAGTCCTAGTAGTTTCGGCTGTGCGTTGATTGATCAGTCAGTCAGTTTCTCCTTTTATATATATAGATAGATAGAAGATAGATTATCAATGTTTGCAAAGTAATAAATGATATGATTATTTATTTCACTTTTGACTACAACCAAAGGTATAATAGGAAGGGGCAAACTTACTTTGCAATGTAAGTAAAAATCAAAATAAAAAGAGATTTCTTTCACTTCGCGATCGGAATGCAACTACACTATAGTAAGCGTGCAACTTACTCAAATAAAACAATAAGTTTATGACGTAACTTCTACGCAACTGTGCTCGTAAGTTTGTAGTGGTGAAAGAATGATCCCAAACGGTTGAGTAGGTTTTGAGATTAGTGCGATTAATAAAACTCAGATTTCAGAGTTTTTTTTTTATTTATTTACTAGCCTTTGACCGCGGCTCCACGCGTGGTTGTCGGTTATCGCGTAAAACATTAGCCTGTGTGTTTCTCCATATCCCAGGCTATATCTCTGCCAAATTTCATGACGATCAGTTCAGCGGTTTAAGGACGAAAGCGTAACAGACAGACAGAGTTACTTTCGCATTTCGCATAGATGGCTATAAGAGTAGGGCAAGACCAATGAAACGATGGATGGACTGTGTGAAAGATGATATGGATAGAAAGGGTTGGACTACTGAGGTGGTGACTAATCTATACCCCTACCCATGTTGGAAAAAAATAAATGGATTTGATTTAATAGAGAAGAATGGAAGAAAAAGTCATGTTGTCAAAAGAATGATGACGGCTCAGAGATTTTTATTGGCAGAAGAAACTTTCACATTCGATGAATTCCACCCGTTTTCAGATAGAGTCAGCAGAGGCATAGATCTGTTCAGATTTAACAGACTTACCCATGCTAAGGCCTATTGCAGGCGCCCATTATGATAGATGAAAGACTTTCTTAAACATTCTCAAAACGGACATTTTTTAAGACGAAGATGGAGGATTTGTCTCGTACCGAAAGGACTGGTTCGCAAAGGCTGTGGACGGATGTGAGAGGGAAAGGGAAATGGAGGCGTTTGCCCAGCAATGCGACATGTATATGCAATTATGTAGATAGATAAAGCTTCCTTCCTTAATTTCAAACTGTTGAAATTATATTTCCCTTTCCCTAACAGTACGATGGTATAGGCTAGAAAATAATAGAAACTTATGAATATATCGGCAGTTAAGGGTCAGTTAACTTAAACTTTTGATTTCTACGTCAACTTTCATATCTCGTTCCTCCACGACCACGATCGACTCGTACACTGGCATCAATTAGCATTACATCGCGCCAGAAATCTTTAAACGGGTAAGCAGAGGTACCTCTTTTTTTGTTCCGGGCTGGATGTTGGGTCTGTCAGTCTCTTACTGACTAAAAACCAATGCGATGTTCCCTTCCCGGACTTAATCGTTCCCTGGCTGGTGCCGGCCCGCCTTTACGAGTCACCTCAGGCCTACGGAGGGATTGAGGTACCTCAATCGCTACGGGACTATACTCCCTCCGGGACATCCAATAGTGGCGCTAAGCTAAGTACACATAATTCACCAGTAATTTTTTAGTCCCATGCGATAGGGGGACGAGCCTATTACCAAACTCTTAGATGCTATTGAGCATTCAAACAATCAGTAGTAAATTATTTGATAATAATAGAAGCTAGGACTGCCTCGTTGATCTAGTAATCGTAATCGCTACTGCTAGCAGGAGGTCCTGGGTAAATTCCGGGTTGCACACCGTGTCTCAGTGGTAGGCTGTAGTCTGAATGTATACTTGGTTGATAGCAATAGGCTCGCCTCCTATTAAATGGGACTTAAACGTAACTGGCGAATTGTAGGTGTATCTATAGTACACAGCCTTACCCTTCAGGGAAACAGACATAATGTTGTTATATTATAGAACCTAGGACACCACATTTGGCAACTGACCTACCAACCACTACACCATAGTATCTGTTGTGAAAGCTGTCAATTACAATGTGAACCTCTATAAGGCCCATAATGTCAATGAACATTTAATTGATCTTCGATTACATTGCAAGGTCACTGTATTATAAACATAAATTTGATTACGTTCTAACAATGTCACTGTTCGGTATGCTATAGAAAGCCTAACTACTAAAGTACTGCAATTACCACATAACATCACGCCTGTATTCCCTGTAGAATTAGGCAGAGGAATATCTTTAGTACACCGTCATTTCACCAAAGTCCCATGTATTAGGGGACAATCCTATTCCCATCAACCGGGCACAAATCCAGACACCAGGTTGCTACTGAGAAATTCCATAAGGAATAACCCAGGACCACCATGCCTGACCTGGAAATCAAACAGAACTACAAAAATAATTGTAGTTTTGTGAATTGTTAGGAGGTTCCTCTTTCTGGAGCCTTGACTGCACGTAGCTTGGACGCTGTTCCCGAAACTGGTGAACCACAACATTAAAAAAAAGCCTGTATTGTGTTGTACTTCTGGGAATAGTCCACCCCTTTTCATTCCAAACCTTGTCTTTTGCGTTTTCCTGGCCATTTCTCGGTTTAATACACAAATTGTGTTCTGATCAATGGTTCTGATGTTCTGAATCTCATAATAACTGAAAGTTAGTTAAAATCATACTCGAAGATGTTGCGAAGAAATAATCAGGCTACGTATGAAAATAAAGCGTCTTTTGACAAGTCTAGTTAAAGCGCTGAAATCTGAAATCTAGCCGCTAGAAATTGTAATTGGAGCAATGTATAGTATTCACTTTCTGTCTGAAAGCGTAGTAATATCTAAACGTATCTTAACTACCGACATTCAAACAACTATACATTAACAGTTTGTCCCATATAATTCAATTTCCGCAAACGAAGGTCATCAACCTGAATTCAATGTACTTAAAGATTAAACAGAGTAATAAAAACACAATGTTAAATAAGTGCTAAAAACAAAACAAGAACGTATCGTTAAGTTATTTAACAAAACATGTTAACTTGAGACCTTGCCCATACGCATCATTTACCATCACATACAACGATACAACTTCGCGATTTCCACAAATCAGGTAAAATATGATTATCGAATGTATTAGGTACAACTCGTGCAAACGAATCAGCAATAATTGGGAACAATTATCTACAAAATTAGAATGCCAATTTTTGTGCTGTAACACACTGGCGTGCGTCAATCGCGTGCGGCACTCCTGAACAGTGATAAACATGCGTGTGTTCCAGCCTAACATTAATAGACACAACACCTAACCTCTTTCCATAATATCCCTCATTAAAACACATGTATGTGCACTATATAGCGTCGCGTAGTCTGGCAATGTCATCTCGTATCGTTTCCGAATGCCTCGCCTCTTACCGGCACATCCCCCCGATATTATAAAAGAGTGCGGTGTGCGCCGCGCGCCCGCAGTCACTCCGCGCCTCCGAGCGAGCAACGTCGCCTGTAATGCAATAGTGTGTCTAGTGTGCCAGTTATCGACATGGAGGGAGCGACCCCTCCCAGCCACGGAGTGCCTGAGGACGAGGGCATCGCCTCCGACCGCCGCCCGTCCACCGACGACCATGCCGACCTCTCCGATAGTGCCTCCGATACCGGCTCCGGCAACGGCAAGGACTCTGGCTGCGAAGTCGCGCCTGATGCACAGGAACCTCCCTACACACCCCCCGACGAAGAGCTAGCGCACAGGATCGTGTCACAAGTTGAGTTCTACTTCTCAGACGCCAACATCACGAAAGACGCCTTCCTACTGAAACACGTTCGGAGAAACAAGGAGGGGTACGTGTCACTGAAACTGATCTCCAGCTTCAAGCGCGTGAAGCACTTGACGAAGGACTGGAGGGTGGTCGCCGAAGCACTCAAGCGGTCCACCAAGTTAGAAATTAATGACTTAGGAACTAAATTGCGCAGGATCGAGCCGCTTCCCGCGTACGATGAGACGACTCCGTCCAGGACCGTGGTGGCTGTGAGGATGCCCATCGACCGGCCGTCAGTAGAGAATGTGTCGCGACTGTTCGCAGGCTGCGGCGAGATCGCCCTTGTCAGGGTGCTTCGGCCCGGCAACCCTGTGCCCGCAGACGTGCGCCAGTTCCTCAACAAGAACCCTAGTTTGGTTAATTGTGTGTGTGCGTTAGTTGAGTTCACTGAGTCTGAGTCGGCGAGAGAAGCGCTGCGATTACAGACTCCTGAAGATGATGGAATGCGAGTGTACGAGTTGAACGGAGTTCCTAGGGAGCCTAAGAGGAAGGCGCCCATCCGTCGAGCGCCACCGAGGCGTCATGAGTGCGAGTACTCCTCCTGCTGTAGTGGGTCTGAGCCTGAATACGATTACAGATACGGGACGCCGTTCTACAGGAGAAGTTCAAGTGGTTTCTTCGCGCCGCGGTCTCCTGAGATTCAGACGTGGGTGCCGCGGCGTCAGTCCACGTGCTCGCACAGCTCGGACTCGGGCGTGTCGTTCTACTGCAGCAGCAGCCGGCGGACGTCGCAGGCGAGCACGGGCAGCGCCGGCAGCGCGGACGGCTGGCTGTCGCGCCGGCTGTCCGGCTGCTCGGTGTCCGGGCCGGAGTGCGGCGGGCGCCGGTTGTCCTGCGCGCCGCGCTTCGAGCCTCGCGCGCCGCTGGTGCCGGACGGCACGCGCGGGTTCCACGCCGCCGCCCGACAGCGCCGCATCTCGGACCTCGCACTCTACTCGCGCTAGAAAGCGCCGGCCAACCGTGACACCTTTCTAATCACGTTGGATAACCGCCTTTCACGTTCTGGCCGCTGGTTTTTAAATCTATTTCGCACGAGGAAGCGTCGTGTGTGTTCCGCGATAGTTTTCCTTCCAGAACAAACTGAGTTACCTTCTTGAACAATGTGATCATGCTCATTTAGTTTTAAGCTACGGAACGCTGTGTCTAGTTTCGTAAATCACTTAAACATGTAATTTATTAGTACATTGTATTTATGAATCGCGTAATTTATTGCGAATGCGCGCGCGTGGCGGTCGAGTTTTCATTTCGAGTTATGTCAGAGTTGTGGGCACAAAATGATCACGCAAAATCGACATTCAGGCGATTGTAGACTCTGAGAGCGATACATGTTCAGACCAGACAGATGTTTATTAGGGCGATGTTGCACTGCACCGAAGCGAGTAATTCTAGCTTGTCTGCCCGCATTGCAAAGTGAGATACTGAGAACATTCTCCGCTTTAGTAAGGTGCGAGCAGGCATCGATGTATCAGCTGTGTGGAGCGCTATCTCCGCCTCGCCCGCGGTGCAACATCGTCTTAACTCGGAGTAACAGAGCGCGTACAGTTGTAGAATGTATTACATAATGTAATTGCACACATTCTAACTGCGAACGATTTCCTGTAAAAGTAACAGCCTCTCTTACTCCGTCTGGTAGGAGCCGCGACGCGCTATGGCTAACATTTTTTTTTCTTTTTTTTTACAATTAAGTCATTTTTTACTTAAGTCAGTCGCCATTTCATGTTAACTGTCGTTTTTAGTTAAGTCTTGTCGATTTAAGTACATTGTGATGATTATGTAGATAGCGGGTTGCGCAACCCACTACTTTCTTGTGCGTTTTTTTAATTTATTTTTTAATTGAGCAGAGGAACGTTGCAAACTTGTGACGGCACAACTATTTCGCTTTTTATTTTAAGTGACGTTGTGACTTGTTGGAACCTTCGCGCCGAATCTAAACAAAATAGTTTCTAATTGCTTATTTAACGTATTAATAGATTTGGTGCGTTGTAAAATTAATTATATGTCAAACAACCTCTGTATATTGTAATTAAAGTTGAGAAGATTTATTTTAAAGATATAATTATAAGATTTTTGGAGAAACTTGCTTGTTTTAATTGACCTTCGTCGTGGAAAGTTGGCTCATGATCCGTTTGCCTTGACTGATTGATTCTCACGCTGACAGCTAGTGTTGTAACAGGTGAAGTTGACGAGAATATCAGAATCGATCGATTCAATGTTAATAACGTTTAAAATTATGCAAATTAAAACGATAGCTGAGATAATAACTGCTATTAATGTCAGTTATTTTGATATTTGTGTAAAAGATTTGTCGGAGTTATTAAGAGAAGTGTTGATTGATTTATTTTATAATAGTTTTACCTTCCTGTTGATGTTCGTTGAATTAGGATTCTAATTGAATATTTGTGAGACAATTATGCTTATTTACGAGTCTGTAAAGACTACGTAAACACTTCCTTTTGACTCAAGGGCCGTCAGGGTTTCGCATCCATACTTCCTTGAGAAGAAGAATAAATTATACAGTAATTAAATAAATGATAATACTGCCTACTTAATTAGTTTAAATAATCAAGAAACAAAATTAATGAATCGAAAAAACACCTTAACTGGGAATATACAAATAAATACAATTGAAGTGTGTGCTTGTAATGTCAAAGGATTTTTTTTACCAATTGCATAAGAAAGTATATACGGTACCTACTTATAACATCGATTTTTAATTTTGTTTGTTTGTCTGTTTGTTCCGGCTAATCTCCGAAATGACTGGAACAATTTTGACGGGATTTTAACTGAGAGATATCTGATGTTATAATTATAGCTAGTGTTACATTAGACTTTTTGGCCCAGTAGCACGTAGCCTGGCACAGCTAGTTAAATAAATAAAAACGACCATTACGACCTAACTAGTTTAAAATGAAGAAAAAAACGAAATCAAATGGAACTTGGCAAATATATATCACGAGCTGTTCGATTTGAATTCAAAATTCGAGATCGAATGGAATTCAAGATTTTGTGATCAAGTTTTTCCCTCACTTCCCGCCATCCGATTGATTGCACTATTTGTCCAATTGTGCAATTCTGATGACAATGACCTTTAATGCGATGATAGCCGGCATTCTTCAGACATTGTGATCGTTAGAGAAACCGAATGGGTCTAAGTTTTTGCTGACCAATAATTTAGAAGCAGATGGTTAAATATAGTTCCTTAACCTCGGTGGTGTTTAGAACAGTGCATTTTATCACCTTGGCAACAAGAAGCTACATCTTATCCACTTAACAACTTTCGAGACATTGCCAAGTTGATTGTTCACGTGTCCAGAGGGCTGGTCTATTTTTTGGCCAAGAATCTGCATCGCCATACAACGTGGCAATGCTACCAGCCTTTTGGGCACTTTTTCTGGTGACAGCGATGCGGACTTTTCACTCTTTTTTAAATACATGTACCTACATATTCTTAGCTTTGATATTATGTAAATACTAGCTTTTGCCAGCGGCTTCGCCCGCGCGGAACTTTCATCCCCTATTTAACTCCTTTAGGGGTTGAATTTCGAAAAATCCTTCCTTATTCCTTGTTTACATTATAAAGGAAACCTCTGTGCAAAATTTCAGCTTGCTAGGTCCAAGGGTTTGGGCTGGGCGTTGATGAGTCAGTCAATCAGTCAGTCAGTCAGGACTTCTCTTTTTATTTATATAGATTATGGTCCCTGTTGTAGTCAAAATAAACCATACTTTCGTAATAATTATGTCCAATAAATCACTGAAATTACAACTTGATAAGGCATCCTGTATAGGCTGACATGTACATAGGGTGGCAGAGACATCGACATTAACTTGTTATATTTTAGTCCTATATAATAAAGGGCTATCGTATTTCCTTATTTTTAAATCCTTGATGGAAAACTTTTAACTCGAAATTGAACCCAGAACCCAACGATAAGCAGTCGAGCTCAAGACCACTAGACCAATGAGGCATCCCAGTCCTATCATCATTGAAAAATTAATAAATAAAAATAAAAAGTAATTGAAAAAATAAGTTGTTCAACCATAATTACAGCTATCTGCATGCTAGTTAAGATAACCCACATGCAGAGCGTCGCCTGCGCCTGCGCTTGTTTCCAATCGTTACAGACTGCATAACGATTACATTTCTTACGTAAACCAATCATGATCTCGTTGCTTTGATCTACATACCTACTAAGTTTATGAGAGAATTTACTTTTTGTTTGAGAGTTTGACACACAGACACGTCTCCATGCAATCCGTGATGACATTGAGTTTGCCGAAATTAGTAGGAACAAAACAAAAAAAACAATCGACTTCAAAAAAAAAAAAGGTAAAACTGGTCTCATCTCGACACCTATGAATTTATTTATAATGCCCATCTTTTGATTTAATAAATTAATACATAATAAAGTTGATTTACTCGTTATACTGATACTGTGTATCCAGTGTGATGACTGTGTAGCTAATAACCTGACAATGATTAATGACAGGGTGCCGAGTTGGGAAGGTGCCCGATGGGACTGAACCAAATGACTATAAAAAAAAGTTTTAATTTCAGAAGTCGTACCTAATTAAAGTAATTTTTTACTACCCATTTAGTATATTTTTTTGAAGGTTTTTTTTTTAAATTAAACTTTTTATTATTCATTTTTTAGTTGTGATACCCACCCCACACAAATTCGTATACCTTCACTTTCTAAGTAAATAACAGTGACAAGAAGTTATTATTACATCATCAAATATACTTATGTATTATTGAAGTTAACTCTTGTATGGGATCATTCTATAGGTATTTTTAGTATTTGGGGACCTGTCTTGGGGACAAGGGTAATGCAATTTACCACTGGTGCTTATGCATGCTTGTATATAATTACTACATAATTACTACTTGTATGCAATTACTACATACCAACACTCCAGATGAGAACGATGAAATCAAAATAAATTGATAATGAGATCAAAGTGAAAGTGAAAATTGAAATCGCTAATTACAACAAACAATTATAAGGCTTAATTTGCACTGAACAAGCACAACACTATTGTATTACTGCACTAATTTGTAACAAAATATAGATAGTCAAATTGAGATGCTATGTTTAATTTGTTCTTTTATAAAGATTCTTGATTGACTGAACTATATACTGGGTTAATAATAACAAATGATGTAATCGGTGTAAACCACTTTTTTCAGTGTCATAATAGCTGCTTCGTGCCAATCAGCTTAAGAACACGAGAGTAAATGAGCCAGTATTTAATTGACAATTACTTGAACAATTGGGTTAATCTGGTTATCAAAAAGTAATCAATTGAACTAGTCAGCCATTTGATAGCCTGAAATACTTGTGCTTATGCTTGGCATATGCATAATCGGCCTATTGTGTTCCCACCGCTGGGACGCTACTCTCTGTGAGTGGGAGTAGGCCTCTATCCACCACACGGGCCCAGTGCGGGTTGGTAGATGGCACATGTCTTCGAATGTTTGGTTCTAGGACATGCCGGTTTCCTCACGATGTTTTCCTTTACAGTTTTGAGAGTACTACGGCTTGATATTATTCTAGTTTACGTTGACATGAGACAAAATGCACAGCGAACAACGATATCATAATTGCCTCTTAGATTTCCCACGATCTGTTATATACAAATTATACAAAAAATGGTAGGTTTTTAATCAATTGTTTTTCAGTTTCTATGAAACCACATTTTGACAAGATGATGTACTTACCTACCCACATAAAAAGTGAACATCGACGAAGTTTCCTCAATTAGAACAATTTAATTTAATGGTTATTACTCGTTAATCCAGTGATGGCAAGCGCTACTGCTGAGGATGAGGCCTTGGGTTTGATTCCCTGGTCGGCCAAAGTGTTATTGGGTTTCTCCATCTGGAATTTCTCAGTGCTACTGCCCGGAGGCTGTATTTGTGCCCGCCATAGGCTCGCCCCCAATTACATTGGACTTAAATGGGAATGGGTGAACCTCTGCCTAATCATTCGGGGTATATAGGCGTGATGTTATTTTATTCTTATATTGAATAACTACTGGTACATTTAATTACATTTCCTACTTAGAGAAGCGATCTAGTTTTTTGTGAGCAGTTAAAAATAGCAGTTATTTTATAACCGTTATTAGTTATTAGATAATCGTTACGGACCGATGCATTATTGAAACTATGTGGAGCAGATTAGGGTTCCGTCGAAGAAATGTTGTGGAATAACTGTAGTTTGAAGGTTTTGATATTAAGTATCGACTGAGCATAGGACATATGTGACCTTATTGGTGAAGTTCTTGAAAAAGATCAGGTACGTACGTAGTACTTGCAACGGGTGTGCGTGTGTGACTAGATGTATGAACGTAAACGAGGCAAAACCAGTATCTAAGGATCGAAGCAGGAGGCTTTAGTTTAGTAGGCTGCCTAGCCCTAGGCGTGAGTTTATGTGCGTAAGTGTGTGTGTATTGAGTGAGCAGGGATTCGTTAATGTATGCTTGCAAAATTAAATGAATACCTGTTCTTAAATATCAAACTATCATAGCATCAGTAACTATTATGAAACTGCCTTTTAGAACACCGATTGATTTAACCTAAGGTCTTATAGCTAAAAGAGATCTTGCCTATCCAGGTAAGATAGCTATTAGCTACACGACCGCCTACTGTGTCACGCTTTGTAACATGTCAACAATTGTATCTGTTTAAATGGTGTACGTTCTATCTATTTATCTATTGAGTACCAACAAACAACAACAACAACATAGTTCGACGAATATGCAAGCTTGAGTGGCTAAGGCCGGTCATATTAGGTGTTGGGGTAGACGTGTTCTTGTGTGGAGAAGGCGAATCGGCAAACGTAAGGTAGGACGCCCTCAGGCTAGGTTTTTTTTTTTTTTTTTTTTTTTTTTTTTTTTTTTTTTTTTTTGGGTGGGAAATCATCAAATAACTTCTCCCGCTCTGGGTGGAGCAGGAGGGCGTGTCAGACTTTTACTGACTAAAACCCACCCGTGTTCCTTCAGTAGCCCTTAAGCCAGGGGCTGTGGTGTCTCTTTCGAACAAACCCGCACCCCTGGCAGGCATCGGCCCTTGCGGGCCCCATCATTTTTTTGTGCTGACATCTCTTTGAGGCGCGCGTGGAACACAACGCGCCGTCGACTTGGGCTTGGTCCTTACCGGACAGCGAGCTACCCATTACTCGCCGTCCGCAAGCCCATGCCTACGGTGGCCGGAAATCGGCCTGGGATTCCCGACGCCCAGGGCGTCTCCGTATCCTGCGGCGGCTGGGGTCGCGAGGGCGCATATGCTGCCTCTCCCTCACGTGCGCCGCCTCCCTCTTCGCGAGCATCACTGCTTCGCTGAAGGAGGTGACGGCTCCCCATGCCCTCTCGCTCCGTACCATGGCCTGGACCAGGGCCGGACGCGAGAGATCGCCGCCGCCGACCCTCAGGCTAGGTGGAGCAACGATCTTCGCAGGGTGGCTGGTAGCAGCTGGATGAGAGTTGCCGAGAATCGAGCTGAATGGCGTGCTGTTGGAGAGGCCACTGTCCAGCAGTGGACTGATGTAGGCTTAATTACAAGGTGAATAGACTGCGGAACCTTCCCCACTTATCACAGTACGCACCAACCACATTTTCGTCCTACTCACGCACATTGACACAGTTTAAAAACAATTCTTACACTCAGCCTAATTTCAATGTCTGCGTAGGAGTCTCTTCAATGGGCCATACAGTTGCAACCATCAATCTTATTACAAAAGTGGCATAAGCAGTGCTGTGAGCAACATTGACATTAATCATCCAGTAGTAATTAAATGTTTATTTTTTGTTGTTAATTAGCAGTAGGTACTCGTAGGCTGGTGTCTTGTGGGTGGTAGCCAGAGGGACATTAGGTATAGGTACAGAAGCTGGCATTCGTTGATCTTTGGCAGTCGTTATGGGTCGTCAGAAGCTCGAAAGTCTGTCAGGCAGTCTTACCAACCGTATTACCTACTAGGTGACTGGGTTCTGGAGTCAGATAGGCAGTCGTTTCATGTAAAATACTGGTATTCAACTGCATCTGGTTTGACTGGAAGTCAAACTCCGACCCCAATAAGATTGCGAAGACCTACATGACCTGCAGCTGCTGACAGCATACCCACCATATTTATTTAGATTCCTTACCTAAGTGCGACGAGATTTTTCTCAATCCAGGAAAAGTTCTTCGGTCTTCACACCGTTTCTTCTTCTTGGCGAGTCATTGGCAATCTAAATTGTATAAAGATTGAAATTAGCTGGTTTCCGACACACGGCACCATTTGCACGATAACATCCTCGTGTCACAAAGCCTCAAAAGCCGCAACAATCTCCCCTGCTGAGGAGTCCTGTCTTACGTAATTTTGACGTTCTAAGAGTGCTGACTCTCAGCCTATTTTGAATAAGTTACTTTTGATTTTGAACAGTTTTATAAAATGTGTCCTCCCACTCCCTGGCGAACGGTCAAAGGAAAGATTGATTTTGATTTTGCTAAAGCTAGTGCCCTACCGAACGTGCGGAAAATCTTGCATCTGGACATAAGTTGCCTTAGCTTACCTGGAAATCTTTAGACTTTGTACTCACGTAGGTAGAAACAAAGGAAAAACCTGCTCAGCTGGAGATTCATATATGATTCCGCATTGGAGTGTAAATTTGGTGCTGTCCTATCCTACACACAATGGGGCACTTAATATCTTGTCCAGCGTGTCCTGTTGTCTGCACGCTACGGGATCTGATGGACGCAGCTGAAACTGCCAAGCTCGTTGCCAAATTCTAGGCTGACTGTGTAGGTATTGATTGCTATCGAAACGCTAGACGAAGAAGGATTTTAGCATTGTCAGTAGCTTCCACAAGTTTCTATAAGGGGGGTCTGGTTTAGGCCGGTTTTTAAACCCGGAACAAAGCATAAAAAATGGTAATAAAACATTATAGTCAACACAAAATTATACATAAGTTATGTACAATAATTAAACAAACATAATACGGATGAAAACATGACCAAGGTTAATATTTATTGAGATACGAATTGTAAACAAAATATCGTACTTTGGTGCGAATAACTGTACTATAGGGCTGCCCATGAGAATTTTTTATTGTCAGCACGTGATTTTTCGGCTTAAAAGCGTCCACGTGTGACGATTGTTGCCTACGTCTGAAGATCCATTCTCTAAGCACGAAATTCGCTATTTCGGCCAAAGTTAAGGGCGTTTCCTACTCCGGACCCCGAACTGATGTTATGTCCGTAATCTTAATCGTTTATTTCCTTAGCATAAGGTACATAAAATTAAGATAAATATAACAAAAAAAAAATGTGATACATTTACGGATATTTATTGGTTTGGGGCCCGAACTAATAATGGATGACAACTGAATTTGATAATTATACTTTCTTTCTATTAATTTTACCAAATTGGTCCGAAAAATTGAGTTTGACACTTGTTTTGACGGGCCAACTTTCGGACGGACCCGTATCTCTGGTTGATGGACTGAGAGAGTAGACTTTATTCGACAGTCAGCCCTGCTATCAAACTTGCGGACTTAAAACTATTTTCATCACGACATGACAAACGGTTCTCACAGCTTGTAAAACAACTACATACACAAACCAATCTGTAATCCTTTGCTGCTGAATGTCTTCCTTCTAAATCCTTTCCTATTGATTGCGCTTGGAACTGCAATACTTTCAGTCAAGGTATTCTTGCTAAACTCGATACTCTTGGTGATGGCGAACGACATTGTTGCCATCGTGGATAAAACCTGAATGAGGCTGGCACTGGAGCACGGGGGTTGACACAAGAAAAGAGAGACATATGGCCAGCAGTGGGGGAAGTCGGATTGTGGATGGTCATGATGATGGTGATTTGGAGTATTTTATTGTTAGCAGATGGGATCTCACTGGAAACCAAGCGCTTGATGTGATCGTTTGGGAGTCTAAACCTCCAAGAATAGAAAGGAAATTAAATAAACCCCCAGAAATCCATGGACACTGGATGAAACTTCGGTCCAAAACATAAGAGACCTTGTTGATCTGCGGGATAATTGCGTAACAAACGATCAGTAGGATACATTCATTGCGTTTTTGACGTTATTTAGCAGGCTAATTCAAACATATTAAGCAATGGTTTAGCCAGATTCTTCAAAATTATTCAGATTGTGATGGATAGTGTGTCACGCAATTAGGGTGCTGTTTCGTCCTTTGAGCTAAAGTTAAAAAAAAAAATGTCCAATGAACCACTGAACGGTGGGCACGCCACGATTGCGGCGGTAAGTTCCCTCTTTGAGGAGTGGTTTGAGAGGCGGCATGGCGTCCTCACCTTCCGCCTGACGCAGGTCCTCACCGGACACGGTTGTTTCGGGAGGTTCCTGTTTCGGATAGGGCGGGAGGAAACGCCCGGGTGTTTCCACTGCGAAGATCGCCCTGAGGACACGGTGGAGCACACGGTGGCGGTCTGCCCTGCTTGGGCGGAGCACCGCCGTGTCCTCGTGGAGGCGATCGGCGGCGGCGATCTCTCGCGTCCGGCCCTGGTCCAGGCCATGGTACGGAGCGAGAGGGCATGGGGAGCCGTCACCTCCTTCAGCGAAGCAGTGATGCTCGCGAAGAGGGAGGCGGTGCACGTGAGGGAGAGGCAGCATATGCGCCCTCGCGACCCCAGCCGCCGCAGGATACGGAGACGCCCTGGGCGTCGGGAATCCCAGGCCGATTTCCGGCCACCGTATGCATGGGCTTGCGGACGGCGAGTAATGGGTAGCTCGCTGTCCGGTAAGGACCAAGCCCAAGTCGACGGCGCGTTGTGTTCCACGCGCGCCTCAAAGAGATGTCCGCACAAAAAATGATGGGGCCCGCAAGGGCCGATGCCTGCCAGGGGTGCGGGTTTGTTCGAAAGAGACACCACAGCCCCTGACATACGGGCTACTGAAGGAACACGGGTGGGTTTTAGTCAGTAAAAGTCTGACACGCCCTCCTGCTCCACCCAGAGCGGGAGAAGTTATTTGATGATTTCCCACCCAAATAAAAATAATAAAAAAACCACTGAACGGTGACCGATTGTAGCATAAGTAACCGTTCATAGATGACGACGCTCGTAGTAACTAGTAGTAAAGCGTAATCAATTAGTATTATAATGATGAGTCAGCTTCCTTGTGCGAACAACTCAGCTTGTTGGTAAACAAACTGGAACCGGTCTCCGAACGTGTGGCTTGAACAATTTACAGCTTAGCACGGAATTTTGGTGTATGGTCAATTAATAAAATGGTTTCTGAGATCGTCAATATGTTTGTTTTTGTGAAGCAAACAATTTTATTGTGTTGTTGTTGACTAGTTATCAGAAACCGTTGAAATAATCTGCGAAAGGCTATCGCAATCACACGAAACAAATCTGGAAATTGACTTTCCAACATTTTGCTAAAACCGTTTCACCCGATCCACCATAGGTTTTCTGCTATTATTTGATTGATAGAAAACACAGTGGCTTTTTTCAGCATCGCGATGAAATATCAGAGATCCATATATATGGATTGAAATGTTTTGGCATAAAAACTGACTGGCATAAAAGACATTTGGATCTTCCTACTGGATGCCTCAAGGACCCGCGAAGAACGTCGGCCACCATTTAGGCCTTCGCTAGTTGCCGTAGCATGTTAAAAAAAATATGTAGCCAATAACTAAGCGCCCGCGCAGAATCTTGTCACGGTTTTTTTGCGGCAGCCCTATCGCTGACAATGGTCGCCATTATGTAACATGCGCTCAGCGAGTTTTACGAGACATTACATAACGAAACAGTGAATTTACATTAAAATTATTGTTAATACACCGTATTGTACTTCTTTAATGGACTATGTGTAGATAAAATTGACTTTTATTTGGACTATGGGCAGCTGGCAGATTGCTCAATATTGAATTAACTTTTGTTGGTGTTGAAAGATAATGTTTAACGTTTCATTGATGGGAAATTTGTTACAAAACTGGGCTCGGTATTAGGGTTTTCTAGGTTCCAGTAGCTGACAATAGAACTGACGTAACAATTGCATGAAAAACAATTTTGCCAAATCTAACGTTGTCATCTTTATGTTCGACTCTCATTGTCCGTTTTCCCTTCTTTCATGTATCGCCTCGTCCCTAACTTTAGAAGCGGCACCATCATTTTCCCCCGATTCCTTTCTCCATCATGTCTCTGCCTTTACCAACTATGTTTCGTGTCGGCTTCCAGTTGAACCGGATGCAGCTGAATACCAGTTTTTTACGTGGAACGAATGTCTATCTGACCTCCACAACCTAGCAACTAGGTAAGACCCTTGGTAAGACTGGTTGTCCGACTTTCGGGCTGCTAACGACCCATAACGACTGTCAAAGATCCACGAATGACAGCCGGGACCTACAGCTTCTTCCTTTCTCCAATTGTCCCCGATTCTCGCAAAGGAATGATTCACATAACAGAATTGATTCATTTCTGTGTTGATTCCAGTTAGACCTACAGTACAAACGCATTGCGGGAGGGTTCATGTCTCTATTTTGAATTCAATTGCGTGTCCGACTGGTAAGATAAGATCGTAAAATCTCATTAGAATGATTGAATTTGATTCCCAGGCTGGTCTGTCTATTAAGTACTGTCTGTAAAAGATGGTTATTTATTCATTCCAAAGAATGAATAGATGAGATATTGATACACATTGCGTCATAATTCAATCAAATTATTCAAATAGCGGCCATTACGCCTTACAACAAAAAATCTTTAAGTGGATGCAGATATTATAGTAGTTATGTATTCAGGATAATTTGTGAGACCATTCACTCAGTGACACGATACAAACGATTCATCAATTGAATCGCTGTGAACGAAAGACTAGTTAAATTAATTTATTGAAGTAAGTTACTAGCTAGTTGACGATATTTTGAATATCTATCGAGATGCAGGTATGAAACAATACTTATAAGAAGAGGCATTCACGTTGTGGCTCTCGCAAAATGAAGTGATTAAAATTGTGGGGCTCGTGAAAGCTTAAACTTCGTTTACCGCGGTTGGTTCGTGGGTGGGTGACCATACATTACATATCGAGAACCCTTCCGTGCCTTGAAGCCGTTGGTCCCGGCTTTTATTCGTAGATCTTTTGACAGCCGTTACGGGTAGCCAAAAGTCAGACACCCATTCTTACCTAGAGGCATCGTGTTACCCTGTTACTGGATTATAGAGGTCAGATATGTATTCGCTGCACGTAATATACTGGTATTCAGCTGCATCCAGTGAGGCTGATAGCCGAGCCCATCATCGTTGGAAAAAGTCTACACAGATTGATGTGACAAACCACTGACACTTTCCGATACGGAAAACGAAAGACTCTTATTACATACGTAGCAAAGTCATAATTTTTTTTAGACTAAACGTAAGCTATCATTACTGTTTGCTCATAAAAGTCAATCGAGGGTAACAGGTGACTATTATGGCATGGCGTATGACCATCTGCATGCCTATTAGAAGCGTGAAATATTAGTCAGTGCACATAACAGAGACGAAACCGATTTGTAGTGAGATTGGAATGATTTTAAGATTAAAAGTAGCGCCTTGGACAGCAATGCTAAAGATTAGCCCATTGCTTTGGTATGAAAATATGATGAGGATAAATAAGAAGCATGTTACGACTGAAGTGTTAAAAATAAGAGACTAAAAAGTATTAGTATAAGTTCTTGTATCTTAGTAATTACTTAACTTTGGCAGGATTCGGATTATTTCTTTTGTGTAATATTTTGTCATTTTCAAAAGGTTTATTATTTCCAACGAGTGCTACTGCTGAGCATGAGTTCCAGGGTTCGATTTCCAGGTCGTGAATAAGTGACATTGGGTTTTCCATCAGGAATCTTTCAGTCTCTGCCCGGAGTCTGGATTTCTGGCCAGTTGATGGTAATAGGTTCGCCTCCATTACTTGGGATTTAAACATAACTGGCGAAATGTGGGTGTTTATTAGTATATAGTACACCTCTGCCTAACCCTTAGGGGATTACAGGCGTGGTGTTATGCTTATGTTCTTATAGTAAAGATAGTAATCTAAAAATAAAACAAACTTGGTGAAATACGCGCATTAACGTGGAGTTGCGGACACTAGCCCGTATTACCTATTAGGTACGTAATTTACTTATTCTTTAACCCTCTTACTAATAAACATGTACCTAACAAAGTAATACCAGGAATATCAAACGAATAACATTTTCATAGGTTTAAAAATAGAATAACTTTATTGAATGTTTATTAATAAGAGGGTAAGTATTTAGGTACAAACATTACTTTAATAATAACACATAGAACATCGAAACAATGCCATGCTGCTCAGAAGAAAGGAAATAGTGTCGTTGTAGTATACGCGGCTTTACTAAACGACTCAATTCCATTGTAATGGCTGTTTTCGTCTCTAAAAGCTTTCACTTCTATTGTATCAACATCAGCCCATAACAATCCACTATACTGTGTGTTAAATGCTTGCTTGGTTTTAGGCTTGTACACATCAAGCTATACATTTCCAGTTTACGCTGATCTCGCACTGTACGGAAATCCTATACAATGCGAGATCAGCTTATACTGGTAATGTATAGCTTGATGTGTAGCCGTGTGTACGATAATGTACAACTAGCTTCTGCCCGCGACTTCGACTACCTACGTGATATTCCTTGTTTGGCCTACGGAGCAGTGGTGGCCCAGTGGTAACGGCCCCAAAAAACGAGTTGTAGGTCGCGAGTTCGCGCCCAGGCAGACGGTTTACTTTACTCTCAAACGGTGAAGTAAAACATCGTGAAGAAACCGGCGTGTCCTAGAACCAAAACGTCAAAGACATGTGACATATACCAATCGGAAGTGGGCCGATGGGCCGAACCCAAACCTTCTTGAAGAGAGGATGCCTGAGTCCCCGCAGTGTGAACATTACCTATAGGCTGATTACATAGATTTAAGAAAGAAGAAGATATGCCAAGTAGTTGAAAATGTATCGGAACCTGGTGTCTCCACTTGCTCCCCACTACCGCGCCACAACCACACATGCAATTTAGTAAAACCAATAGATACGAAGTCGCGCTCACACTCGCAATTTATAAATCAGAACGTACTACACAATCAAATATAGACCTTATTCCTTCAAACGCAGCGTGCATTTAAGTACAACTCACTCACACAAACAACGGTTGATACCGTTGTGCTGTGCAAAAGCAATTTATTTTACATATACGCTAGTGATTGACTAAATCGGAAAGTTGTCGATACTTCTATTTATTATTGTACTTCTTCAATTTTTTTTGGGGTCCAGGAAATAAGATAAAATGAAAACGATAACCGTAATACGTCACTAATATATTATCTGAACAATGCCGATAACAATAACGCATACGAAGCGTTTGAAGACTTTAACGTAAGTTAAATGCCAAAACCAAAAAAAAGTAAGGAATTAGCACGAGGATAAGACTTATTATACGATAATTCAAACCCCATAACACTCCACCGACATTATCTAAAATTTTGTTAACTTTACGACTGTTGTTTAGGCATTTCTCTACTACGCTGTAAAATAATCAAAATAAGAAAAAAACATTAATTCACATCGATGTAGCCATCAATTTATTCGCGAATCGACATTATCGATAGCCTACGTTAGTGGATCTGCACGAGCACATCACTAGCTCGACGCAAGAACCAGCGGCCGTACTACGGAATGCGTCCGCATAGATACTTTATCGTTTTGTGATTTTTACATTGCTTGTCCAGTCACTTAGCGACAACATATTTAGGTAGTGGTTTAGGAGCAATGTATTTAGTACAAAAATAATACAGTCGCTGTGATATTTGAAAACAAAAATAACATGGTAAACGCAAGAAATGTTTTTCGATTTCTTGTTTTTCATGATTTTAAAGACAAATATAGAAAAATACTTGTAATTATTTATGGTAAGTGATTCCATGATTCACAAAGTTTTTGTTTTGGCTTTGGTTTTTACAAGAAACCACTGAACAACACGGCATTCTTATGATTTATCACGACAACGGTCGAAAGCACACTAGTTCGCGGAGACGGCCATTTGCTTTAGGAATGATCATGCTGATCATACCGCGCGGACACAGACACGCCCCTTTCCCACTTCTCCTATGGCTGATTATGCTATATGATATGACACTCAGCAATAATGTAGCTTCCCATTCGTGAAAGATTTTTCGGAATCGGATCAGTTTTGAGGATTACTTCTATATTGATTTATTTATTCTACAAAGAGGTAAAAGTTATAGTTTGCATGTCCCCCACATGCAAACTCACAAATTTTACCTCTCTCAAGAATTAAGTAGAGAAGGGTGAGTTTGTGGCTAAGGAAGGGGTAGTGGCTAAGCAATAACATCTACGTGGGTCGATCGATCAGGGCCTAGAGACAAAACACATTTCTGTTAGTGTTCACGCCAAACGCTACGCCAAAATGTATGGGAATGACATTAACTGCGGAAAGGACACGACGTAACCTTTCCACAGGTAATGTCATTCCTATACATTTTGGCGTAGCGTTTGGCGTGAACGCTAACAGAAATGTGTTTTGTCTAGGCCTGCAGGCAAGCTATGTTTGTCGGTTGGTCTGTGGATAGGTGACCATCTCGTCCGTTTACCCGTTGGTCCCCGCTGTCGTTCGTGGATCTTTGACAGTCGTTAGGGGTCGTCATAACCCCGAAAGTCTGACAACTAGTCTTACCGAGTCTAGTATAGATGAACCAGGGCCACTCATTCGCCTATACCTACATTGCATGTATTTTACGAATAAATCATTCACATGTCCTCAAGAACTAAAAATATTGCCTGGAAAGCTCAGTAAGTTATTCTAATTATATAGATTTCTTTCCTCCTTCCTGAAAGTCATAAAATAATGAAGCCTTCCAAGACAATATCATGGCCAGTAAAAAACCATAGATTTGACACCTCAATAAATTACAGGGCATATTTTACACTTCTATTAAACTCTTTCACTTATCGATTTCCGATATCAGTTTCGACCTCGGAGTAACCCTGACCTGGTCACCTTGACCCCTCGCTACATGCCTTAACTGGCAGTTTAAATATAATGCTCGGGTACACGAGGCGATTTTTTCAAGCTAGGATAGGAAGCAAGTAATCATTCAGCCTAGTTAATTCCCAACTATGTTGGGGTCGGCTTCCAGTCTCACCGGATGCAACTGAATACCTGTATTTTACATTGAGCGACTGCCTATCTGACCTGCGTGGTAACTGGATAGTAGGATACCTTGAAAGACTGGTTGTCTGACTTTCGGGCTTCTGACGAGCCGTAAGGACTGTCAAAGATCCGAAAATGACAGTAGCTATCTTTCTCATTAGTACATCACTAACACACACTTACCACCTATGTCCACTGCTGGACATAGGCCTTTCCTAGGCTGTGCCAAAACACTCTGTTCTCCGCTTTCCGGATCCAGTGCCGCCTTAGCCACTTTCTTAAGGCCGTCACTCTATCTAGCTGGGGGGCTTCCCACGCCACGTTTGGCGATACGCGGTCTCCACTTCAGGATTCGTCTGCTCCACCGACCATCGGTCCTCTGACAAACATGGCCAGCCCACTTCCACTTCAGTAGGCTAACTCTGCAAGCTATGTTAGTAACTCTTGTTCTTTTCCGGATAATTTCATTTCTGATTTGATCCTTCAAAGAAATCGTGGTTCGCTCCATAGCGGGCTTCGCGACCTTGAATTTGTGGACCAGCCCAACTGTCAGTGTCAACATTGCAGCAATATGTTAAAACGGTCACTAGCGTAACTATCTCAAAAATGAACATAGTTTTGTCTACACGAATCCGGCGTGACTTGCTTGCTAGCTTACGAGCGCTAGCTTGTGTGACTAGCCTCGTGTAACTAGGGCATTAATCTTACAATATTGCTAATGAAGCTCTGAAGATGGCCGCCATCTTTTGTCAGTCAAATATCACAAGAATAATGTTTTTATTGTAGTCAGTGAGATATTTTTTTTTCAATATTCCGAGGTTAGGATGTCTGTAATTAAAAGTGTTTTGATATTAATAGGAAGTTTCCATTAATTAATAGGAGATATCTTAGGTTTTTTATATGTAATTAATGTGTAGTAGTCGAGGAAGTACTTAGGAATAATATAAGTGCGAACTGACCGGCAAATAATAATGGAATGGAAGATAATGCATTATGAGATGCTTTTGAACATGTAATTTTTTTTTAACAGGAGATCGGGAAGGAGCTTGTAGATTGGGACAAGTAAAGAGACGCCTAAGCCCAGCGGTAGGTGAAGTCGGACTGTAAAACATAATGACAGATAAAAGCAAAGAACAAGGAAATAATAAAGAGAAAGAAGAAATAAAGCCAGCCATGTACTTGCGTAACACACCAACAGTAGGAATGGTCATAATTTTGACAGTTTTCAACATTACGTTGTTGAGCAGACAAACTTTTCCAAAAAATGAAGCAATGTATTAGCAACATCCGTCGGAATGATTCAGCTTCTGATTAATCATCATCATCATAATTTCAGCCAAAAGACGTCCACTGCTGGACATAAGCCTCCCCCAAAAGGGGGGTTTTGCCATAATCGCCACGCTTGGTAGGTGGGTTGGCGTTGGGGTTAGCGTTCTCCATGCATTTTACCACGATACTGTGAGGCGACTAAAAGACTTACTGGAGAATGGGCAGCAGCCCATTCTTCAGTAAGTCTTTTAGTCGCCTTCTACGACGCCTACGGGAAGAGACGGGATGGTGCTATTCTTTTACGGCTGGCACCACACGGAATGCTGATTCTGATTTCTTGTTAATTGAGTTACGTAATTAGGGTGCTGGTCACAGATACAAACCAGAACAAGAAATGCTTTTTGAGAGGAAATCTAAATATTCACATTCATTTCTAGCATTAAATTCACTAAAAGGCTGACCTGGTTAAGGTATAATCAACTCAGCCTATCGCAGTCCACTGTCGGAAATAGGACGAACCCGCACCACTGGCAGGCATCGGCCCTTGCGGGCCCCATCACATTGTGCTGACATCTCAACTAAAGACGGTCTCTAGCAAATAATACTCAAACAGTATACAAAGAACTATTGACAATTTGAAGTTAAATTGTAAGAGAAAGCCACCTAACTTCAGATTCAGACACGTAATGCAACAGATGTAGGTCATTATCTACAACTGTATGACGATGAATTATCTACGGCTTCCATAGGCGGATATAGTAATATTATTGAATGGTCGACTTCCCAATATAATTATTCTGTGTTGATATGGAAAATATATAAATGTACAAACATTTGGAAAGGTTTTTCGTCAAATTCAAGATGATCGATAAAAGTTTATAATAATAGCTGATACCTAATAGGGGGAGTACCTAATGGTGACTTAGTGGAAACGGCCGTAACTTAGGTACGAGTTGTGGGTCGTAGATTCGAACCCAGACAGGCGCTTTAATTTGTTTAAGTTATTTCATCATTATTGCTCTCAAAACGGTGAAGGAAAACATCGTGAGAAAATCGGCAGTAGAACTAAAAATTCGAAGACATGTGGCATGTACGGTACCACGTTCCGTGTGGTGCCGGACGTAAAAGAATGGCGCCATCCTATTTCTTCTCGTGGGTGTCGTAGAAGGCGACTATGGGACTTAGTAGAGAATGTGCAGCAGAGTTCTCTATGCATTTGACCACCATATTTCACTACTGGGAATCTACAGTATGACCGAGGTCACAAGAAAAACAAGAAATTTCACGCGGATAAAGTCGTGGATAGGCTAGTTTGTGATAACCTCTGTAATAAGTACTTTCAATTGAATTTTAGATCACAGTTAAAAAACAGCGATTCACGAGACGCGGTGAACGCTCGGCTCGACCACAAATGGTTCAAGCTTGCTCCATTTTATTTAGAATGGCGTGGACATAGGAGTTGGGACTTTAGAAAAGTATAGAGACACGTGCGACCATTGTCCTCCATGCGTGCGACCATGCTCGCATGATCGCATCCAGCGGGTTGGCTCGCTGCACTGGCTAGGTACTGCCTGTAACGCGCTGACCAGCGTTTACCAGCGCTACCTACTTATATATTTTTTTACAAATATCGCAGCATTATGCTGAGATAGGAAGGAGCCTTTTGGCCTCGCACAGGTCTTCCTCTTTTTAATTATTTTTCTATATTTAATTAGTTTGTTATAATTATTATTCTTTGTATTTCACCATTATGTTCTCCCGTTAGTTTGTATTTCCAGTGCGTGTGTCAAATAATAGTACATTATGGTACAAGTGTGTAACGTTGGTGATTATCGCTGAGGCGCCATTGAGAAAAAATAAATAATATAATAAATAATAAAAAATATTTTTTCAACACACTTGCTCATAAAATGGCTCTAATTTCACTACAGTTAGGCACATAATGACACCTATTATCAAACTGTGACTTTTTCATTACTATTATTCACTAGTGAGTTATAGAATTGGTTGAGTTGCTTTGTTCTTAGTGAGTTATAGGTTGTTTTTTGTTTGAGTTGCTTTGTTCTTAAAAACGATGATGATGATGATGATGGATGATGCTGGGTGATGATGGATGATGATGGATGATGCTGGATGATGATGGATGATGATGATGGATGATGATGGATGATGATGAATGATGATGATGGATGATGCTGGATGATGATGGGTGATGATGAGTGATGATGGATGATGATAGATGATGATGGATGACGATGGATGACGATGGATGATGATGGATGACGATGGATGATGATGGATGATGATGGATGACGATGGATGATGATGGATGATGATGGATGATGATGATGATGATGATGATGGATGATGCTGGATGATGATGGGTGATGATGAATGATGATGGATGACGATGGATGACGATGGATGATGATGGATGACGATGGATGACGATGGATGATGATGGATGATGATGATGGATGATGATGGATGATGATGATGATTTAGTATTATTTTCTTCGCAAGTGTGTTGAAAAACGTCGTATGATACACGTGTGTATTGATGATCCTCGGCTCTCTTAAGACCCTCGCCTGACGGCTCGGGTCTCAATGGCGCCTCAGCGATAATCACCAACGTTACACACTAGTACCATAATGTACTATTCTTTTTTTCTTTCTAACAAACGTTGTAAGTCAGTCTCCGCTTTTAAAATAGCATCAAAAGATAGGCACTATTATCAATGTTGTTTTACTAGTTTTCCGCAGCACTGATCAAGGTAAATAGCGTGTTGTGTGGAAAGTCTTTGTCTGGGAAAGTACTACCACCATACTCTTATCAGTCGCCAAGCAACATTGTTGAGTTCCAGTTTGAACAGCAGGGTTATTGGCGTAATTGTAGACAAGTGAGACTATAGTGACTAACTTCAGTAACTTTTAGTAACTTCTTTAGTATTGAAGATGTGTAGGCGATGGTCACTTTCAATCAGGAAGGCAGTTCGCCATCTGCCTAGCCTATTTCCAACTATGTTTGTTAGTGTTAGGTACTTTATATTTTTACAGTTTAGAGTAGGTTGATTTTATAATTATTTGGTGTGTGTTTGCAAACCACTATTGTATTGGGGTTTTCCTGTAAAGATAGTGTGTGTAAGTTGAATACATAAATAAATGTTGGAGTCGGCTTTTAATCTAACCCGATGACGCCATATACCAGTATTTATCATGGAGCGACTGGCTATCTGATCTACACAACGGCTCAACCTTTTTACTGGGCAACGCGATACCCTTTGGTTGAAAAGTTGCTAGTCTTTTAGGTTTCTGACTACCCATAATGACTGTAAACGAATGGCAATCAGGACTAATAACATGGCATGGCATAACGTGCTTTCCGAAGCACGGAGAGGTATCAGTGTAAAATGGATGGTCACCTATACCTAGACCGACCTCGGTAAGCCTCGATTGCCTGTATACCAACCAACGAGAGGTACGAATAATTTAATTTTTCAAATTGAAGATGTACCTAGTGTTATTTTTTAACTAAACTATCTATCTATGGTTTGATCATGTTGAGAGGTTGAATGGAAGGTGTTCCGGCTGTAGCCGCTGTTGTGTCGTTTTAAGGTTCTTCGATTTAAATGATGGACTGTATTGCTGGTTAAAATATATTATGTACTAGTTTTGCCCGCGGCTCCGCCCGCGTGGATGTCGGTTATCGCGTAAAAAAGTAGCCTATGTCCTTACCCATATCCCAGGCTATATCTCGGCCAAATTTCATGACGATCGGTTCAGCGGTTAAGGCGTGAAAGCGTAACAGACAGACAGACAGACAGACAGAGTTACTTTCGCATTTATAATATTAGTAGGGAAGTAGGGATTCTCGATGTAAGGTTCTGGTTTGTTCTGAATTCTGATGATTCTTATGAAAGGATTCTGCTTCATACGGCTGCTATAATGAATAAGTGGTTTTTGTTACGACCCCCAGCGCCCCTAGCGGTGCGAAGAGGAAACGCCGGCGCTGCGGCATGGCTGCGCGCAGACACGGCGATAGTAAGTCCTGCCGTGCGCCATCTGGCGGCGGTGGGGCCGTAACAGAAGGTGACTACCAGAAGCTATTCGAAGGCATGTGTTAGAGGAAACGTCTAGAAGGACATAATATAGTGACCTTAATGGTGATGTTCTTCAGAAAAGTCAGTGGTACTCGAAACCTATTTGATGTATTTCATGTACGTAAACGAAGCCAAAGCAGGATTTAAGGATCGCAGGAGGCTTTTTGTAGTTTCTGCTTACCCTGAAGAAACCTTGAGTTTACGTATGTGATACGGCCATTGCGCAAAAGCGCTAGGGATTACCTCTGATATCACACTTCCTCAAGCAGATTGCCCTTACATGTACCATCTTGCTATGCCACTCATTAAGAGGACAATATTGTAATATAATCTACTACGGAGCCCCAAGGTTGGCATATGTTGGCAATAGGAAAAGATCGGAAGGTCGCGCGCAGGATAACGTATGGGAAGTGAAATTAGTATGTTATGAACGAAGTTGATGGTTGTGAGGCGTCTTGAAGGTGTAAGATTTCTGAAAGGAGTATTATCATATCATTTACATGGTCACTGGCAAGAAGATGCCTTAGAGTATTGAAGGATGCAGAGAGAAATGTTTTGTATAAAGAGGAAGACCCGAACTAGGTTGAACATTTCGGGCAGCTGTTCTCGAGGAATGGAAGATCCGAGACAAAGTAAAGAAGGTTAGGTAGATACGTCTTTAGTGGTGTGGTCTCGCAGCATAGTCCACCTATAAAATCGGTTTGTGCGTGGTCTCGATTAACATAGACTTTCGGTTTCTCACAAGATAAATCACTCACGATGTCTAAACTGCAAAACACAGGCGACGTAATTTGAAGAGACTCAGATGAAACCCAAAGCCTGCCATATATCCCTGGACTTACGCTAATCGCCGAGATATGTCACCCGAAGCACGGTAACGCTGTGTTCATAGCTCCAGCTCCCGGCGAACTATCCATCATGTCCCACTAATTTTGGGCACTTAATAAATTGTCCAGCGTGTCCTATTGTCTGCACGCTTCAGTAGTTGATGGACGCTGCTGGAGGTGCCAAGCTCGCAGCCTAGTTCTGGGCTGACTGTATTGAGATTGCCAAGACCTCTCCATAGCGGGTGCTAAAATCATTAATCCTTTTGTTAATCGCATAGTATTCATCCTCTCAAATTCACCACCACCACCACTTTTATCTTACCAAATAGCTAAATTACATCTACATAATATCGATCAAGTAGCCGTTTGTTCCTGAGTGTTAATTACACATTAACTCAGTTACGTCAGGGTTCATTGAACTTTTTAAGCGGAACCACTGCTGTTACTGTGGTTTTTTCTGACACAAAATTCGGTCACATTATTTATATCGATCTTTTACTTGTTAAGGCGTAGTGATTATGTTTGTTTTGGTAGCTAAGTTATGTGTGTGTTTGTGTACCAAATTAAGTTTGGCATGAATCGTTGGGACCTTCGCAATTACTTTAAATGGCTTTTTGAAATTGCCTGCTGTACTTTGAGACTTTAACAGCAATCACTACGTTTGCTATTGACTAACCTACAAATGGTTAACCAAAAATCAGTAGGTACTTAGCTGTAATCAATCCTATCTAGTAAAAGATATTTCTAGTTAGAATTTGAATCCATTAGTAAAAACGAATTGCCTTCCAGACCTAATTTTGGCCATGGCGAGTGGGCGACAATCTCAGCGGAGACTAGCATTCGGCGCAGGAGAGTGCACAAGTGTGTCGCAGACACAGGTGCACTCTCTCTCTTACCTCACTCTCATAGTCCGTTGGGATGGGAATCCGACACAACTGGAAAGAGCCCAAGTGCAAGACTAACTGCTTATTTTGCCTTGTTAGGCACGGGGTATCACACAGCCTACTTCCAAACGCCCACGTAACACAACTTCATTGTTTTGATTTCAGCCAAAAGATGACCACTGCTAGAGAAGGGCCTCCCCCAAGCTCCGCTATTTCGACCGGTACCAATACCACATATTTGTGTCCAGTTTCGTCGTTGAAATAAGCTGTAGAGACTTTTAAACGTGCAATATACCATCGCTTCTAGATATCGAGGCCCACAATTATTCACCCAATTATACCTAGGTACCAATTACTGAGCTTTCATTTCACCATTTACATAAACAAAAATAAAAACAAAATGGCCGACTACGTGTCGCCTTAACGGATAACATGCAAGTAACGATTGCTACAATTTTTACATAACTTTTACTTTCACTCTCTGAACAAAGGGACGGATAGTTAGTAGCTCTGGAGATGGTGTTGCCAGATTAAAATTGGGTAATGAAGTCAATAGACTATTAGTTTTTTTGGGAGTGACATCTTGCAGGTCATCCTATCAGGTTGGTGGCTGCTTAACCGGAATTGCCCGTGGCTTCCTTAAAAAATTGAAGCCTCCAGCCAGGACTTAAACTAGAGAGATTACACGCTAAGGGCACCCCCTGCAGGGCATACCCTACGACTTCGGCTTAGGGCATCGCTGGTAGAGGACAACAAGGGACAGGCTGGATCGGAATGAGTTGTTTTTTGTTTTAAAAGTGGAACTACTCATATAGGTTAGAATTAACGCAGTAACCGTTGTCATGGGAGTTTTGGCGGGATCGCGTTGGAACATGTCGCACGAATTTTCATTTTCATGTGTGAAATAGCGAATTAAATTGTATAATTTTGGTAGTGAATTATTCAATTTAGTTACGTATGTGTGCACAAGTGTAGTGAAGGTGAAAATAAGTGACTAACGTGGACGTTTCGTTTTCCCCACAAAAACTTTTAATAGGTTGTTGTAAAGTTACTACCGCTTTACCATAACTTTGCCTTGACTGACTAAAGACCACTATGACTTTTTTTAACTTCGTGCCTGATAACGGGCCATTTACTTTATCGAAAAAAAAAAATACTTGGCACTGGCTAAATGCACAAACCGTGCGAAACCAATACCCAAAAAAAAGAACCGTTGTCATAGTTATCTTCCTACCCTTGTCCTATGTTCTTCCATTCTCTCCTGTTGTCAGGAGTCACGCTGTCATTCAATTTCTTCTCTTTCACAATAACATTCCTCAAACAATCCATCGATATTTTCTTTTGTAACAGTAACCGTTGTTATTTTGTTTACCTCGAATAAAGATATTTCCAGAACTCATAAATTAGAAGTATTTTATTATAATAATAATAATAATGAAGGATGGCACGGTTGACATCTGTCGGGCATGCCACCGTCCGGGGGAATCAATTCGACACATTATTTCTGGCTGTTCTCGTCTGGCTAACGGAGACTACTTGCATAGGCACAACCTTGTAGCCAGGATTATCCATCAGCAACTTGCTCTGAAATACAGTCTTGTGGATTCAGAAGTACCGTACTATAGGTATGTGCCCGACCCAGTTCTCGAAAATGGCACTATCACATTGTATTGGGATCGATCTATCATCACTGACCGGACTATTGTTGCTAATAAGCCGGACATAGTGGTGATAGATCGACTAGAGCGTCGCACAATGATTATTGATATAGCAGTCCCACATGACGAGAACCTCGTGAAAGCTGAGCAAGATAAAAAAATCAAGTATCTTGACCTGGCACGCGAGGTTGTCGACATGTGGGATGTGGATACAGCAGTCATTGTGCCGATAGTCGTGACGGCCAATGGCATTATATCCAAGAGCCTCGACCAACACCTCAGGAGGCTCTCGTTAGGCAGCTGGATCAAGGGCTTGATCCAGAAAGCAGTTCTACTGGACACGGCGCGTATAGTGAGGAGGTTCCTCTCTCAGCAGCCCTGACCACCGGTAGCTTGGACCCTGTTCCCGATACCGGTGGACTACTATTTTTTATATTTTTAAATGTTTTTTTTAAATCATTTATGTAAAATATTTAAAAATATACTGAATATGTATTGAAGAAAATAAACGAAATAATAATAATAATCATTTTATTGTCAGGCTACTAAGGCCCATAGATAAAATACACAAATAATCTTAAATAATAATGACAAACTAATACATATTAAGAAACCTTATTTAAACTATAACTATACACGTAAAGTTGTCGGCGTCGTGTTTCGCTGCGAGGTGTCGCGTAATCGTCCTCGGAAACGTCGATATACGACACCTTTCGGCCAAAAGTCTTCCTTCATACAGTGCTGTAGATGGTGGGTTGGAACTCGTACCACGAATGACTTGAAGTTGATGTCGTGGCGCGATTCCAACCTTTCGACCCTCAGAGTCCAGTTGGTCTTCACTTTCAAGTACTGCACCACTTCCTCAATCTTCGTGGAATGATGCAGACGCGAAATGTACAGCTGTGTCGTAGGCACAGCAGGGCGCAGCAGCATGTTGGGTCCACTCGGTGCGGTACCACACAAGTTACGAGAGCAGGGCTTCTTTTTCTTCTTCTTTTCTACCTTAATGAAACCCTCCTCATCAACTAGGCCCGTTCTTGGCATGGAGCTACGGACCGCAGTCTGGGCAGGTTGAGTACCCTTTTTCAGTTTGTCCCCTTTTCCGATTTGCCGCTTATGCTGCGACGCATCAGATTTGCCGGTGGCGACAATAGCAGCGTAGACACGAGGGGTCGACGTACCTACGAGTGACGTTACCGCAGCCGGTGTTGTGGTGCGGGCGACGGCGGCGGCGGGCGGCGCTTGCTCAGCGTTATCGGCAGCTGGTGACGCACTTGCGTTCGTCGATTCAAAACTGCCGATGGATGCACTTTGCACCCCTCGACGCGTGTTCACCTTTGAGGCCTCCGGTGACCCAATTACCGAACCAACGTTGCGCAATAATGCTATCTCTGAACGTAGTTCGATATTGTTTTTTTCCGTTACCTCCATTCTGGACTGCATCTTGGTCATCTCCACTTTCAAGGTAGTGATGTCCTTTAGCAGCCGTGTAATGTCGACGTGATCGAACGTGACGGGGGGCAGCTTACTCAGCTCCTTCGCCACGAAATCCGGCACGTCGTCCGGGTCCGTCTTCTTCAACATATTTTTTATTGATTCAGATGTCATTCTGCTAGCCACTTTATATTGATTTTGGTGACTAATTATGATGTCAATAATAGTCATCCTTTTATGTTGACGTGAATTAATGTTTTAAATTGGTTTCGCAAGAAATTATTCAAAATAAAGATGAGCTCTCAGAATAGAATCTTGATCTCTCGTTTGATAAAGACAGATCAAAAAGCGTTGTTTTTATTTTGAATCGAATAGCTATGTCGTTTTAACCTAATTTCTATTGACATAACGTTTGCATTTATGTAACGAAAGTTTTTTTTCTGTTTGAGCGAGAGACAAATGAATTAAGATGATGACTCCAATGAGTTTGCAATTGATAAGATACCTAATCAAAAAGCAATTCCGCTAAAAAAAATTTTGAGTTTGGGAAATCATCAAATAACTTCTCCCGCGCTTTGGGTGGAGCAGGAGGGCGGGCATGTCAGACTTGTACTGACTAACCCACCCGTGTTCCCTCAGTTGCCTGTGTGCCAGGGGCCACGGTATCTCTTTGAAAAAGAATGAAAGCCGTGACCAACGGATATACGTGCTTTCCGAGGCATGCTGGAGTCTCGGTATGTAAAGATGGTCATCCATCCACCGACCAATCCTGGAAAGCGTAGCTTAACCGCCTGGTCACGAGTAATTTTAGATATAAATTACTCTGACTTACCTAACATTGCTTGTGATCTTCATCCTTCTTTAGTATATAGCTGAATAAGGCCTTTCCCAAGTTATCCTACACACACAGTTTTCCTGTGTGTGTGTGTGCGTTCGTCTTTTTAGGTAGAACACACACTGCTTGACGTGTCGCAGGGGTGTGTGGTGTGCGATGAGTCCTAAGCTAATGTGTCCACCGTCGGTCGTTTGCCTCTGTACCTAAGTAAGTACTACGAAATAAGACATTATACAGACACAGAGATAAGACATTATATCATCTTTGCCCTAGCGGCCGTACTGTGAACATACGTTTGAACTTGCTCTGTGCTTAAAACCTAAATAATATCCTTACTGGGCTTATTTTTCAAATAAACACTTCATAGTGATATAACATTCATCGTACAAGTGTCATTCAGATAAAACTGTGTTCTAAATAGTGTAAACGGATCGAACTGCGGTGTGAACTGTTAAAAAGTTTAAATCTTGGCTGGTCAACGGGTGAGTGCATGACTTGACATTTCGCGCGCAGCGCACGCGACTCCAGCGGTTACGCACTGCACATAAGTTATACTTCGGCGTGCGCCCTCGCACTGTGACGCACTAGAGCTCTCGTGACAAAGATAAATGAACGAAGACGGCGCATTGCTTTCTGCCTACCAAAGTTGCCTCTGAGAGATTGTATCATTCCGACGTAAGCTTTGATACAGTGTGCGCATAATACAGTTGTTCTTGTTGTTTCCTGTGACTGGACAATTTGTTTGAGTTACGTTTCTCGTTTACTCGTGTGAAGGTTAAATGAACTAATTCCACCCGGTGGGCGGTGCATGAAACAGTTAAAAAAAAAAAAAAAAACTGAGTGTCGATCATCGTGTCTCCGCCTGGCTCCGAACCCGCGCCGCCTGTTTCATTGTCGACCTCCCACCGTGCCATCAAGGTTAGTCAGCAGCCGGCGTAACAAGCGACCGCGCTGGGCGCGCCCCACCACCCGCCACTACTACACGTGAAAGCAGCGCCTAGAGCGAAACTACAGGCAATACTCGCTTAAGCTTTTGTTGATTATTTTATAACTGCAGGGAATTCGCTATGTTTAACCCTAAGCGTACGCCGCCTAAAACCTCGCTGAGACATGAACAGTCACTCTCTGAATCAGACTTGGTGACTTGTTCGCCCTCAAATGACGACTCTAATGTTACAGTTCGCAAGCGACAGATACAACCTGAGTGTGAACGTGAGATAGTACTCTCAGATATTAGGGCGGACCTCCGAAAGTCCTCTTCTATCCAAGCGGAGTTGCAAAAGACTCTCAGTGAATGGAAGGTAAGCTTGGATGGTAAACTGGCAGCAATTAATGATAATATTACATCGATTAGAGGTGACTTGGAAGCCTATATAAATGAATCAAAAAAAGAAATAGCTGGTCTTCGCTCAGAAAATGCTGCTATAAAGAAGTCGGTCTCAAAACTGTCTGGGGAAGTCGCCGAGGTAAAAGTATCTGCTCAACTTATCTCTGACCAATATGACGATTTCCAAGAGCAACTTAGTAACATTAATAAGCGAACTTTGAGCGTAAGCCCAGATGTAGTCCGAGCTCTCGAATTAAAGATTGACAACTTGGAACAGCAGGGCAGGCAATGTAACCTAGAAATCTCCAATGTCCCGGAAAGACGGGGAGAAAACTTACCTGCCTTATTGGAAGATATAGGTAAAAAGATCGACCACAATATCTCAAGAGACGATATTACTTCAGTACACCGCGTGCCACATGCCACAAGCAGCGAGAGACCTAAAAATATCATTGCCACTGTAAAAACACGTACTTTGAGGGACAATATAATAACTGCATGCCGCTTGAAGAAAGGATTTACCTCTAAAGACCTGGGCATCGCTGGCGCAATACACTCTATATATGTAAATGAACATTTAACTCTACAGAAAAAACAGTTGCTACGCGAGGCCCGAGAGGCTGCTAAAAAATGTAGTTATAAGTTTGTCTGGGTAAAGCATGCCACAATTCTTGTTAAACAATCTGAAACCACGCCTACTATAGCCATCAAATGTAAAAAAGATATTAAAAATATCATCAATGCTCCGAGCCATTAGCCTACAGTGTTAATTTTGTTAAGTATTATTTAGGTTGTCACTAATTACAGTGTCTAATACAACAAAAAATCGTGATTTCAGCATATATTATCAGAACAGTAGAGGTATTCGCACGAAATTGAATACTTTGTATATGAATATTCTCTGTAACTGTTTTGATGTTATTATTTTAACAGAAACATGGCTTATTCCTACAATTAATAACAACGAATTTATTGATAATCGGTATTTAGTTTTTCGGTGTGACCGGAATAGGACTGCAACTAGGAAGTCTGATGGCGGTGGTGTATTGATAGCGGTTTTGCGAAAATATAACCCAGTTTGTATTCCATCTTCACCGCTTGGTACATTAGACCAATACCTTGAGCAAATCGCTATTATCATTCCTGGGAGCAACAATTCCTCACATACCCTTATCTGCGCAGCCTATGTGCCGAACAATATACCTATTGCTGTATACAATACTCTTTTTGATAATATGGACAATTTAATAAGCTCAATAAAAACTGAAAATATATTATTGCTAGGTGACTATAATATACCTACAGCGCAATGGGCTAAGCTTGATCCTGCTCAAAACTATATGACTTGCCAGGGCACCTCACCGATTTGTAATCGTTTGAGGGACTTTTTGATTATTCACGATGTCAAGCAATTCAATCATATATCCAACTCGAATGGACGCGTTCTGGATCTCCTTATCTCTGATGCGAAATGCACTGTTGTGAAACCTAATCAAGATCTTTTACCGGCCGACAGCCACCATCCACCATTTTACACACTGCTATCTCTTAATATTAATATCAGTTTAACCAGACCTCTACATACACCGAGATATAATTACCGTAAAGCCGACTACACAGTTATTAATGAAGACATTAATGAGGTTAACTGGGAAGAAGCTTTGAGGAGCAATTCGACCGATGTGTGCATCGATACTTTTTATGACTGTTTATATGGTATAATTAAAAACCGCATACCGCTTTCGAAGCCACCAAACTCGCATTTTCCGGTCTGGTTTTCCAAACCACTCATCCGCATTTTTAAGTATAAGAAGAAAGCCTGGTCTAAATGGAAAAACTACCGTAATATAAGTGACTACGAAGCATTTTCCTTGTATAGAGCGCGTTTTAAAGAGGAATGTGACAAATGTTTCCACAAATATATAAATAGTGTGGAGGATGGTATTTCCACTGATGTTAAACACTTTTGGGTTTACGTTGCTAATCGGCAACGTAAGTCGGGTATACCGACCGACATGTGCTATAATAATGTTACTTCTAGCGACCCAGTTGAAACTTGTAATTTGTTTTCAGCATTCTTTCAGTCAGTTTATGAGCCCTCTAGTCTCTCTCCCGGATGGTGCCCACCTTCGGGTTCTGATTTAAGCAATGCCAATAACAGCTCTCTTTGTACTCTGGATTTTACTGTCCACGAAGTTTGCAGACAGCTTAAATCGTTAGATATAAACAAGGGACCGGGACCTGATGGCATACCGCCCTATTTTCTAAATAAGACAGCTGAAACAATTTGTATGCCTCTTTCCATGTTATTTAACAAGTGTATTCAAAGTGGTACTTTTCCGTCTGTGTGGAAGAAAGCAAATATAATACCAGTTCATAAAAGTGGGTCTAGACAAAACATAGAGAATTATAGACCTATATCGATTCTTTGTACTCTTGCAAAACTATTTGAAAAACTCGTTCATCAAGCCATCTATCCATTTCTGCGACACAATATTATACCTGAGCAACACGGTTTCGTCAAAAAGAAGTCTACAGTTACTAATTTAATGATCTTTACGGATCACTTGTTCAATAACATGGACGCAGGTTATCAGACCGACGCTGTTTATACTGATTTTAAAAAGGCATTTGATAGAGTGGACCATTCAATTCTATTAAAGAAAATAGCCTATAATGGCATCAGAGGTAACTTACTGCGTTGGTTTTGTTCATATATCAGTAACCGTAACCTAACTGTAGTGAGCAATGGGTACAAATCAGACTCGTTTCAAGCAACCTCAGGGGTTCCCCAGGGATCTATTCTGGGTCCATTGATGTTTATTATTTATATAAACGATATTTGTAATTGTTTTCAAAACAGTAATTTCTTATTGTACGCTGATGATCTTAAGGTATTTAGAATAATAAAAAACACTGTTGATAGCAGCCTTCTGCAGGATGACTTGAATAGATTATCTGATTTTTGTAATAAAAATAAATTAAAATTAAGCATCCCTAAGTGTAAATACATAAATTTTACTAAAAATAAAAATGTAATAGCATACGATTATTCACTCTGTAATAAGACTTTATTTAAGGAAACCTGTATTTGTGACTTGGGCGTTCTTCTTGATTGCAAACTTCACTTAAATTTACATATAGATAAAATTACTGCTAAAGCATTTCAAATGTATAACTTTGTTATGAGAATCACGTCTGACTTTAAACGACCAGCCACATATCTATATTTATTTAATTCTTTAGTCCGCCCACAGGTAGAATATGCTTGTATGATCTGGGATCCTTATTACATTAAATATGAGACTGCAATCGAGAGAGTTCAGCGTAAGTTCCTCAGTACATTGCAATACAAATGCCGCACCGTACATCTATCGTATAAAGACGCCTTAAATAAGTTTGGACTACTAACATTACGGTCTAGACGCTTACTGCTGCAAGGAATGATGCTCCATGGACTTGTACATAATAGGTTCGATTGCTCAGATTTGATAAATAAAATATATTATATTGTACCTAGAACAGTAATGAGACGTGAGGCGCGCTCTTATCCACTGTTTGCTACAACTCCCTGTCGTACAAATGCGGGAGAGAGAGCGCCGCTGCAGAGATTGGTTCAAGCTTACAATAATAATTTTAACGATGTCGATGTTTTTGCCCTAACTAAACATAACTTTAAAAAACTTATTATTCAGTGTCTTGCTCAAAATTGTTAATTGTTGATTTGTAGTATTAAGTAAGTTTTAACTTTTTTTTTTTTTCGATTTGGTTTTATGATTACTATTCCATTGTAAGTAGTATTGTTATTTATTGGTATATTGATTGTAACTAGTTTTAGCAAAACTGAAACGTATTTAAGATATTAACATGTGGAAACGTAGTGGATTGTACATTTATTTATAGCATAGTTTATATCTAGATGTAATTTACAATGTACGATTGTTTGTTTTCCCAAATAAAATAAAATAAAAATAAAATAAAATACAGAATTGCTGAAAGAAAATTCAAAGCAAAGAAAAAGAAAAAACAGATTTCAGCAGTCCCAGGCAAATTTTACGTAAACGAATAGAAATAGTTAAACAATGCAAGAAAAACTATCGTAAGACAGTTACAATAATTTAAGCCAGTTACTTTACTGAAACCACAAAACTATCCACAGATACTTTAATATTTGCAATAGAAAATTAACTTCGCCTGACTGTTAGAAATAGATACGCTGTCATCGTTATCTACCCGCACTGTGCTCGCATGTTGGACTACGGAACATCCTCTAAGTGAGAGGAGGAATCCCTCCTTTCCCTTTTGATACTTGCCAAAGAGATAGCTGGAACCCCAAGCAAGGACATGTGGACATACGCATACCAACATTAGAATTACAACCCTTAGGGGTTTTATAAACTTATGATGCAGACATACACGGTTGGTTTTTGCCAACTAGGTATTAGTGAGGTCGACTTCCAGTCTAATCGGATACAGCTGAACACCAGTAGGTATTTAATGTGTGGCGACTGCCTATCAGTCCCTTGGTAGCTTGGTAAGACTGGTAATCAGACTTCCGGGCTTCTGTCGACTCGACTGCCAAAGATTCACGAATGAAAGCCGGGTCCAATGGCTTAATGTGCTTTCCGAGGTGTATCCATGCCTGAGAGGTGTCGGTATGTAAAGATGGTCACCCATCCACGGAACGACCGCGGCAATCGATTGACCCGTGCCGCTGTTATTACTTAGCCACGAGGCTCTCGAACATCGTTTCTTAACGGTGCACTCCTTCACTTATCCCTTTACCTACAGCAAGCATGAAATTGAACTGTTGAAGTTTGTATAGTCATGATCATCAACGCCATCGGCAGCTTTGTTCCACCCACTGCTGAGTACACGCCTCCTCTCCTTTGTGCCATGCTTCCCTGGTCTGTGCGAATCCCATCCAGGTTTTCCCCGCGATTTTCAGGAAGGTTAAAAATCGAATCTTTAAGAAAGTTAAAAATCGAAGCGGAAAAAGTAACGGGCAAAACACTACGTAGGTAAGTCATATTTGAACGTAGAACAATGAAATAAAACAATAAATAACATCTAATTTGTGGTGTAACCGGAAGACTGGCGCTTTCCTATGCAATGTCTATTTGCATTAGCTATGACTCAGACTGCATTTCAATTGGATGGTTGGAATGGCACTGTTGGGACAATGGTTAGTAGTGACAGGGTGATTTACATCTCCACTGTCACAAATTAGGTAGGTAGGTATTTTTGATTTCCGATCATCATCGTCTTCCTGTTCTCGTCCCATGTTACTTAGGGTCGGCGAAACACGTTTTCTTTTTCCGTTGTCAACCGTTAATCCATCGTTCAATCCCTTTTTTATCCATCTTTTCTTTGGCATTCTTCTCCTAGCTGATTTCCGATATATCGTGAAAATGAAATGAAAATAATTCGCAGAAACTTGTGGCTACCTACTCTACTTTTTGTAAATAAAGAAATAAAAGTATTTATTGGACTCGAACAGGAATATCTCAAGCAAAGGTAGTACAAGTTGGCACTTGTATAAAGACGCCAGCACATTAGGCTACTTCAAACTGTCAATTTTTTCCAATTGAACATGAACCTTAAGCATATGCGATAAAGTTTAAAATCTATCAAAGAAATTTGACAGAATTTTGATGTGCTGGCCAGCACATGCTACACCAATCTGCAAAAAATCCTTTTCAACTATAAAAAACGAATAAAGCTCAAGTTCAAGTGGGAAAATTTGGGACAGCTTGATGTGCTGGCGCCTGGACTAGAAAATTAAATGCATTGATCACATTACAGACCACAAGACAATTTTATAAATATCTACACGAATAAACAAATTAATTTTGTAATGTTACTTTTTTATTTTACTTTGTTTTGATGTAGCAAATCAAATTCTTCGACTAAAATATTTAGGGCAGTGTCATCTATCGGTGAATAGCTGTACTAAAAGAAAAGCGCACTCTTACGTCGAGTAGTATTTCATGTATTTGGAAGTGTTCCGACTTCCGACAGATGTCAGAACTACCGTTGAGTTAGCCATTAATTATTTATTGATTCATGGTATTCATAGCTCTTTATGGTGCTGTTAATTATTCAATGAAATCAAAATCAAAAATGGATTGAGAAATAAAATAAAGCAGATTTACTTGTCGAGACGTAGACAATATTTTTTAATTAGTTTCAGTGAAATGGCAACATTGTATTAGTCTTTAGTTTATGGCAGGTCGCCGCTTGTGACAGTTCGCGAGTGAAAAATTGAAAATTATGAAGTAAACGATTTTCTAAAATTATTGTGTATAAATGACAGCAGGAAAAGAAACAATGGGGTAAGTTATATTCTATATTATTTCCAGCATTTATTTCAATACAGTTCTTCAGAAACTATGACTGCTAAATTGAGAAAATTCGGTTTCACGGACACCTTATTATTTTTAGGGAGGGGATGCATTTTGCCAATGCGAAGGGATATTTTAGGTTTTCCTTCGAAGGACTCCCGCTTTAACTTTCGAATTATTTTTGTCGGTAAACAAAAAATTACAGTTCGTAAATATTCCTACGCAAGGAAAACGATGCGAGTAAAATGAATTATCGCCTGTGTCGTACTCCATTTACGCTTTAACGGGCTATTGCACATCGATTGCATACGATAGAGTGCTTTTACCTCGACGTTAAGGTCGTGCGGTCTTAGCCTATTTATATATCGAACATATTTCATAGTTGAATGATTTCTATAGGCTGCATGCTTGCCTGGTGCATGCGCTCGGGGCCGCCGAACTTGTAAAATAATTGATTTCCGTGAAAATACCTAATACTTTCGTTAACATTTCATTAACTCTACTCTATTTACATAGGTTGAGGAAAACAAAACATATGCATTACCATATTTTTGTAATTATTATAATAATTGTTTTGGAAATCCTCAACTTATTTGTCCAAAATGCTTTAAAAAAATGATTTAGTTATTCTAGAAACCAATGATTACTCTGCTTCTGGACCAGATAAATTCTCTTATCTACCTAAAAGAGATAACCTCATTGAAATTGATATCATTGATAACTTCTCTCCGATACTCTCAAAGGTAATAAGAATAAGAGATCTAAAAAGAAAAAAGAAACCGCAGCATGTCTTTGTTAGTTGTAATAAACTACTAAACAAATATGTACAGTACATTCATTCATGTTGTAATCAATTTGTACCTCACAATGTATTGTTTACTCTGTGTGAAATTCACACAGTTACACAAAATGCAATTCTCTTTTATTTCATGTTTATGTACCTGCTAACGCTTGTTACTCTAACAACAATTTTACGACTTGACATGTCAGTCATAAATAATCTTGTGAGAGATAGATCAGATATAATTTGATTGACAGATCTATTTCACAAGAGATATTTCATTCAATTTAGTGGGAAATAAATATCCAGCTACATGTGGTTAGACAGGAAGCTCCAAAATAGTTGGAAAAAGGCTAGGACAGGCAGGAAAATAAATTGGGATATGAGCAAGGGAATAACGGTGTTTGATATTCTTCATTCATTAAAATTGGCTTTCTTTCTTTAGCAACTTTATATTCCTGGAAAAATATACTTCATGATTGAGTTAATTTAAAAATATCATAAAAATCTAAAAGCCAATAGTTTTTGTTATTTTTGCTTTAGTCTTGCTAACTCAGATGGTTACCAGTGCAAATTATATCATCAACTTATTAATTTCTTTCTTCTCTTAAATCAATAGGAATCCAATCATATCTTAGTTTTTGCCACAGAAATTATGATGAGCTATGGCTAAGCATGTGGGTCCTGGGTTCAATTCCCAGGTTGGACAAAGTGTAACTGAGTTTTTCCATCTGGATTTTCTCAGTAGCAACCCGGAGCCTGGATTTGTGTCCAGCTGATGGTAATAGGGTTGCCTCTATTGCATAGGACTTAAACATAACTGATGAAATGTGAGCATACTATAGGTACACCTCAGCCTAGTCCTCCAGGGAATACAAGCGTGATGTTATTATGAAAATAAAAACCCTGGACCATATACATGAACATTAAAAGATGGCTATCAAAAACTTAATGCAGCGGGACAGGACAAGAACATTAAGTAACCAGTTTCACTTGACAGACAAGCAGTTTTGTAACTATTTTCATCTAGAAACACTTGCTAGTCTGTCCTTATTAACTTGAGGACTGATGATACTTTTAAAGAAACATTTTGTAATCATTTTCTTCTCTTTTTTTTTTTATTGCTGAATGTGAGCCTGCTCTTGACCTCGATTAAGCCTGATGAAAAATGATTGATAAGTCTGTGGTGGAACACGCATCTACATCTTTCCAAAAATCTACCAGAGCTGACTTCAAAGATGAGAATATTATCCCTACTAAACTATCACTACTAATATTATAAATGCGAAAGTGACTCTGTCTTTCTGTTACACTTTCACGTCTAAACCGCTAAACCGATCGTACGGAAAGGCAGAGATATAGCCTTGGGATGTGCAGAAGGACTACTTTTACGCGATAACTGACATCACGCGGGCGGAGCCGCGGGCAAAACTAGTAGGTACTATACAACTGATGCTTTGTTCCCATGGAGATAGCAGAAACTACATATTGGAATATCACTTATTGGATTTATAATACCTGTTGTGTCAACAATATAGGACACAAATCTACAATATCTTAAAAAAAATGGTTTCCTTTTTTAGAATTTACAAAGTACACAGAGAAGTATCGAAGAAAAAAGACAATGGTGCGCCAAATTCAAATAAATTGGGATAAGGCCAGGAGAATTATCATCTGGTATGCAGTGCCTATCTTAACAGTACACTGAATCAGACCCTTACTTTTGCTCGTCTAAAACCTAGCCAGTTTAAGATTTCTCCACAATCTCTTTTACACATTTACAAGTATTGTGTAGGTGTATAGTTATGTCTCGCCACCCAAAAGCAGATGGGGCACTCTAACTCCAAAGAAAACAATGTGGCCCCAGGGCAACATGACAAATACGCCGTGTACAAATCTACACTACGTACAATACATAGTTACAGAGCTTATTTACAATGTAAACAAATACTTTGTAATCAAACACTGTTATCTCTAGCGTTTATTGAACTGACCTTTGTAACTAATACATATCACAAATTTTGTGTACAGAAGGCTCACTTTACTTTTACGCGGTAATTTCAGGACTGTCTTTACCCTATAACAGGTCCTGGGCACTTTAGGATAATGGGGCTCCTATGGGACATGTGTATGACGCCGCCTCGCAGGGTAGCGGTTTTTTTGACTAGGGTTAGTTTTGTCGGCTTATGCAGAAAAGTTTGAAAGCTAAGAAACGGTAGGATGTTCTGCCCGCCCGGGATATGTTAGGTTTTCTTTTGACAGCCTTTAGAGCCTAGCTGCTACGCTGGCAGGTACTAGGGCCCATGGATCGCAGGGCGCTAGGCACTTGCCCAAAATGGTCCATGAAAAAGATGGACCTGGGTAATTCCCACCTTAAATATGACAACAAACTGAAACTGGGTCATTTTCCCACGCCCCCATGCGGTTGTCCAACCGCAGAATGCAGTGGGTGCAACTAATACACGTGGATAAAAAAAAAAAATTGTCGACATTTTAACCAGTAACTGGTTATCAGCATTCAATTGTAAACTTAGTTAGGTATTTTTAATTAGGTCATAGGAAACGCGGGAATCTTATAAATACGTGCAGACAACGAGTCGTCGCCGACTGGTCGTGGGCCTCGATCAGTCGTTTTAGCGATGTTATGTCGCGTTCCTACGGCCCGCTTTCTCACAGGCCGTGCTGCGCCAGCTTAGGGCGACAGGTCGTGGGAAGCGTCGCATTCGATAGGCTTGCCCGGTTTTGGCGGCCTGTCGCCGCCCGTTCGATCCATCGGGAGTCGGTAAGATCAAAGGCGCGGCGCGACGGTGCCTGTCACGGCCTGTACGATGTTTCTTTATGTTTTATATCTATGGGAATGCTCAGCAACTCTGCACGGACCGCGACATGCCTCGACAGGCGTAGCAAAGCCTTAAGCGGCCCGTCAATTAACGGGCCGTAGGATCGCGGTATTAGGGGGACGAATTCAGCAATAAAGGTCTTTCGGTTAATATTTCAGTACTTTATGCGGCCTATTCAAGTGCCATATTTTTGGACTTTAAAATAGACTCTTGAATTGACCCCTGATCTGGATTAGCTATTTCTTCTCTTGGGTAGTTAGATAAATGTCGACGTGACCTCGAACTAATGTTTTTAAGACGTAAAAATTATTCTCGTATACTTTTTACAGAATTAATTTCTTATGATGGGTTAATGATGAAGGTGCAACTCACATTGCTAGCCATTTAGAGAGAAATAGTGGCCCATCCATCTAACTTGCCAGCCTGAATAATATCTCAAACATCGATCGAATCCACTTCTGCAATAACTTTGACTCTTCGTTCGTAACTTCGTGGCTACAACGTGGCTTCTCACCGCGCATTGATTCACTGGAACTTCTGAAACTATTATGTACCTCTACATAATCAAATGTATGCAAACTATGTTAATTACCTGAGCACATGTACTTACGCTGTTTATCTTTTTAATTGTTCTCTAATCTATGAAAATGACTCACGTGGGAATGTGTTCCACATATTTTGTGTTCATTTATTTTGTGTCATCTCGTTCATCCTGTGACCCAAGGCTGTGTTTTGTTTCGAATTAGAATTTGCAACGGTGGATGTCCTTGGTTTTTGTGTTGGATTTAGGCGCGGGGGTAGAAAGGGCAACGTGCCTTACTCCGCATAATTCTAAGGTACAAAAGTTTCTACAGCATAATCGCACAATGAACCACACAGCAATCAATAACAACAATCATCGACAATCTGCTGTCTAGCGAAAGTCTACGGCGTCGGTGACAGCGTGAAACATCCAAAATGGTGTTGGGCAGATTTAGCTAGAAATGGAGGTGTCTAATTTGACTGAATATTGACCTAGGTCAGGACAATGAAAGAAAAAACGCATTTGCACGACGATCTGGGCGAAAGACTTATCTACGAAATCGTGGAGAGTGGCAGAAAATAAAAGGAAGCCTGCTATGTGTGATTTCGAGGTGAAATACTGATGATAAGGCCAAATATATTAATAATAAAGCCACAGGAGCCTCAAAATTAACACTGGCAAACGTCTGGCAGACATTGTTTTATTCGATATCGTCACATAGTCTTGTCTGCTTCATTTAGTATTAAGAGCATCTGAAACTGCCTAGTGTTCGATCTTGGGTAGTTTAAAAGTACCTTATTAAAGTTAATCAACGTCTGCGTTTTCCCAAGTTTGAATACCAGTAGGTTTTTACATGGAATGTTTGCCTATCTGGCTTACACAACCCAGTTACTTGGTACCAATAAAATAAAATATCCATAGACCCGTATTCCAAAATTATTTTTGTATTAAAAAGCTACAACCATTGAAAAAATCCAACTGTCGTGTCGTACTGAAAATACGGCTAAACGCCTGTGAAATAAAGCTTAGCAACGTGCCATACCTAACCACGTTGCTATTTACACAACTTACTCTCGAAATTACCAATAAATTTTCCACCCTGCGCTTCAAAGCTCTATATTGATTTTACTTCGTAGAATCTAGCTTCTGACATGCCTGACCTGGTCACAGTGTAATACTATTAATTAACTAGCAAAGCGGAGGTGCTTCTGGGAATGTTGGCTTGCGAGAAAGCATGTTTATTGTACCGCTGGTACGTTCGGAGAAAAAGATAATTGAATTGATTTTGATGAAGCAACTTGATCAAACACTTATTTGGAATTGGCGATGCTTTGCTGTCAATGAAGTAAGGTTTGAATGCTGCAAAATCCATGATATAATTAGTTTATACATTCCCAGAAAAAGTAATTTTCTCCTTATTTACGCCTTTTTAGAAAAAAGTAGAGTTGCAAAATATCTGTCAGCTTTGACACTGGACGAAGAAATTTCAGAGAATTTTCAAATATCTTTACTAAGAACAATATGGATGAATGGTTCTCAAACTTCCAGTGAAGACGCTTACAGACAGACTGAAAGTTTCATAATATCACAGATTATATTCACGATCCAGTCTAGACCAACCAAAAGTTGAACGAACAAAGTGTCATTGTAAGTTTGGGGTCATCATTCTTAGTTTAGCGGTCCCCTTGTGAACGGTACCGCACTGTCACATAGAGGAACTATCTGAACGAATGTTTTATGAATTACATGACCTTTGGAAGGTATTCACGTCGTTGCAAAGGTTACTGAAGTTCAGAATTGGATTTTGAAAGTTTGTTTTCTTTGAATTTGTGCGTTGTTTAAGTTTGTTAAAGTTCACAGTTGAGACTTACATGTCACATTGGAAAAAAAGATTTTTCACGAGTAGGTCAAGCGAGAACCAAGCCATTTCTACTATCCATTTCACTATTTAAGGCACTTATTGAAATTATCGACGCCTCTAATATGGTTTTCATCAAATGGGGAGTGGATTTATTGTATTTGGTCTAAGGAAAAGGCCTAATACATTTTGAAACGAAAATGATACTAATCGGTAATACCAACAAGAGTTGCGACTATGACATTTCTGAACTGCGTTCAATATTTTGTCCTACCTTAATTCTTCAAATATTTTCTGTCTCCAGGGACAAAAGAAACCCCAATAGCACTTACGGGAGTAAATTGGAAGATATATGGCTAGCTTTATAGCTTCACAAAAGAAATGTCACCCGAAACTTTCGCGATAACCTCAAACTTATGTGATTAGGCACGTAAAGATGTCAAACTGTCCAAACGTAACATTCCTGCTGGTTATCTTATCAATCCGTCATTTGTGTCATATCTCTGTTCGTATATTATCGATTTATCAGCACATACACTGTTATGGCATTACAATCCTTATTTTCTTCTTCTTCACAGTGAAAATTGGTTTGTGCGTTGTAGCTTTTGAAGCAATTCTAGCATTATTTCCAAGGTGTGTTCATGATTAGTGGTCGTAGTGTTATTTAGTGATTTCGTTAAAGTGGTTACTATGGATTTTGAAATTGAATATTTTGATGTAGAAAAGTAAGTGTTGACTTTATTTTCACTCTTATAGGTACGTGGTAGGAGGAATGAGTTGATATTTGATTGAGCTCTTCGCTATATTATGTATTGTGAGAAGGTAATATCCCGTTTTGAATAAGGTTTTACATCGACTATCATTATTGTCGTGTGAAGCTGACTTTCCTTAGATTCCTACATTTATTTCCATTGTGAATTCTTTTTGATGGTCTGACAACAATAAAATCAGAAAGGCTTCATAAAATTAGTTCGCGTTTTGGTCTTGCCAGATTTTATTCATATGCAAAACATTTTGTGTGGTGTAGGTACTAGGTACTCGTTTTTGTAAACAATTCGACCTCAACACCTGCACGACAATATGTGACATTGACCCTAATTTCGAGAACCGAACACGTTTTGGCGAATACCAAATTAACTTATTTAAACTCTTGTTTCTTTTGGCTTAACTGCATGAAATGTTGAAATAATGTTTGTTATTTTGTCAGTCCCAAGCTGCAAATCAACTTTGCATTTCAACCTTGGCCTAATTGTGTTGGGATTGGATTTCAGTCTTAACTAGATGCAGCTTAGTATTTAACTTGGAGTGACTACATCCGATTACTGCGACCCAATTAATGAGTTTCACGCCGGTATTCTTCGCAAAGGGTAGGCGGATGTGCAACCGAATTTTTGTAACTACGTTTCGCTAGTCACAAGTTCCGTGTAATCGGGTGCAAACAGGCAAGTCAACTGTCTTTGGAGCCCGATATCCGTAGCTGATAGGTAAAACATTGTCAAGATCTCGATTTTCCGACGCTATTAGCAAGTGTCATAGATGTTGGTTCGTGTGACAATTGGAACTGACAGCTGAACGTCCTCTCAAAGGCACGAAGCTGTCTCGATGAGTAAAGTATAGACAGCCATTCAACGCTCGATGTCGTCGTCGTTCCGAAAATTGAACGATTCAATTCTGGTTGGCCATTTCGATACGTGCTCCTTTAAAACATTTGTAAATGAAAAAATTATCTGCCTAGCTTTTTTCCAACTATGCTAGAGTCAGTTTCAAGTCTAACCGGATGCAGCTAACTTCGAGCAATTATTTTATATAGAGCAACCGCCTATCTGACTTATTGAGTAACACGATATCCCTTGGTAGGACTTGTTATCAGACGTCTGCTTCTGGTAACCTGCTACTTCTATCAAAGATCTACAAATGACAGCCAGGAACGTGCTTTCCAGGGGGGCCTCGACATGTACGGGATGGTCACCCATCCACTATCTCTTCCGTTCGATCGAAATGTGCGGATGATATTTAGCCACGAATCCGATGCCATTTATTTGCGAAAAGCTATTCAGATTGTTGATATTAACAACATTTCCACTCGAGTACTCGCACAGTGCTTGAGGGCTCCTCAACTGATGTTTACTCTATAAATACGTAATATTTATTATTTTCTCCCAAGTTCTGAACCCTTGAATCTTTGTTTGCTCGACTCAGGGCGCGGTTATTTATACTTTTAAACAAACTTTGCTGGTGTGAGATGGTTCATTTCAGCGGTAGGTGGGGCTGACCCATATTATTTTTGCCAGACTACCACAGCACTTCAGAAATATATTTATGAACTTGATATCTTAACAACTAAGCTGATTAGAAATCACAGTAAGATGCTATTTGATTCAGTGTAGCCAAGCTCTTTTAGGGCTGATTTTACCAAAGTCACGTCAACGAGTAAAATTTACGTCTGACAATTCTACTATGGAAGATCTGTCAAAAATTCAAAATTTATTCTCAGGATAAGACTTGTTCTAAGTATAAAAGTTTGGTGAAATTCGCCCTTAGTCTACTTATTTATTCTGTAATTTTAAAGACCAGTATCATCAATCTCTTTGCTCCAATTTGTTTGGAGTCAACGCAGTAAATATTTATCTTCCTTACTTTTCTATTAGTCGTCATCTCCCTGGTTACCCTCTTTCTATCTATATCATCTTTCACACAGTCCATCCATCGTTTCTTTTGTCTTGCTCTAGTCTTATTGCCATCAACATTCATACTCAACGAGCATAATCCCTACTAATATTATAAATGCGAAAGTAACTCTGTCTGTCTGTTACGCTTTCACGCCTAAACCGCTGAACCGAACGTCATGAAATTTGGCAGAGATATAGCCTGGGATATGGAGAAGGACATAGGCTACTTTTAACGCGATAACCGACATCCCCGCGGGCGAACCCTAGTCTTATGTAATTTTACCTAAACATAACGCTTCGAAACGTATACTACTATACTACTTCTATCAAGCGTCGCAAGCAAAGTCACACTGACAAGGGTTGATCAAAATAGTGCTTACAGCAATGCGAAAGACGAGTGCCGCAGTATGTACTTAAACTAGGTATAGGCGTTTGCCATCAGAGTAAGGCTGCGTCCTGTGCCATAGCGGGAGTGTGGCAAAACCGACAACGGGCTGGTCCTTTCGATCCGCTACCGCTACCCTACTTTCCGCGCCCGTGGCCTCAGGCAAAACGTTTCTGCACATGCAACCCTGGTGCTGCCGTCATGTCATTCTACGCCACAATACGTAGACCTTAAAACCTCTTTTTACTATTTTCTAAGTCTTGTTTTTTTTACAGTGAGCAGCCGATATTCACGTGCAAGGCCCACGTGTTCCACATAGACCCGAAGACCAAGCGGTCATGGATGTCTGCCAGTTCGGCCGCCGTGTCGGTCTCCTTCTTCTACGACTCCTCGAGGAACCTCTACCGCATCATCAGCGTTGAAGGGACTAAGGTATGTGTCAGTTACAAATTCCTGTACAGCAAATCTTTATGACAACTGTGAAGTTAAGGTTTCGCCAAAAGAAAAAGCAGTGTCTTCAGAGCCAACGTAATTTGAATCACTGAAATTGAGTCGTGTTGATTAATCTCTCCCCCTGATGGACGAATCTGTGTGGAGATCAGACTATTGCAATTTCGGTATGAGTCTTGAAGTCTTCCAGATTCAAGCACATCGACAGTAAAATAGATAAAAAAATCTGTATTATGTACACCATGTAAAAATGTAAATGTAGAAATTTTACATAGGGTGACACAATGGGCCGTCTTAATAACGCTTTAAAGGATCTTATAAAAACTAATTTTGGATGGATTTAAAGAGAAACATAATCCTCTAAATAGGCAATACGTCTTTTTCGACACGGTTTAATTCCAAGAATTTCTGAATAATGCTTTAGGAGATATCTTGAAAACAAATGTAGCAAAACGATGAGTTTCAGGCCATTGAGTCTGAGTAGTAATTGGCCCTCAGTATTCTGCGACACGGCACGACAGAGTAAATATTCCTCGTTTTGAAAGCACCCGCATTCCGGGTGTACGGATTTAACCGAAATCCCGAACAACTGTTTACAACTACGCCTTGCCGTATCAACGGGGATATAATGAAGGTTCCAGAGTAGTTTTCGGGATGTTCTCTAAATATGTAGTATAAAATGAAATCGCCCGGCCGTGTCTATATTTTACTCAGGCTTTGTATCTACTTGATGGAATTTGTTGAGGATTATACCATTATTTGGATTATTTCTCAAAGAGGATTAGCAACTATGATTCTGACTATACAATCTCGCATGACAACCCGGGGTAAATCAATAGTTGAATGTGATATTGTGATGCAACTTGAGCGAATTTTGAGTTACGACATTAGTCAGGCATTTCAATAACCTTACCAGCTAACTTATTGAGATAATGAAAACAATTCGATCGATTGGGTAGATGCTATAAATTGTAACCTTAGAACACTGCATTCGGAAAGACTTCGATATACTATGAGGAGAATACTATAAAAGAAAACACTGACAATGCTAATGCATAGGAGTATTTTGAGATTATCAAATAAATCCTAACATACATAAACTCACCCCTTCTTCCCATGCAAGTAGGCAGAAACTATAGAACGACATCAGCGAAGATCCTTACATATTCCTTTTGCCTCGTTTACGTTCATACTTGCCATACACGCACGCTGGTTGCGAGTATTACGCAGTACGCACCTGACCTTTTTGAAGAACATCACCAATAAGGTCACTATATGTCCTCCGAGGGCGTCCCTTCCCGATGACGTTTCCACTCATATCTGCCTTGTCAATACCCTTAGTTAGTCGCCTTTCATTCATCCTCTCGACTTGCCCTAACCATGTCAGCATAATCTTTTTAATTTTTGTCACTGCATCTTCTTAAACCGCAACGTTGCCTTGTCACATCGATCCTCATAAATGATAATGATAAATGATTTTATTTTCTGTAAGTAGGTTTGTACAAACACTTTTACACGTCAATCATATTTTTTTAACTAGATGAGGTCGGCGTTTCCTATCTGAGTACTCTGAGAAGAAAGGCCGAAACAAACTCAGAGGTCACAGTCTCTTTTAAAGTCCAGACATAATCTTGGTCAGATCATGTGAAGACCATGTGGATTGGTGTCTGAAATGGTCTTTTGAGGAAAGAACCACACAGGTTGAGTGGACCTGTCCATTCAGTGCACGCATGTATCAGTAATCATACGGCTCAACTCAGAACTTGAGGAGCTCAACGATTTGACGAACAATACCAAAGAAAGGACATTTGGGTAGGCCGCATAAAGTACTCAAACTGCCAGATTAACATTAAAAACGAACTGAGAAAGAGACGAAACACGAAAACGAAAATACCACATAGTCCTCACATTCACAATAATTAAAGCAAAAATAATATTATACTTCTCAAAGTAAATATTCATGTCAAAGTGTATATTATAATATAATAATCAAATGTCAAAGTGTAAATAATAATAATCAAATGTCAAAGAGCAAAACAAAGAAAAAACAACATTCAGTATACAAAATTGGAGCAGGTCAATCCCAAGCTTTTTTGTCCTCAATATAATCTTTAACGGTATAAAAGGCTTTCAGGCACAACTTACGTTTGATGAATGATTTAAATTTATTGAGACTTAGATCTTGAACATGGCTTGGAAGTTTATTATAAAAGCGTATACATTGACATCTGAATGACCCACCTATTTTCTTGAGCCTTGTTGATGGTACAACAAATTTGTGTTTGTTCCTAGTATTTATACTATGGATATCACTGTATTTTTTAAACAATTTAATATTTTTATGAGCATATAAAAGATTTTCATAAATATACTGTGAAGGCACAGTCATTACATTTATCTCCTTAAATCTATCTCTGAGAGAGTGTCTCGGACTTAATTTATAAATTGATCGGACAGCTCTTTTCTGCAAGACAAAAATAGTCTGAATGTCGGCGGCATTTCCCCACAATAGAATACCATACGACATTACACTATGAAAATAGCTAAAGTACACTAAGCGGGCTGTCTCTACATCAGTTAAATTACGAATTTTCCTAACAGCGTATGCTGCAGAACTTAGCTTTTTCGACAATTTAGCTATATGTGGGCCCCAGTGAAGCTTGGTATCCAAAGTTAAGCCCAAGAATACAGTGCTATCTTCAGGATTCAATTCTTCGCCCTTTATCAACAACAACCTGCTTAACGTGAGGTAGCGTAAACTTAATGCATTTGGTCTTTTTTTCATTAAGAAGCAAATTATTAGCATTGAACCAGTGAACTACTTTTGAGATTGCGCTATTTACATCGTCATTAACAAGTTGCTGACGTTTAAGTCTAAACAAAAGTGAAGTGTCATCCGCAAACAACACTATATCATGATTATCCTTTATGAGGTAAGGCAAGTCATTAATATAAATAAGAAACAAGAAAGGACCAAGAATTGAGCCCTGTGGGACTCCCATTGACACTACGGATCCCGGAGATCTTTTTCCGTTTACATCAACACACTGAATCCTATTACACAAGTATGAAATAAGAAGATCCAGAGCGGTGTTCCGGATCCCGTAGTGGCGGAGTTTCCTGATTAGAGTTTCATGAAGCACGCAATCGAAAGCTTTAGATAAATCGCAAAATATGCCCAAGGCATCGTATTTATTTTCCCATGCATTGTAAATATGCCCTAAGAGTTCAACACCGGCATCGGTAGTTGAACGACCCCCTGTGAAACCGAACCGTTTGCTATGTAATAAATTATGTTTATTAAAAAATCTTTGCAGTTGTTCTAAAATTAATTTCTCAAAAAATTTACTAAAGGTAGGTAGTACTGAAATAGGTCTATAATTAGAGGGGTTTGATGTACTACCTGATTTAAACAAAGGTATTATTTTACTATTCTTCATTAGGTCAGGAAACTCCCCGCAGCCTATACAATTATTAAATATAAGAGCTAAAGTAGGTGCTACATTGTCAATAATAGACTTGGCAACTTCTACAGAATTACCCCACAGATCTGCAGTCTTTTTTACATTTAAAGTGTGAAAGGTTTTAATTATATCTCTACAGCTAATATGTTCAAAATGAAATTCTGAATCACAAACATTAACATTTTCCTTAAGCAAAGACTCAGCAACAGAAGGTGATGAGTTTAGTGATTTTGTAGTTGAAACGGGAATATCTGCAAAGAAATTTTCAAAAGCCGCGGCGACTTGCGAGTCCGATGTGATTATGTTGTCATTGATAGACAGGCTGTAGTCAGTATTTCGGTTGCTAGACCTTCCCGTTTCACTATTAATAATATTCCAAGTCGTTTTAATTACATTACTGCTGTTTTTAATCTTTGAACTCAAATAACGCGACTTGGCCATCCAACAAACTTTTTTAAATAATTTGGAATAATTCCTAACATACAAATTAAATTCAGCAGTGTTTACAGAAGTCCTTTCATCGTATAGCTCATAAAGTCGTGCTCTACTTTTATGAATACCAATGGTAGCCCAATCACTGAAAGAGACGTTACTATTAATCGAGATAGTCTTGGGAATAAAAGTGGAATTAAATTGTTTACAATATATCTTAAATCATCATATCGATGATTAGGATCAGCATTTGCAGACAAAACTGGTAATTTATTTTCGAGTTTAACTTTAAAGGCCTCTAGGCGAAATGCAGTTTTGGGGTTAACAATGATATCCTTTTTACCCATTTTTTTTATTTTGATTTTTAATGGTAATCTGTTGCCCGCAATGATCAGAATCTAATAAATTAATAATTTCTTTGTGGCTCGGTACAACATCTGTAAAAATATTATCTAGGCATGTGGCACTAGTAGGGGTTATTCTTGTGGGCTCCATAAACAAGTTTACAAGATTGTACGACTGAAATAAACTTATTATTTTACTACAATAACCTGAGTTATCTAATAAATTAACATTAAAATCACCGCAAACAATAATGGATTTGTTCGAGTTACAAATCTTGGGTAATACTTCATCCATTACCTTTTCAAAGCAGTCATACAATCCTGAAGGTGGTCTGTACACACTTAATACAACAAACTGCTCCAATTCTATACAGGCTATTTCAACTGTCCGCTCAACAGAGAGGCTCACGATATCCTTACGTTCTTTAAATTGTAACAGGTTACTTACTAAAATTAATGAGCCACCATGTATAGCATTTACTCTGCTGAACGAACTACCAACCTGGTGATTATTAAAATTAAACATGAACTGGTGGCATTTAAGCCAGTGTTCTGTCATACAAAGAATATCTATATTGTTACAATTAAGGAATAAATCGACTTCTAAATCTTTGTTCAAAAACCCTTGAATGTTTTGATGCACCAGGTTGATACCATGTAATTCTTTTACACTTTTGCAAGAGGTTGCCTCCATTGTCTTACTTTCTAATTTAAATGAAGATCAATGTCAAAATTATTTGCCAAATTATTGGCAGTACAGTTTAATATTTCATTGCATTGCTCAAAAGGAGCAAGTTGTTTAGCCAAATTTTTGGCTGAAATAGAAAAAAAATATGATAGCGACACAGCTATCTGTCTTCTATGATAGTTAGAAAGATAGTACATCACAATATTATATCTATCTTTTGTCAAAGGCAAATTATTACCAACATAATTGTTGGTATCAACTAGATTAAACAAATTATTATTAAATGTCAAATTATACAAAGTAATATTTATCTCATATCTTAACCTATTTTCTTCCTGTGGCAAACCGTTGCTATATGGGAATGTAAACAAAACTATTTTTCTTAAACTAAGATTACTCAGGGTATAAATCCTAACATTTAAATAAAAAACTGCGGAGAGAGCAGTGGTGGCCAAGTGGTAACGGCCGCGACTTACGAGTTGTAGGTCGTGAGTTCGAACCCAGCCAGGCGCTTTACTTTGTGTAAATTATTTCATCACCACTGCTCTCAAAACGGTGAAGGAAAACATCGTGAGGAAACCGACATGTCTTAGAACCAAAAATTCGAAGACATGTGACATCTACCAACCCGCACTGGCCCCGCGTGGTGGATTACGGCCCAATCCCTCTCACAGAGAGGAGGCCTGTGTCCCAGCAGTGGGAACATTATAGGCTGATGATGATGATGAAATAAAAAAACTGATATTTTCAAACACACTAAATAACAGTGATGCCAGCTCGGGTTGGTGGATATCACATGTCTTGGAACTTTTGGTTCTAGGGCATGTTGATTTTCTCACGCTGGTTTTCACCGTTTTGAGAGCAGTGGTGATGAAATAATTTACACAAAGTACCTGTGCCTGTCAGGGTAAGTTGCGGCCGTTTCCACTGGGCCACCACTGCGCTCTACTTCATTATACGATATTTAATATAGTGTCGTATGGTGGATTACGGCCCAATCCCTCTCACCGAGAGGAGGCCTGTGTCCCAGCAGTGGGAACATTATAGGCTGATGATGATGTCGTCCCATCTTGTATACGAATCGATTGATCACCTGAATAGACGAAAGCAAACAAATATTGACAACGTCACGTTTCGTATGACAAACATCTCCAACTCCCGACTGCTGTATACAAATCAAACGACTAGTATTACGAGCCCTATTGAAATCCAACGGATCGTATGCTGCGGTTTCAATATCGATTTATATATCAATGAGCAATTAGTCCTGCTCCCGATTTCCGCTTAAATGTTTACTAATGGCATGTATTTAATTAAACCTCAACTAATTCCCATTTCGGGGCCCAAAAAAGTTAAATAGGCATGTAACTGCTACCAACTTCCACTTCTGTGCGCGGTTGGTTCACAACTCTAACCTTGTTTTTTGGATCCTATCTCATTTCGTCGGGGTGCTCTAGCTTAGTTACTGCTACTAACTGTGAGCAAAGGCCAGAGATTGAAAAAGAGGCAGTCTTTTATTTTAAAACGTGTGCATCATTGTAGAGAAAAAAGTTTAACATGTATTTTTTAAAGCGTCTATCATTAAAGGTCAATAAGTTTTAATGGGATCAGTTAAACATTTCTCCCTACCAATTACGTAGCGTTGCTTTTGTTGCTATATATATGATGTAGTTTTCCTTTATTTGTGACCACAGCTACCTCAAAGGCCAGTTTTGCAATACGGAATGAACAGCTAAAATAAATTGTGTTCTCGGAAACGTGTTCTGCCAGTTGGAATCGACAAAGCCGTAATTGGGGCAGGTTTTGGTTCAGATATACTAGGTTTGTTTGTCAAATGGAATTGAAAATGCAGGGAACATCGTTGAGGGGTCTTTGTATGACGTTTTTGCTTTTCGGCCTTCTGGTTTCGTGTATGTCTTTGATATTCGTTTGGGGTGACTATATGGACTGACAGCATTTCCGTCGGGGCATACCTAGATGAAATGTCTCAATCCAATCAACTGTTCTATTCATCCGGCATTGGCGCCACAGACTGGGTTGAGCAGATTTTAGGTCTCATCATCATGATTCACAGCCTATAGGAAGTCGTGATCTTTAGCAAGAACTGCTGTAACCTCCTGACTTCTTTATTTAAACATCAGAGAGCTTCCCATCCGGGTACAAGTTATTGTGGCCTAAATACCCAAGCAGCAAGGACAACCTCTACAGGTGAGGTCATGGACGGCTCAGACTCCGGTGTATGCTGTCTCTCCACAGACAACGGTTCACCCGACATCTTCCACCGCATGCCTTGTCACGTGTACCTACATGTGAGGGCCTATTGGCTGCGTCAGGAAACGGTATTGGCGTTGCTGAGTTTTGGGCCAAATAAACTTAACACCATAGGAATATTTTTTCGTGTAATTTTTTCCATCGACATCTTAGCGTATTTCACAGACTGACTTCAACCATTGCTCTTTAGGCCTCTCTTTTCTTGTGCCAATCCTGACGCTCCAGTGCCAGCCTCATCCAGGTACAACCCTCGATGGTCAAAATTTTGTCCGCCTATCTCACCGCTGCCGTCGGATGGTTTTAGGTTTACTAGAAAAAAAATCTCAGTAGCGCTTCAGTGTTTGATTGCCTGACAAACCGTAATAGGGTATTATTTCTCACCCATCATTATCATTTCAGACGACAGATGTCTGGACATAGGTCTTCCCAAGTTCCGCCACATCGACGTGTTCTTTACTTCCCGCATCCAGCGGTCTCCTGCGGCCTTCACAAGGTCATCGGTCCACCTTGTGGCAGATCTTATGTCTTCTGGTACGCGGCTGGCCATCTGTTCTGCGAGCAGTGTGCCCTGCTTTGTACTACTTCAGTTTAGCAATTTCTTACCCCTTGTTCACTAAATCGTGAGTCTAAGCATGCTTAGACTCATGAGTTAGTGCTTATTGCATTCAATATTCTTTGATTATTTTTATTCTTTCTTTATTCATTATCATTCTCTTGCCCTTATCCCTTATTATTTGAGGTCGGCGCAACATTTTTTTTTTCCATTCTTCTCTATTAGGCGTCATCCCAGCAGTCCCTTTCTAGCCATATCATTCACACAGTCTATCCATTGTTTCTTCTTTATTAAACTAAAGTATCACTCTTTTCAACTTTTAGGTACATTCATGGCATTGTAAGATGAGAATAAAACGCCTATTGTACCCATTATCTTAAAACTTTACGTATTATCAATTCAAGAGCTCGCGACAGTATGTGAGTTTAAAACGTCGAAACGTACCAAGTTTTCTAATCGAAGTTCCCCTTACTTTAATAAATTCCAAGTTTCGTTTGAAGTAGTTTGAAGCTTGCAAATATCTATGTTGTTGGCATGAGAAGTAATATCTCACGTATGTGTGTGAATTTTATAAATTCAATACGAGTTTTGAATAGGATTTTCAAAGTTGTGCATCTTGCAGATAGGGCTTGGACTAGGAAACATTCACATATAATGAATGTTTCCTAGATACAATAGTATATAATAGATACAATATTATCTACAGCTAAATAATTTATTTTCCTCGGGAACTGTGGTTAGATCACACAAAACGATGGATTGACTGTGTGTAAGATGACATGTCCAAAAAGAGGATGACCGGCTAAATATTGACGTGTAAAGTGTCTTATAAGATCTACTTGCATACATAAATAAACATTTAATTTGATTTAATTTCCTAAACATTTCATAACAAAGATCACGAATAATAAACAAAAAAAAATCTCTTATCCCTGCATGTGCACTTATGAAACATCAGAAGCTAGGTGCACGGTTCCAAATTGTCGCTTCCTACGGAGAAGAGCCGGCAAGAAACTCCACGGTTACTCTTTTAAAAATAATTGGCTTGTACAATGTTTTCAAATAACAGTGATAATATGTATGGGAGGGCAGTGCAGGCCTGTTAATTAGTACCAGGTACTTAGAGGAATGAAAATAAAGAATAGAAAATCAAGGCCCACAACGTTCTCTCATTCACAATATGTAAAATAATCTACATAAATAAAATGAACCTATTTAAACCAAGTGATATAATAGAGTAGAGAAGTATAAATGTAAAAGACATGTTGCGTTGACCTCAAATACCTACTTTGAGATAACAGCAAGAGAATTATTATGTACCGAGCTTACCCGGTTCTTCAAGGACCTCATCAGAGCATGTTTCGTTGCCTACCACTAGGTTCATTCATCATCTGCCTAGTCTTTTCCCATTATCTTAGTATCAGCTTTAAACGGATGCAGCTGAATATGAGTATCTTACATGGTATGGTCGGGTCCAAGTCCAATCACTCGGTAACCCAATACTTACTCCTAGCTACCTGACCTCCAAAACTCCAATCACTCGGTAACCCAGTACTTACCCCTTGGTGACACTTGTTGTCAGATTTTCGGACGTCTGACTATGTTGGTAAGTTTTGTAAAGAGTTTTTTGACATGATTTTATTTAATTCTACTGCACACGGTTTCAGTCACTCCGATGTCATCGAGTTGAAACTTTACTATTGTGAATACGCTCTTCCATTAACGGGGACAAACGCTCATATCATAGGAGTATTGATTGACATTGAGAGAATCGTCACGCCTGTTAGGCGGATACATGATTCCGGTATGTTGCAACGCTTTCGTCAGGAGGACACATCGGTACAGCTATCTTCCTGACATATATCTTTTTTAGGCTTGCAATCGCTCTTCCGTTCCGTGTAGTGTCGGACGTAAAAGAATAGCACCACCCCATTTCTTCCCGTGAGTGTCGTAGAAGGCGACTACGGGATTTATTAGAGAATGGGCAGCAGCGTTCTCTACGCATATTACCACCATACTGCGATCGCCAATCCGCCTGTTAAGCGTGGCGATTATGGCAAATCCCCCTTTTGGGGGAGGCCTATGTCCAGCAGTGGACGTCTTTCGGCGGAAATGATGATGATGATCGCTCTTTACGTCAGACAGCATGAACCTGGCAGCTTTGCCGTATCCTGGTTTGAAAGAGTTGTGTATTTTCAAGCACGTGGGATAGTTATGCCTTGTCACTTTTTTCGACACTAGTGGGATGAAAAATAGTGGCATAATAGCGTTGGTAGTTTTGTTTTGAAGGGTAGAAGCTATTATTACTAACTAGTTTTTGCCCCCGAGCCACTGCGTCGCAACAGAGACGAAAAAATTAAGTTTCTTTTTTTCACGCAGTGGTCGCACTGGCCAGTGCGATTATTCTAAAAATGGGGTTGGTTCACTGACATGAAATAAGTATTAATGCATTTTCACTGGTATGGAAAATTATTGAATAGAAAGGTTCGAATTTCAAAAACACTTTCCACGCTAGCGGATAAAATGCACTTCTGCACGCACATTTCAAATGACACAGAATCTTTCCGAGGTTGTGAGCTGAAAATGTAGTTGTTGTATTTATTGTCCTTAATTCGAAATACAACAAGCCTTGTTCCAAACGGGATTTGCAATGGACAAAAATAACAAACTTTCAAACAAACTTTCATCCCCTATTTATGAATTTCGTTGTGAAGTTAGTAAAAAGCCATCCAGCTGATATCTAAATGACATTGACATCGATGACATTGACAGATTGACAGCTTCGAATTTGCGAGCGGTGGTGCATGGCGCCAATATGACACTTACGTTTATTCTTGTTCCAGGCGGTGATAAACAGCACGATAACAGCAAACATGACGTTCACGAAAACATCACAGAAGTTCGGTCAGTGGAGCGACGTCAGAGCTAACACTGTTTACGGACTCGGATTCGCTTCAGAACCGGAGCTTGGCAAGGTAAGTCGCTGATTATACGGCTCATCGAATTTTTCACTCAGGTACAGCGCGACTAGGTTGATTCCTTTGGCGCGTGACCAAATTACTTAAATACAATTTCTGTGACAGACTTCTTGACTTCAGACAGTCTTGGACTGTAAATGTGGTGCTGTTCCACAAACTATATCAAATAAAAATAAGATGATTTTAACAGCCAACTTCTTTTGCAGTTCATAGAAAAATTCCAAGAAGTAAAAGAGGCAATCCAAGCGCAGCAATGCGGGGCTGCAGGTGGTAAGTCAGTGACCAACGGCAACAGTGGCGCCGCCACGCCGGTGGCCAGTGCCACGGCCAGCCCGCTGTTAGCTGGCAGAGCTACAGGAGGGGACGAGCCTCCGCCTGCCGTGTCGCCAGCACAGGCTTTGGTAAGTTGACGTGTTATTAGGTAACAAGCTGTGTGCCCATGGGATTTCCCATCGGTAACTCCACTTCTGTAGGAGCATTTGGAGATGAGTTATTACTAAACGACGATACAACTAACTTTTACTTATAAGGAGACGCGGTTGTTTCTACGTTTTTACTTACGAAATTTCATACAAACTTTCATCTCTTATTTAACCCCCTTCCCTTAGGGGATTAGTTTCCGCGTAGGTATTGCAATTTTCTATGAAAGATCAGATTTTGTTTTTGATAAACCGGCGAAAAATTTTTCCGCTTGACTGTTCAGAATTCATGGAATGAACGTCGTTGTCCTTGTCGACCTGTATAGGGATGAATAAGTACTCGCTCTGGTATCGGTTTTGTAATTTCGGCCTCGTAACTGACGTATTGGACAACAATTCCCAGTAAATTTTAACTTCAGTAAGGTTGAAAATGGTTAACTGTCACATAATCAACTCGAACTTATCGTTTCTTGACGTCCAAGTGAAATTCAACCTTAGGGTGTTTAGAAACCAGGTCGACTATACTATTAACACTTCTCCGTTGGCTGGTAAAGTTTCCCTTTATTCGCAATACTCAACAGAACGGAAACAGCCTAAAAGGCGATGTACTTAATTAATGCAATGGATTTACTTTAAGCAGGATAGGTAACTCGTTTTTTTATGTGAAACTCAATGCATCATTGCGAAACTTGGTTTGCACTTATGTTTGAACGTCGGTATACAATATAACACTTAAAAAAATAGTTGATTTTCGTTTTCTCTCACTTGCCTAGCTTGTATTTTTCAAGGAACGACTGCCCATCGGACCTCCATAAACCAGTTATTGGGAATCACGATAGGTATCCCTTGGTATGACTGGTTTTCGGACTTCTTGGCTTCTGACGATTGTCAAAGATCTATAAATGACAGCCGGGACTAACCAACGGCTTTTCGTGCTTTCCGAGGCACGGAGCCACAACCCAGTTCCTGGGTAATACGATACGCTGTCCTCTTATTTCATTCACCGGGCGGAGCAACTAAAGCTTAACCTCATCAATCGACCCGTGTGGCAGTTATTGTTCTTTAAAATCGTTTGTTCACGTAAATGTATTTGTTACAGCCCAAACCGGAGCCAGAGGAAATGGCGGTACATCAGAGAGCCCATTCAGTGTCCTCCTCACTACAGGTACGATAATGCACTATACTCTATGTTCTATCTCTATTGACACAGTTCCGGGGTCGGGACCTTCCGGGCTCCGGGCTTTTCGGGTTCCGTACAGCTACTTTGACTATGGAAATAATGTAAATTATTCTCACGTGTGGACAGGTCTATAGAAAGTGTAGCTTTAGCCAAAAGCCAAAAGTCAGTCTTTAGTATTATCTGAAATGATACTTAATTGTTTTAATTTTGTTAGTAGGTTTTCACAAACGCTTTTACACGTCAATCATATTTTACAAAATAGATGAGGTCGGCGTTTCCTATCTGACTACACTGAGAAGAAGGGCCGAAACAAACTCAGAGGTCGCAGTCTCTTCTTGAAGTCCAGTCGTAATTGTATTCAGACAAACGGTCTTTTGAGGACAGAGCCACACAGAATGACTGGACCTGTCCAATCAGTGTACGCATTTGTTAGTAATCGCAAAGCTCACTCAAAACTTAAGGAGCTCTACTATTCGATGAACAATCAAAATCAAAGACATTTATTCAAACTAGACTGAGATTCAGCACTTTTTGAACGTCAAAGTTACAGTTACATTAAGACGGTCCTCCAAAACTCCTGCCCTTTACCACTTCCTAGTCCTTTAGCTGGGAAAAATAAATGACGCAAAAAGCTCCCCAGTAGATACATACAATAGCTAAGAAAGGTCTTTGGGTAGGTAAAAGAACTTAATAAAACCTAAAACAGTTACACAAGGAGAGTTTCTCATCCATCGAGAGGCGAGAATGTCAATATTGTATTCATATTTACACAATAAAAAAAAAGATCGAGATAAGATTGTGACATGAGAATCGAGTCGGCCGGCAATTTTCTCCAACTGTGAATCGCAATACGATTTGTCGTTTACGAGGAAGCTTCCGATTTTCTATGGTGAATAGAGAATATCTCTTAAATATTTTAAAACTAGCCTATGCTGCCAATTACAATTATACGCAATTATTTCCCTCATACATTTTTAACTCGACCACATAAATCACTGTGGTGTCATCGGCTGTGTAATTAAATGACGCATCGAGACCGATAATTGCTATCTCGTGATATACAACATGTCCCGGGCTACACACACACCACCAAACACCTAAATTAGAATACTATGTTATACTACGTTGTACTATGGTATGTTGTTAGTTAAGTATCCTCCCAAAACGGTGAAGGAAAACCGATGTCCTAGAAACAAAAATTTGAAGACATGTGACATCTACCAACCCGTACTGGGCCCGCGTGGTAGATTACAGCACACTCCCTCTCGAGGCCTGTGTCCCAGCGGTGGTAATTTTATAGTTTGATTTTGTATGTACGTATACTGTTTGTGGTCACAATACAAATCTACACGCACACGGTAATAGCGTAGTAGGTGCTTCGTCTATTTTGGTTTATTTTAACTGTACAGCGGAACCGTGACTGGAATTTACGTAGTTTTAATATTAATTTTGGGATAAAAAATTACCAATATTTAGATGACAGAAATTGATTCAATAAACGTCATAATGTGCATTCTTTGGTTACACATTATAGAATTACACAAATATCGATTTTATTTCGAGGCGAGCTAAACAATTAACGTTGAGCTAAAATCAAAACATAACACACCAGGCCTCCCCAAAGGGTAAGGTAGAGGTGTAGTAGTACACTCATATGGTGCACCTTTGTCCCACGCAGTAGGCGAGCCAATTGCCATCAACTGAACACAAATCCAGACTCCGGGGGCTGCTACTGACATATATCAAAGTAGAATCAAAATGTCGCTAATACAATGCAAAGATACACTGCACATATCTGTATTGTGAAATACTTAACTACCAACTGAGTCATGCATGCACTAACTCAGGAAGTGGCAATTGCTTTAAATTGTCAATGTTACATCCTTGACTGGAACAATAGCAATGGACCCTAAATGCAGTTTGTCATCCTTGACATTCATTGCGAATAAGTGTTGCTAAAGAAATTGAATTGGAATTAAAAAAATATGTTGTTCGGAATCATTTGACATTTGCAAACTTGATTAGGGAGAGTACAGCTGGATTCAATCATGACATCCATAAAATATTGTTCTATCAATCTCTCTAAGTTTATCGTAGCACACTGCTGGACATAGACCGCTTCAAACTTGTAAGAATTATGAATTCACTGCTAATATTATTGCCACTGCTGGGAACACAACTCTTCTCTTGTGAGGAAGTGGGCCGTAATCCACCATATAGGCACAGTGCGGGTTGGTGGACGTCCTGTATTCCTCTTCGATTTAAGACCAGCTAGTCAGTTTCCTCATGATGTTTTTCTCCGTCGTTTTCTACCCATCGTTAAGTTACTATAGATGTGTTGTGTATCTCTTCAAGTTGCATTAAAATAACGTTTGTTATATTACAGCCTTACAAAATGATATCTATTATTGCAACACTATTTAGTATTAATGTCAATCATATGTCAGTAAATTGAGCATCTTGATTATCTCTATGAACTAGACGTTATTTATTCACTGAATCTGTTTCTTAATTTTATCAGTCCAAAACCCATGAAATACAAAGTTTAACAAGACTGTTGTCGTAGGGTGGCTACGCAACAGTAGGGCGCGCGCCGCGCGGGCCGCTGGCGTCGGCCGGCGCGCCCGCCGCCACCGACCCCCCCCCGCCGGACACCTCCGAGCAACAGCTGCGCTACGAGAACGACAGGCTTAAGCTTGCGCTCGCACAGAGGTAAGTTGCCACACAGTTGCGACACAGTTACCCGACAGTTGATTGTTATTCGAACTTATTTCGTTAGTTACTCTACAGGTACTCGACAATTGCTCGTAGCTCAAAGATAGCTTGACAGTCGCTCAACAGTTGCGCCACAGTTATGACTCAGCTGCGGGCCGGGCCTGTTGTGGTAAAACTCTTTATGAAGAACCTCTTTTGGAGAACCTTATCTATCACTGTTGCCATACAGCGTTGCTGTGTTCCAGTTTGAAGAGTATTGTAGCAACACCTGTGCAATTTCAGCCACACGAGATATTTCAGCTTTTTGTCTATGACCATTTACCTGCTAAGTCTCTGTTATTGCAGATGTCCATAGTCAGGGTTGATTTACCATCAGATGAACTGTCGTTTCTTTTGTCATTGTTAAATTTATACAAGTTGCGCAACAGTTGCGCGACAGATAGTGACAGTAGGCCCTGTTTAGAATGGAAAGTGGGTACGCGACAGTGGGGCGTGCGCCGCGCGGCGCGCTGACCGGAGGCGCGCCGCCCGCCGTGCTGGAGCCGCCGCCACCCGAGTCCATCGAACAACAACTGCGCTATGAAAACGACAGGCTCAAGCTCGCGCTCGCACAAAGGTAAGTTGTGCAACTGTAGCGCGATAGTTGCCCGACTTTTTGCCGTCGAGTCCGTTGCCGTTGCCACTTTTGATGATGACGTTCTTGCAGATATTTTTTTTGGGTTTTGTTTTCTGCCTTTTTTTGTTGAGCGGCTTTTTAGAGCACTGCAAAAACTACGGTTTCGTAGGTTTCAGCTTGCTTTACGCACCTTTCTCAAGTAAAAGGTAAGTTTTTTTTATTTTTTTATTTATAAATTACATAAGTACATTATGTATTCATGCTTACGCCGCACGCTTTTACGCCGATGGTTTTGTATTTTGCACGATTTGTGTAAAAAAAATACTTGACTAGGAAGTAAACAAATAATGAACAATATTTACAACAATAAAAGTTTTATTCAATCGCAAGAGTTTTGTACAACACTTAAAACTACAAAACAGAACAATATACAGTCAGGCCTTAACTAGGTATAACGAAACGTAACTCCTGTCTGCGTCACTAATAAATAATTAATATAATTCGATAGCCACTCATTACAACACACTACTAATTATATTCTTGATGAGTATGCTACGAATATCACACATTATTTTTGTCCGTGTAAATGGATATGCGTGAAAGACTTTTTGTTAAAGTTGCAAAACTATTTGTTAAATTTGAGTTACTTTTTTTGTTAAAGTCGCGAAACTCTGTGTTAAAGTTGAGTTAAGTAACTTAATGTTAAGTCGAGTAACTTTTTCCCAATTTTCGTAAAAATTACATGCCTAATACGCAATCATTTAAACATTGAGCACATTTTTCTAATCCAATTCTTAATCAATTAAGTCCGTGATACATGGTCATGATTTTAAACGTTTGAAATCACACTCATACAAATCTTGTCATGTTTTTTGATAAAAGTCGGTTTCCATTCAGATAATTATAAAAAACTTAACGGAATAATCTAACCTATTGATAGAGCTATATTAAAGCATTTAAAAAACTTAGTTTTGATATTGCAAAGCTATTTGGATTACGATAAACTGTTTGTCAGTCCGTCATTGCATTTAGAACCATATTTGGGTTACTCGAGGGCCATATTAGCTTTGAAAAGAAGATGTACTCGTAACATGTCCTTAATGAGCTACAGGTAAATTCTTGAAATTGTGTACGAATGTATGTTACTGAAATTCATGCTTGCCTTTGTGAATATGTAGGGCAATTATTTGGGTACTAAATGTTTTGAATATTTCGAGACTACGGGAAGCGATTCCGGGAAGTACTTATAAAATATTGTGAGCGTTCGCTTTAACAAAAAAAACAAAAAAAAAAACAACTTTATAACAACCTAACGACGTCGGCGTTAATAATGTCTACATACATTTTCCTAGTTGCCGTGACTTTTTCCCCCATTGAAATTTTTTTTCAAAACAAATGATCAAACTACATCCATACATTCTTACACATTTACCTGCAGAAGCCTCGCCAATTTGTCATTTAATGTTCATACCCTCCAGCGATCGGCACGAACCCTTCATCAAAATGGCCGAAGTCGTGCTGATAATGCAAGGGCTCGTGCGCCGGCTTCGCTTCGTACTCGTGCGCCGGCTTTTCGTACTCCTCTTGATGTTTCGGCGTACCGATCTTATGCACGACGGCGTTGAATCCGTTTTTGTCGTCGGCTTCGTATTCCACTACGCGTTTTGTTCCATCAGTCTCAACAAGGGTGTAGGTACCTGCAATGAATAGGTTTTTAGTTAATATATCGTCGGAAAAGAGAAGACCATAGAAACGATGGTTGGACTTTGTGAAATGTTATATGATTAGAAAGGGAGTGACTACTGAGATGACGACTAATAGGGAAGTTTGTGTAGCGGCACTACAAATAAAAATGCTTCGCAACAAAATCTGAGAAACGCAAAAAGAAAAGTGGCGCCATCTACAATGCAACAGGCGAACTATCTAAGCAATTCTACATCGCGCAATCAGAGTTTACCACGCCACTCAAACGTACACAAAATCCCGACATCAACTGTCGGGCAGTTGCCCGGACCAGACACAATACCCGTCTGGTCGGAGGATCCTCCTTTACCATCATAAGTATGAGTAAACTTTACACCTTGTTCCTCATACTCCTAAATTTGAATTTTCCCACTGCTGGGACACAGGCCTGGTCTCTTCGAGAGGGAGTGGGTTTATAATCAACAACGCGGGCCCAGTGCGGGTTGATAGATGTCACATGTTTTAGATTTTTGGATTTTAGGACATGCCGGTTTCCTCACGATGTTTTCCTTCAACGTTTTGAGAGCAGTGGTGATGCAATAATTTCATTATCATCACCATTTCAGCCGAAAGACGTCCACTGCTAGACATAGGAATCCACCAGGCTCCTCCACTTCGACCGATCTTATGCTGGAACATCCAGCAGATTCCCGCGGCTTTCACAAGGTCATCGGTCCACCTTGTGGGAGGTTTTCCCACTCTACGTCTTGCGGTACGCGGTCGCCACGACAGGACCTTTCGGCCCCATCGACCATCTGTTCTGCGAGCAATGTGCCCTGCCACTTAAGTTTGGCAATTCTTTGGGCTATGTCGGTTGCCTTGGTTCTCCTGCGGATCTCTACATTCCTGATTCGAAATGAAATTATTTACACAAAGTAAAATGCCTGTCTGGAACGAAACTACGGCCTACAACTTGTAAGTCGGGGCTGATACCACTGGACCGGTGGTAGCCAGAAGAACCGGCGCTGACCCAAATACATTGGGATTGGGACAAGAGATGGTGGGACAGACAAGATGATGGGATAAAGCAGATATTTTTAACAGTATTCATCAACCTATAAATGACAGTGAATTTTGTGACGTCTTTCTAAGTCTCGCTACAGTATTAAAAATGGCAGCGTGGGTATTAGACGACAGGCAATTGAGTCCCATTTCAGGCTTAGGGGGCTGGTTTCACCAATAAAACTGAACAAGATCAACATTTCTAAACCGCGTTCAAGAGCTGTCAGTGACTTCGATCTCGGGAAATATTGAATACTGCGATTCTCCCTTAGACCTTAAGAGCTATATTACACTGACGGAACACCGTGTCGCCACAACCATGGTTGCGCGTAACTTCATAAACTCGAGAGAGTGGCCTATTTTTGCCGCAAGTCATAAAGAGTTTTGCGTAGAATTTCCTTTCTTCTTGATCGAATAATAAAATACGATTTGAAAATATCCTGCACTGCCGCTCCTATTTCCTTCAAACATCCGGAAGGGGTGCTGTATACCGGTTGTAAGGGACGTAGGCGGGCAAACTGTAACCATGAATTCGTACAGAACAGGAACATTTTCGTCCGTTATTTTAAAAATATCTCCCCTTCATAAATTTTGACCGAGTTGGTAAAAAAAAATGTTTTTATAGAATGTCTATGGTTAAAGCTTCATGTGAATTCACGGTAACTGTTTGCGATATCCTTACACCATGCATATTGCATAGTTAGATGTATAGAAGAAACAACGACGTTCTTGATATTGGGTGATTTTTATATAAAAAAAAAAAAACTTCTATCCATACTTAAAACATTAACCGTCTTATTACAAAATGAGATCTAACTTTAGTTCTATCCAGCCAGAGCCAGTTTTTGTATTTTCAACTTTATTTCCATTTGAGAAAAGTTTTTAATACAAAAATGAAAACATAGGATCAGATTAAGTGGTCAGTATTGCAAATAACTGCAACTCTATACATTTTGGGTTATTTATTCAATAACTTGTGGTTTACCTGATCTTAATAAACCTTGTTTCGTAATATACTCCCTGTAAATGACCATAATTTATTAAGTTACAAGCCGTGTGCCTGATAGGATTTCCCATCGGCAAAAAATTACGAACTTCCATAACAAATCATCCCCTATTCCCACCCTTTTAGGGGTGAATTTTCAAAAACCCTCCCTCAGTTCTCACTTTCGTTATACTACGGAACTCTTATGCAACATTTCTTGGTTCAACCCAGCGGCTTAAGCCGTGTGAATTTAAGACTAATTAAATAGATATGGCCATAGTTCATTTGAATATTCATGTATGCATAGTTATCTATTTAATAACAACTTCAAACCATAAAATAATCGTTAACTCGTTCATGTATGAGCGTAATTGATCGCCATACCGAGACAATACTCAATTAGTGGCATAAACAAGTACGAGCTTCCCGACCTGCATACTAAGTCGTGATTCATTTCATTTATTGCTCATCTTTATTGAGTTAGTCAGAGGCGGTAATGGCTTCTATTTGGCCCATGGTCTAGTGGTCGAAACCGCTTCTGTTGAGCAAGAGGTCCTGGGTAGAGGAAAGTGTCATTGGGTTTTTGCATTAAAAGATTCTCTGTAGCACGTCGAGGTCTCTGGGTCTATGCCTAATTGGTGACAATAGGCTCGCTGCCTATTACATGGGAGATAAACATAACTGGTGAAATGAGCGAGTGTACTTTAGGTAACCTCTGCTTTACCGTGCGGGAAACCCAGGCGTGATGTTATTTTATTCTTATAACAAATAAGTACTGGCACGTTCAATTACGTTCCCACTTGGAGAAGCGATCTAGCTTTTTGTGACCAATAAAAATAGCAGTTATTTTGAAACATGTGTGATTTTATGATGTACCTTAAAACAAAATATTATGTGCAACGAACTGTGGATAAAATTTCAGAGATTGCAATATTTCGAAAATGGTTATTTGCTGAAATATTTCACCTACTAGTCTTGCTTCTCGCCATCTTGGCTACTCTACAGAGCTTTGATATTTTTGACCGACTGTAACGTATACATAACTTATTATAATTATTACAATCATAAATACAACTCTCTGAACTACAATTTTCTATACAATACCTGCAAATTGCAAGAAAACGTAACAGAATTGGAATTTCGCGGGTTACCCCGGCGCTTTCACCTTAAGGGATCATTATAATTCAAAAAACTGTTCCCTTAATTTTGTCTAGCTGTGTGAACATAAATGTATGGAGCAGCTTATTTTTTCACGAATACTGGGTTGTTCCAATTGTAAAAATTGTCTTGAATTATTTCAATTAGACTTAGTGTAAAGTTTTGGTGCTTACCTTTGACCTTGTCACCGTCTCTAGTCTCCCAATGCTCTTTCTGGTCACCAGTGTGGGGGTCTTTCACTGAGTAGTCGAACGAGTACTTAGGATGCGCCTGGAACGTAAAAAAATAGGGCCATTGAGATAGGTATGTGTACAGCAATGAAAATGATCAAAATAAATGCTGTATGAACGTGGATGAATCTAAAAGTTCATGTCCGGATCGTAACACTTGGGGTTTTTTTTTTTTTTGGGTGGGAAATCATCAAATAACTTCTCCCGCTCTGGGTGGAGCAGGAGGGCGTGTCAGACTTTTACTGACTAAAACCCACCCGTGTTCCTTCAGTAGCCCGTATGCCAGGGGCTGTGGTGTCTCTTTCGAACAAACCCGCACCCCTGGCAGGCATCGGCCCTTGCGGGCCCCATCATTTTTTTGCTGACATCTCTTTGAGGCGCGCGTGGAACACAACGCGCCGTCGACTTGGGCTTGGTCCTTACCGGACAGCGAGCTACCCATTACTCGCCGTCCGCAAGCCCATGCCTACGGTGGCCGGAAATCGGCCTGGGATTCCCGACGCCCAGGGCGTCTCCGTATCCTGCGGCGGCTAGGGTCACGAGGGCGCATATGCTGCCTCTCCCTCACGTGCGCCGCCTCCCTCTTCGCGAGCATTACTGCTTCGCTGAAGGAGGTGACGGCTCCCCATGCCCTCTCGCTCCGTACCATGGCCTGGACCAGGGTCGGACGCGAGAGATCGCCGCCGCCGATCGCCTCCACGAGGACACGGCGGTGCTCCGCCCAAGCCGGGCAGACCGCCACCGTGTGCTCCACCCGTGTCCTCAGGGCGATCTTCGCAGTGGAAACACCCGGGCGTTTCTTCCCGCCCTATCCGAAACAGGAACCTCCCGAAACAACCGTGTCCTGTTGAGGTGAGGACCTGCGTCAGGCGGAAGGTGAGGACGCCATGCCGCCTCTCGAACCACTCCTCAAAGAGGGGACTTACCGCCGCAATCGTGGCGTGCCCAAACACTTGGGGTTCTGTAGTTTCTGCTTTTATTCATGTTTCGACTGCCGGTATGTGGCCTACTCTCTGTGAGAGGGAGGAGTGGGCTGTAAAATGCGCCGTAAGAGTAAAGGAAGAGCTAAGAAACGTTGTATGGACTGTGTGAAAGATGATATGGGTAGAAAGGGAGTGACAACAGAGATGACGACTAATATAGAAGTATGGAAGGAAAAGACATGTTGCGCCGACACAAAACGGATTGGTATATAGACAAGACTGTGGTGATGACTTACATGGTAATCCAAGTCGTACTCCTCTCCATGGTGATCGTCTAGGCTCTGATGGTGTTGGTGCAACTGTACAGGCGCTTTGTGGTAGTTCTCGTAGCCGCCATATTCGTCACCGTACTGCGCCACCACTGACGCCACCACGAGAAGGAGGGGTAGGGCTCTCTGGAATGAGAAGAGAATTTTCAGATGTGATATCGAGGACTGACACTGACAGACAACGCACAGCTGGGTCTAGAAGCATGACATCTTGCACGTGGGTTCCTGCTGTAATGAAGATGAGCACTTATGAATAATAAAAAAAAAATCTTCTGCTGAAGTGTATGAAAGTTTGTATGGATCTTCGACATTTTGCGGATTGGAAATCCCATCACAGTCACCCATGTTTATTGCCACGCCATGACCTGCACCCTAATTGCGTAACTCACGATTCATCATAATCTGTATCGTTTTGAAACGGATTGTTAAACCATTGCTTTATATGTTCGAAAAATGTGTCTGTTCGACAACATAAATAACGCAATGAATATTGTTTAACTATGAAGACGAAACTAATTATGATCAATCGTGAGTTACGCAATTAGGGTGCTGTTCTCGAATAGTATAGCTTGAGTCAAAATTGGTCCGAGATTAAATTTGTCAAGACCAACATATTGTGCTAATATTTTTTGACGATTGGATTGGTTTCGTTTCAGCGGTTGGGACGATTTCGATACGCCACAAGGAATAAATATTTGTATTGCCTTTAGATTGTTCTGGGCCGGAGTTACAACTTATCTCTTGTAGTTTGTCAAGCTGACCCATACTTTTGGGATGAAATTTCTCAGCTCATGAGAACGTTGTTTTTTATTCTGAGGTCTCCGATACCGATATAATTTCATTTTATTTCTGACTGATTCGTTCATTCTCATACACAACATAACATCACGTCTCTATATCTGTCGTTCATCCAATCTTCTCACAATGAAGCGAAATTGTGCAATTCACTCGCTCATAACATACTATATCAGATACAGACGGGTATCAAAGTAGCACTACTATCGGTTGAGCGCAGTGAAACGTATGAGAAAGTGTTGCTATCACGACGGATCAGATAGGGCTGTTGTCAGGTGCCTAGTACCTAGAGAATGAATTGGAAATGACACCAATTTTGTTTGATGTTCAAACTAAACCAAATTTGTTGAATAATAGAGTGACGTTTCGCGTTTTACATCGAGACTAGTAGTGTCTAGAGTAGTGCTTTTTTTTTTTGGGTGGGAAATCATCAAATGACTTCTCCTGCTGAGTAGAGCAGGAGGGCGTGTCAGACTTTTACTGACTAAAACCCACCCGTGTTCCCTCAGTAGCCCGTATGCCAGGGGCTGTGGTGTCTCTTTCGAACAAACCCGCACCCCTGGCAGGCATCGGCCCTTGCGGACCCCATCGGTGGTTGCTGACATCTTTGACGGCGCGCGTGTGGAACACAACGCGCCGTCCCGTCTACCACTTTTCGGCCGCAGAGGATAGGGAGAGCGGCTAACGCTACTCCTCTTCCCCTGCGGCCCCACCGCGTCCGCCATCAAACGGTGGCGGCCCCGTCCAGGCCACGGAAGGGAAGAGCGCTGCTCAGAAGCACCGGCACTCCTCCTCTACCGTAGCCCGTAACCCTCAGCCGCGATGCCTCCCATTCGACATCGCGGCCCACCTCAGTTGCGGTGCACCTCACCGCAACCTACTTTTTGGCCGCTACGTCGTCGGCTTTGAGGCAAAAGCCCTGACGAGCGGCCCCACCTTTGGGTTCCTCTTGGCTTCACCGTGGCCGGCCATCCACGGTTACTGAGCCCCCCCGCAACGACAATGCGGGAACCCACTCGGGGGGGGTCTAGAGTAGTGCTCACGTGGCTTATACACATACCCCCTTATTACAAAACACTGTGTTTACTCCACTGTTTGACAATGTACATCAAAAATTAAACATGGTATGGTTTTGTCTCATTATCAATATTGTCTGTACGGAAACAGAATACTAAAATAAAAAGCCATTAAAAAGTTATGAGCCAACAAAGATTAGTTTTTCTTGCTAATTTAACCTAACTTTGGGCGTGTTTAGGTAATAAAAGCAGTGTAAAATCTCCAAAACCAAGTCGGTACCGACAAAGTTCAATTATCGAAAATTTCAATAAACTTAATTGGTAATTGATTTATGCAGTGGTTTTTTCAGAAAACCCGATCTTCCGAAGGACTTTTCTTAATTTTTTCGCGAATGTTTTGCTATAAATGCTCCTGCATCTCACTCAATAACGTTGTGCGTGTAGACTAGCGTCTTACTACTCATCACTGATACTATCTATGTCGGATATGAAGCCTGGTGAGACAGCGTGATTTTTAGCCAGGCCCACCAGTGAGTTCGTGCCCGTGAAAAGTGTCACCTTAATACCCACTATGTACCTATAGAAATGCAGTTTTTTTAACAAAACTGACAACTTACTCCGGTGCTATTGTAAGTTATTTTTTCGCGCTGTTGCGTCGCGCCTGTATATGTGGGATCTGGCCCCAAGTAAAGTCAGAAACTAGCGAAAAAAGAAATGTTTTGAAAAAGTGATGTAGAAAATTATGCATTCACTAGTCTTTTAAATAACAACCGGGGTATCTTTTCCTTAATAAGTGGCAATATTAAATAGGAAATGCCGGGATTTCAAATTGTTTAGCAATCACTCTCTACTTCGTCTATCAGCTGCTTCTCAACAAAATCAATCAAAACTTATTCCTGTTACGTGACTCTCCAAAAACCTGCCATAATTTTATTAAGCTGAAATAACAACTCAATAATCTTCAGCCTTGGTGTCTAAACGCGAAACGCATTACCCTGATTTAGCGTTAAAATAATTGGGTAAACAATACCAGTAGAGGTACCCAACTTTACATAAATAGTAGTTCGTTCGAGGAAAAATGGAGCGTCGGTTTTGAAGGAGCGATGAAGAAAAGCATGTTTGAGTTAGTGAGTAGAATGGACTGGCTTTTTCTTTGATATGATTAAGCTGACCGGATTTCTAGAATTACCACGTTGAGGCAGTGGCTGAGCTATGCTCGTGTGCTTCGTCATGCTTCGGTCGTACGTTTTATTCCCACAAGGAAAGCCTACAAATAGTGGTCAATCACCCACGGTGCAGAAGAAATGCTGTGTAAACGAAAAAACTTAAATGTCAGTTCTGTTCTACTGTTCAAAAGCGCGCTTATTATTTGCCTAGTCTTTTTCGAATTATGTTGGGGAAGGCTTCCAGTCATGCTGGATGCAGCAGAATACCAATATTTTACATGGTTTTACAGTTACTGGGTAACGAGATACCTCTCGGAATGATTGGATAGCAGACTTTAGGCTTTTTGACAACTCGTAACGAGTGTCAAAGATGTACAAATAACAGCCGGGACGAACGGCATTACTCGTATGTGCTTTCTGAGGCACGAAGGGATTGGAGAGATGGTCACCCATCCACAGACCGGCCTTGTCAATCATTGCTTAACCTTGAAGATCGACTCGTGGAGCTGTTACAATTTACACACGAGATTCTATATCAGAAATAATTAACGTGGAAGTAATTTCTACTTACCCCCAATGATTGAAAGGGCGAAATATATGGTTAAACACCCGTACCTCACCCATTTTACTATGTACTTACTATCTATGAATTTATCCATTTTGATACTAGCTCAAAAGTATACCACTACGTATAGTAAACAGTTAACACATGAACAACATACGCGCTCTGCGTACGTGGGATGATCTCATTAATACGTCGGCGCTGCACAATAGATAGGACACACCAATAAACTTTGGAGTTTACAACTACTATGTTACCAAAGCAATGGACTATTACAAACTGAAATTAGTTTTAACTAGGTTTTAGACTGAAATTAGTTTTCACTGTAATAGTCTCACTTCGTTACGAGAGTAGTTGGAATTTAGTGTCTTTCTCAATACTGAAGGAAAGAAAAATAGGTGTATTTGTCTTTAGTTTTATGCAAGATCGTAATCTGCTTCCAGTCTAACCGGATGCAGGTAAATACCAGTATTTTACGTGGACGGACACAACCCAGGTACTGGGTAGCGCGAACTCCTCGGTAAGACTGGTTGTCAGACTTTCGGGCTTGTGACGACCCGAAACTGTCAAAGATCCATGAATGACAGCCGGGACCGACAGACGTGCAAGATCGTAATGCACTAAATGGAAACTTTCATTGTTCGCGATCACATCTTGATTAGTTAAAAGTTACAAGCACCAATTAAAATATGACGTTGACGAGAAGTTAAATGCGGCGCTCAATGACAGGAAATTAGATATCTGACATTTTCTATTCTGTATTTTCATTCCTCTAAGTACCTGGTACTTATTGATAGCCCTGCACTGTCCTCCCATACCTATTATCACTTTAATTTGAAAATATTGTTGAAGCCAATGAGTTTTAAAAGAGTAACCGTGGAGTTTCTTGCCGGCTCTTCTCCGTAGGAAGCGACAATTTGGAACCGTGCACCTAGCTTCTGACGTTTCATAAGTGCCCATGCAGGTTTATATGAAATAAAAATATTTTGATTTGATTTGATTTGATAGGTAAGATTAATAATTTGGAGAAAGAAATCAATGGACCAAGCAAAAGGAAGAATTATACTACTAAATAGAATGTGTATTTAGATAAGGTAGGCTGTGTAGCAGATGTCGCTGTCGTTAGGAAAGTTTCCAGTATGAATGTGGATGGCTAAGATTAAGTGAAGACCAAGGAAACTGGATGGACTGTGTAAATGATATTAGGTATGGCTAGAAAGGGGGTGACTACCGAGAACACTAATCTAAACTAATATTATAAAGCTGAAGATTTTGTTTGTTTGGTTGAAGGCGCTAATCTCAGTAACTACTGGTTTGAATTGAAATATTATTTTAGTGTTGTATACCCCATTTATCAAGGAAGGCTATAAGACAATATAACACCCTTAGGAGCCGAGCAAAGAGGAAAAAGTCACGAATACGAAGTACTCACACGGGCGATTCGAAGTGACGGGGCGGGTCGGGGGAGCAAGAAATTTGATGCGAACGAAGTCGCGAGTATTGCTCGCAGAACAGATGGCCGATGGGGCCGAAAAGTTCTGGAGTGGCGACCGCGTACCGGAAGACGTAAAGTTGGAAGGCCTCCCACAAGGTGGATCTTGTGAGGGCAGGAATCCGCTGGATGCGGGAAGCACAGAACCGGTCGAAGTGGCGGAGCTTGGGGGAGGCCTATGTCCAGCAGTGGACGTCTTTCGGCTGAAATGATGAAGTCGCGAGTAGAAGCTAGTAGAAAAATATGGAAGAAGTAGACATGATGAAATTACTTGGGATATGGGCAAGGGAATTATGAATGAAATCAATGGTCCAAGCAAAATGAGGAATTACATTGCTAATACAGTTTGGATCTCTATTGTGGTTAAGTACCCAGCGCGGCAGCGTAGCAGAGGTCGTGAGGAAAGTTGTGAGTATGACTGAAGATGACTATAAGAGTAGGGTAAGACCAAAGTAACGTGTGAATCAAAGTGGGATACTACAGAGCAGACGACTCTAAGAGAGAAGTATGGAAGAAGACATATTGACCCCTCATACGATGATGAAATCAATGGGCTAATTAGAATGTTTATTTTTTATTTTGAATAGAGTTACGTTTTGAATACTCAAATCAAAGGAAATTATTTTTGGCGTAATACAGGTAGGTATAGAAGATGTTACAATATAAATATAAAGTAGGTACACTGTACCAATGTAGCAGATGCCCAAAATGACTTTCACATATATCCCGAAAGTATCAAAGCGAAAGGTTTTACGATGTTTACGTATTGGTTAATCCATCACGCACAAACGGTTGGACAGATATTCATAAAAGGGTTGTAGGCTATAATGACTTTATCTGTACTTTACCGTTCATGTCCCGAAATAAAATATGGGTAGGGTTCGCCGAGATTTAGATTTACAAAGCTGGTAAAAGCTAAGTCTTGAATAAATATTAACGAGAAGGTCGCGCAGTTGGCCTCTTTCTGTTAGACATTAAAATATTACTATCTTTACAAGACATTGAAAGAATAAAAAATAAAAATAAAATAAGACAATTCCTTAAAAATCTACTAAAAAAATTGTAAATCTACTTCACAGCTTAACTCTGAATTCACACGATTTTCCCTAGTAACTAAACATCATGCCTGTAAACCTCGAAGGGCGAGACAGGGGTGTACCTCTAGTAGGTACACCTTCATTTCGTTGATTACGTTTAAACCTCATATAATAGTAAAAATTATAAGGAGTTATTCCCCGACTAGGATAACACATGTTTTTCGCTTGCTTGACTTGAGATATGGCTGATCACCTTTATAAGCGTCTTCATATATTCCTGGACGTAAAAGTCTATGATTATATCGCCATGTTAGAAATGATAAAAGCGCACAATAGATTCCTTACATAAACGGTTAGACAGCAATAAGTCGTGCCCTCATTTTTCTCCACCATTTTCAATTGAAAACGGCGCACGGGGTTTCTATGCAATTTTCCGTCATGTAGGAATATCTCTAGAACAGTTTTAATCAATACGATTTCCACCAGTCTTTATTAGAACTGCAGGGGCTTAATAAGATGTCGACCCACTTGCTTACTTGTAAGTTAAACAGAACTGACGCTTGTCTAACTTAAACTTAGTTAAACTGTTATTGTACGTTTATTAGCTTATGTAAGTTGCGGTTAACGACATCGTTTCTAGTTTATCGATTCTCTTGTTAAAATATTAACGATTCGTTGATTGTTATTATGAAATTGGTAACTGGTTTATTTTCTTGCCTTGTTGGTCTAGTGATTGCAAGCGGTAAAACTGTTCAGCAGGAGGACCTGGGTTTGATTCCTAGGTCGGGAAAAAGTGTTATAGGGTTTCTCCAACGCGAATTCCTTATTTCGTCCCATATTTCATGGGACTTGGATATAACTAGCGAATGTGGGAGTACTATAGGTATACCTCTGCCTAACTCTTGGTGGATTACAGGTGTGATGTTACGTTGACTAGTTTTAACTTCAGACTTTGTTCTTGCTAATTTACAATAAAAAAAGCCATATCAATTACGAATGTAACAAAATTAAAACCGCTGACCCAATTTTGTCTTTTAAAGTTAACGAATTTTTACCGCACAATTCGCAATTTTTCCGTGAGGTCGAAAACCCAGTCTGTATTATAATATTGTTGTTCCCAGAATACATTGCACAGAGGTACTGTTATAAACTCGATTTGAGAGCCAATAATCCCCTTTGAGACATGAGACAGACGTATTGAAGCAGATTATGTGCGTGACTTAAAATGGGTACAGAAAGGTCACGCTGGATATTGGTATTGTGAATCTACTTGATATAAATCTTAAAGTCATTCATATATTCACTGACAGTTTGCTAGGTTTAAAAGCATGGAATTTTGGTTCGGACAAGAGTTTAAGGAACTCTTGTCCAAACCAGGGCCCAATTCTGCATGGTTATAATAATTCCCCGCGGAATCTTACTACGTTCAAACTACGTCATTATCGTGTTTTTTAGAAACCAGTGTAACGGTAAGGAATCGAAATGTCATATTCTGTATGTTCCAAGACAATTAATCGATATTATTAATACGATATTAGCAGATGTCGTGTGTGATTGACGTGGTTTTGAGTATGGAAGTGGTCATAGTGAATTCAGGCTCAGGGCGGCACGGCAGGGACATCAACGCGCCACCGTTGAATTTTTTCGTCGGATACAAAAAAGAAAATTGGCTGTTCCCTTCGATCAACAAAGGCTGTTTCATACATGTTGACCGCGTAGGTATTGCACTTAACTAAGAAACAACTGTTGTTTTTTTTTATAGCCGACAAAATACTTCTATGCTGCGTGTAGAATTATTTGCTGAATTCATGGTTTCAGTTGGCCAGCGATGTCCCTGCCACCCTAGGGAAAGCGAACCTCAAGGGATTTTTGAAAATTCTCCCTCTGAAGTTGTTAAATAGGGGATGAAAGGTTGTATGAAAGTTCGTAATTTCTGTCGATGGGAAATCTCAGCGCGTAGACAGGTTGTGAATGAATAAAATTGTAGTGAACGTTGTAACAGTAAAGTTAAGGTAAAAATGCTATGGAATTACAAAGCAATTAAGCAACTCTGCTAAATATTTAGAGCCAATCAGAGTTATACTCTAAAGGTTTAGGTAGTTAAAAAAGGGTAAACAAATCGTAAAAAGGGTCTTTTATAGTTGACACTTTCTTGTTAAAAAATACATTAGAACAAAATTAAATTAATTTTCGATCACATGATAGTTTCCCCTTTTATTATAGTATGTTAAACTTTATCATTTATTCATAAACAACTTTTCGTAGATGTAACTGCTTTAGTACAATTTTTTTGTTAGATTTATAATAATAATATAACATTTTGTAAACTGTCTATTATAAAGAACCCAAAAAGACAGGTTCCCCAAACCTTTTAGAAAATACAACTAATTAGATAACATTGCTAAATTGAAGAGTACAACTGTGACGTAGTCTGGCAACTGAATTGGCAGGTATTACGTTTAGTCGGTTAACCGCCTTTGTTGACAGCGTTATCGACATTGCGATTGTATCCGTGCGTTTTGGTTTTGTTGAATTGTGATAATATTAGCTTGTTTCCTTGTTTTGTTTTTGTTATTTAGTTATTGTTCGTTTTTTGTTATTTATCGTTATTGGGTTTTAAATTCGTATCGTGGAAAAATGAGTGAACCCGAGGCTGGTAACTGAACGCTTTATTATTAACGTGACAGAGAGTTCATCAGAATCAGATTCAGAATAGAGACTATAAATATATATGTGACTATAATTAATATGATTTTAACATTTGAAATAAAAGGTTTAGCATCTATGAGTCACGTGGTTTTTTTTGTTGACCCTTTTTTAACTACCTAAACCTTTAGAGTATAGGCTTGTTACGATATGGCTCTGCTCAATCATGCGTTATTGAATTCTCATTTACCAATTAATTAACTTCACGCCTGTAATCTCTAAAGGGTTAGGCAGAGGTGTATAGTGCGTCATCATGTTGCCACTTATATGAATTCGCATTTAATAGGGGCGAACGTATAACCATCAACCAGGTGTAAACCCAGACTTCGGGCTGCGAATGAGAAATTCCTGGAAGTTGGCAGAATCCGATATGACTGCCCGAACCCAGGACCTTATTGTCAGCAGTAGCACTTGCGACCACTACACTAACGATGCAATTAATTGTTTGTAATTTTTGAACAGCGGACAGTTTCTTAAATACCTTCATATTATCTATTTATGTATTGGTATTGTAGAGAAAGGTATTGTGTCAATAAACTTATTTAATTTTTAACCGACGAAAAAACGCAGGTGGTTCTCAAGTGGACGCGTATATTTTTATTTTTTATTTATGACCACGCATAACTTTTTTTAGAGTTCGCCGATTTTGATAATTCTTTTTTTATTGGAAAGGGTACCCCGAAGTTGGTCCCATATAAATTTCGAAAAAAAAAATCCAACCCTAAGGGTAGGAAAACAGGGGATGATTGATTTTTTACTCACAGATTTTAATACTGAGTTGTGTATTAAAATAAAAAATAAAAACTTTTTAACAATAAATTAAACCGCCGAAAAAACTAAGAAGCAAAAATTTTTTTATTATTCAATGTATTATATACAAGGAATGAATAAACAAAATCAAATTTGCCGACTCACCATAAGCTTAGTGAAAACTCAAATCCAACCGGCATTACATATTCACGTCCGAGAAAGCTCTTTGAACAATAACGTAACGCAAATTAAATAACATAATCAAATATCACTCTGTTACACAATACGTCATCGAAAGCGTCCGTTATTTGTGTGTTAAAACGTTATTCGCGAGTCATTGCCGCTAATTAGCGCACTAAGTATCGCGCTTTCGCTTAGCGCGTGGTTATTGCGGTCAGTTCACATCGGTGGTTTGTGATTGTTTCGCCAAGAATAGGTTTACCCTTTTAAATGATGTGGAAGGTTTACATGTGTAACATGGGGTTAGGTTTATATTTTCTCGTAGATAAACTGCGTTGGTATAGCTTAATATAGACTGAAGATCAGCGCAATACCGTGTAGTTTGGGAATTAAAGTACGTTTGCTCAACAGCGCGATATTACAGGCAGATAGATAGGTTATTAAATACTAAGTTGATTTGATATTTTACGATGGAAAACTAATACAACTTCGTAAAAAAGTGTGGAAAAGAAAAGAGAGATTTGAAATTTTTCAGTAATAGCCCGGAGTCTGAACAGATTTTGGCAAGGCAGGGACTTAATTAAACACTGGCAAGATGTGAGTATACATATCACCTCAGCCGAACCCTCGGGGAATGTAGGCGTGATGTTAAGTTGTGTGACAGTTCTGTGCAGCAAGATTGATCCTCCCAGTATTGCCATAGGTATTGTGTCTGTTTCGCAGAACTATACGCCGTTGTATCAATGGCTCAAAGCCTCAAAGGTAATTCGGTCAATGGAGTTCGACATCTATGTAGTCTAACGTCAAGTTCCCTTTGAGTAAAGAGGATTTATCAATGTATTGAAACAAGGCAGCAGCCATAAATGTTGGCCTTTGACGAATAGTCTACACAAACGGCTTCGAAGGTAGATGCTCGTTCCAAACTGTAGACTTCTATGTAGAAGAATGGACAACAGTAGCGTCATCATTTTAACTGGGCGTAATTCTTCCACTTTGCAAAACGGTGTCTCGACTCCGATGAATATAGACTCTAAAACAGCCTTGCATGGATAGGCAAGTTTATCTCAAACGTGTCATTTGCCACTTAAAATAAGACGCCTAAAATGGTTGATCAAATTCTTAATAAAAATGCCTTGTGGCATTTTTATTAAGCTTTCCGTCCATTCGATCCAGGGTCATACCAAAAACCCTATTTACTTATTTACGTATCTCTTATCTCCAACTACGGAACTACAAGTACCCACAACGGATATCTAATAAATTCATTAGAACTCGTTCATATGACTTGCTAATCTGTTCCTTCTTCGTACTCTGGTCATGCGATATTTTTTGCCCAGCTGTCACAATTACCGATTGCCACGCTATTTGCGGATGTATATTCGCTTCCTATAAGTTTGTGCGTTTTGTTGTACGAGTATGTCGTTTTCGTAGCAAGAAATATGGTATACAGGATAAGTTTTTAACCATTGCTCAAACTGTAACCATGAATTCAGCATATCAATCTAGACCCCCCAGAGCAGTAATTTTTCGTCGGGTATACAAAAACAAATCAGCCGTTCCATACATTACATACATTTTGACCGCGTAGGTATTGCACTTTTCTATGAAATAGCAGATTTGTTTTTTGTTTATATAATCGACGAAAAATGTCTGCTCTCTAGAAGAGGACCCCTCTTTACAGTTTGCGGTTTTCGGTTACAGTTTGCGCACTGGTTAAAAAATTATCCTGTTCATGTTTTACCGACGAACATTTTTAACGCTGGTGGGTCTAGATATTCATGTACTGAGGCCCTAGTTTGATCTTTTATTAGCCATCTCGATCTAAGGCATCGACCGCATTCGGCGCTCCGATTGGCCCTGGATTGGTTAAAAACCTAACTACAGTGAGATTTCTTAACTTTTTTATAGCATACTAGCAGCGCCCCGCGGTTTCACATGCGTAGTTCCCGTTCTCATGGGAATACGAGGATAAAATATAGCCTATGTCACCCGGGGATAGTGTAGCTTCCCAACAGTGAAAGAATTTTTCAAATCGGTTCAGTACTTTCGGAGCCTATTCAATGCAAACAAACAATCAAATCTTTCCTCTTTATTAAGAGTATAGATTAAAGAGCTCTCTGTGTATAAAATGAAATAATTTTATTTTGTGAATTTCGTAAATTTTTCGGTAAATCATTGCATGGCAAAAGTAAATCCTTAAAAAGCAGTCATCAAGTAAAGAAACACATTTCTTTATAACAAAAATGAAGTTTTTAATCGATAAAAAAAAAAAACGGCTTTTTTAGATTTTTGTCGATTTGTCGAGATGTCTAGTTTCATTCATTATCATTTGTGCACTTTATCCAGGGACACAGTGCAAGTCGTAACAAAAACCATTAGGCTGTCAGCAAAATGGTAGCGTAAATCTAAATATGTCTCCTCTGTCTTGTGCATGATTTTTATTTTTATTTTTTATATATATATATATATATTATATTATATTTTCTTTGTTTATTTTCAAGGGATATAAAGTTGACATCCTACGCCTACAAGAATTTTGTATTCTCCTTCGGATGTTAACAAGCTGACATTCTTCAAGGTTTCTTGAAAGGTCAGGAAAAATGTATTCAATTGTTTGAGAAAGGGGGTAACTTGAGACGGTGAAAGTTACAGTCGTTTTTATTTTACTTCAGTTTCGTTTTCACGGAAGCCATTAGTGTCATCATGACCCAAATCTAATATCCCCGTTGACTATTGCGCAATTTGTATCCGTTATTAGTTTTGATGACTTTTCAAACTTACTGAAAACTTTGATTAAGGAGAATGCGGTAAGGTAGGCTGCGAAGTTCAAATTTTCTCACGTTTTTTGCAGGTCAGGTCATGTTGTATGTTGATTAAAATATGACTGGCGATTGTAACAAATTGCCTTTACAGAATTAAAATTATCAATACAAACCCCAAATTCATTTGGAGAAATTTTAATTTACCAGGCCTAAAATCTTATAGGGACAGTTTTCAAAGTGATGACCTCGGCATCTCAAACCAATCTCTCTCCAGAAAAAAAAAAATAATAATAATATATCTAACACAATATTCTTTTTTGATATAAAATTCATTCTATAAGTCTATGCGTATGTTTGAAACCTCTTTCAACTTTCGTTAAACAGAGGTTCCATAATAACAAAATTATGTATGGCAATCGGTCTTTCTATTGAATACAACTGGGCCCATGTCAAAACCACTCAGAGCATCGATGTTTAGCAGGTAATGATTTACTACCACCTCTTTCTCTGTTTACCCCTTTGCACAAATCTGAGTGATGTAACAAGCCACGTGCCATCGCGTGCCAGTGGTGTGTTGGTATCACACGCACACGTGATATTTTCACTTGTACATTGTAAGATGTCGACGCTATTACAGCGATCTGCATCCTTTTACTTTTCTATAGATTGTGAATCTATTATAAGAAAATAATGTAGATGTGCTGATATTGGGGTGAGAGACCTATGGTTTGTCTTGAGCCTACATCATAGACTGGTGACGTGTCATATTTTGATTAGGGGCGTTGATTAAGCAAATTGTTGGATCAAACAACCAAGACAGCTGAATAAACCACAAGAGTTTCCAAACATTGGTAAATCATTCCAAACCACATTGTTTTTGAGAAAACTTCTAAAGCACGTAATTTTGGGTTCAAATGTTGGGCAGGTCTTTTAATTTTCCTATATTTTTGTTATAACTGACAAACACTGAGGAATTAAATTTAGTATTCTCTAACCTAACACAGTATCCCGACATGAAGATGCTCGGCCGTTTAGGTATACGAAGATATTTTTCTTCTCGGAAGTCAACCTACTCAATAAAATTCTTGAATTATCTAATTAATTAATTAAAAAATGCACAGCCTAAACCGATCCTAGAGGAACGAAATTTTGCACAAGTGTTCCATATTGTATAACGAAAGTGAGCACCAAGGAAGGGTTTTTCTAAATCCACCCCCTAAACTGGTTGAATAGTGAATGAAAGTTAGCAGGGAAGCTAATTTTGCCGATGGAGAGACCATCACATGGCTAGTAAAATAGATGTTCTTCTTATACATGGATTCTACACTAACCGACATTACAAATAAGGAAGTCTTCGGTATGATTGAAGCGACATTAACGAGCCTACCTACTGAACAGTATGAAAATATGTGCAAATTAGTGCACATTGAATTAATGTTAATAATATGACGGAAGGCGTACAGGAAGGACGGTAAGGCGGTCGGTAGTGAAGTTTTGGAATTTATGGTGACGGTGCTGACAGTTGTTAGTAATTCCTAGTTACCAGGACTTAACGAGTTGAGGATAGAGTAGCGGATATTGGAAGAAGACAAAGAATATCCGTAAACAACAGCACAGTCAGTGAAATGGCAAAGAAAGAGAAAGATGGAAGAATGTAGGACAAAGGCCTCTTTTCATAGGATTGGTGATTTCAGAATTATATCAACTGAAGTCTAGGTAAGGACCAAGCCCAGGTTGACGGCGCGTTGTGTTCCACTCGCGCCGTCAGAGATGTCAGCAACCACTGGTGGGGTCCGCAAGGGCCGATGCCTGCCAGGGGAGCGGGTTGTTCGAAAGAGTTACCGCCGCCCCTGGCACACGGGTAACTGAGGGAACACGGGTGGGTTTTAGTCAGTAAAAATCTGACACGCCCTCCTGCTCTACCCAGCAGGTGAAGTCATTTGATGATTTCCCAACCAAAAAAAAACAGGTAATTTTTCAGATCCTGATAAATCAGATTATGGAAGTGTTCGTTCTTAGCAGGAAGATATAATTTTAAACGACTTCACATATCAGATAATTCTCTTTTCCGTCGAATCTCGGATAAATCTGTTTAGTGCGCGTTTGTCTTAAAAGCTACTTGACCGAATTGGTTCAAAGTATTGTTGATTTTACTGCACAGACACTCGAGGTGACTAATAAATACATTATTCCTCCAAGATGTGTGCTAAAGCGTAATTGGGTTTTTACAATTTCTCAGTAAAAGCTTGGAGTTTAGATTTGTGCCCTGTTGATGGCAATACGATTGCCACCCTTTTCCACATAACTGGCGAAATGTGGGTGTACTATACATACACCTCTGCCTAACCTAAAGGGGATTACAGGTATGATGTTATGTCAGGTATGAAAGCTTTAAATGTCGATTATTTCATGAAGAAATAAAAATACATTTTGATTGAAGCAAATAACAATCTACCAAGCGCGGAAATGAAATAAAACTACCTACCTTGCGGAAATCGAGATTTAATCAAAGAGAAATAGGTTAAAAGCTAGGCTAACAAATGGATGATATTTTCTTAGTTGTCTTTGTTGTATTTCCTTTCTAGGTTAATCATAGTCTTACTAGGCTAGGATGACAAAGAAAATTATTAAAGTTAAGAGAAACTCTTTTCTTGGGTATAATTAATATTGTAGTATTATAATCGCGTTAGTAGTTTTGACAAACTTTTATTTAACTTGCAATTTTTCTATGTTTTTTTTTGGTCAAATCTTGCAAGCTGAATTTATGCTACGATTCATGGTGTAAGGAAAAAATACTTTAGATGTTGTGACTGTTTGTTAAAAATGATAGGAATTACAACACGCACGCACACATTTAAAACCTTGATGCCTTTAATCTCAAACTCAAAGCCTTTATTTCAATTAAACCAGTTACATGCAATTTTGAACTGTTAAGGAGTAGGTGAATCAGAAATATGAAGCTAGTTGTCAATTCCAATTCGTAGTGCCAACTTATGGAAAGGAACGGGCTAGAAACTCTATTGACACTGCTTTTTAAGTAAAAAAATATTGTTGTCCCAAATTTGCTTCTTATTAAGAAAGGTAGGTTTGATTTCAAATTAGCGAAAGAAATAAATAATCGTAACAGCTATGCTGGCCAAAGAGAAGTTAAACCAAAATAAAACTGAACTTAGTGGGTAGCTTGACTTGCTGCGTTTCGTTTGTGGATGGGTGACCATGCATTACATATCGAGACCTCTCCGTGCCTCGGAATGCACATTAAGCTGTTGGTCTCAGCTGTCATTTGTAGATCTTTGACAGTCGTTAAGGGTAGTCAGACAACCAGTCTTATCTAGGTATCGTGTATCCCAGTAACTGGATTGTGGAGGTCAGATAGGCAGTCGCTCCATGTTACTGGTATTCAGCTGCATCCGGTTCGATTGGAAACCGACCCCAAAACAGTTGGGAATAGACTAGGCATATTAAGTTTGTATGAAATCAAAAGTGGTAAATTAGGTTACAACTTATTTTCACTATTCATCCTCTACTATCAATTTTCGCGTGAAAACCAGTAATTTTCTCACAAAACGAGGCATTTGCTCCACTGGAGCGTTAACAAGTACTGTAATGTACAGTTATTAGTTCCAACTTAACTATAATTATTTGTTTTTGCTCCAATCACGGAAACAGGGAAACGCTTGCGTCACATCTTCGTAATATTAGATTGAAGTTAAAACAGTTATGTTTAATGATATGCAATTTTACTGTAGCGGTCATAATTTAGTTAGATTCTTGTATAATATGATTTATGTGATCTACTTAGAATTAAGTACAATTAAGTAAGTAGGAAGTGGAGGAGCTTGGGGGAGGCCTATGTCCAGCAGTGGACGTCTTTTGGCTGAAATGATGATGATGATGATGATGAAATAAGTAGGAAAACAACTATGGCTTTTCCTAACTACTTATATGGTTTAAATTTTGGGGTTTATTATTTTAAAAATTACTTAAAGTTATTTTATGTCTAGCTTTTGACGGCGGTTTTGCCCGCGTGGAGATTGGAAATTATTCCACGGGTACGTTACTACCGGGATAAAAAATATTCTAGGTGTCAATCGAGGCAAATCCGTTCGGATGTTTTTGCGTGATTGAGCAACAAAATATACTTCCAAACTTTCACATTAATTGTAATAAGTATTAATAATCGGATTAACAGCGGCTTAACATGTTTGTTGTTAAAACATATCTATATCCTTATTTGCGTTCAATAAACACTAGAAACGTTAGTTAGAAGTTTAAGTAACGTTCATAAATAAATCCGTTTGAGTAAGTTCTGTTGATTCCGAAAAATAACACGAAACTACGTGACCACGAATTTCTTCAAAATGACGGGAAATTTGCATTACACTAAAGTCATGAATGAAAGCTTCGAAAGTTGCACAGAGTTGCACGAATAGCCATCATAATCTTTTTTGCCCAAACCGTGTGCCCGATGGGCAAAATTTACATACTTCCATCCTCCATTTAACCCCCATTTCCCCCTTTAAGGGGGTGAACTAAAAAGAATCCTAGTGCTATATTTCACGCATCTCGACACAATGTTTTAAGTTGTCTGTCAGTGAGTGAATTCACGATTTTTATTAAGTAGATAAACACACTCGATATACTTTAATTGACTTGCTGTACCCCGCCACATCTCAAAGGCGAATAACAGATAAGGTACTCGGCTATCTTTCCGAGGTACTACCTAAATGTTCGTCACCACTAGATAGGTACTCGGCTACCTTTCCGAGGTAGGTACTAGATGAACGTCACCACTAGATATGTAGGTACTCGGGTACCTTTCCGAAAAATTTCATCCATCAAAATCCCTCCAGCAGTTTAGCCACAAAAAACGTACTAAACAAACAGACTCACTTTCACACCGTGAAAAATCCGCCATCTTGAATAGCGAACGAACACTACACACACTTTCGCAAACAATTTAAAAATAGAATCACCACCACCATTGAACGTTACTCACAAGTTTGTAATCCATTTTAACGTGTTAACTGTGTGACTCGATGTGTTGCGTACAAATGTAGCCGGCTCTGAGCTGTCGGCAACTTATAGTACGCATTGTTGATAACCATCCCCAGCTGGTGGCTGATGAGGATGGTGAGAGGGGATGTCTGTTACACAGTGCGATGTTTTCTGCCAGTGACTGGGGTTACATGTCCTGTTGATTGTAATGTGTGTAGGACCGTTTGGAGCTAGTTTAAAACTTAGGGTTTTCTAAGTAAACAGGGCCGTTGTGTTCGGTAGAAGAATTATGCCTGGCATCATAGGGTGTCAATAATAGCTCTCTATTTCTGACTTCATTTTGCGGTGGTTATTTGAAAGCACCACTTTCTTTGAAAACCTTTGTCTAACCGGTGCCGTAATATACCGGCCGCAAAGTCGAAGCGAAGTATTCAGGCCGTTATGTGGCTCATAAAATTAATATCCATACAATCCATAGTATTGTAACTCCTGTCGTTTACATTTCACTTTTAAACGGCTGAAAAGAATTCTTGGATGGAATTTGATACATTTGATTCCGGTTAGTAGTATGTTACTGTTGGATTGTTTCCGATTTCCACGCGGGCGAAGCCCACAAATGTACTAGTATCTAGAAGCTAGACTGGAGTCTCGATTTCGGTTAGAGAATTTGAAGAAACCGGAGCCTAATCGAAATCGTATAGTCTCGGGAGTCGGGCGGCGGGACTGAGCTAAACGATAAATGATTTATACGTGTCAGCTCTTTTACTCTAACCTATTGTCATTCCTGGCATTACTCTACATTGTCTTTACATAATCTGACGCTTTATGAAATGTCTGACCTTGAAAGAGACCTTAACCTTTCGAGTTTTGTCGGTGTTTCTTTTGTGCTAAAGGTATTTAGATTAAATACACCGGTCTCGAACTGACTACAGAAGGAATACTTTTCTCCGACTCTGAAAATGTTTCTGACAAAGTTATATATTAAAATTACATTGATATTACTAAACTGAAAATAATAGCAGACATAACATCACGCCTTGTTTCCCAGAATGATTAGGCAGAGGTGTACCCATATTACACCCACATTTCGCCAGTTAAACATAAGTCCCATGTAATAGGGGGCGAGCCTATTGCCATCAACCGGGCCGAAATTCGAACTCCAGGTTGTTACTGAGAAATCCAGATAGAAAAACCCAATAATACAACACTTGCCATGCCATAAATGATATTAATTTCTGTAAATTGGTTTCGAAAAACACTATCACGACACAAATAACTTGTTTTAAAACTAGATGAGTTCGATGTTTCTAACCGACTAATCTGAGACGAAATACCGAAACACAGTCTAATTTTACTACTATTCTATGCAGAAAACGATTAAATCCAAGATAAACAAAAAATGAGGTTCGATGATAAACCAAATTGATTTACAACAGCTTTATAAAAAAGTGATGAACATTTACATGAATAAAGAATATCTTAAGTTACACTCTGCTTCTAGCCTCAAACAAACCTGTACTTAATTGGTTTTCTGTTCAAAGTTCTACATTAAGCTCTTGATTGGGACTGAGTGCTACAATGTAATTCAACTAACAAATAAATCACATCACGCCAGTAGTACCCGGTGGGTTAGGCAAAGGTGTACTACCCATTAGTACCTACACCCACATTTGCCCAGTTATTTGGGCAGTTGTTATAGGGCCTATTGCCACCAACGGGGCAAAAATCCAGAGAAATGCTGAAGGAAGGCTGAGATATTCTAGAAAAAATTATAATAGGAAAACCCATAGATCAGGACCTCATACTTAGCAGTAACGCGTGCCGACCACTAGACCAACCAGGCCATCAATGATTCAGTCAACAAGTCAGTAATTCAAGTTAGGTGTCGTGCTAACTTACAATTCTCCTAAAAAACAAGTATTGGTTCAACGTGAATAAAAAATATCTAAAGTACTTTTACCGTCTTTGCTCTAGCTAGCTTCAAACTAAACTGTAATTGGTTTCCTATTGGAAGTTCTAGATTAAAAGCCCTTGATTGGTAATGCGAAAATGTAATTCAAGTTAGGTGAGGTGCTCAAAGTGTGCTTAGTTATAACTTAATGTTTACTGACTCTTGTCTGGCAATAAGAGAGCAATAGTATGGTTAGATGGTTTGGTCATGTTGAGAGGATGAATAAAAGGTATTTACAAGAAGATGCGAATGGAAACGCCGAGTGTAGATTGTCAAGTAGTGATCTTATTGGTGATCTTCAGAAAGGTCAGGTGTATATTATACGCTTGGCCAGATGTATAAACGTAGTTGAAGCAAAGTAAGCTAAAATCGTAGCAGTTGGCTTTCTGTAGTTTCTGCCTACCCGCATTGGAAGAAGGGGTGAGGTTATGTATGAGCAGTAAAGTCATTGGCTAACTCTGATCTTGAGCCAATGTACCTTGAGCATCGAAATACACTTAACACATCCTTTACAATACTTTTTTGCAATACACTTAACAGAAATTGCTGATCTAACTTCGGAATTAGTTGCATGATTTTGATATACTTTACTGTATGTTAAGCAACTTTTCAAAAGTTACGATCCCCTAAAAATACGAGTATATTTGATGTTCCTTTTTGGCTTGATGGTAGGCAGCAACAACAGATCGCCACGTGATTCGATTCTTACACAGATTCATTTTGCTTTGTCCACATTCATGTCACTGGTCTTGGGAACACCTGAGCTTTTTGAAGAACATCATCATCTGCCTAGCCTTTTCCCTACTATGTTGGCGTCGGCTTTCAGTCTAACTGGATGCAGCTGAATACCAGTATTTTACATAGAACAACTGCCTATCTGAACTCTACAACCCAGTTACTGGGTAACACGATACTTCTTGGTGAGCCTAGTTGTCTGACTTATGTGCTTTTGACGACCAGTAGCGACTGTCAAAAATCCACGAATGACAGCTTTTTTAACAACATCACCTATAAAGCTAACGGTTGCCTAGGCTAATGACGTCATTGAAACCTTGTTTATGCAAATGAGTTGGTGTCTTTAGCTACGGAGCGTATTTTACAAGCTTTTATGAAACTTGCAATGTTTTTTATTTATGTTTGTTCGGGAAAATTTAGCTAGCAAGATTTGTCCTCACTTCCTGTTATCCTACGGAGCTGAAATTGTTCACATTTATTCTGTTCCCTAGACAATGCATTTTTATGATGCATGACATGATTCTACATCCAGGATTAGCTCCAGACGAACTTCTATAATTAATTCCTCAATAGTTTGGGGCTTGTCGTAAAGTGTAAGAAGGACGTTCAGGCCTCAAGCTATTTATGTCCAAAAACGGGAACACCAAGAAGGACATTCAGTGATACATTCCCGCGATTACACTAACCCATTTTATCCTTTAATGTTTTTGAATACGAGTATCAACCTGTCTACTGCAATACGAAAATGCAATTCATTTCATAATATCCACCGAAAGCTCTTAAGATTCGAAATAAACATGGCCGGCTTTTGTCCTGTTATGCTCTGCTTAATTCAGGAGCACTGGCTTTCCGTTAAGCTGAATAAATTTTGAATTCATAAACGCTGTTTATTGGTTGATTCAACGTAGCAGAATTAATTTGTCTGCTTTATGAATTCTGGCTGAAAATATGCTGATTTTTTATGATCGTGCTCTTTTGTCTGATTTATGAAGATTGTAAACTCAAACTAACTCAAAATATTTAGTTCAATGAAACCAATAACAAGCTTTTGAATTTTCAAGGGGTCGGTCAGTCAGAAACAAGAAGCTAGTTGCCTATTCCACAGCGTAGTAGGTTCTTATAGAGAAGCATGGGAAAGAAACTCCTGGGACACTCTTTTAAATCAAGCATTGTAACAAAATATTTGTTTGGTTATTGTAATTCCTTATACACTCAAAAATGGACTATGACAGGTGCTGTTCGTAGGATAACCGAGGTTTCTTGATTGGTCAATAGAAGTCGCTATTTAAGATGTGGCTCATGTTTGAGGCTCAAACCTTTTGATAAAAGTTCACGACTCAAATAAATCTCAGCCTTATTTTCTTATGAAGAAGTCGCGTGCCTGATGCGAGCTCCCACTTATCTAAATGGAAAACTTGTATACAAACTTTCACCCCCTTTATAACTTCTTTAAAGAATGAATTATCAAAAATCCTTTCATGCACACTTTCTTTGTATAAGGAACTCTTGTCCTAAACTTAAAACTCCAACCAGCAAGCTATATCCAGTCATCGAAAACTTTGGTTTTTCTCGGTTTTCATACTGTAGATCTTCCCTCGAAAACTCACCTTGTTTAGATTACCTGTCACCTATCTCGCCTCGGTCTCTTTGAACCAGCATTTCGTTCTCACAGAAGCCCGACCATGTACAAATTTGTATCATTTACATATTCATTGAAGAATTATCACCGTCACTACTAAGTTTTTTTTACTTCTTCATTCACATTTCCCAAATGTATGTTAATGTTTTCGGCAGCTGCATAAAAATGGTATTATTTCAGCTTAGCTAATTCTAAAATGCGGTCATAGGTTTCATAAATATTAATTTGTATGATGAATTGAGGTTTTTGGTTGAGTTAAGACAAATACAAGTACGTTTTTAGTTTGATAGTCTTAAGAGCACTTCTTAGAATTATCTCACGGTTTTCCTGATTATAGATGACAAGCTTTCGCCCGCGGTTTCACCCGCGTGGAAGTCGAAAATTATCCCGCGGGAACGTACCACCGGGATATAAAGTATCCAATGTGTTAATCTTGGTTTTTGCGTGTTTGAGTAACAAACATCCAAACATCTTCACAAACTTTCACATTTATAATATTAGTAGGATAAATATTTATCTTCTGACGTGAACAATATAAAGTGATGTGATCACTATCCTTCACACAAAACCACCTAAGCAAGTTTTAGGTTTATAATAATATGGCCCAGGTATATACGTATGTGCATATTATTTACTTCTGAACAAAAAATTCTTTAAACAAACTATATCCCCCTTTTCACCCTCAAAGGGGTTAATTTTTTTAAAGTCTTTTGTTTCTATTCCATTATTTGACTTATAGGTTATTTTTGAGTTAATCAAGACACGCAGTAAAATTATCCTTTGTAAAATTAACTACCTACCTTTTTTACCCCTGTAGAGGTAGATTTTCGACAAACCCTGATACACGTTATTCTTTATATTTGGTTTTAGACATAAATACTGAGTTTCGAGTTAATCGGACCGCGCGTTAAAATTCTTCCATACAAACTTTGACACCCCCAATCCCCCTTTAGAAAAACAATAAATGGCCAACCTCATAATTTACTTAACTTAGTATTTGTGCCAAGTTTCAAGTTTATTAACTCAAGGAATAAGATTTTTCATACAAATAAAATCCCCCCTTTTCACCCCCTTAAAGGTCGAATTTCCAAAAACCCCTTCTTAGTGCTCCCCTACATTATAAAAGGAAGCCGTGTGCAAAATTTCACGTTCCTAGTCCTAGTAGTTTCGGCTGTGCGTTGATTGATCAGTCAGTCAGTCTCTCCTTTTATATATAGAGATGACTGACGGAAAAGCTTATCTGTAAACATTTTACTGATGACTATAGGAGTTTCGAATAGTATTTTATAGGAGCAGGTTTGCCTAAAGCATTTTTGAACATTAGCCTGTGACCAATATCGCTGACTGTTGTCCGTTTTCAAATTCGTTCTCAAGGCATTCATTTCAATTAAACCAATTACAGCCACTTTTGAAGGGGTCGGCCTGTTAGAAACATCAAGCTAGATGCCCTTTCCAAATCGTAGTAGGTTCCTATGTAGAAGATCGGGCAAGAAACTACACGAACACTCTTTCAACATACGGAATTGGACCTTACGCCAATACGTAAACCATACGGAAATAAAAATAATACAAGTATTGCTTAATCGATCCCTCTTAACCCACATTATTTTAATAACGATCTCATTATACACATTTATAGATGTTGACGTACGGCCTCATATTTATGTAATAACATTATGACTTGTCTTTCTGTACGTACGAAACGGAGCCGATTTCTACGAAGAGCACCGCAATTGTCATGTTCGGGTTACGTGAATTTGAGAATGGCTATAGAATTATTCAGTAGGCAGACGCTCAGAGCTTCTAAGCTCGGTTGTCAGTAACTAGTTCATGTCTATCTGTTTAAAATGTGTAGCTAGAAGCTCCATGAGAAGGCTTTCTGACTTCCTTATCTTCGTTCTTCTTGTCTTGTCGTCATGCTTCATCATCAAGCGAATGCATCGATGGTTGCAGTGCAGAGGTTCAAAAAAAAAAAAAAACATAATCATTCTCTTGCCGCAGCTTCTCTTCACGAGTTTCTAACATTATGCACTGAAATTCTAATATGCTTTTACAATAGAATAACTGAACTAGTCTGCCCATAACAATACAATACTGTTGGTAATTTCGTAATGAATTAGGATCAATGGTGGTCCATCGTTTCCGAGACACGGAGCCAAAATGTCTTTTCGATAACTTTTCATGTATCCACGAATCGACTGCATCTGCCAGCTACCCATCGACCAACCCACGTTTTAATGCTTCAAAGTACCATCACCATCCTTCTTCTCATCATCATCATTTCAGCCGATAGACGTCCACTGCTGGACATAGGCCTCCCCCAAAAAAAAATGCGGGGCCTTTCCATAATCGTCACGCTTGGCAGGCGGGTTGGCGATCGCAGTATGGTAGTAAAATGCATAGAGAACGCTGCTGCCCACTAGTCAGTCCCTTAGTCGCCTTCTACGACACCCACGGGAAGAAATGGGATGATGCTATTCTTTACGTCCGGCACCACACGGAATCCTTCTTCTTCTGCACCCTTATTCCAATTTATTTAGTGTAACATAAATCTTCTTGTTAACATATCACCAGCCGTCATTCACTAATTACCAACTTTTCTATCAAGTATATCATCACCCACAATATTGCCGTTACAAATGATACATTTTCAATCTATCGCGTGTCTCACACCACAGTGTAGATCAGTTATAATGTCGTAATTATCGGCGACTATCATTTGCAAGTGTGAAATTAGTATTGTTCGTACGATAATTAGGTAGTCAGTTTCGTATGTGGCGACGTTGACGTCTTCGAACACGAAATGTTCGTAGAATTTCCTTGCTGGGATTTCCATCATAGGGGAAGCAAACGTTTTCCATTGGCGGAAGGTCTATCACGATTTGTTTCTGCGATATGTTGCTAACGGTTTAAATTACTAGTTTCAGTGTATGTTGACAGATTTTTTAATGAACCCTCCTCACTAGTGCCTTCTTCAACTTCAAGTTTTCCAGGCTCGATTCCCTTTCATCATCCGATGAAAGGGAACCTAACTCTTCAAGGAAGAAGCATCACCTGATGAGTCCAGCTTACCTATGTGATAAAATTAGCTTTACTCTAACTCTCGTGTCTGTGTTGGTGTAGGTTTACAGTTAATAGTCTTCTCTCAGTGTGTGTCTGAGGATGGACGGCGCCACCAAGGCCGGCCCAAGTAAGTGGCCAGATATTTGAAACGCGTTTTGCAAGGGTTGGATCGAGCTGGTCCTGGAAAAAGATGCCTCAAAGGCTTTGTGGGACGCCTTCGGTGGGGCAGTGTAGGCTAATAATAAAAACTACTCGTCGACTTTACACATTACTATATTTTAAAAACTACTCGTAGATAAGGTCGGTGTTTTCTATCGGACTACTTTGGAGCAGAAAGACAAAAACAAAGTCTCTTTTAAAGTCCAGACATAATTTTGGTCAGATCATGTGAAGACTATGTAGATTAGTCGTTTGAATAGCTTTAATAGTAAGGGTATGGGGACAATTACAAGGGACATACATTTCAGCTTTGTCTTCGGGTAAATTACGCTCCAGCGAAGCGACATCCATCAAAATCTCTTGAGATGTGATCCTTATTCGACCACACAGCGATCGTTATAAATTCTCGAGTGTCAATACCTCGTCATGGTCGGCATGACACGATTTGTGAAGCTACTTATCATTCTCGTGTTACACGTTGTTGATCCGTCAGCGTAGGAACACTATACGTGTCAAGATCACAAGCTAATGATGTATTGTGTAGTCTGTTAGATACGTTAACTACTTTACTCGTCTTTTGTGAGAAATTACAGACACATGATCATCACGACCACCTTCGATAATTTTGATCTTGGTTTTCTATTGGCAGCAGTGGTTGCTTCAGCCAAAAACATGACAAAAATAACAAAATCAACCTAGCCTCCTAGCCTTTTTCCAACTATGTTATGCTCAGGTTCCAGTGCAACCAGCTGGTGCAGCTGTGCTCCAGATGAATACCAGTACTTTGCATGGAGCGACTGCTTATTTTTAGTTTTTCGTTTCTTTTGCATCAGCAATCAGCCCTTGAGCTTTAATCAGCTTGGTTGCGACTGCCTGTCTGAAGCCCACAACCCAGTTACTGGGTAACACAATACCTACCTCTTAAGTAAGACTGGTTCCTGACTTTTGGGCTGGTAACTACCCGTAACGACTGAGCCGGCACCAATGGCTTAAAGTGCTTTCCAGAGGTCACGATATGTAATGGATGATCACCCATCTACCAACCGACTTCTGTAAGCGTAGCTTAACCTTGGATCGATCCGTGCGTCTGTTATCATTTAGCCAGGAGCCCCACCTATTTGTTTGCTAACCAAAAACGTGTCAAAAATAAACTTCGGGCTAATTCAGTATTCCTACAATTCCTTTTGTCAGTTGTAGATTACTTAGAGCGAAATTGGCCATACTTTTAAGTACCGTTTATTATATCCACGAAGAGTCCAATTTTAGGTTATTGGAGTGATATTGTTACATCTTCTTTTTCAGGAACATTATTCTCCCATCATTTATTTTCTCTACACACAATTTATTTTCTCCACACACAATTTATTTCGCAAAAACGTTGAAAGCCACAATGAAAACCCAATTCGTCTATTCATATTTCATTCTCTATATAAGGTTTCCCGATGCTTTCATCGTCAATACATACACAGACCGCATCCATTGACATTCTGAAATCAATATGGGCCTCACAAATATTTGTTTCAGTGCTGAATGAAGCAGGGGTACCGAACATGTATGTCAAGTGCCCCACCTCTGCAATATGAGCCAATCAAATGACAGATTGGAAGCGAATGATTGAAAAATTCCAAATTGGAATGCAACTAGTTTCATTGATATTACTCGCGGCTTGTGTAACTTTTCATCAATTTCGTTTCGAACATTTTGTATGTTTTTGTAAGTTTCGCCTCGTGAGTCTTGTGGGTGGAGAGGAGCTTGTGGCTAAGTAACAATAGCTGCGCGGGTCGATCGATCAGGTTAAGCTACGCTTGCCGCGGTTGGTCCGTGGATGGGTGACCATCTTAACATACCAAGACCCCTCCGTGCCTCGGAAAGCACGTTAAGCCGTTGGTCCCGGCTGTCATTTGTGGATCTTTGACAGTCGTTACTGGTCGTCAGAAGCCCGAAAGGCTGACAACCAGTGTTACCAAGGGTATCGTATTACCCAGTAACTGGGTTGTGGAGGTCAGATAGGCAGTCGCTCCATGTAAAATACTAGTATTCAGCTGCATCCGGTCAGACTGGAAGCCGACTCCAACATAGTTGGGAAAAGGCTAGGCAGATGAGCCTTGTGGGTGGGTCGGAAGCTCTACTGATGAGTAGGAGGTCCTGGGTTTGATTCCCGGTCGGGTAAAGTGTTATTGGGTTTTTCAATAGGAATTTCTCTGTAGCAGTTATTGTGCCCTGTTGATGGCAATAGGCTCGCCACCCATTACATGGGACTTAAAAACATAAGTGGCAAAATGTGGATGAACTATAGGAACACTTTAACTCAACCTTTCGGGGAAACAAGGCGTGATTTTATGGTATGTTATGTTTATTGGTTTCTACTGGTAAAACCGGCTGAATAATTTAATATGCGTTTTTTAAATGGCCTTAAGTTGAAAAGTTTTGCCAGTAAACGCGAGAACACAGGGATAAATAAGAGGCATTAATTTCACAGAGCTGATGTGGTGGCCCAGTGGTCACAGCCGCGAATTACGAGACCCAAAAAGGCGTTTTACTTTGTGTAAATTATTTTAACGGCACTGCTGTGAAGGAAGCCGGCATGTCATAAACCAAAATTTCGAAGATAAGTGACTTCTACCAACTAGCACTGGGCCCGCGTGGTGTGTTTCGGCCATAGGATCTCACAGAGAAGAGGCCTATGTCCCAGCAGTGGGAACATTATAGGCTGATTATGTTATGTTATTCATTTCATCCTCTTTTCCACAAAATGAGTCCCCTTTTAAGAGCGTTTGTTCTGAAAGTTGGCAACGTCGCAAATAGCTGTCAAATATTTACGTGAAATTACGTGTTTTGATTAATTTGGCAATATTACTGTATGAAAATATGAAATATCGCTAACTAACTATCTAAAATATGAATAATGATTTGCAATTATAACACTGAATTAGATATTGTAACCGTTTTAGGTGTAAAAAAGGCATTTGGAGTTCTTTTTTTACATCTAAAACTAAATATTCGATGTTAAAACATTAATTATTGCATTTCATAATCTGTATTTTAGATAGTTACGAGGGTCATTCAATAAATACTTAGCCTACAAAAAGTAAACGAAAATTTTGGAAAACTGGCAATTTATTTTTCAACATAGTCTCCTTTTAGTTCGATACACTTAGCCCAGCGATGCTCCAACTTTTTTAACCCGTCCGAAAAATAGTTTTTGTCAAACTCTGCAAAATAGGCCTCCGTGGCGGCGATGACCTCCTCATTCGATCCATATCTATTCCCGGCGAGTGATTTTTTCAGATTAGGAAACAGAAAGAAGTCACAAGGGGCCAAATCTGGAGAATACGGTGGATGGGGCAGCAATTTGAATTTTGAATTTGAATTCGTAGCGTAATTCGACCAATTTGGCCATGGCAACGGCAGACGTGTGAACCGGTGCGTTGTCGTGGTGAAACAGCACTTTTTTCTTCGCCAGATGGGGTCGTTTTTTCTTTAATTCGGCGTCGAATCGGCCCAATAAATCGGCATAGTAAAGCCCTGTAATTGTTTTACCCTTCTCGAGGTAATCGATGTAGATCACACCTTGTGAATCCCAGAAAACGGTGGCCATAACTATTCCGGCCGATTTTACAGTTTTCGCCTTCTTTGGAGCACGTTCCCCGGTCTGGATCCATTGTTTTGATTGCTCCTTGGTCTCTGGTGTGTACCAGTGGATCCAGGTTTCATCGACGGTCACAAAACGACGCAAAAACTCCGCTGGATTCCGCTTAAACAGCGCCAAACACGTCTCCGATGTGGTCTCACGGTTGCGCTTGTTTTCTGGTGTGAGTAAACGCGGCACCCATCGCGCCGACAGCTTTCTCATGCCGAGTTCCTCGTGAAGAATATGATGCACTGTTCCTTCTGAAATGCCTACAGTCTCAGCTAGCTCCCGAACCTTCAATCGGCGATCTGCCAATACGAGATCATGGATTTTTTTAATGTTTTCCTCCGTAGCAGCTGTTTTCGGTGCACCTGGACGTGGTTCATCAAAAACCGACGTACGGCCACGTGCAAACTCGTTGAACCAATTCTTGACGGTGGCCATTGATGGAGAAGAGTCACCGTACACAGCATCCAAGCGCTCTTTGATTTCGATGCGCGTTTTCCCTTCCAAAAATAGGAATCGAATCACCGAACGATATTGCTCTTTTTCCATTTTTGTAAAACCGATCGACACGTTCGCTTCCATAAGTTGTCAAATTAAAACAAATGAAGGGATTGGAATGAAAATTTGAAAAAAGAATTAAAAAAGAATGTGCTACACTGTGGTAAAACTCTTTTGAAACTACAGCGCCCTCTGGCGATGAGGCTAGGTACTTATTGAATGCACCTCGTAGTTAGCGATATTTCATATTTTCATACAGTAATATTGCCAAATTTATTTATTTTTATTTATTTATTTATTCATTTCATTGCGTTCTACATGGTAAAAAAAAGATGTTAACATAAGGCTTAGAGCTAAGAGCCATTGTAGACCCTGTTAGGGCACAGCAAAAGGTATTTAAATGATCTATTATTGAGAAATCTAAAACTTAGTAACTAAAAATTTATAAAGAAAAAAAAAAAATGTATAAACTGAGTGCTTAATATTAATATAATAGTTAGTAACATAAATAATAGTTGAATTTTAATAAATTAATACAAACACTTATTCCATAAGAGATCATTTTTTTTTAAGATTAGGTACAAATTAAATATTACTAAAGAAATCTTCATTAATTACAATTTGACACACTTTACATTTTATAAATAAATTATTGTAAATGTCAGGCAAACTAAATAATCTTCTTGAAATAAAATTATACAACTAAAAATATATAACTTAAAACAGAAAACACAAACACTTATTCTATGTCTATATTATGAATGTATTTATTGCAATTATGTTTTATCATTTAAATATTCATTTATATTATAATAACTCTTGGTCAAAAGAAATAATTTTAATTGATTTATAAATATGTTGGATTTATTTATATTTCTTATTTTTTCTGGTAACTTATTATATATTTTTATCGACATGACATAGGTACTTGAAGAGTGCATTTTTAATCGGGATGTAGGTATGTTTAATCTATTTTTATGCCTTAAAGTAAATTTGGTTTGTAGGTCTTCTCTTTTTGTGTAAAATTCCGGGTATCTACGTACGAATTTACAGAGTTCAAAAATGTAGATGCACGGTAGGGTTACATTTTTTTAATTTTTTTTTTAAATTAATCAAAACACGTAATTTCACGTAAATATTTGACAGCTATTTGCGACGTTGCCAACTTTCAGAACAAACGCTCTTAACGCAGTAGCCATTGGGCACGCCACGATTGCGGCGGTAAGTCCCCTCTTTGAGGAGTGGCTTGAGAGGCGGCATGGCGTACTCACCTTCCGCCTGACGCAGGTCCTCACCGGACACGGCTGTTTCGGGAGGTTCCTGTTTCGGATAGGGCGGGAGTAAACGCCCGGGTGTTTCCACTGCGAAGATCGCCCTGAGGACACGGTGGAGTATACGGTGGTGGTCTGCCCGGCTTGCGCGGAGCACCGCCGTGTCCTCGGGGAGGCGATCGGCGGCGGCGATCTCTCGCGTCCGGCCCTGGTCCAAGCCATGGTACGGAGCGAGTGGGCATGGGGAGACGTCACCTCCTTCAGCGAAGCAGTAATGCTCGCGAAGAGGGAGGCGGCGCACGTGAGGGAGAGGCAGCATATGCGCCCTCGCGACCCTAGCCGCCGCAGGATACGGAGACGCCCTGGGCGTCGGGAATCCCAGGCCGATTTCCGGCCACCGTGGGCATGGGCTTGCGGACGGCGAGTAATGGGTAGCTCGCTGTCCGGTAAGGACCAAGCCCAAGTCGCCGGCGCGTTGTGTTCCACAAGCGCCTTAAAGAGATGTCAGCACAAAAAAAATATGGATGAAAAGTCTGTCACGTCCTCCTGCTCCACCCAGAGCGGGAGAAGCTATTTGGTGATTGCCCACCCAAAAAAAAAAAAAGAAAAACGCAGTAGCCTTACAAACAAAACGTTTTATTTAGTCGTTTACACCGCGGCTTTTTTATATCGCGACAATTCCCACGCGGCTTGGCCACGTAAATTATTTTGATTTCCAAGGAAAACACTTGTTTTCTTACCTCATCTGTTCTCTCAACCTTGAATCAATGGAGCTCATCAATTGTGTATCTAGTTAAGAAGAAACGCGGTCACGTGGTCGTTAGCGTGCATTCTATACTAATATATTTCTGTTTTCTCACTGGTTAATTAATTATACTGATACCGAGCTGTACGTGGTGTGTGTAGGTCGTGAGTTCATTCCCAGACAGGAACTTTTACTTTGTGTAAATAATTTCATCACCACTGCTCTCAATACGGTGAAGGAAAACTTCATAACAAAACCATATCCTAGAACCAAAAATTTGAAGACATGTGACATCTCCCGACCCGCACGCGGAGTGGGCTACAATCCCTCTTAGAGAGGAGGCCTGTGTTGCAGCAGTGGGGACATGATAGGCTGATTATGGTATGCTTATGCTAATGATAATAGTCGAAATGTTTATAAACTTTCCAAATGTAAAATGTAACTGTTTAATATGCTTCTCAAAATTATATTCAATACCAGTGTTTCTTGCCTTAAGTATTTGTGTGAAAAGCTCATTTACGGAAAGTAATAGTTTGCGTCTTCATGATTTTTAGTTTGTAATAGTTGATCGTGTACTATTTATTTCCTAATTTATGCAATAGGTATTTCGTACAGACATTTTTATTAGTTTTTATTTTTAGTGAACGCAATTTGAGTATTTTTTGCGGCTTACCCAAATGTCCTGTCTTTGGTAGGTATCATCCGTCGAATCGTTAAGCTCCTAAAGTTCTGATTTGAGCTGTACGATTAGTGATAAATGTGTGCACTGACTGGACAGTTCCACTCAATCTGTGCAGCTCTTTCCTCAAAAGATCCTTTCAGACAACATCTACATGGTCTTCAAAATCAAAATCAAAAGTCATTTATTCAAACTAGGCTGAGAGTCAGCACTTTTCGAACGTTAAAATTACATAAGACAGTCCCCCAAAAACGCCCACCCTTCGACACTTCCTAGTGCTTTAGCTGGGAAGAAGAAGTGGCGCAACAAACTCCCCAGCAGCACAGCTGTCTGATAAGTTGGAAGAACTTGATTCTATACAGTAATAGGTAAGTAATTAAATTTCATCAAAAAATGGAAATTTCATTATTAAAAATTAAAAACATGACCTGACCAAGATTATGTCCTGACCATTATGTATATACAAACCTACTTACAGAAATTAAATCATTTACGGTCTTATTCATAAAAGTTATCGAACATCTAAACAGTTGTTTAAGTCTGGTTTTCAATACGAAACCAGACTTAAACAACTGTTTAGATGTTCGATAACTTTTTATGAATAAGGGCCTTAGTGTTTATCAGTGGAAACACGTAAATGGCCTTCAATTTCATATTGTTTAAGAACTCTGTATTTGTTAGCTTCAAGTGTCCCGAAAAGAATAAAATAAAATATATTTCTATTATGTAATGTATATCTTACCTCTGCCATGTTTTGTTTTGTCCTAGAACAAACAAGTCAGAGGTCGTGAACACAACATCGTCGCATAGCATTATTATTCAGTGGTATTTACGAAATCGGAGCGTTTTCCTTCTTCGTCCACCCTTTTATGCAGTACCTGTCATAGCCGAATGGCCAAATGAATCTGTTTGTTGCTCGTAAACAATGGCTATTTGTTGTCCTTTTAACAATATGATTATCTTAGCAGTTCGGGGAGGAAGACAGATTGGATTTTCTGAAGCATTTAGTTACGAAAATCTTTTGTTAATTGAAGTGTTTAATGTGGGGCCACATAAACATTTCAAAAGGTTCTCGTCTTCAAATTTACAAAAGGTTTTTGGTATATTATTCTGTGTATCAGTCAAATTCAGTCATCATCTGCCCAGCCTTGTCCTAACTGTATTGGAGTCGGCTTTCAGCCTAACTGGACGCAGCCGAAAACAACTATCTGACCACCACAAATGTTACCTACTGGATAGCTCGGTACTTCTAGGCGAAACTTGGTTGACTGAATTTCCGCCTTCCTGTCTATCCGTAACGCCTGTCAAAGGTTTATGTTTGAAAGCCACGGCCGACTACATAACGCAAACGCTTTTCCATGGATAGATGATCACCCATCTACGCCAGAATCGGCAAGCGTTGCTTAACCTTAAAGATCGAACCGTTCGGCTGTTGTTTTTATTTTTATTTAACCATGAGTCTCTCTTTCACATTCAGAATTTCCAGACTTTGACCTTATGATTGGGTTCGTTTTAGAAAAACAGACTTCCAAACCTATTGGCTATCTGTAGCTTGTCAGAAGTGTCTTCCAGTTATCCTGTCTGTGTTGTCAAATTGCAATCACCGATTCGTTTGTCAAGTGTAGTGTGTGGCTGACTGAATCCTCCTTTGACAATTTTCCTCTACACGACTTCTTCCTAGCGGGTCGATAGGAATCTAAATACAGTCAGCCCAGAATTTAGGTACAATTTTAGCACTTTCAGCAGCGTCCATCAACTCCTGTAGCGTGCAGACAGCAGGACACGCTGGACAAGATATTAAGAGCCCCATTGTTTGTGGGATAGCACCACATTTACACTCTAGGGCGGAGTCTTCGGTGAATCTCCACCTGAGCAGGTTTTCTTTACCTCCGCCTACCTGAGTCCGGAGTCTTTTTAAAGACTAACAGGATGGAATGATGGGTACCTTTGGCGTAGTACACACAGGTCACCAAAATCCGAACTAATAGGTAAATACCAAAGTAACTCTGTCTGTCGGTCTGTTTATCTGCCTGCTACCTTTTCACGATTTAACAAGTAGGGAAATACGATACTTTTATCGCAGTAGTACGTCCCTGGGATAACTTCCGAACTCGACGCTTCGCACGCGCGAACCCGCGAACAAAAGCTATGAAATATAAGCAAGTAAAATGTACTTTACATGGAGCTACTGCCTATCTGACCTCCACAACCCAGTTACTGGGTATTACTGGGTAATACGAAAACCCATGGTAAGACTGGTTCTCAGACTTAACCTACAACTTGTAAGTCGGAGCCGATACCACCACTGCTCGCAATGAAATATAAGAAATGAAAACGCAAGCACCATAAAATAATACCCGTTCTCCCAGTTTCTTCATTCGCCGCTAATTACTTAATTCACTCAATTCTCTTCCACGACGGAAGTGCAAAAGATCATATTTCATCGCTGACTAATTCCGTAAAGAGGAACGAGATTGATGATAATAACTTCATTTTATTAGCGTGCCGGAAACGTTGACCGAGCGATTTCAGTGCGTATACGATTATCGACCAACTTGTGCGGAAATATACGGTGGCGCGGTTGGGACGTGTACCGAAATTGACAGTTATTTTGACAGTTGAAATGTGATTATGTAGTTGGTGATTCGTGATTTTGTGAGACTCTTAAGAGACATTATTAAGTATTTGTAGAAATTATTGCAAGATTCTAGCGTTTGATAGCATTGATAAAAGCTGCACTTCTGTTCTAAAAGTAACCGTAAATTAACTTATAAAAAGCTTATTGTTTGCTTTGCGATTTCCGAAGTCGATAAGAGTCAATAGTGCAACTCTCTCTTGCTTATTAGGATTCCGTTGCTGGCACCCCACCGGTGCGTTGGGCCTTGATGAACTATTTATGTATTCGATTTATTTGAAATATTCGTTCGTAGCAATGGCTGTCATTGGTAGATTTTTAGCAGTCGTTACGGGAAGTTAAGAAACCTAAAAGTTTGACAACCGGTCATACCAAGGGGTGTCGTGTTACCCACTAGCTGGGTTGCGCAGGTCTGATAGGCAGTCGCTCCATGTAAAACACTGGTATTCAGATGCACCCTGTTAGACTGGAAGCCGATGAAGGGAAAAGGCTAGGCAGATTGATATTCTGCGAGCACGTTCCAACTTACACATCCCCTATGTTTCAACCTCATTCGACTGGCCACTTCCTAGTTTACTATTGCGTACATTATTCCACTACGTTCTACACATTTTAGCTAGGTAATTATATTACTATCTATTCCTACACATCGGCCGATTTGTAATGTAAACATACTCCCACTAATTAGATATAATTTATATTCGAATAACTGGAACGAATGTTTTTCCTTTCCATGTTCCGCTTTGTGGCTTTTTTCTTTTTTTTTCTTCGTTTTTCATTCTCAGCGATTATTTTGCTCATATCAGCTTATTACTTCATACAGTAAATAGTTACTTTCTGCAAGAATATTTAATATAATATTGCCAAATGTTATGTTTGGCTTTCTATGTATTTCAAAACTCAATATAGCATTATGTATATCTGATGTGGATAATAACCTACAAGAGTAGAGGAAGACTAACGATGGATGGACAGTTTGAAATATGATATGGCTTGAAAGGAGGTGACTACAGAGATGACGACTAATTATGAAGTATGGAACATAAAGTCAAGTTGTGACGACCCCGAATAAATTGGGATAAGAGCAAGAAAATCATGAGACTTGGTCAGGTTTTCAACAATCGGGGCTAAAATACACAGTAAATTTCAACCTACAGAAACTAAGTTTCTTTCAATTACTAGACCAAAGCCGATTTATGTTGATTCTTTATCTACCTTCGTAACTGGTGCAAAAGAGTGAAAATTTGCACCAACACGATAGGCATGGGCATTCTGCAGTAGGATAATGACTGTAGTTAAGTACTCATGATCATCAAGTCATTAATCTGTTTTTACGGTAATGTTAGTTTGACTGTAAGTGCGAAAATGATAGGCTGCTCATTCATTTCGAGATCCAATCGTTAACAGCAGCTTACGTAGTAATTATCTACTATTCGTACGCAGAATTTTTTTACATGTCTAAATATCGTTTAATTTTAAGACTAGATTCAAGATTCAAGATTCTTTATTTGTGGAAACATGAGTACACATACAGAGCATGCAAGTTAATAAATTACAATAGTTGAGATCAGTCATGTTTGGCCTTAGTGGCGTACAAATATTTAAATTTCGTCATAATTATATAATTCTTGTGTAAACAAGAATTATTAAATGTCAATGTTGGCTACCGTGTGAACTAGTGAATATCTTGAAGTTCTGGTATAGCAATCAAAGCAATAGTGTACGGTGGGCGGGCACTCTCTCAGATCCATATATATTGGAATGTGGCGTGAGACAGGGTGGCTTGAGCTCTCCTCGACTTTCTAATTTTTATATAACTGCCCTAATCGAGGAGCTCAGCGGTCAGCATGTCGGTTGTCGCATAGATGATGTATGTGTTAAGAATTTGAGTTATGCAGACGACATGGTGTTGCTGAGCGCCTCGGTTTGTGGCATTAGAAAATTGCTACAAATTTGTGAAACCTATGCAGATGGTCACGGTTTAATGTAATGTGAAGAAAAGCGAGTATGTTGTCTTTAGGGCTGGTACTAGGGGTCCCTCTAGCGTACCCCCTATAAAAATGAATGGAAATGAGTTGGCTAGGGTGCATCAGTTCAGATACCTGGGTCATCTAATTACCGAGGACCTTAAGGACGACAAGGATATTGAACGTGAACGTAGGGCACTGTCCGTTAGAGCAAACATGATTGCTCGCAGGTTTGCGCGATGTACAAATGAGGTTAAAATCACTCTCTTCAGAGCCTTCTGTACATCCTTTTACACTTGCAGCCTGTGGGCAGTTTATACTCAAAGAGCGTACAGTGCCCTACGGGTACAATACAATAATGCGCTTAGAACGATGTTGCGGCTGCCCCGCCACTGTAGTGCATCACGTATATTTGCAGAGGCGCGCATCGATTGCTTCTACGCTACTCTGCGCAAGCGGTGCGCGTCGATGCTGAGCAGAATTCGGGCTAGTCGTAACAACGTTTTATGTATGATTGCCAGTAGACTTGACTGTCTGTACATGAATCGATGTATCAATGCTCACATGAGTATTGATACCTCGATTCATGGGTCAGGCAGGGGGCGAGTAGATTAAGGTTTTTTTATTATTAACACTAGTTATAAGTTATTGTACTACTAACAAATTGGATCTTAGTTATCTTTAATAAAAGTTTTTTTATTTTTTAAATAAATTATCATCATAGCAATAATATGTTGCTGCATGTATGAATTACGTGCCGAACTGTAATTTACATATTTTCAAACAGTCAGTACACGTTACATCAATGACTATGCGAGAAGGTGCATGCGCTCCTGCCTTCCTTTGTTTGTTCTGATTTTGGTTCAACTACGTGCCGCGATCTATACCAGTATTTTACATAGAGCGACTGCCTATCTGATCTGTTAAACCCAGTTACTGGTCACCGATACCCCTTGGTAAGTCTGATTTTCAGACATTCGGCCTACTGGCTGTGTAACGATGTTTTAAGGTCTGCAAATGACAACCATTACCTACTATCGACTAATATTTGTCAACCCAATAAATCGAATTAAATACTGCACCAACTATACCAAAATGCAAGTCCTGCGTAGGTTAGGTTCACATAAAAGTTGGCCTGGTTCCAATGTTCAGGACAAATGATTAATTTAGCATCGCTTAGCCAGCCTCTTGTAATTAATCCGGCAAGCTTGCTGTTAGGGCAGATTTTTCTTTGCCGCAAAACTGCTGATGTTGTTCATACACTTAGCTTTCAAGACGATGGTAGTACTACTCCCTTTAGTCTGGGGAATATACGATTTACTTTACTGCTGTGTAGTAGTTTTTGAATATTTTGCAAAACATAAATCAGACGGGCTTTTCCAGAAGAAATTTCTTAGCGGCAGCTTAGACTACGGACTTGTGCTTGGTCACTGGCAAAAATCTCTCGCTTTATTACATGTGACTTAAGTATAACTGGTGACATGTGGGCGTACCTACTGATCATCTCTACTCACACGTTAAGGGACTACAGGCGACATTAGTATTTTGTTCATGTTTAGTGCCTATTTACTCGACTGCTAAGAAAGGTTCTTCTGATAAAATGGAACGGCTACGAAGTAAGTTCCCTCTTACTACTTCAAGTTTTAAATAATTGTGCATTTATGAATAAGAAACATAAGTGTTAATGTTAACGTAATTTGCAAATATTACTTAAATGAGAAAAATGACTAGGTACCTAGTAAAAGAGACATAACTGTGAATTTTTGCATTTGTGCAACAGTGTTAGCAAAGTTCTGTAGATCTGTCGAACATGCATGGGTTAATAGATAATTAGGTGACCTACTGCTTCAACGGAGCCTTTTGAACGCGACTAATTTCACACTACGCTTACATACAATCCCTCCATAATCATAAATATACGTATAAACAGTTATTCTATTACTCGCACTGTCCCACATAGTAATCGATCACAGCGTTTTTACATAACGCACGCGATTTGTACCGATTAGTACCGATGCAGACCGATGCGCTGGGAAATCGTACGGTCTTCAAGCTCGTTAATTATATGGGCGGAAAATTTGATCTGGTAGACCGGTGCGCCATGACACAGGGAAGATAGAAGTTCAAGGAAGGTTTTAGACATGGCATATAATAATAATACCAGCCTATTATTGTCTCACTGCTGGGCAAATGCCTCTTCTCATGAAAAGACAGACAAGGCGTATATTTGTATTTTCAAAGCCTTAAAATCCCGGTTTTTCAGTTGAGAATTTGAACTACTTGTATGTTAATAAACCGATCTCCACGCGGGCAAAGCCGCTGGCAAAAGTTAGTGAATAAATAAAGTTTCAATGTTTTCGGGCTTTCTTTAAGTACGTAATGCTACCTTTGACAAGCTCTGAACTTCAAATTCTTAACTCATAAACCGGTGTGTGTATAGGTGTGACGTATTATCAAAAGCTGGCTGCTTCATAGCGTTGTCAATTAATAAAATATTATAGGCGTTTGCCCTGCAGTGGCTCATAATGATAATATGTTATTTGATTGGTTAAAATAACCTTTATTAACACTACTTAAGGTTTTTCCGTTGGCAGATTTTTTGCGAGACATCTACCCTAATCGGTAATAGCATGGCAATATAAAATTTGTACCTTGGGATGGTTCTACTTTTAAATCAGGTTTACAAGAAAATGGTTTTATGAAATAAAACGGGCGTTTAGGTGGCCGACTCTCGAAATGGGATTGCTTTTAATCAAATTGATTACCAAAACAACACTACTTCTTCGTGTCGTTCTAATGATCAATTTGTGTTAGTGCTGTTATGAAACATGTTTGCTTTTGATTTAATTGGTGCGTCCACAAGTCCACATAAATAGTTACTTACTAGCTTTTGCCAGCGGCTTCGCCCGAGGAACTTTCATCCCCTATTTAACTCCCTTAGGGGTTGAATTTCGAAAAATCCTTCCTTATTCCTTGTCCACATTATAAAGGGAACCTCTGTGCAAAATTTAAGCTTTCTAGGTCCAAGGGTTTGGGCGTTGATGAGTCAGTCAGTTAGTCAGGACTTTTCTTTTTATATATACAGGAAAAGTGTTTATCCAGTGCGCAAATTGTAACCATGAATTCAGCATATCATTCCAGACCGCAAAAAATTTTTCGCCGGATACATAATAAAAAAAATCTGCTTTTCCATACATTTTGACCGCGTAGGTACTGCACTTTTCTATGAAACAGCCGATTTTTTATTGTACAACCGGCGATAAATTTCTGCGGTAGGGGTTCTAGAATGATAATTATGCTGAATTCATGGTGACAATTTGCGCACTGGATAAAAACTTACCCTGTATAGATTTGCTGATGGGGTTCCTCAATGCCAGTTCTGGTTCTGCCCTTTGTCAAAGTGCCAGCAATCTTAGATTAAGTTCAAGTTATGGCCAAGACCTGCCGCGTGAGACATAATAAGCATTGTCTCATCCCCCGGGGTGTCTTGACCTATAACGGAATGCACTATACCTACCAAACACTACCCACCCACCAAATTATACGCAACACAGAAGGACTCCTAGAATTAATTCCGAGAACAAACTAAAGTTATACTTCTGTAATTTTCTTCACAGTGACATATCTCCACGCTACGCTTGCACGTTAAGCAATAAATAAATAGGCTCAATTATATTATAGTAATACAGTTATGTACATCCAGTGCAGTCTGTGTACATGATGTAATATTACTTGCAGGAAGCGAGCAACAGTAGAGTACGTATATATAACAATTACGGAATTTATTGATTGCGATAGATTTGCTCTGAAAAGTTTTACGTATTTTTATTATGAGAGGCTCTTCGCAATTATGAAAATACTAGCTTTTGCCCGCGGCTCCGCCCGCGTGGATGTCGGTTATCGCGTAAAAAAGTAGCCTATGTCCTTACCCATATCCCAGGCTATATCTCGGCCAAATTTCATGACGATCGGTTCAGCGGTTAAGGCGTGAAAGCGTAACAGACAGACAGACAGACAGACAGAGTTACTTTCGCATTTATAATATTAGTAGGGATGTTTAATATAAGTAGGTATTTGTTAAAAGAGAATGGGCAGCAGCGTTCTCTATGCATTTACCACCATACTGCGATCGTCAACCCACGTGCTAAGCGTGGCGATTATGGCAAAAATCCCCTTTTGGGGGAGGCTTATGTCCAGCAGTGGACGTTTTCTGGCTGAGATGATGATAAGTATTTGCAACAAAAATACTATTCCGCTTGGGTAGTTAAAATTTTCATGTTTGCAGTTAAAATTGATAGAATGAGTTGTCTGTCGGAATCGGTCATTAGGAAATTCCAAAGAGGGCTTTGTCCAAAAGTGAATGTTTTCAGCTGAAATACCAGTTGAAAAATGCACTTTTCCTTAAAAAAATGTTTTAAGTAGATATATTACATTCTATAATAATATTTACATAATTTAAAAGCTAAAAATCTTAAAATAATATGTACTAGCATATAAAAAAGGGAAACGAAATAATCAGAGGAGCAATTCTCGTAATTTTAAGAACTTTCATACTCTGATCTCATTGTCAATCTGTCAAAAATACCTTGAGTGGAAATTCGAGGTATTTTTGACAGATTAATAAAAAAAAAAATTGATTGAATCAAATGTCAAAAATTTGTCAAAAATGTATGAAAATCTTTCACAAGTTTTTAATATTTGGTTGTCGCCGAGGAGGTGAGCTTGCGACTAGAATCTGAACGTTTTTAATTACTTAATTTGACCTTCGGATAACATGCATAAATGATATCTACCAAAATATATTTTTAAACTAAAATAGGTACCTAAGTCAGATTAAACATGAAACAGAAATATACAAAATTTATTAAATAACACGTATAAACCGCAGAACTAATGAAATTAAACATAACATGTTATGCATTTTTACCGCGTAAAGTGATGTAACTGTTAAAGACGCTTAGTCGAGATGGCCATGCATGCATAATCGAAACCGCGTCACCGCACTATTGCGAAATAACCGTGCTTTATGATCGAAAGTGGTGCGAGACTGACGCTGCGTGTGAAAATACCGATACCACGACGATACGCCACTATTCGATCCCGAAGAGATTTGGAATACAATGCCGGCTTTGTTTGTACCTTTCGTTTAGGATGTAAGAAGTATCGAGAAATGGATTATGATCAATTTTCAGCTGTTGATGTATTTGTGGTTGTGGGATTTGCATGTTGTTAGGCAGATTGATAAAGCAAAATGCGTATGTATATTATATGTATACATAGCACTTGCAAAAGATTTTGTTTACATGGTTTTTTCATGACAAAAAAGTGGTTAAGTAAATTTCTTGCCGGTTATGATCTCCAACATGTATCAGATTAAACTAGGCTGACAGTCAGCACTTTTTGAATGCCAAAATTACAAAGGACAGTCCCCAAAACGCCCGCCCTTCACCACTTCCTAGTGCTTTTGGGAAGAAGAAATGGCGCAACAAACTCCCCAGCAGTACAGCTGTCTGTTCAGTTAGAACTAGATTCTAAATAATAGTATGCAAGTAATTAACATTACCAAACACAAACATAAAATTAAATTTATTTGCCACATGTCACGCCAATATAATACTAACACAACAAAGTTTAGTTACTTTGTTTTGACTCAAGCAGAAATCTATCTATCTATATAAATAAAAAGACAAGTCCTGACTGACTGACTGATTGACTGACTCATCAACGCCCAGCCCAAACCCTTGGACCTAGAAAGCTGAAATTTTGCACAGAGGTTCCCTTTATAATGAAGACAAGGAATAAGGAAGGATTTTTCGAAATTCAACCCCTAAGGGAGTCAAATAGGGAATGAAAGTTCCGCGCGGGCGAAGCCGCTGGCAAAAGCTAGTAAATAATAAAAACAAAAACCATAGAATTGTTCTATTAGAGTCCGTCAAGTATCAGAATCAGAAAGTTGTGATTAAGGGTGTGGTATAGACCATCAAACTGAACAACTTTCTCTACAGGACCAACATCGTAATTTCGAAAAATAATCAACTCCCATTCAAAACTTATGAGCAGTGGTGGCCCAGTACGACCAGTGGTGGCCCAGTGGTATCGGCCGCGACTTACGAGTTGTAGGTCGTGAGTTCGAACCCAAGCAGGCACTTCACTTTGTGTATTTAATTTCGTCACCACTGCTTTCAAATGAAGGAAAACATCGTGAGGAAACCCGCATGTCAAATAACCAAAAATTCGAATATGGGACATCCACCAACCCGCCCTGGACCCGCGTGGTGGATAACAGCCCACTCACTCTCACAGAAAGAAGGTGTGTATCCCAGCAGTGGGAACAAAATATGCCGATTATGCTATGATAATATGCTATTCAAATCTTAAATACTACTCGAATAAAATGCATGGAACATTGATAATGGTTTTCGCAATTATTATCAATGCGATATCGGTCCCATGGAGAAAGTTGTTCAGTTTGATGATGCTTAAATATGACCACACATTTCGGTTACTTAATTGCTGTATAAAGGCGCCCGTAAACAGGGACGACTCTGATAAAATAATTGCTATGAAAACTTCATGGAAAAATCTGCTCGAGTCGCGTTTTACAGTCTCGTCGCGCCAGTCTGCGGGATCTTGAAACAGTTGTTTCGTTGAACGAAGTGTTTTATTCTGTGTAAACTTCAGTTTAATCTAGAAGTGCATACTTGGACTAAGTTCAACGCAAGCACTCAAGCAAATAAAGCCTCGGGAACTTTGTAATGCAACTTTGGTTAAGAGCCAAAATATACAGCAACAAAAAAACGTTAGCAAGAGGAGAATAGTTTCTTTTATTTTAGAGCTTTTTCAACCGATTTATTTGAGTCTACTTTGCGGATAAACATATACCCTGTTGCCTTCTTCGTATGGGGGTAGGCAACGCTACCAGCTGCGATCCTTAGAAACTCCTTTTGTTTCGTTTACGCAGATATTGAAAACTTGGACCAGTCTTTTGATACTTATCTGTATCTATTGTTCAGCAGTAGCGCTTGCGACCTCTATTTACCTGTCAAGTTATGTCATATATTCAGATGCTTTCCCTCAACACATTAGGCAATAGCATGCAATATACCGTCGAAAGTTGCATGAGACAGCGTTTTTTTTAACTAATCTCTATATTTAACGTCCCGTACGGTGTTTTGCCTGACCGGTTTGCTAAATAACTGTCGATACCTCATTATTCAAGGTTTTGGATATTGAGGGGCTCGTGGTTAAATAGTTACAGCTGCAAGGGTCGATCGAATCCATAAAATACCGAGACCGCTCCGTGCCTCGGAAAGCACGTTAAGCAGTTGTAGATCTTTGACAGTCTCGCCAAGAAGATTCGCTTTACCGAGTTACTTATTTCCGTACAGTGCGAGATCAGTGTAAACTGGAAATGTATAGCTTGATGTGTAGCTTATGAATTGTAGGTCGTGGATAGGAAACCAGGAAACCAGGCACTTAACTTTTGAAAAGACTTGGCAGATTGATTGACTTCATTATTCTTTATGAGATTATGATTAATTGGTGCATAAGATTCCTAGATTTGCGTCGGTATGGTGTAAGTATTAAAATATTTGCTCGTATGTTGACATACGAGTATTTCAGGAGCAACTATATATATTGAGCGTGACTCTGAGAGTTGTGTTCTGGTAGTTAAAGATTGTCAACGGTTAATTTTCTTGGCGGCGCTAGCTAAAGACAATAGCTTGTACTGTGGCTGGTGAAGAGATAAATTCCAGCTAGCATGATGTTGAATTTTGGGCCGAACAAAAGAAAAATTCAAATTCGGGGAAAAATTTACGTTTTTCAAAAGGATTTTGTACGAATTATTCAAATTTGAACATGACAACGTCTGTCCGGTCAGCTTGTTAATTAATATCCGGCTGACACGGAACGAACTCAATCAAAATCATAATTATTTTTATTTGAAATAAACCAGATCAAGGAATTTATGTCAGTTTTCTTTTATTAATTAATTTTTTATAATTTTTAGCAATTTTAATATTGTGAATGAGAGAATGTTGTTGGCCTTACATACTGTAGATTTGTAGACGATTTAAATGAAATAAAATATTTTGATTTGATTTGAATGGACGTTTCGGCTGGAATGATGATGATGATGATGATGACTACAAAATATTGTTAGTACATTGCACCAGTTAAGGGTTATATATTTCCACATTCGATCATAAAAAGATTTTGTCTAGTGCCTAGAGCACGCAATATATCTCACGCAACTCCCACTAACGAGAAAAACATTTGAGCGCCCACAACAAAGATTAACGACCCATCTTGCGGAAAATAATTGGACGACACGTAGTTTTTCCACTAAAGGCGCATATTCCCACCACTACTGAATTACAGATTCTCGTAGTAAATGTCAGCCATAAATTCCTCAAATGAAATGAAACTGTTTATTCGGTAAATGGGATATCAGAATGACTTTGACACGTCACATAAAAATGTTAAAGCTCGTTTTTAAATCCCAGATTATAATCTGACATTTCAATGTATAACAGTTTGTCATTACTGCTGTCAAATTACTATCTAGGTTTAAAAAATGAACTATAGAAGAAGTCGACATTTCTTATCTGTCTACTCTTGGATAGAAATAAAGAAACAAGCTCACGGGTACAAGCAAACGAAGCCTTATTAAAAGCACAGAAATAAACTTGGTCAGATCATGTGACGACCATGTAGATTTGCGTCTGAAATGGTATTTTGAGGAAAGAACCGCACACATTTGAGTGGACCTCTGGCACTGAGTGAAAACATTTATCAGTAATCATGTATTTCAACTCCGAACTTAAGGGTACACTAGTCGCGGGCTCGAACTCACTGGTGGGCCTGGCTAAAAAGCACGCTGTCTCACCAGGCTTCGTGTCCGACAGAGGTAGTATCAGTGATGAGTAGTTAGACGCTAGTCTACATGCACAACTAATGTTGTCAGAAAACCCGATACTCAATAATTTGAGTATCGGGTTTTCTGAAAAAACCACTGCATAAATCAATGACCAATTATGTTTATTGAACTTTTCGATAATTGAGCTTGGTCGGTACCGACTTGGTTTTCGAGATTTACACTCCTTTTATTAATTAAACACGCCCAAAGTTAGGTTTAATTAGCAAGAAAAATGAATCTTCGTTGGCTCATAACTTTTTAATGGCTTTTTATTATACTATTCTGTTTCCGTACAGACAATATTAATAATGAGACAAAACCATACCATGTTTAATTTTTGATGTACATAGTCAAACAGTGAAGTAAAACCCTCCCGAAGTTTGTATGGAAAAAATGTGGACAAGTGTCACCTTAGGGAATTCAAAATCAGAACTTTACGAGGCTCAAACTCAAAATTGTAGGACGCAAATAAATAACTGTTGTGTTTGAAGGACTATAATAACAAATAAATTCATCAATAGTTTTTTTTTTTTTTTTTTTTTTTTTTTGGGTTGGAAATCATCAAATGACTTCTCCTGCTGAGTAGAGCAGGAGGGCGTGTCAGACTTTTACTGACTAAAACCCACCCGTGTTCACTCAGGAGCCCGTATGCCAGGGGCCGTGGTATCTCTTTCGAACAAACCCGCACCCCTGGCAGGCATCGGCCCTTGCGGACCCCACCAGTGGTTGCTGACATCTTTGACGGCGCGCGTGTGGAACACAACGCGCCGTCCCGTCTACCACTTTTCGGCCGCAGGGGATAGGGAGAGCGGCTGACGCTATACCGACACTCCTCTTCCCCTGCGGCCCCACCGCGTCCGCCATCAAACGGTGGCGGCCCTTTCCAGGCCACGGAAGGGAAGAGCGCTGCTCAGAAGCACCGGCACTCCTCCTTTACCGCAGCCCGTAACCCTCAGCCGCGATGCCTCCCATTCGACATCGCGGCCCACCTCAGTTGCGGTGCACCTCACCGCAACCTACTTTTTGGCCGCTACGTCAATGGCTCAATACTCAATACGTTTATTGCATTCCACAATGTGAACTTAGGTGGTAGAAGGCAAAAGCCCTGATGAGCCTTTGGGTTCCTCTTGGCTTCACCGTGGCTGGAATCCACGGTTACTGAGCCCTCCCGCAACGACAATGCGGGAACCCACTCGGGGGGATCAATAGTTTGGTTCAGGTATCGTTAACATTCGGTCAGACTTTCGCTTATACTCGATCAAATTCAAAACCTTTCCTGTCCCATCCATCACTGATTTTGTTTGCTTCTGTGCTTTAAAGATTGATCTTGCAGTCAAACTGTTTTCGTATTACCTTCACAAGTTTTTATAACAAAACAATAGATTTATGCTGGCAAGTTTGTATTTTTTATTTGTATGACTTGTATCTACTACTATAGATGTTTACGGCTTTATGTAGTGGTAGGTGCAAAATAGTAAAAGTATTTTTTTCTTTACTTATTAAGCACTGTTGTTGTAGCGAAAATAAACATACAACTGTAATTAGACATACAAATTGATTTTTGACCTTTAATATGTGTTGTTTTTTAGCCTTCTTTGAATATCGTCAATATTGGGCAAACTTTCTGTATTTAAACTCTGTAAAAGCCGTATTTAATTGGCTCCCAACGGATTTAGAAAAAATCTCAAAAGTCCTATAATTAACATCTCTCCTCTCCCGCCCGCAGCTCAGCAAACGCAAAGAAATGGGAAGTCGAGCTCGCGACCTTGAAGAGCAACAACCTGCGACTGACGGCCGCCCTCCAGGAAAGCACTGCCAACGTGGACGAGTGGAAGCGACAGCTGCACCAGTACCGCGAGGAGGTGGCGCGCGCCAGGCACTACGCTGGTAAAGGTAGGGTAGATTTAGACTTGTGGTCTACCAACAGATCTACCATAAAATACTGGCTACATAATCGGCCTAAAATGTTCCCACTGCTGGTATACTGGCCCCCTGTCGGTTAAAGGGAGTGGGGCGTAATCCTCCATGTGGGCCCAGGGCGGATTGGTTTAAAAAAAATCCTGAAAACCGCTGCGAAATATGTTGTGAACTTGTAATTAGCATGGTCAACACGTTAGTGGTAATACAAGAACTACAGACACCGTCCTTACGCTTCTACATTTAAAGTTCCTGTCATTATCAAACGATACAGTCGATCGTATGTCCATGCTAACAACCATGGACTGTACTTATTTATGTGATAACTTGTTAGTCTTGTCATCGACATCAGCCAAAAAAAGTTTAAACTACGACCGTGTAAATCGAAGAATTTATGCTGCCCTTATAACAATGAATTTCGTGAGTTGGCGTAGCGTGTCCTCTTGACAATCTAATGATGGCCAATAGAGATACATGCTCTTTATCTAATAGGTCTTTACCTATGAAATTGCCGTTTTGTATGAAAAAATTTAAACGAATTTTTTTCATGAATTTTTTATTTGTATTATTCGAAGTAATCACCCATGCAATCAATGCATCTTTGCCATCGCAGTGGCAGTTTATTGATGCCCTTCTTAAAGAAATCAGCTGGACGGGAGGCAACAAATTCTTCAAAGGCATTTTGTACTGCCTCTCGGGTATTAAATTTTTTTCCCGCCAAGAAGTTATCCAAATTCTGGAAAAAGTAGTAGTCTGTAGGCGCAAGGTCTGGTGAGTAGGGCGGATGACGGAGAGCTTCCAACCCCAGTTCTTGCAACTTGGAGACCGTCTGCTGTGCAGTATGAGGTCGCGCGTTGTCGTGCAGCAGCAGCGGAGACGAGCGATTGACCAATGCTGGTTGGAGATGCGCCAGCTTCTCCATCATTGTGTTCAGTTCTTCACAGTACACATCTGCAGTAATGCTCACCCCGTTTGGTAAGAAGCTGTGATGAATCACACCGGCGCTAGACCACCAAACAGTGACCATCACTTTTCTAGGGGTAAGTTTTCGTTTAGGGCATTGTTTAGGTGCTGAACCAGGATCCAACCAACTTGCTGAGCGCTTACGGTTATCAAACAGAACCCATTTTTCATCGCAGGTAACAATGCGGTTCAAAATTCCTTCATTTGTGTGTCTGTTGAGCAGTGCAAGGCACGTCTCGACGCGTACTTCGCGCTGGCGATCATTGAGTTCGTGGGGCACCCATTTGTCAAGCTTTTTTACCTTGCCAATTTGACGCAAATGGACCAATATTGTTTTGACGCTAACGTCGAAAGCTGCTGCTAATTCAGCCGTAGATTGTGTATCATCAGCTTCCACAATCGCCTTTAATTCGTCATTGTCGACCAAAGTCTTCGGACGACCGCGAGGTTCATTTTTCAGGTCGAAATTTCCAGAACGGAAGCGAGCAAACCAATAACAGGTGGTGCGTTGGTTTGTAGTGTTAGCTCCGTAAACGTCGTTGATGTTGCGTGCCGCTTGTGCCGCGTTGCTGCCACGACGGTACTCATATTCCATAATTACTCGAATTTTTAACGTATCCATGATGACGAAAAAGATTGAAATGCGATGAAAATGTAACACTAATCAATAAAGAAATGACTACTTTTAGAAAAAAAAATCCATGTTTTTAAAATAAAATTAATTTGAAATTAGAATTCTTAGCCAAACAAAAATTATTTTGATTTGAAATGGCCAGTACTGCAGAACGGCAATTTCATAGGTAAAGACCTAATATTATCAGCCTATAATGTTCTCACAGCTGGGACACTGGCCCCTCTCTTCGAGGAGTGGGCTGTAATCTACTCCGCCCAGTCATGGTTGGTAGATGTCACATGTCTTCGAATTTTGGATTCTAGGACGATGTTTTCTTTTATCGTTTTGAGGGCAGTGGTTATTAAATTATTTACACAAAGCGCCTGTCTGGGTACGAACCTACAAACACTGGTCGATGCTACTGGGCCACCACTGCTCAATCCAAATATATGCTGCGCCAACCCCAAATATAGGAGGAGACTACTGATTCATCGCCTTCCAAGCCATATCATGTTGCACACAATGTATCCATCATTTTTCTGATCTTCCTCTAGTCTTTTGTTGAGTTCTGTTTCCATTGACTAGTTTCTCGATAATCCATCACGTTTTCATCTCGTTTCAGGTGCTGAAGCCAACGAGGTAGAACAGCTCCGTCAGCGCGTTGCGCAACTTGAAGCAGAGCTTGCGCAGAAGAATGAGGAACTGGCACAGATCACCAAGTCGAAGAAGAGCGAGCAGGTGGGTCATAGTTACAACCTTTATTACACGGGCACGGCCATCTGACGTCACTGGGTGGGCGTGACATGGAGTAGTGAGCGAATGGAGTGTTATACTCTAAAGGTTAATTTATAATTAGCACGGTGTCGAGGAGCTATTTATTTGTAAAAAAAAAAAGAAAAAAAAACTTTTGAGTTCGCTTTCAAGTTGTGTCTTTGAGTTATGTTCCATGTGAACTTTACAGTATGTATAGGTCTGACGATCGAAACTTTGTGAAGTGCTCAGTTGGATTGTGGTAAAAACATTTGTAGGATGTTAATTATACTCTGATGCTTCTTCTTGATGGACGCTGCTGAAAGTACCAAGCTCGTAGCCAAATATATAGATTGCTAAGAACGATAATAAAATATGCCTAATATCTTCATAGCCTCCGAGTTTGCTATGTTTGTGCTCCATTCGTTCACTACTCCGTGTTTCATAGTATTGTAGCGTTTATAAAAGACAGTAGTTTTGTGATTGTAGTTAGTGATTTAAGAAGAAAAATACGTTCATACAAAACCTTGCTACAATTTAAAAAGCTCTATACACTTTTTATTCACTATTTTCTTTCAATTTTTTTTAAGTGTTTATAATTTATTAATAATACCGTAACTATATTTTTATTAATTCATTGATCTTAATGCATGTTTGTAAATAATATTGTTAATAATTTATAATCCTTATGTATTTTTTCACTATGTTAACTTTATACTAACAAATAAACTCGATTTATATTTCCTTTCTTTCTTTTATTTTTATTTCAATCCTTATTGCTGTTTTCTCTGTTCTATTCCCATTTTCTTTCATTAAAAGGAAACCCAGTCACGTGGTCATCGACGTCCATTCAATACTAACGTATTACTTTGTTTTCTTTCAAATAATCCTAATATTTTTATCGATATAATGTATATCTACAACTGCCATGTCCCCATGTTTTTGTTATTGGTGTAACTATACAATTTCAATTAACTGAAATGCTTATTATGAAAGTAGTTTTTTCAGAATAATTAACTGAATCGATTTCTGTCATCCCTACTAATATTATAAATGCGAAAGTAGCTCTGTTTGTCTGTCTGTCACACTTTCACGCCTAAACCGATGAACCGATCGTCATGAAATTTGGCAGAGATATAGCTACTTTTTTACGCGATAACCGACATCCACGCGGGCGGGGCCGCTGGCAAAAGATAGTTTAAAAAAAAGGAAATTTTGAATCCCAAAAATTAAAACTACCTACGTAAATAACAGTAACACTACTGTCAAAATAAACTTAAATGAACGAAGTACCTACTACGCTAGACCCTTATACGCGTGCGACTGTGTGCGTGCGTAGGTTTCTAATATGATCACAAATTTCTCCCACAATCAGTACAACTAATTTAATCAATAAACTATGTTTTATACATAATAGTAAACATTCAGTGTATTTATTATGATTAAATAACAAAATATTCTAATTGAGGCGTTTGGTGGTGTGTGTTTATTCCGGGTCAAGTTGTATTTTTTTAAACTATACATTGTGACATGACAGTGGTAGATATAAATGGAACGCGTTCCCTCTTAAATGATGATCCTAAACATAATTGCAGTCTCGTTCTGTGCTTCGGTTTCGTTAAGTCTTAATTACTTTTTCTTTTCCAACTTTTAGAATCGAAGAATAAAATACTTAATTGTTTCTGAAAATACTTATTGATTCTCTAAAATTCATGTACTTTTGTCCAGTGAACTGAACATCGTGTCAGAAATAAAAAACTATAATTACATAAGAATTTTATTTTTATAAAAGATATCTGCTAGTTGTAGCTAAAAATGTAAGGAAATCGAAAGCTAGAATTTAGGTAAGAGCTAAAGGTAAAATATAGGTAATTCTACTGAGGGTTTACGATGGTAAAATTGCATGCCTGCGTTGAGTGACTTTTAGGTAGATTGACATATGGTTCAAATTGACGTGTGTTCCTGAAATACAATGAGTATTCCTAATTTTCTGCTTGACTGCATTTGTTTTTGCTCTCCGTTTTTGTGACGTGGCCTTTTTACTGTCTTTTCCGCTGAAAACGGTTCACCTTAACCGACAACAATTTAGCAAACGACTTTCACCCTTAACCCGCAGGACGCAGAAGCAAAACTCGCTCAAAGCCAGCTGGAATTGGCTCTTGCTGCTCAAGATGGTCAGCGACAGGTCATACAGGCGCTCAATGATCAACTGGCGAGGCAGCTTGATGAGCTGGTGAGTCGATATTTTGTTAAATAAAGTCCTAGGATAATATGAAGCTGATGAAAGCGGTGAATTAAAGGAAGAAAGTAAGAGATACTGGTGTGGTGGTGCATTTTGGGATAGGTTTGATGTCCTGTAGTCGATTTCTTTAAGAAAGGTTGATTTATTTGTAGATAATGGGATAGATGGAGATAATTATTCACCAGATTGTAGAACAGACGAAGGGTGAGAAAGAAGTGCTCAAATGGAATATACATAAGTGCCTTTTACACAAAGGGCTCCCAAAAAAAGGCATACCTTGTTTTAACCAAACGTTTTAATGATGTTTAACTACCTTCTCGTACCAGGGTTAATAAAAATCATAAATAAAAATATAAAAAAAGGTTTTTATTATTTTATTTAAATCAGACCCAATTTTGTTTATTTAAATCATACTTTTTTACTTTAATAATAAAGTTATCGGTATTCATTTGGTATTCAATTTTGAAATGTTCATCTTAAGAAAAAACACTATCATAAGTGTTGTTTACAATCGTATTGATACTTAACAGAAAATCAACGTAATAAATTTCTTCCTCTAAGCTTAAGGCACCGTGCGCGAAAACAAATCGTTTTGGACAATAAAAAATTCACTTTGATTGTGAGAAAGGGTAAAATAACTAAAACATTTATATTTTTTTATTATTAGATTCGAGTTCTTGTTCTTTTATGTGGATGCAAGGGGTTTTTTTCTTTCTCGCTACTATGCCAATTAAATCTTTAAGTATTACAGAAATTTACCACACTGCTTAGGTAAAGAAAGAATGATGGGCAAATTTGTATGTAGGGATTGCAATCCCGCAGCTCACTCAATCCCACGCGGGATCCCGCATCTTTGAAATTATGTTATAAAATCAAATTGAAACTACAGATTTTTGTGTAAAAATCAACAACAACAAGCAACAGAAATTAGTAATCTGTTTTCTTAGATGTTAAATTTTTGGCATAGTTTAATTAATAGTTTTGTTTAATTTTACCCTGATGATTTTTAATGACTAATAATCAAATCACAACTTTCTCTTAGATGCTATTACTATATCAACCTTTGGTGAACATACGCTGTTCAGAAGCAAATGGCATTTATTGTATCATCTCCGACCCTGCTTCTGAGTGAACTTCAAATATATCCTAATGCTGAAACGCTCTCTCGACTCAATTTTTAATTTCAACGGCTAGTGCTAGTTGTTGTGACCCAATGCCAGGATCATAATTATATAAATAACCCTAGCCATATCCAACGAGTTTAATTGAAAATATTGTTTAAAAACTGAAATAAAACACGAAACTTAGTAGTAACGTATCGTTTTATAATAAAACAAATTATTAATAAAACAATACAACGATAGTTAATTATTCACAGAGATACAAATTAAATAAAAAAAAAACGGTTTTTAACGAAAACACATGTTTATAAAAACAATCAAATCAAAATAAAGTCCCCAAGTAAACTCCATTTCAGTCTATGACAACATCTAACAAATGACGCGCTGGGGGAATAAATGGCTCATGGGTCCCAAACCAATCTACCATATTATAGATAAGTGCACAGGTACCAATGGTTTTTCTTCCTGTCTGGCAGGTACAGTTTTTTAAATGTGATAGACGCATTGCAATCTTCGGTATTTATACAGAAAAATGCATTTTTTTCAATTGGCTCTGTCTGTGTTCTCCGGTGACTTTGGTACTTTTTGCCACAGTATGAAATAGAGTACTAATTATAAGCTATATTTCAAATTAGTTAGACTTACGCCCATTTTGACCGTCGTCCTTTGCCACAAACGGACTTTTTTTCATTGAAATGCATCTTTTTACTTCCACACATTTTGTCGTAATTAATAAATAAAAATAATTGGTTTCTATTTTTGTTGCGGTGTTCAAAATAATTGATTTAAATCAAGTTATAAAAATATTTTTGATTTTATTGTGATTTAAATCACCTCAACCCTGTTGACTACCTTCAGATTATTTAGCTGACAGACATTGCTTATCCGTAGAATATGTCACAAACACTAAATATTGTTTTAATTGTCGTGACATTCGGAGTTGAGTACTTGAACAGAAAGTCGGACATCCTGTACCGCCCAAAAAAAAAAAACAAAATCCCGGTTAAACCAACATACGTCATATTGTTCCGTAGAGCACGATCCACCGCGAGATCAACTCGGCGCTGCAGACATGAGACGCGGCCCCCGCGCCGGCGCAGTACGCGCAGTACGCGGCGCCTGCGACGGGCCCCGCGCCGGCGCAGTACGCGCAGTACGCGGCGCCTGCACCGGGCCCCGCGCCGGCGCAGTACGCGCAGTACGCGGCGCCTGCGCCGGCCCCCGCGCCGTCGCAGCGCGGGGGCCGCCTGCCTCTGCTGCTGCGCGGGCCGGAGCCGGCCTACGTCACGGTGAAGGCCAAGAAATGAAGAGTGCTCTCGGTATTTCGCAAGGTGCACGAGTTTTTTTAAAATTAATGGGGGAACCGGTTGTGTTTTGTCTATGAGTTTGGAGTCAATGTGTGGGGTATAGATACTTGATTGCACATGTGTACAGATCTCCCAGCAAAAGTATTCGGCAATCATCTATTTTCGGAAAAACAAACGCACGATTGTGAGATCTAATATAGCTGTAACAGCCATGGTAGGTACAACAAAGTGCAGCAGTATAGAGCTTAAAAGTCTTGTCTCTTTTAGAAGTTACTCTATGGCACAACGTTCGTACTAATTCGGGAAACCCGAAGATTACCGAAGAGCATTCTCTGGTTTACCCATATTTGAAATGCTCGTTGACACGAAAATGTAACGTTATATTTTGTGTAAATTTATTGGTTCTTTGGTAGTGTTTTACGATGGTGCTGCCATCTGCCTGTGTTTGTCATTTCCATGTATAATTGTAGTGTAAAAGTGATGATTTTAACAAAAATGTATCCTTTTTTTCTATCATATTGACGCTTAAACGAGCGTTGCAAACAAATAATACACATAATCAAGTATCTATATTTTTTTAATTCGTCTATACGAGGTACTACGTAGCTGCAAACAAATACTTTGTTCCACAAAAATCACGTTCTACTTTGGATTAAATAAAGTTGTGCCATTTTTTTGAACTGCGTTTTCTGTATATAAAAATTCCAAACATTGACACCATTACAAAATTATTTCTTAGGGTATGTCTTAGCTTATTTAGTTGGGTTTTCAAATATTATGATAATTCTGTTGTATAATATAATGAATTTATCGTTTAAATCTATCTGGAAATAGGCAAAAAATAATAATTTACTGCCATTGTTCTGATATTTACTGTTTCAAATACATTCTTCTTCTATGACTTGTAACTGTTTAAAAGATCTTTTGTGTTTTATCACGAAGTAGTCTGTACTGAAAATATTTTGCATAATTATTTCTGTATGATACTAGCCAATCAGAAAGGAGCTTTATGATGCCACGACAGCAATTTGCCAATGGCAGATGTTTTTACTACCGTACTCGTCAATATGACGACTCCGGTTCAGTGAAAATGTACCTATGTGTATATATTTCATATTGACTACTTCGTGTAGATAAAAAAGACGATCTTAAACTTAAAATATCTTGGACTTGGAAAGCAATATAATTGCAATCATTACAAGCAATGGTGCGAACAACCGAATCACTCCCTTCGATGTTGATAAACCCATCGATAACTTATTTTTGACTGGGTCACACCACTATTGTTGGTTCCACCGATATGTATCGATAACAGAATAATCTAATATCCAGATACCCAGATATTGTAATTTTTAAAACGGTGTCGACACAGTAATTGTTATTAACTGTTATGGACAAGTTTCAAACGGTATTCTTTCTTTCTCTCTTTCTTTTTTCGTATCTTAAAAAATATTTAAGTCATTAGTTTCAAT